>CM019063.1:133307460-133914131 GCA_009667805.1 Leptobrachium leishanense | reverse complement strand
GAGTTGGTGCTGTGCGCCATTCTTCATCTCTTGGCATAATTACTGCAATTTTTGACAGGTTGGGTGTGCTGGCTGGCTGGGTGGAGAGCTGCCACTCTCAGGCAGGTCTAATCTAGCGTGACCCCCGGGGAGAAATATAATTTGGGCTTGCAATTTGCAAAGGATATCCCGCCCCAGGAGCTGGATAGAACATTCGGGCATATACATATACACATTTGTATAAACAATATTCACAGAGGTCTCTCTCCTGTAGCCAAAACGGACTCTTAATACCACATCAGAAAAAGAAAAAAAAAAAGAAAAAAAAATCAGTAATCATTTAAAATACCGTATTTTTCGCTCCATAAGACGCACTTTTTTTCCCCCCAAAAAGTGGGGGGAAAAGTGGGTGCGTCTTATGGAGCGAATATGGCCCAGCAGCTCGTGAATGTGCCTCCGCTCACCTGCCGCCGCCGCGTTCGTCTCCTCTGAGCATGCGTCCGCGGCAGGAAGCTTGGGCACTCGCCTGGGGGAGCCACGTGACCGCGATCTCCCGAGATCGCGGTCACGTGGCTCCCCCAGGCGAGTGCCCAAGCTTCCTGCCGCCAGACGCATGCTCAGAGGAGACGAACGCGGCGGCGGCAGGTGAGCGGAGGCACATCCACGAGCTGCTGGGCCATATCCATATGTGAGCTGGGGCATTATCAATGTGTGAGCTGGCTGGGGCAAATCCATGTGTGAGCTGGCTGGGGAAAATCCATGTGAGAGCTGATGGGGCAAATCCATGTGAGAGCTGATGGGGCAAATCCATGTGAGAGCTGATGGGGCAAATCCATGTGTGAGCTGGCTGGGGCAAATCCATGTGAGAGCTGGCTGGGGCAAATCCATGTGTGAGCTGATGGGGCAAATCCATGTGTGAGCTGGCTGGGGCAAATCCATGTGAGAGCTGATGGGGCAAATCCATGTGAGAGCTGATGGGGCAAATCCATGTGTGAGCTGGCTGGGGCAAATCCATGTGTGAGCTGGCTGGGGCAAATCCATGTGTGAGCTGATGGGGCAAATCCATGTGTGAGCTGGCTGGGGCAAATCCATGTGTGAGCTGGCTGGGGCAAATCCATGTGTGAGCTGGCTGGGGCAAATCCATGTGGGAGCTGGCTGGGGCAAATCCATGTGAGAGCTGATGGGGCAAATCCATGTGTGAGCTGGCTGGGGCAAATCCATGTGAGAGCTGGC
This sequence comes from Leptobrachium leishanense, assembly GCA_009667805.1. NCBI lineage: Eukaryota > Metazoa > Chordata > Amphibia > Anura > Megophryidae > Leptobrachium > Leptobrachium leishanense. Next base: position 133,912,919 of record CM019063.1, on the reverse strand, counting down.
TGGGGCAAATCCATGTGAGAGCTGATGGGGCAAATCCATGTGTGAGCTGATGGGGCAAATCCATGTGTGAGCTGGCTGGGGCAAATCCATGTGAGAGCTGGCTGGGGCAAATCCATGTGAGAGCTGGCTGGGGCAAATCCATGTGAGAGCTGATGGGGCAAATCCATGTGAGAGCATGGGGCAAATCCATGTGAGAGCTGGCTGGGGCAAATCCATGTGTGAGCTGGCTGGGGCAAATCCATGTGAGAGCTGGCTGGGGCAAATCCATGTGTGAGCTGGCTGGGGCAAATCCATGTGTGAGCTAAGGCATATCCACGAGCTGGGGCAATATCCATTTTTACACTATTTCATTCAGAATATTTATTTTCCGGTTTTCCTCCTCTAAAAACTAGGTGCGTCTTATGGTCAGGTGCGTCTTATGGAGCGAAAAATACGGTACTCTTATAACAATAGAATAACTATCTCATCAGAAATCAAATAGAAATATATTTTTAATTTAATTATTAATCATAATTTTGCTATATTTTAACTATATAGAACATGAAACAGTATAACACTATTTACTTTAATTATTTCTCAAATTATTTATTTTTTCAATATTATCTTCTAACCGTTTTATATATTTTCTATTCAATTTGTTAATAAATTTTATTATATTTTGGTAGACAATATTGTATATTATTATATACTTTAAATTTACTTCATAAAATACATATTGTATTATAAATACTTATTATTGTTAGAATCTGTAACAATATAAAAACCAGGACTCCCTTTTTTTATTTAATTCTAGCTCTGTGAACAAAACTAGAGTTTTTAGAATAATATCAACACATTACACAATATTGCTTGAAACAAACGGACAACAATACTAGACAATATAAAACTTTCTCACATATAGCCTAGATTATACAAATATATCAACACAAAATATAAACACATATATCTTGCACTCGACAGACTTCATACATTCTATTGTAGCACACATTAAAAATTAGCTAAACATAGTAATTTTTCTTCTTTATTTCTCTTTAGTTAATTTAAATTCGCTGCACAGACACATAAAGGGTTACTTTCTTTGTCCATCAGAGAGCAAAAAGCCGACTCCCTCCCTCTCCCTCCTCCTCCCTAGCAGACAGTGTGTGCCAGAAAGAAGGGGGGGGGAGACGAGTCCAGAGAATCTCACTACCTCTCAGCCATTACACACTCTAAATTAATTACTTATCACACTTTACTCTTAATTGAACAGTTTGATAGATCAATTATAAACACAATCAGACCAATACATTCTACCATATATTATTTGATCATACAGCACACACTATTTATTAATAACATTCTCTGACTTCATACTCACGCAGAACAGTACAGATATCACATCCAAATGATCAGTCCGAATTACATACACAAATTATACAGCACTGTAATTATTATTTTTTTAAAACCTTCTAGATTACCATCTGATCTATTGATCATCTCATTTTCTTCTGGCCCAGGGGGAAATGGGGGCTCAGAGACTCCTGCAGATCATTACATAATCCACACACAAAACTTGTAAATTATCTTTATTTATTTTACTGGTATATTAAAACACTAAATATATATATATAGACTTATTTTTTCATATTTATATTTATTTGAGGGCATACTTTTTCCTTTGTTCTATTTAACTTGTAACAAAATAACTTTTATCTCTCGCACAGTACCTCCATATATCTATATACAGATATTGTTCAGGATAACTATATCTCCCGGTTACCTGGGAATACACTCTCTGTATTAACTCCGGGTCCATTGACCCCTACTCTGGCCAGTCTGGAACTAGCAGTGGCCACACAATTGTACACATTCCTGTTAATTTCTCTTTAGTTAACTCTACACCATAATCATATGTTGTATATAGTGCTTCAAAATTTTGCACCGTATACCCTAAGGGCGTCTCACCCTTCTTCACCTTGTTGGGCTTGGATGACCCGTTACCCATTGTTACTCTTAAGGGCAGTAACCCCTTTTTTTTTTCCGATACAGATATTACTTTCTAGCAAAAACACTTGAAATTTACTGTCTGGTACTTCAGCCAACAGTTCATATATATATATCGGATTCGCTTCCTCCGTCAGTAGCCGGACTGCAGTCGCCTGAGCCGGAAACGTACCTTGGGAGTCCACTTTCAAGTTTGCTTTCTCGCGAGTAGGCGCACAATCACTCACAGCACTCTCAGCAACCATTCACAACCCATACTGTACCAGATACTTTCAGCACAAAACAATACATAAGCAATTCAACTCTTTCTACTAGCCGAGGGAACACCGTCCCTCCTTTTGGCTCCTTATACCCCGTTAATTGAACTCTAACTCTTGACTGCTTGTGACTATGTGCACCCCGTTCTATAACTACACTTCCGTCTGCAATTCCAATTTGCCTATGGGTAATATACCCACCCGGCACCACTATCTCTGCAGCTACCGCTGGCCCCAATGAGCCCTTTTCACTACACGACGTACACACTAGCACTGACTCAGGGCTCTAAGCCCGGTCACAGAAATCTCTCCTCCTTTCCTTTGTCCACGTGGTGAAGCTCTATTTACAAACACTGACTACGACTACGCAACTCCACACGGCTCCCCTCTCCCTCAAATTCAGAACCCAAACAATCAAAACAATCTAACTTATAGTTAACATCCGATCCCCCGGGTCCAGACACGCGCTAGCCACTCTGGCGCCGTGCTTTCGGCAGCGGGTTCGGTATGCCAACGAAACCGTGGCCGCGGGTTTCCTTATCCAACTACGGTTGGACGTTTCCCTTTATACCGGTATTTCCATTAGACATACAAACATAGAAGACACTTTACCTATCGCCACGCTGTTCGCTCTTTCCTCGGACTCAGGGGTGTCCCAGTGTTCCCGGGCCGGGGGTCCGTTTGAGGCGAGATGAGGTCCACTGAACAGGAAATCCTGCTTGGCGCCTGCAGATGTCAGCTCACCTTCAACGGACGCCCAACCAGCGGGATCACTCGCACCTGCAGTCAACCGCTACAGTGTCCAGCAGTCGTTGCCGTGCCGGCAAAGGGCCTCGTATCCCGGCTATCGAGCCCCCAAGAAATGTAACCGGAATCTGCTAGGTTCATTCGGGACGAGGCTGGACCGGACACGAGCAAGGATTGTCTGAACACGAGTCTCTTCAGGAAAGGCAAACTTTATTGTGAAATCACAACAGATGCTCAAACAGGATTCAATCGCAAAGAATGAGCCTCGAACTCACCGTGACATCAAATCTTATACCCAAATACATAATTAGGTACATCCCAATTAGCCCACCTCCCGATGACACTCTCCCACCCCACGTGGGTTAATACCTCCCTTAACCTAATACAAAGACATTCCATTACTTGGCCGTAAATTGGCAAACTTTATGTTAGTTTCAGTAAATCATGATTAGTTGCTTCTCCTATTCCGGGCTGCGCCCTCTTCCCTAGTGCCTGCGATCATTTGTTGCAGCTAACACCTGGTCTGATCTCTATACTCCTTTGTCTCTCAGCGGGCCTCAGCGACCTTGGTGTATCTACTCCTCATTCTGCCCTTCCGTGCCAGGAACAGCCTAGACCTTTCTCAGACTCTAATTACTTTTTCTGCTAATCTAACACATTCCTAAATTTCTACGTATGCTTCATTCTAGTTTCAGCTAAAAACCTGCCTAGTTATTTTCAAGTGAACCAATTGTAGCGCTCACTCCCGGAGGAGCCGCTGAATTTGAACCTCGGGTCAGTCTCCCCGCACTAGGGAATAAATATACTCCAGCACCGTCGTGGATTTTATAAATTATATAGTTTACTGAATAAACTGGCATATAATGAGTAATACGGTATACGTATATATATTTACAGTACTTCGTAATGCGAGAAACGCGCAGCGGAAAAGAAATACAATACTTCGTAAATGCGAGAAACGCGCAGCGGAAAAGGAAAAAAGTATTTTTAACCCCCTTAGTGGTTGGAGTGTGAGTCCCATACAGGTTATGTCCCAAGGAATGTATGTGTATGTGTGTATTGGTACCCGGGTACAATATTCAACTGGCCAGTGAATTATTTATGAGGTATCTTCGACTAGTCACGTTGGGGCCCTGTGGATTTTGAAGAAACTGCAGCGTGCTTTAGTATTTTACAACGGCCTGGAAGGCCTCTCGCCCATCCGCCAGATACTCTGCTCCCCTCGACCCAGGACATCTCTCCGCTCGATTTTGACTGGGGTTCTCTGTGTCACCGGATCCGCTGTCTTGCTTGTCTGTATCTGCCACAAGATGTCCAGCTCACCGCCTGCACTCCCTGTTAGATCGATCTGCGGTTCTCCTAACTCGGGGTCCAGCCGGAACCAGCTTCTTGTCCTCAGACTTCACAGCTTGGTATAGACAGATCTCTGCAGGGTCACTGTCCCGATCCCCCCAGCACCAGCGAGGTAGCCCCTGCGCTCTGGCCTGGTCACTATCCTTAACAGCTCTGCCTGCTTCCTTCTCATTTCAGCTCCCAGCTCACTCTGAGCATGCTTTCCACGAGGCTGCTGATGCCTTTCCTTTCCTACACACCCACTTCCTGTCCTCACGCAAAGCATCATGGAAAATGTAGTTCAGTGCCTTCTGTGTTTGTCCAGCATAATCTTACCATGGTCTCTGTCTCCCTCTGGTGGCCATTGCAAGTAAATGCAGCAGAACAGTCTTTTTAAACACAGCGCTACACAATATTCTGAACAAGATGGCCGTCTGGCTTATAATGGCGGCCATCTTCCAGCCTATTTCCACTTCACTGCGAGTAGGCGGCACAGGCTGCGGGGAGGAGCCCAGGCAGCCCCTTTGAGGACAGAGGGGCGTACATGTACGCACTGTGTCTTCAAAGCCCTCCCACAGCCGGACGGCATAGGATGTCCTGCGGCAGGAAGGGGTTTTTAATGTGCTTCTTTTTGAGCCACTCCTTTGTTGCCTTGGCCGTGTGTTTTGGGTCATTGTCATGCTGGAATACCCATCCACAATCCATTGTCAATGCCCTGGCTGAGGAAAGGAGGTTCTGACCCAAGATTTTACGGTACATGACCTCTTTGATGCAGTGAAGTTGTCCTGTCCTCATAGAAGCAAAACATCCCCCCATAGCATAATGTTTCCACCTCCATGTTTGACGGTGGGGATGGTGTTCTTCGGGTCATAGGCAGCTCCTGTGAATCATTCAGATGTTCATTGGCACACTTCAGACAGACCTGTACATGTATGCATAAAAAACCCATCATTTTTCTGTGTAGACCAGAAGTATCCAGCCCGCTTCATATATAAAGCATAACAAGAAAAAAGCTTGTAATGTGCGCTTACCCCCATGGCTCCGAGCGAAACGTGTACATGTGCTTTCTTGTGCAGGGGGACCTTGCGGGCGCTGCAGGATTTCAGTCCTTCATTGCGTAGTGTGCTTACAATCGTTTTCTTGGTGACTATGGTCCCAGCGGCCTTCCGGTCATTGACAAGATCCTCCCGTGTAGTTCTGGGCTGATTCTTCACTGTTCACGGTCATTGAAACTCCACGAGGTGAGATCTTGCATGGAGCCCCAGATCAAGGGAGATTGACAGTTATTTTGTGTTACTTCCATTTGCGAATAATCACACCAAATGTTGTCACCTTCTCACCAAGCTGCTTGGCGATGGTCTTGGAGCCTTTCCAGCCATGTGTAGGTCTACAATCTTGTCCCTGACATCCTTGGACAGCTCTTCGGTCTTGGTCACGGTGGAGAATTTGGAATCGGATTGCTTCTGTGGACAGGTGTCTTTTATGCAGGTAACAGATTAGGAGCACTCCTGAGATTAGTGCTCCTAATATCAGTTTGTTACCTGTGTAAAAGACACCTGGGAGCCAAAAAAAAACCAAGTTGACCTGAACCTGTCCTTGTGCCATACTCACACAGGTACTCGTTGATGGCCCTCTGCTGCTTGTGCAGACGCTGCAGCATTGCTAATGTCGAATTCCACCTGGTGGGCATGTCACGGATCAGACGGTTTGTGGGAAGGTGGAATTCTCTTTGAATTTCTGCCAGGCGAACGCTTGCTGGGAATGACCATCTGAAGTGGCTGCAGACTTTTCTGGCCTGGATGAGAAGCTCTGGCAGCCCTGGGTACTTGGTTAGGAAACGCTGTACCACCAGATTTAGGACGTGTGCTAGGCATGGTACATGCGTCAATTTACCCTTGCGTAGGGCGGAGAGAAGGTTGCTGCCATTATCGCAGACGATCATTCCCAGCTCAAGCTGGCGTGGTGTTAACCATCTCTGCACCTGCCCCGGCAGAGCTCACAAAATTTCTGACCCGGTGTGGCTCCTGTCCCCTAAACAAACCAGCTCAAGCACAGTATGGCATCTTTTTGCTTGAGCCATTGCGTAGACCCTGTCAGGCGTGGGTTTAACTGCCACTTCGCCAGAGAAGGAGGAGGAGGAAGAGGTTGTGGTGGTGGAGCAGACAGACCTCATACAAGCAGCTTTCTGGAGGCGTGGTGGATGAACAAGCTCCAGCACAGAGCCCCGTCTTGGATCCCTCCCAGCTGCAATCAGAGTTACCCAGTGTGCCGTGAAGGAAATGTAACGACCCTGTCCATGCTTGCTGGACCACGTGTCTAAAGTGACATGCACCTTGCTGCTGACTGCCTTTCCCAATGACTGGATAACATTGTCTTCCATGTGCTGGTATAGTGCTGGAATGGCCTTGCGTGAAAAGTAATGGCGTTTTGGAACCTGCCACTGTGGTACAGCGCATTCAGCAAATTCACAGAAGGGAGCAGAGTCCACCAGCTGGAAAGGCAGCAGCTGCAATGCGAGTAACTTTGCTAAGCTGGCATTTAGACGCTGTGCTTGGGGATGGTTGGGACTATATTTTTTCTTTCGCTGCAGCAGCTGCGGCAACGTAATCTGACTGCTTAAATCTTCAGCTACTGGGATGATGTCACATTGTGAGGAAGGACCTGCTGGTACATCCATTACTGTAGCATCATCCCTGTCGGTGGAGGTTGTAGGCAATTGCATGGCAGGACATACAGTGTGGGTAGAGACAGATGAGGAGGAGGAGGACCTATGCAAAGTTTTGCCCCAACGGGATGTGTGGCACTTGTTCATATGTCGCCTCAAGCACGTGGTACCCAAGTGTCCGGTGTTTATCCCACGCTTCAGCCTCCTCTGACATAGATTACAAATAGCAACGGTGGGGTCTGCTGCACATTTCTTAAAGAACTCCTAGACAACAGAGTTCCTGCATGTGTTCTTTGAGACAACAGCGCTCTGCACCGGAGCAGCTCTGACATGTGATGCCTTGGACTGGCTAGTGCTACGGTTGGTCACAGAGGATGTTGTGCCTCGTGTTTGCTGTGCCTCCTCCTCCCCCCCTCCTCCCTTGATTCCTCAGTTCGATCTGGCACCCAGGTGGAGTCAGTGACCTCATCATCATCAATGTCATCTTCACCCCCTATCTCCTCGTCACTGGAGCCAACTTGGTAGTATGCTGCAGCTGCTGGGGCAACATGAGTGCCAGTTATTTGTGTGTCATCACTGGCACCCCCTTCCTCTAGGTTGATTATACTCCCTTGCTCAACCTCAGAGATTGAATCAGAGCACTGTACTTGCTGTGCATCCTCAAGCAGCATGTCACTCTCATTGTAGTCAAACAATTCAGCTGACTCCTCCGTGTGTGATAGCGAGGCTACGGCAGGAGTAGCTGTGGACATGGAGGCTGCATTAGATGCTTTGGCACCTGAGGTGGACTGTAAAGCACTAGAAGCCTGGCTGGCAGAGGACTCTGAGGATGTGGATGGCCTGGTTAGCCAATCCACCAAGTCCTCTGTATGTTGCTGCTGCTTAAGGCTGGGGTCAGACGAATGCAGTGTTAACGTCCGTGTTGCCGCACATAAGTACGTCCGTGATAGCATACAATTGTGTTAAATGGAGCCCCACACACGAAGTACGTGCGCACAGAAGTGCGGGGGCTGACGGACGCTGCAAACGGACGCAGGTTAGGCAAGAACGTAATACTGCTAGAACGGACGTGCAGAGTGCGCCACGTCCACATCGTCCACATAGCTTTGTGTGTGAGTGATGGAGCGTGGTCAGACGGACTGCATTTATACGTCCAGCATTTTTGACGGACAGAATGTTTTTTCATTGTAATTTATTTTTCCCTCCTACATCCGTCAAAAAATAACTTCAGTGAAAAAACGGACTGTGTGACCACTACTGCGTCATCCGTACTGACGATGTCCGTACTGCACGCACGTACAGTCCGTAGAAATCACGCTCGTCTGACCCTAGCCTAAGACGGCCAGCACCAGTTAGAAAGGACAAGCGTGCCCCTGCAGAGGATGCACCACGTCCACCACGACCAGAGACACAGCCTCCCGACACAGGGGCTGCTTGCCCTCTTATCTGTGGCTGGGAGCGTCTGCCTGTCCTTTTTGTTCTTTCAGACATGGTGAGTGATATATAGATTAATATATACAGAACTCTGATTCAACTCTGGTATAAAGATTTAAATAACTCTGGTATAACTCAGTGAGACACACTGATAGCTGGCAGCCAGTGACAAGAGACAGATCACCTTAATTCACAAATGTTTTAAATAAATTAGTGAGCCCCAAAATACAGCGTGGTACTGTTTGTATGACGAGACACAGATCACCTTAATTCCCAAGTGTTTTAAAGAAATTAGTGAGCCCCAAAAAAAATTGCTGGCTGTGTGACGAGACACAGAAGTTCACCTTAATTCCCAAGTGTTTTAAAGAAATTAGTGAGCCCCAAAATACAGCGTGGTACTGTTTGTATGACGAGACACAGATCACCTTAATTCCCAAGTGTTTTAAAGAAATTAGTGAGCCCCAAAAAAAATTGCTGGCTGTGTGACGAGACACAGAAGTTCACCTTAATTCCCAAGTGTTTTAAAGAAATTAGTGAGCCCCAAAATACAGCGTGGTACTGTTTGTATGACGAGACACAGATCACCTTAATTCCCAAGTGTTTTAAAGAAATTAGTGAGCCCCAAAATACAGCGTGGTACTGTTTGTATGACGAGACACAGATCACCTTAATTCCCAAGTGTTTTAAAGAAATTAGTGAGCCCCAAAATACAGCGTGGTACTGTATGTATGACGAGACACAGATCACCTTAATTCCCAAGTGTTTTATAGAAATTAGTGAGCCCCAAAATACAGCGTGGTACTGTTTGTATGACGAGACACAGATCACCTTAATTCCCAAGTGTTTTAAAGAAATTAGTGAGCCCCAAAATACAGCGTGGTACTGTTTGTATGACGAGACACAGATCACCTTAATTCCCAAGTGTTTTAAAGAAATTAGTGAGCCCCAAAATACAGCGTGGTACTGTTTGTATGACGAGACACAGATCATCTTAATTCCCAAGTGTTTTAAAGAATTAGTGAGCCCCAAAAAAATTGCTGGCTGTGTGACGAGACACAGAAGATCACCTTAGTTCCCAAGTGTTTTAAAGAAATTAGTGAGCCTTAAAATACAGCGTGGTACTTTTTGTATGACGAGACACAGATCACCTTAATTCCCAAGTGTTTTAAAGAAATTAGTGAGCCCCAAAATACAGCGTGGTACTGTTTGTATGACGAGACACAGATCACCTTAATTCCCAAGTGTTTTAAAGAAATTAGTGAGCCCCAAAATACAGCGTGGTACTGTTTGTATGACGAGACACAGATCATCTTAATTCCCAAGTGTTTTAAAGAAATTAGTGAGCCCCAAAAAAAATTGCTGGCTGTGTGACGAGACACAGAAGATCACCTTAGTTCCCAAGTGTTTTAAAGAAATTAGTGAGCCTTAAAATACAGCGTGGTACTTTTTGTATGACGAGACACAGATCACCTTAATTCCCAAGTGTTTTAAAGAAATTAGTGAGCCCCAAAATACAGCGTGGTACTGTTTGTATGACGAGACACAGATCACCTTAATTCCCAAGTGTTTTAAAGAAATTAGTGAGCCCCAAAAAAAATTGCTGGCTGTGTGACGAGACACAGAAGATCACCTCAATTCCCAAGTGTTTTAAAGAAATTAGTGAGCCCCAAAATAAAGCGTGGTACTGTTTGTATGACGAGACACCGAACACCTTAATTATCAAGTGTTTTAAAGAAATTAGTGAGTCCCAAAAAGATTTGCTGGCACAGTGAAAAGACTCAGAAAATCACCTCAATTCACAAATGTTTTAAATAAAGTTGTAAACCCCAAAAAAACTTGCTGGCACAGTGACAAGACACACATCACCTAAATTCCCTGATATTTGGTCGAAATGAGACCCCCCAGACCCCCCCAGTAGCGTGACAGACCGGCAGTAACAACACACACAACTATCTCCTTTGAAATCTCCTCTGAAATGCATGCAGAAGCGCTGCGTGGAAACCTTATATAGTGTGCTGCGGGACTTAGCTCTGTGAGCCCATGATTGTGCAAAATTTGCCCAATCAGGACTCTGAGCGGTGATTGGCATAGTGTTCAACCAGTCTTGCACCAGACCTGTAGTCAGGTGCAAGGCTGTAGCCAATTACGAGCTTCAGGCAGTGGGAAAATGCATTGTGGTCCATTGTGGTCGAACATGCGGCGAACACCCGGAAATGTTCGGGGTTCGCGATCTGCTCGAACAGGCTAAGTTCGGGTCGAACCCCGAACCGTCCGAACCCGAACAGCTCATCCCTAATTTTAAGGAGTTAAATAACTTTTTTGAAATGTGTTTTTCTGGATTTTTTTGTTGTTGTTATTCCGTCTCTCACTGTTAAAATAAACCTACCGTGAGAATCTGCCCTTCCCGCTAGTGACTGCTTCACTTACCTTAGAGTAAAACATGCACTGACTCAACGAGGTCTCTCCTCCTTTGCAACGACGGACATTACGGCCTTTCATAGATTGTGCTTAGGTAAAAAAGTTATGAAAAAACCTTTGTCTTTGTGTTATGACAGTCTGTTAAATGTGAACCCTAATAAGAAACTGCCTTATATGACCAGATGGGACAAAGATCTGTCACTCAACTCTTCCAAGGATGACTGGTTCTATGCCACCGAAACTGTATATAAATACACTAGGAGCACTAATTTACGGGAATCACACCTTAATCCCCGGATACTCTGGTATGTGTTGGCGCTGTGGTACCAGTGTCGGATCTATTCTTCACATCTTTTGGCAATGCCCGCTCCTTGCTACCTTTTGGGATAAAATTTGTAGATTGATATCTCACTGTACCGGCCTGTCTCTGCCTTTATGCCCCAAACAATACCTATTGCATATGCTTCCTATTACTATACAACAACGGCAGAGAGGTATAATCTCGATTATACTTAGCGTAGCTAAATCTAATTGATATAATTGTTGTTGATATTGGACCTAAATGAGCATACTTTTTCTCTTATTTTCCTTTTTTTAATTTATTTCAAATTATTTTTATATTTTTTGTGTGCTCCTTTGTTATGCTTTAAAATTTCACTGTACTTTAGTTTGGAATGAAAATGTTTGGTTCAACCGATTTGTTACAAGCACTCTTTATGCTGATGCTAGACTTATTTTATGTGTCGGATCCTGCGTAATCCTTTCTTCTTTCAATATTTGTGTTTTATTTCTGGCATTTGTTCTTTACGTGCGAACCTCAATAAAAACTTTTATATGGAAAAAAAAATAAACTTACCGTTAAAACTATAGGCTGATCATTTCTTTGTCCGTACGCAAACGTACAAAATCAGCAGGGGATCAAATCATTTTTTCCCCTCACTGTAAGTAAAAATTTATATAAAAAAAAACTTTTTTTCACAAGTTCGCCCACAATAGTTGTTAAATACTTTTACAATTCTAAGGTGCCGACATATTCTAAAGTGCAGTACAATGGATCAGAGTAAACTTAAATAATTTTGACATGCGAGAGAATGATAGGAAATGTCACAATACAGATGGCAGGGTTGTGGGTCGAACCCACTATGCGATGAAATGATAAGTAAATGCAAGTATGAAATAAACAAAAGGATATTTATTCAACACAATAATACTAGAATTGAAGGAACCGAGAAAACAGGAAAAACAAGGAGAACAATTAATAAACAAGGTATAACTGAGGAGACGGAGGAATAAATGGAAAACTAAACTGATACTGAATATAACAGAAAAACAGACCAGGGAACTAGGCTAACTGATAAGACACTGAATACACAAATAAACAGAGAAGGAGGCTGAATAATAAATAGGAAATAAATACACAAGGAGACAGGACCAGGGAATCCGATTAAATGAAAACAACAAAACACAAGATATAGGAATACGATTTAAACAGAAGCACTAGACATTAACAGTTTTAACCCTTTCGCTGCGGAGGACGCGCTCAGCGCGTCCACCCGCAGGTAGGGTTGCGTGCGGAGGATGCGCTGAGCCCGTCCTCCCTTTGCGGCCAGCGATCGGCCGGATTCCAGCCGATCGCTGTGCCCCCCGGTGCGGGCTGACATCCTCGAAGTCAGCCCAGCACCCGGAACCGCCGCCGGCACCATTAGATGTCATCGCGGCGGCGCGATGACATCTAATTCAGGCGCCCCCCCCGCGTGTGCGGAGGAGGCGCCTGAAAGGGAGGGGGGGAGGTCCTTCGGACCTCTCTCCCAATCGCCGGGGTTCACCGGGTTAATCCAGGCACCGTTTGGAAGGGCACAGCCTGCCCTTCCAAACGGTGGCTGTCATTAACCCCTGGGGAGCCGGATAACGATTCGGCGCTGAAAAGCGTCGGATCGTGATCCTCTGCCGGAGCTGGCCGACATCTTGGATGTCGGCCAAGCCTCCGGGAACTCCCCCTGAGGACTGGCGTCATCGTGCATAGCACGATGACGCCTGTCCTGGAGTTAACCCCTAGCTGCCAGCAATGGTGGAGATAGGGGGTTCCAATGAACCCCCTATCTCCAGATCTGTGGCAGCTAGGGGTTAATGTTTGATATGGTTGGATCGGCCAGAGCATGGCCTCTTCAACGATACCAAACTTGACCATGTAAAAAGTTTTTTAAAAAAATAAAAATAACAAAATATTTTAAAAAAATTATAAAAAAAAAAAACAAGTTTTTTTTTTTGCTTTTGTTAACCCCTTAAGGGCCGCTGACGTACCCTGTACGTCCTGTCCGCAGGTCTCCCTTAGACCCGCGGACGTACAGGGTACGTCAGCGGTGCCTAATCCCACTCCCGCCCGATACTCACCTCCCTCGCTGGATCCCACGGCGATCTGGCAGGGAGGAAGCCTGCCCATGTGATTTACATGGGCAGGCGAGGCTGATGACGTCGCCACGCTGCGTGGTGACGTCATCAGCAGGCGTCCCCATGCATTTCAATGGAGGGGAGGGGGGGCTCCTTCGGAGCCCTCTATCTCCCCAACCATTGAAGCTAGGGAGATGCCGTTTGCACTGCTGGAGAGGGGAGCGCCTCCCCTTTTCAGCGGGGTATGGCATTAACAGTTTCGCCGCCGGATCACATTTCGGCACTAATTGGCGCCAAAACGCGATTCAAACCTGGAGGGGGGGCTGACATCTTGGATGTCAGCCAAGCCTCCAGGTCCCCCCCACCCACTAACAACCTCACCATATGTGTGAGGATGTCAGTGGGCCAGTTAACCATCTAGCGGCCTGATTATGGCCTTTCCAATGATACCAAACATGACCAGGTTTTGTTTTAAAAACAAATTTAAAAAAATTAATTAAATTAAAAAAAAATAATAAAAAAATTAAATAAAATAAAAAAATGTTTTTTTTTTAAAAGTTTTTTTGTCTGGGGGGAGTTTAATTAAATAGGACCTAGGCTGTCATCTAAAAATAATTAGCACAAAATGGTCAGAATGAGCGCAGCGCATATAGGTGAACTGTCTCAGCAGTGAAGGGGTTAAAAAGCAAACGCATGTAAAAATTGGGTATTTCTAGTCTCGGGACAAAATTTTTAACCTATTTAGCCGGGGTCTTTTTGGGTGGTTGTAGATTTTGGGGATTAAATTACGAAAAAGTGTGTTTTTACCATTTTTTTCCTCATATTTCATATTTTTTTTATAGTAAATTACTCGATATGATGGAAATAATGGTATTTCTAGAAAGTCCATTTAATGGCGGGAAAAAGGGTGTATAATATGTGTGGGTCGAATAAACGAGTAAGAGGAAAATTTGACCTAAACACTAACAGCGCAGAAACGTAAAAACAGCAGCGGTCACTAAAAGATGGATTTGTGTAAAACCGCCCGGTCACTAAGGGGTTAATGCAGCAATATTGTTCTCATTTCAATTATAATGTGAACAATGATGCTGCACTAACGATTTTTGTATGCAGTGCGTTTGTTAAAAATAGCTAAATTTTCCCCAAAAAAAAATGTACCGAGTCCCCATCTCTAATTTTTTTAACAAGCGCACCCCATAGAAAATATAACCGCAAACCATCGCATGTTAAAATGTGAAAAAAAAACACTTTACACATTGTAAATTATTGAAAATTCGAATTTTATTGCATTTTTTGTTATAATATACAGACAGGACATGATGTATACATATAATAATGACATATTATGAATCTGCCGAGTCTGCCGGAAAGAACGATATATAATATGTCTGGGTCATATATTAAAATAAGGCTTCAAACGCGTTTAAACATGATGAGCGAAACCGGTAAAAATTACCTCAGCACAGAGGTGTGAAAAGCCTCAGCAGCGAAAGGGTTAAATAAGTGAAGCAGGGTTTACACAGCAAGGTATTATAAGGAGCAGGCAAAGGTGTAGTCCGGTATACAAGCAGGGGGTTCGGCAACAGATCGTTCAGAATGCAGAGTTTAGCAAAAGAATAGTCTATAATACAAAGCAGGGGTTTGGCAACGGATGATCAACAGAGGGGTTCAGGAACAGATAGGAAAGCAGAGGAGGCTATTGCAGCTTTAGGAACAGATTGGTAAGCAATGCAAAAGCAAATGTCCATGGTGCTTTGCCTCTTTATAGGGAAGTTCAGGCTTGTTGATTAGCAGCACCTGCACCTCTTGCAGGCTGGAGACGAAACTGAAGGTCTGAAGGGGCAGATTCAGGGAGAGCTGAATAATCCAGCGCGGCAACGCCGGTTTTGTTTCTCCTTCGGCACCTGCGACCAGATATGTGACAGGAAAAGAGGACACCGCATAAGAGCTTACAGTCTAAGGCTGGCCGTACACCTGGTCTGTAGTCAGACAAACGACTTGGTCATCAGACTACGGACAACAAAGTCGTATGATCTGGATTGTACACTGCAAGTGTCTACGGACAACCCAGAAAGACCGACGGACTGACTGCCAAACACAATCAAAGACCGCCAGGTTGCAGAAAAAAAAAGGCTGCTGAAGACCGCCGAAGGAAAAAAAATGCTGAAATATATTTCAGCACGAAGGACAGCAGCACCGTAGGGATCTGGAGAAAAAAAAATCCCCCTGTCCTTGGTGCTGAAATAGGTTTCAGCACCAAGGACATGTCACGCTCGCTGTCACACTTAACCTCGACAACCGTGGTGTGGATCCTTTTGGACAGACCTCTAAACCCTCCAATCCTTGAGTGGTCGGGACCACTAATCCTATTACTCCCAGCCAGGGACAACAAACAGCAACAACACAGAGTATAACTTTATGAGACTAACAGCAGGTTTTAGAACATAGCAAACACCTGAGCATAAAAGTTCAGCTTTGAGGACAGCTGAGAAGTAACATGAGTTAGTTTTAAGCAGAATGTTAACACACAAGGGGTCAGAAAGAGTGTGGTTATTTAAACAATCCGGGTTGGCAACAGACGGGGTTCTCATACAATCCGAGTCAGCGTTATGCAGGGTCAGTATACTCTCTGAGTTAGCGTTATGCAGGATCAGCATACACTCTAAGTCTGTTCCGGGTATCACATACATACAGGCTTGGTCAGAGAGAGAATAGTCAATAAGGCAGTCCGAGTCAGCAACAGGCAGGGTCCTCATACAATCAGTGTCGGCAACGTAGCAAGGAATCAAAGAACCAGTGACTCGAATAAACGGTACACTAGCGATGCGGGAAAACAACTCCATGGCAAGGGAACGAGTCAGTTTGCGCATCCTGCAATTAAGGCCGGTGGCTCCGTGTCATCATGCCGCACCCTGCCCCTTCATTGGACGCGAGGATGCCAGGAGCAGCCGGAATGCCTGGCACTCGGCCAACCAGCGATGCCGACGGGTGCCCAGACCACCCCTGAGACCCTGCAGGCGCCGAGGCCAGGACAGGACAGCACCCGCCGATTGAAGCCAGACTGAAGGAAAGGAAAAATAATGTGTTCGGCAAAGAAAAAAGCCTTCAGGGTTATTCAAAGAGAATCGAAAAGTCACCGCACGTTCATTGAATTCGTTCCCCGTACTTCGGCGCGATTTGGCGATCCCAGTTCGCTGACCCTGCGGTGTATTCAGCAAGCACCTCAGGGCCCCCGTAGTGTAGGAAAACCCACCGCAAACCCTCCGAACACTCACCGCAAAACCGGCCGAACACTCACCGAAACCCGCAGAAACAGCTGGATTAACCACGCTGAACACACCGGAGAAACCCAACTAGCCGCTGATCACAGTGCAGAGCAGCCGCTGGAAAAACCCGACACGCAGACGAACAAGGAGAAGAAAAAAAAAAACTGTACGCTTGAAAGTTTGAAAATTGAAATGCTGTTTGCAAAAAACTACTGAGCGAAAATGTCTGAAATTTACACATAAGATCCTATGAATAGGGATGAGCGGTTCGGGTTCGGACGGTTCGGCGTTCGACCCGAACTTGGCCTGTTCGATGAGATCGCGAACACCGAACATTTCCGGGTGCTCCCCGCATGTTCGACCACAATGGACCACAATGCATTTTCCAACTGGCCTGAAGCTCGTAATTGGCTACAGCCTTGCACCTGACCACAGGTCTGGTGCAAGACTGGTTCAACACTATGCCAATCACCGCTCAGAGTCCTGATTGGGCAAATTTTGCCCAATCATGGGCTCACAGAGCTAAGTCCCGCAGCACACTATATAACGTTTCCACGCGTCGATTCTGCACGCATTTCAGAGGAGATTTCAAAGGAGATAGTTGTGTCTTGTTACTGCCGGTCTGCCACGCTACTGGGGGAATCTGGGGGGGTCTCATTTCTACCAAATATCAGGGAATTTAGGTGATGTGTGTCTTGTCACTGTGCCAGCAAGTTTTTTTGGGGTTTACAACTTTCTTTAAAACATTTGTGAATTGAGGTGATCTTCTGGGTCTTGTCACTGTGCCAGCAAATCTTTTTGGGGCTCACTAATTTCTTTAAAACATTTGTGAATTGAGGTGATCTGTGTCTTGTCACACAGCCAGTACCACGCAGTATTTTGGGGGTCACAAATTTCTACAAAACATTTGAGAATTGAGGTGATGTGTGTCTTGTCACTGCCAGCAAGTATTTTGGGGGTCACAAATTTCTAAAAAACATTTGGGAATTGAGATGATCTGTGTCTTGTCACACATCCAGTACCACGCAGTATTTTGGGGCTCACTAATTTCTACAAAACATTTGTGAATTGAGGTGATCTGTGTCTCGTCACACATCCAGTACCACACTGTATTTCGGGGCTCACTAATTTCTACAAAACATTTGTGAATTGAGGTAATCTGTCTCTTGTCACACAACCAGTACCACGCATTATTTTGGGGCTCACTAATTTCTACAAAACATTTGGGAATTGAGGTGATCTGTGTCTTGTCACACATCCAGTACCACGCTGTATTTTGGGGCTCACTAATTTCTTTAAACCATTTGTGAATTGAGGTGATCGGTCTCTTGTCACTGCCAGCAAGTATTTTGGGGGTCACAAATTTCTACAAAACATTTGTGAATTGAGGTGATCTGTCTCTTGTCACACAACCAGTACCACGCATTATTTTGGGGCTCACTAATTTCTACAAAACATTTGGGAATTGAGGTGATCTGTGTCTCGTCACACATCCAGTACCACACAGTATTTTGGGGCTCACTAATTTCTACAAAACATTTGTGAATTGAGGTGATCGGTCTCTTGTCACACAACCAGTACCACGCATTATTTTGGGGCTCACTAATTTCTACAAAACATTTGGGAATTGAGGTGATCTGTGTCTCGTCACACATCCAGTACCACACTGTATTTTGGGGCTCATTAATTTCTTTAAAACATTTGTGAATTGAGGTGATCTGTCTCTTGTCACTGCCAGCAAGTATTTTGGGGTCACAAATTTCTACAAAACATTTGTGAATTGAGGTGATCTGTGTCTCGTCACACATCCAGTACCACGCTGTATTTCGGGGGCTCACTAATTTCTACAAAACATTTGTGAATTGAGGTGATCTGTCTCTTGTCACTGGCAGCCAGCTATCAGTGTGTCTCACTGAGTTATACCAGAGTTCTTTAAATCTTTATACCAGAGTTGAATCAGAGTTCTGTATATATTAATCTATATATCACTCACCATGTCTGGAAGAACAAAAAGGACAGGCAGACGCTCCCAGACACAAATAAGAGGGCAAGCAGCCCCTGTGTCGGGAGGCTGTGCCTCTGGTCGTGGTGGACGTGGTGCATCCTCTGCAGGGGCACGCTTGTCCTTTCTAACTGGTGCTGGCCGTCTTAAGCAGCAGCAACATACAGAGGACTTGGTGGATTGGCTAACCAGGCCATCCTCATCCTCCGAGTCCTCTGCCAGCCAGGCTTCTAGTGCTTTACAGTCCACCTCAGCTGCCAAAGCATCTAATGCAGCCTCCATGTCCACAGCTACTCCTGCCGTAGCCTCGCTATCACACACGGAGGAGTCAGCTGAATTGTTTGACTACAATGAGAGTGACATGCTGCTTGAGGATGCGCAGCAAGTACAGTGCTCTGATTCAATCTCTGAGGTTGAGGAAGGGAGTATAATCAACCTAGAGGAAGGGGGTGCCAGTGATGACACTCAAATAACTGGCACTTATGTTGCCCCAGCAGCTGCAGCATACTGCCAAGTTGGCTCCAGTGACGAGGAGATAGGGGGTGATGATGACAATGATGATGAGGTCACTGACTCCACCTGGGTGACAGATCGAACAGAGGAATTAAGTGAGGAAGAGGGGGTGGAGGAGGCAAAGCAAACACGAGGCACAACATGCTCTGTGACCAACCGTAGCACTAGCCAGTCCAAGGCATCACATGTCAGAGCTGCTCCGGTGCAGAGCGCTGTTGTCTCAAAGAACACATGCAGGAACTCTGTTGTCTGGGAGTTCTTTAAGAAATGTGCAGTAGAGCGCAGCATTGCTATTTGTAATCTATGTCAGATGAGACTTAAGCGTGGGAAAGATACCGGACACTTGGGTACCACGTGCTTGAGGCGACATATGAATAAGTGCCACACATTCCGTTGGCGCAAAACTTTGCATAGGTCCTCCTCCTCCTCATCTGTCTCTACCCCCACTGTATGTCCTGCCATGTCATTGCCTACAACCTCCACTGACAGGGATGATGCTACAGTAATGGATGTACCAGGTCCTTCCTCACAATGTGACATCATCCCAGTAGCTGAAGATTTACGCAGTAAGATTACGTTGCCGCAGCTGCTGCAGCGAAAGAAAAAATATAGTCCCAACCATCCCCAAGCACAGCGTCTAAATGCCAGCTTAGCAAAATTACTCGCATTGCAGCTGCTGCCTTTCCAGCTGGTGGACTCTGCTCCCTTCTGTGAATTTGCTGAATGTGCTGTACCACAGTGGCAGGTTCCAAAACGCCATTACTTTTCACGCAAGGCCATTCCAGCACTATACTAGCACATGGAAGACAATGTTATCCAGTCATTGGGAAAGGCAGTCAGCAGCAAGGTGCATGTCACTTTAGACACGTGGTCCAGTTACTGGGTAACTCTGATTGCAGCTGGGAGGGATCCAAGACGGGGCTCTGTGCTGGAGCTTGTTCATCCACCACGCCTCCAGAAAGCTGCTTGTATGAGGTCTGTCTGCTCCACCACCACCACCTCTCCCTCTTCCTCCTCCTCCTCCTCCTTCTCTGTCTCTGGCGAAGTGGCAGTTAAACCGACGCCTGACAGGGTCTACGCAATGGCTCAAGCAAAAAGATGCCATACTGTGCTTGAGCTGGTTTGTTTAGGGGACAGGAGCCATACCGGGCCAGAAATTCTGTCAGCTCTGCAGGGGCAGGTGCAGAGATTGTTAACACCACGCCAGCTTGAGCTAAAAATGATCGTCTGCAATAATGGCAACAACCTTCTCTCCGCCCTACGCAAGGGTAAATTGACGCATGTACCATGCCTAGCACACGTCCTAAATCTGGTGGTACAGTGTTTCCTAACCAAGTACCCAGGGCCTCCAGATCTTCTCATCCAGGCCAGAAAAGTCTGCAGCCACTTCAGACGGTCAATCCCAGCAAGCGTTCGCATGGCAGAAATTCAAGGAGGATTCCACCTTCCCACAAACCGTCTCATCTGTGACATGCCCACCAGGTGGAACTCGACATTAGCAATGCTGCAGCGTCTGCATAAGCAGCAGAGGGCCATCAACGAGTACCTGTGTGAGTATGGCACAAGTACAGGTTCAGGTCAACTTGTTTTTTTTTCCCCCCGCAGTGGCTGATGATCAAGGATGCATGCACTGTACTGTCACCATTTGAGGAGGCAACGAGGATGGTGAGCAGGGACAGTGCATGCATCAGTGACACAATTCCTTTAGTGTTCCTGCTGGAGCACACTCTGCGGGGAATTATAGATGCGGCTCTAGAGGCACTCAAGGCCCCAGTCTTTCCGCAGACAGCATTCCAGCGGGTCCTACTCAGATCAGACAGGAGGAGGATGAGGAGGAGGAGGACTATTTAAGTAGTGGGGGCATTGAAGGTGGGGATTCCTCAAGGGAGGGTTTTGTGTGCCCAGAAACAGAAGGGCTTGTGCGTGGCTGGGAGGAGGAAGTGCACGATACGGTCATCCTCATTGACCAGGAAGACTCGGGAGCTAATGCCACCTCCAACCTACGCTGCATGGGCTCCCTAATGATGCAAAGCCTGCTAAAGGACCCCAGGATTCGTGCTATCAAGGAGAGGGATCATTACTGGTTGGCAACCCTTCTTGATCCACTATACAAGGGGAAAGTTGCAGAGCTCATCCTGCCCGCACAGAGGGAGCAGAGGATGAAAAAACTTGAGGACGCTCTAAAGCGACACTTGTGTAACACCTTTCCAGGCACTGTTAGATTACCAAGTGCTGACACACGTGCTTCTGAGGCTGCGGGTGATCAGAGGAATAGCGGTGAAGGCCAGGGCCACTTGACTGATGCTTTTTTAAATTTTTTTAGTCCACGACGCCCAAGGACGTCAAATGTAGGCACCCATTGCCAGCGTCTTCACCATATGGTGCAGGACTACCTAGGGGCAAGGGCAGACCTGGATACCTTTCCAGCAGATGATCCACTGGCTTACTGGGTGTTGAGATTGGATCACTGGCCAGAACTTAGCCAATATGCTATGCAGCTACTAGGTTACCCTTCATCTAGCGTGCTTTCCGAAAGGACGTCAAGTGCTGCTGGAGGTTTTGTCACAGACAAAAAAGTGCGTCTGTCCACCGACTCTGTAGACCGGCTGACATTTATAAAAATGAATCAGTCCTGGATCAGCAGCTATCAATCCCCTGATGCTGAAGTAATGGAATAGATAGGGGATGTCCTCTTCTGCATTCACAAAACCTCCAGCACTGAACGCTTCCACAATACCACAAAAGGGTTACGGTGTGAAGGCACTTGCTGCCATGAAAGGCACAATATATGGCTGCACTGACGCCTGTGCCAGATTTATATCATTTTATTTTTTTGAACCTAAGGGTCCAACCCTGCACTCTTCCACAATACCACAGAGGGGTTACGGTATGATGATACTTGCTGACCTGGCATAAAAGGCACAATATCTGGGAGCACTGACGCCCATTAACAGATAAAAAAAACACTTTTCAATATAGGACCACATGGTCCACCCCTGCACTCTTACACAATACCACAGAGGGATTAGGCTAGGGTCAGATGAGCGCATTTTCTACGGACTGTGCGTCCGTGCAGTACGGACATACGTACTGACTGACGACAAGGTAGTGGCCACACAGTCCGTTTTTTTCACTGACGTATTTTTTGACTGATGTAGCAGGGAAAATAAATTACAATGAAAGAACATTCTGTCCGTCAAAAATGCTGGACGTATAAATGCAGTCCGTCTGACCTTGTTGCATCACTCACACACAAAGCTATGCGGACGTTGTGGACGTGGCGCACTCTGCACGTCCGTTCTTGCAGTATTACGTTCTTGCCTAACCTGCATCCGTTTGCAGCGTCCGTCAGCCCCCGCACTTCTGTGCGGACGTACTTCGTGTGTGGGGCTCCATTTAACACAATTGTATGCTATCACGGACGTACTTATGTGCGGGCAACACGGACGTTAACACTGCGTTCGTCTGACCCCAGCCTTACTGTATAAAAACAGATAAAAAACTTTTCAATATAGGACCACATGGTCCACGTCTGCACTCTTCCACAATACCACAGAGGGGTTACTGTATGATGATACTTGCTGGCTTGGCATTAAAGGCACAATATCTGGGTGCACTGATGCCCATTAAAAGATCAAAAACTTTTCAATATAGGACCACATGGTCCACCCCTGCACTCTTCCACAATACTACAGAGGGGTTACTGTATGATGATACTTGCTGGCCTGGCATTAAAGGCACAATATCTGGGTGCACTGACGCCCATTAACAGATAAAAAAAAAAATTCAATATAGGACCAACCACATGGTCCACCCCTGAACTCTTCCACAATACTACAGAGGGGTTACTGTATGATGATACTTGATGGCCTGGCATTAAAGGCACAATATCTGGGTGCACTGACGCCCATTAACAGATAAAAAACTTTTCAATATAGGACCACATGGTCCACCCATGCACTCTTCCACAATACTACAGAGGGGTTACTGTATGATAATACTTGCTGGCCTGGCATTAAAGGCACAATATCTGGGTGCACTGACGTTCATTACCAGATCAAAAACTTTTCAATATAGAACCACATGGTCCACCCCTGCACTCTTCTACCATACCACAGAGGGGTTACTGTATGATGATACTTGCTGGCCTGGCAGTCTTGCACCAAAGGCAGAATATCTGGGTTCACTGACGCCCATTCCCAGATTCATATCTTTTTAATATAGGACCGCATGGTCCACCCCTGCACTCTTCCACAATACCACAGAGGGGTTACTGTATGATAGTACTTGCATGCCTGGCACTAAAGGCACAATATCTGGGTGCACTGCCATTGACGCCTGTATCAGATTCATATCCTCAGAGGGGTTACGGTGTGACGGCACTGTTGCCGACGCTAAAAGCCCAATTTTAAAGCACCTATTGTTACTTTCATCCAAAGCCTGCATAAGTTTCACAATAATTTAGCCAAAAAAAACACTAAACTCTTTCTGCGCGTCCTAAAATGTCTTTTCATACAGGCTGCCGCCCCAAGCAGTTGTTTATGGATAGATTAAAGGAAAAGCATTTACCGTCATATGAAACGTCATTTTTTTGTTTTTAAGTGTTTCTATACATCCTAGAAATCCGCCACTTCACGGGCAGGTTATGGGGACCTCCTAGGCACAATATTTGAAGGAATTTTTTGTTTTTATTTTTAACCCTTATTTCATGGAAAACTCACTGTCCCTTTAAAAACGTTTTTTTTAAAACTTTTTGTCCTTGTTTCCTGTCCCCCAGGGCACTACCCGGACCCCCATACACCTTTTATGGCAAATATGTAGCATATATGCCCTCTTGGAGGGCACTCTAAAAAACCGAATTTTCAGCCCCACCGACTTGTTCGGGTTCGGGTTCGGTCCCGAACAAATGGGAAGTTCGGGTTCGGGCTCGAACCGAACTCGGGGAGTGTTCGGCTCATCCCTATCAGTCACTACTAGAATATTTCCCTGCCCACTAGCATCCGGCTCTAAGCACAGGAAATCAATGCACACCAAATCCATGGGTCCTTGACTTTGTAGGTGGCTCATTGGAGCGGTTCGGGTCGGTAGGGTCTTCCTTTGGATACACCTGAGACATGAATGGCAGTAACTTTCCACTTCAGCTCTCATGCA
Organism: Leptobrachium leishanense; assembly: GCA_009667805.1. NCBI lineage: Eukaryota > Metazoa > Chordata > Amphibia > Anura > Megophryidae > Leptobrachium > Leptobrachium leishanense. The sequence goes on along the minus strand of CM019063.1, from coordinate 133,888,763 downwards.
GGGCCAATAGAATCTGTCTCGCACCAGCTTAAAAGTTCTCTCTGCACCTAAATGTCCATGTTCATCATGCAACGACCGCAGTACATCCTCTCTGTGCTTAGTGGGAAGGAACAACTGTTGAGTCTCTTCAGCACTGTTCGAGGGGCCCCTTCGGTAGACCACCCCATCCAACATCTTCAATCGTTCCCACTCTTTATATACCAATCTGGCCCCTTCTGGGGAATTTGTCAGAAGAATCTCCCGTTGGTTCGCTTTCAGGGCCTTCACGGTTAATGCAATCAAAGGGTCTTCAGCCTGATCAGCTCTCAGGTCCTGTTTTGAAAAAGTAGGCAAACTTTCATCCCTCAGCTGCGTAGGATTACAATAGAACTCTGGAACAGCCGCAGCCATAACTCCTATGGCTTCCGCTTCAATCCCTCCCTTGACCCGGCGCTCTGCTCCTTGACATAAAGCTTGCACCCCATCTGGAGTTAACTGAGTCCATTCTGTAGTGTAGGGTCTTCTCGACAAAGCATCGGCATCTCGATTATTCACCCCAGGGCGATACTTCAGGCTGGATCGAAACCCTGACAGAGCAGCCAACCACCGATGTACCGTGGCGTCCAGCTTCGCAGTAGTAAGGACGTAGGTAAGAGGATTGTTATCCGTCTTTATCACAAATTCGGCTCCATACAGGTAGTCTTTTAGCTTATCTACCACCGCCCACTTCAAGGCTAGAAACTCCAACTTGTGGATAGGATAGTTCTTTTCGGAGGGCGTAAGGCTCCGACTCACATACGCTACAGGCCTCAGCAATCGACCATACTCTTGGTACAGGACTCCCCCTAGACCTTCTCTACTGGCATCCACATGCAGTTCGTACGGCTTGTGAGGATCTGCGTAAGCCAAGACAGGAGCTCGAGTTAGACTCTCTTTCAGCTTCACGAAAGCACCTTCGCATTGACTAGTCCATTCTCCCTGGATAGATTCTCGAGCCTTCCTTGGCCCTGGAGCCGACGAATTTCGGTCAGAGGCCTTGTGCCCTTCTTCTGCATCTTCTTTCTGCAGGAGCTTGTTCAGTGGTTGAGCTATCTTGGCAAATCCTCCTACAAATCTTCGATAATAGGAGCAGAACCCCAAGAAAGATCTAAGTTCAGTAACATTTCGGGGTCTAGGCCAGGAAGCTACGGCTTCCAACTTCCGAGGATCTGTCGAAACGCCTTTTGCTGAAACCACATGTCCCAGATATGTAACGGAAGGTAAGCAGAATTGACATTTCTCCAGATACAATTTCAACCCCTCTTCATGGAGCCTCTTCAAGACCTTCTCCAACCGCTGTTCATGTTCTTCCAGAGTTTTCCGAACACAATAATATCATCCAGATACACTAATACTTCGATCAGGTTCATGTCCCCGACGGTCTTCTCCATTAACCGTTGGAACGTGGCTGGAGCCCCCGTAAGGCCTTGAGGCATTCTGTTGAACTCAAAGAAACCCAGTGGGCAGATGAACGCAGTCTTCTCTTTGTCTTCAGGATGCATTGGTATCTGGTGATACCCACTTCGCAGGTCTAGTACACTAAACCATTTTGCTCCAGACAGACACTGTAAGGCATCTTCTATCCGAGGAGTAGCATATTGATCTGGGATGGTTCTCCGATTTAGCGTGCGATAGTCTATACATAGACGGACAGAACCATTCTTCTTCCGGACCATTACTATTGGAGATGCATACGGGCTCCTGGACTCTTGGATCACCTTGGTTCTTTGCAGTTCATTCAGCTGTTCTCGTAGATCATCCAAGTCTCCCAACGGAACTTGTCTTGACCTTTCTCGAAACGGCTTATCTTCCTGTAGTCAAATGCGATGCTCAGTACTCTTAGCTATCGAACTCATCCTTGGAGAACAAGTCCTTCCACTTTAGGACCTGGGACTGAAGACGTTTCTTCCATTCAGGTGAGATGGGAGCGTCCTTAGGATAGAACCTTTCATCTGGAATCTCTTTATCCCTCCCCCTCCTAAATCGGTAGGAGAGAGAGGCGTAGCGGACGCTTCTTGCCCGATAGGCATTCGTGCTTTCAGGACCACTGGAGAATCAGACACATTACACATACTGACTGAGACTCTTCCTCGTGTTCATTTCAATGCTCTTGTGGAGATTATTTCAGGGATTACTTCTACTCCGGCTTCACTCCCATGATTAAAATCGGTATCCAGTACCACATAGGGACCTGGTTGCGATCCGTTCAACTTGACTGAAGCCCGGAAGCTCGCTACTTCTCCTGATTGCAGAACCCTCTCTGTTCCTTCCAATCTCCATAGGCGCCCCACTTCAGCAGGTGCCTTCTGTTCTTCGACCATTCTCTGATAGACTGGACGTAACATCGGGTGCATTCCCTTGGTGGAACCTTCTTCCAGTACCATAGGAGTCAGGAGACGTCGCACCAGATCAGTATTCGTCCCCACTATCATAGAACTTCTGTTTGCCCCTGAAGGCCGAGGACACACAATGGCCAATGCATCACAACCTCCAGACTGTCAGATGACTTCGGATCCGATCTCTAACTTCACCTGTAGTTATCCGTCATAGGGAAGTTTCTCAGTTCCGATACCCCAGATTTCCAGGTCCTTCAATTTCTGTAGAGGTATGTGCTTCAAGTGCTTCTCATAGAAATCTCGGTAGATCAATGTCACTTGAGCCCCTGAGTCCAACAGAGCTTTAGTGTAGACTCCCTCTACTTGGATTGGCACAATGGGAGAAGGACCTATCAGCTGGTCAGGAAACTTTGTTGTAGTGACAGGAAGTTTAGACCCAGTTTGTTGTACCCTGGCCTTCTTTTTGGCCCGTGTAGGTTTTGGGTGTGCATTGCTTCCCCATGACGTAGGACCGGATGCTAAGGGAGTGACTCTTTCAGTCCTGGCAGGCTCAGCAGTTGGCCAGACTCTGGGCCCTCTCGGCCTCTCAATCCTGGCTTGATTTCTGGAGCGGGTTTTGACCATTGGGCACCTAGTTTGCTCCTTCACTTGTGCCCTCTGGCGTTTCCCGCTGGTGAGGTAGACAGTAGCCCCTCCAAGGCTTTTAGGAGTTCTTCTACCATATTTCTCTCAGGCTTTTGGCTTTTGCATTGTGCGCGGAAGTGACCCATTTCCCCACAACTGAAACATCTCTTCTTTGAAGACGGAGACGCAGTCACTTGCTGTGATTCGGTTGAAGGACCCTGGCCAGACACCACAGCAACTCCAGTTGTCCGCATATCAGTAAGGAACTTCTGCATATCGTTCTGGGTCTCTGCCACCTTCAAAAGTGCTCGGCACAGGTCCGCATGCGCCTGTTGCAATTCCGCTTGAGTTTCTTGTACCTTCTTAATGGTTTCGTGCAACTCACTATGTGCAGAAAGGGTTAGTTCTTTTGCAGCATTCTCTGTGGATTTAGGAACAACCAAACGCTCTTGTTCGTCCACTTCGGATCCATAGGTGTCTAACGAATCATCTTCAGGTTGCAGACATTCGTTATGCCTCACGGGTTGTGCGTAAGCTCTTTCTCCTCTCCTAAAGGATTTTTCTTCAAGTAAAGCCTCTTCCTCTCTGACAGCTCGGATCAGTTCCAGGTATTTCAATTCTCGGTTACCTTCCCTGCTTCTCAGCTGTAGCATCACTGGATCTAGAGGTTGAGCGCCCCTCAGGATCTGCTGCATTCGGATTTTATCTATTTCGGCCGGTTCGGCCCCTTTCTTGTAAAGTATCTGGTGCAGAATCTTATCTAGGCGCCTCATATATTCAGTCATTTTCCCACCTTTTCGCTGGTAGGTGTGTTCATACTGGTACACAAGCTCCGCAGCCTTTTCCGTTCGCCCAAAGACTTCCTGTAAAATATTTAGATAGTCTAAAGCAGTGCGGTCTTGCTTACTCAATTTTAGGTTTTTTACAGCCTCTGACGCAGGTCCCTTTAAACTCTCAGTAATCCTTTGCTTCTTCTGTGCTTCAGGGACGTCCCACTCATCCAGAGCCTGCATCGCCTGTTCTACCCATTCTTCGAAGGTTTCTTCTCCCGCCGGAGTTGGTACGTTTCCTGTAAAATTTCTCAACCGTCGATATCGATAACCAAAGTTAGTGTGCGGAGGGCTTGTTCTTTGACATTTAGCCAGCAAATCTCCAATAGCCACTATAAATTCAGGCCCGATCATGGCCAGCGGACTGGGCACGGGAACACTCGCGGGATCGCCACGTGGCGCACTTAGCTGAATCAGTTGAATTTCCACCTCATCGGTCAGCTTCACGCTCGCGCCCTGAAAACACACTGGAACACCCTTTCTCCACTCAAAAAGAACATACGTGTGAGAAGTATCTGGGTTCTCTTTAATGTCCAGGATTAACCCCCGATGATCTGGTGTCAGCGCGGCCACGGCCTGGCGAATCTGATCTTCGGCCCAAGTGTCTGCAGGAATATCCATGACTATACACAATTCTATCTGACTACTGTGCTCCTCACACCATTTGGCAGCAGTGTCTGGATCCATATTTAACCCTTTAAATGCGTTTTTTCCAGAGACTGGATCCCGGACGAGCCCCCACGTGTAGCGCTCACTCCCGGAGGAGCCGCTGAATATAAACCTCGGGTCAGTCTCCCCGCACTAGGGAATAAATATACACCAGCACTGCTGTGGATTTTATAAGTTATATAGTTTACTGATCTCAAATAAACTGGCATATATAGAGCAGCACGGTATACATATATATTTACAGAAGTTCGTAATGCGAGAAACACGCAGCAGAAAAGAAAAATTAATATTAACCCCTTCGTTATTGGAATGTGAGTCCCGTACAGTTTGTGTCCCAAGAAGGTGTATGTGTATGCGTGTGTTGGTACCCGGGTACAAGATTCAACTGGCCAGTGAATGATTTCAATGTGTCTTTGACTAGTCACGTTGGGGCCCTGTAGGTTTAGACAAACTTGCAGTGTGCTTTATTATTTTACTGTGGCCGGGAAGGCCTCTCACCCATCCGCCAGATACTCTGTGCTCTGCTCGACCCAGGACGTCTCTCTGCTCGACTTGAGTGAGACTCTGTGCCACCGGTTCCGCTTGTCTTGCTTTTCCGTTTCTGTCACAAGATGCTCTGCTTACCGCCTGCACTCCCACTAGATCATCACGGTCTCCTAACTCGGGGTCCTTCAGCAACTCTGTATCTTTGTTAATTTCCCAGCGGTGGATTACTAGGTCTCTGGCAAGTAATGTGAACCGATCTCCAGCTCCGCAAGGCCGCACCTGCGCTCCGGCCGGGTCGCGATCATTGTCTGTCTCACGTGCGTCTTGCTCTCCTCACTCCTCGGCGCTCTCTGGGTTTCCTCCACACGAGGCTGTGGATGTAAGTCTTTTTCTCCCACCCACTTCCTGTTCCCCACCCAAAGCATGCTGGAAAACGTAGTCCCATTGTCCAGTGTCTCTTACATTGCGCTTGTCTCCCTCTGGTGGCCAAAAATAAGTACTACAGCAACAGCGTTTTAAACCAGCGCTACACATTGCTACTCTATGGGGGATTTCACTGCCCTCGAACAGGCACCGTATGTGCTGGCAATTCGCCAACATTTGGCGAACTGCCTGCTCTCAAAATAGCCGAATGGCCAGGAAAGGTAACCATACGCTGAATTTCACTGTTCGGTTACCTTTCGGGGCCAGAACGGCTCTCTTTGAATAACCCTGATAATTTTGCCTCTTTATAAATCAATGGTAAGCCCGCACCTTGAATATGCCATGCAATTTTGGGCACCTGTCTTAAGAAAGGATATTATAGCACTAGAAAAAGTGCAGAGACGGGCGACTAAATTAATAAGGGAAATGGAAGGTTTAAGTTATGAGGAACCCTGCTTGTCTTTTTAAAATAATTGGGAATCCAAAAATTTCACCAAAAAATACTCAATAAAAAGACTTTTTGCTACAAACGAAAAGAATAAATGGTTGAACAAATATTTAATAAAAACAGGGATTTTTTTTTACATTGAAACCTATGGGATTTGCCTATTTAAACCTGCCGAACGGACCACCGAACAGTAGGGCATTTCACTGACATTTCGGTGTTCTCTTAATAGATTAACCATTACTTCTTCTATTTGTAATTTCATTGCTGCCGAATTGCACCGAACTACACCATGGTGCTGTCTGTGGCCTGTGGTGCTGAATACAACAGATTCAGCACCACGGCCAATGGCTATGGACGCGGTGCTGAATCTGTGAAACGGTATAACTAATCGATTTGTGAAAACAAAATCATTTCGTTATATACCATTTTTTTTCGTTTTCATTCTGTTTCGGAATAAATCGATTTGTCATTTTGGAAGTGCTTCCGAAAAACAAATCAGTATAATTTCGTCCGAATTGCAATTCGGAATGAAACAAAACGCACATATCTATTCCCTTTTTCGATCTAGCCGCCAGTCCACCAGTGGGTGGTACAGTATCTGATTGGGATTTGGTATCGACCGAGCCCAAATACCAGCTGCCTGGAAAAAGGGATTGGGACATCCCTAGTTGCTGTTGGCCTCTTGGTTGCCACACTGATGAGCTTTCTCCTTGTCCTCTCATCAACTTCAGAGGTTCATCTTCTCGATCTCTGCATTGTCTCCGTGGTGCTTCCTAATAAAAAGAGATTGGGTTCTAATACTTTACAGACACACACACAGTGCTGTATCTTGGCCTAGACCGACAAATCCTAGGGCGGCAGTTTCCAGTGAGGCGGAAAAAACAGCAGCTACTGTGTGTCAGTCTGGCCGGGGAGCCCAGGCAGCGGTGGATTGTTAACCCTTTAAGGACCTAGGGTCTTTAAAGTCAATGCATTTATGATGGAACAGTTCTGTCATTCGTCCTTAAGGGTTAATAGGCAGCAGAGGCCTTGTTATCTTTTGTCTGGCTATCCATCATGAGTCTGACACTTCCTGGTGTCTCCTTGCAGGGTCTGGTCAGCTTATTAACCCATTCAGTTAAATGGAGAGAGTTTTTCATTCTTACTAAAAACATTTTGTTAAAACTCCATTAATGAAAAAACTTCTTTAAAAAAAGGGTTATAAAATAAGGGGGAGAGGGCTATTAAACTAGAACTTTATTAATACTCCACCTTATAACAGTTACAGTTACAAGCAGTTATAAAGCGCCAACAAATTCCTTAGCGCTGTACAATGGGAGAGACAGAATAACAAATATACATATATGTTACACAACCAAGACAGAGGGAGGAAGGACCCTGCTCAAGAGCTTACAATCTAAAAGGAGAGGGGTGACTAGGGATGTGCGTTTTGGAAATTTTCACGAAATTTCCCGATTCGTGCATTCGGATTCGGCCGATTTTCCGAAAATTTTCGGATCCGAAAACGGCAGATCCAAACAAATTTTCGAGCAGAAACGAAAACTTTTCGGAATTTTCGAATGGACTAGAAATGTGTAAAATCGAAATTCATTTTCGTTCCAGTCGTGATTTCGGCTCCATTCCTGATTTCGGTTCCATTTCAGTAACTTCGGACATCGTATTTATATCGCTGATTCTGTAATTAAATTTTGTATCATTCCCATCTCAATGTATCCTTCCTGGAAAACCAGAGCAATCTCAATGTATCCTTCTTGTAAAAAATTAGAAATCTCAATGTATCCTTCCCGGGAAACCAGAGAAATCTCAATGTATCCTTCTTGTAAAAAATGAAAATCTCAATGTATCCTTCTTGTAAAAAATTAGAAATCTCAATGTATCCGTTTTGTAAAAAAAATGAGAAATCTCAAGGTATCCTTCTTGTAAAACATGAGAAATCTCAATGTATCCTTCCTGGAAATTCAGAGAAATCTCAATGTATCCTTCTTGTAAAACATGAGAAATCTCAATGGCAGAATTATCGTATCGGCAGAATTATCGTATCTGAAAAACCATTAGTTTACGTCAAAAAGAATAGACACTTTGAAACGACGAGAACAGACGTTCCCGAAAAACACAAAAATTTCCGAAATCACGAAAAAAAAGTCGATGCGAAAAATGAACCGAACCGAAACGAAAATCGGCCGAAACGAGTCAAAACGAAAATTTACAAAATCCGAACTAACCGAACCGAAAAAAAAATCCGTGCACAAGTCTAGGGGTGACACACTAGATGAGGTAACATAACACATGAGAAATCTATATGAGGATCCATAACCCATTCTTTAAAAATACTTTCAAATTGTATGGCCATTTTAAGAGTGCAAAAAATAGCTGTATACGACATGTGTCTCCTGCACTAACCAAAAACTGCTGGTTTCAAAACCTAATAATACTATAACCTATCGCCTAGTATCCTATTATAGTTTTTTTGCGGTTTTACTTAACATGTGTAACAAAGACACAAGTGAATCCCAGACTCTCTGTATTGTGCAACACAGACATAAGTAAATCCCTAGATTCCCCTATAGAGTTGACGGGGAATCAAGATTATAAATAAAGACATGGAGGCGAATATTATGCTAAACTCTTCTTTACTGAATCATCAGCAGCAAAGAAATGCACAAATAAAGTTTTTTAAATTTGATAAAAGGAAAAAGTTTCACATATACAGTTAACAATAGTGGAACCAATCACAATAGGGCAGTCCAACTTGGGCCAATCACCATCCACCATCAGGTATATATTCAACCAGCTGCGCCACATTCGACCTCTTTTCTTTAGGTGCGATCGTTTTAAACTTTATAACAGCAAACCGAAATCCAATGGAAGTCGTAGAGGAGAACGCCTCTGATGCTATGAACCTGAAACAGCAAAGGACAAGAATCTCCGGATTAGAACCGTGAATCGAACGATTTTAATGGAAACATCAGGCATGAACACCATAACTTCAAACATGGTAATAGGTATGAAACATTTACATGTCATGGGTAGGGACACTTATGATTAGACTCATAATTCGGGTGGGATAATATTTGCCTCCGTGTCTTTATTTATAATCTTGATTCCCCGTCAACTCTATAGGGGAATCTAGGGATTATACACCAAACCACGGAGGCTTCATATAATGCTCGTTGAAAGCTAATTAATAATGGAATGAGCAAAATGAACAATAGGTTTAAAATAAAATTCTTTAAAGGTGGAATCGTTAGACCAATTAGCAGTTTTAGGAATATCTTCCAATCTACAACCTTGAGACACGGCCGCAGATGCTGCCGCACTCCGAGAGGAATGGGCCCCAAAAATGGAGGTGTCTATACCTGCCTCAGCCATAATCCATTTAACCCACCTAGCTAGGGAAGTAGATGAGGCTATGTGATACGGTTTGGTCATGGTTAAGAACAACCGATCAAAGGAAGGAAGACGATACGGGGCAGTGATCCGTTCATATTCCTGTAAACATAACACTGGGCATAAGTTCGGTTTTTGAGGAAAAGCCGGATAAAATACCTGGGAAATGGCCATTTTAGTACATCTGGATACAGAAAATAAGACCCCAAAGGCGTAAATGAGCGCCCTGACAGGTACAGAGCACGGACGTCAGAGACTCTTTTACACAAAATCAAACAAAAAAGCATGGTTAATTTACCAGACAGTTGTTTAATTGATAGTTCAGTATTAGGAGGCCACTGATCTAAAAAATTTAAGACTATATTAACATCCCAAGTAAATGAATACCGTGATCTAGGAGGACGTTTCAAACAAATTCCCTTAAGTAATCGACAGACTAATCTGTGCTGACCTACAGGGAGTCCCTCGATGCTAGGGTGATATACCGAAAGAGCTGATCTAAAGTTGTTAATCGTACGATAAGCCCTGCCTTCCTCATATAGAGAGGTGAGAAACTGGAGCATGTCCTCTATAGGGGCTGAAAAGGAATCAATTTGTCTGCCCAGAAACCAAGAAACCCAGCAGTTCCAGTAGTAAAGGGATCGCTTTCTAGTACCTGGTGCCCAAGCGCTGGAGAGTAGCTCGGAAGTAGCTTCCGAAAGTCTACCGTGAGTGAGAGGATGCCTGACAGCCTCCAAGCCACAAGGCAGAACGAGGGGACTGACAGGACATTCTGCAGAGTATTCTCCGGATCCTCCAGAAGAACAGGGTTCGGCCGGAGGATCCGGGGAACATCTATCGCTAATTCTAGTAGCTGAGGGAACCATGGTTGAGTCGTCCACCATGGGGTGACCAGAACCAAAGTCGATTGATTGGATCGAACCAATCGAAGGACCCTGGAAATCAGAAGAAATGGAGGAAACACATACAGGATCCCCGCCGGCCAGGACTGGCATAATGCATCTGTTCCTGTCGCGTCTGGATCTGGCCTCCAGCTGAAATACTGAGGGACTTGAGCATTCAAACGAGAAGCGAATAAATCTACACTGAAGGGACCCCATAGGGATGATAAAGATAGGAATATTGCCCTGTCTAATCTCCAGTCGCTGGGATTTATCAAAAATCTGGAGTTCCAATCCGCTACAATGTTGCATAAACCCGGAATAAACTGGGCCTTCACTGTAACATCGCGGGATAGGCAAAACCCCCAAAAGAGTTTGGAGACCTCCGACAACTGCTTCGACCTGGGACCCCCCAGATGGTTGATGTGCCTCACCGCGGAAAAATTGTCCATACCAAGTAGCACTGAGTTGACGGATCTGCTCTTTAGAAAACTTCGAATAGCGAAGAAACCAGCCAGGAGCTCGTGAACGTTTATGTGCAATGAAGCTTCCTCCAAAGCCCATCTGCCTCCTGTGGATATAGGACCTAAATGCGCGCCCCAACCAAAGCTGCTGGCGTTGGATTCTATAACCACCTCTGGTTGAGGAGGAAAAAAGGAACAGCCATTCCATGTTTTGATGTGGTCTTTCCACCATTGTAACTCCTCCCGGGAATCGTCGTCTAGGGACACTAAATCTGAGTACTGAAGACCCTGACGAAGGTAGGATGCCTTTAGCCATTGAAGGGCCCGATAAAATAGAGGTGCCGGGAAAATGGCCTGAATCGACGCCGACAACTTTCCCAATAGGCGAGTAAGAGCTCTCAACGTGAATCGACGCCGACAACTTTCCCAATAGGCGAGTAAGAGCTCTCAACGTGAATGTCGGCCGTGTGGACAACCTCCTTACTTCCTTCCTGATCTGACAGACCTTCTAAGTTGGGAGACTGAGGGACATCTGAGCTGAGTCCACTTGAAAACCTAGGCATTCTATAATCCTGGCAGGTTCCAGACTGGACTTTTCCTGATTGATCATGAACCCCAGGTTCGTTAAGAGATTGATTGTCCAGTCTCGGTGCCGAATAGTCAAGGAAAAATCCTGAGCCATTAGAAGTATATCGTCTAGATATACGACCAAACTAACTCCTTTGGATCTCAACAACGCAACCACCGGTTTCATGATCTTGGTGAAGCATCGTAGGGCTGACGAGAGGCCAAACGGCAGAGACTTGAACCTCCACAGCTCGTCCTTCCACAGAAACTGAAGGTAATCCCTGTCGTGGAGGGCAACTGGAATGGTCAGATAGGCGTCTTTGAGGTCTATCTTGACCATCCAATCCCCTGGACATAGGTTGCCTTTTAATGATGGGATTCCTTCCACCTTGAAAGGTTGATACTGAATGTGATAATTCAGGTTTTTAAATTTATCACTGGGTGGAATTCGCTGCTTTTCTTTTGAACTAAGAAAACATTGCTCACGTAACCCAATAGTGGAGGAACCACCTTTTCTATGGCATTCTTGTGGAATAGATCCAGAACCTCTTGAGATATTACCTGATGGTGCTCTGGAGCCATAAACAGAGGTTGAGGCAAATGTTGCTGAACTGGTAGAGAGACAAACTCTATCTCGTAACCCATAATTGCGTTTAATACCCATGGATCCGATGTGATCTGGTGCCAATATCGGAAAAAAAGATGGACCCTGCCCCCTATAGGAGCATGAAAAGAAGGTTGGTGTATCCACGTACTCACCAGAATACGCTGCTCTGCGATATCCACGGAAAGGCCTCGATCGTCCGGGTCTGGACCTCTGCGGGAAAAAGGTTGGCTATTCGACCATCTGCGACTGACCCGATTGAGAGGAGTGAGCGAAGCCTCTGGTATGGAATTGTGAATTCCGGCCGGGAAAACGGCCTTTACTTTCCCGGCCCTGTTGAAAACCCTATTCGGGAATGTGTTTATCATGGTCGCTTGGACCTTCTTTATGGAGCTAAAAGAATTTGCACGAGAACCCATCTGTTTGATGAAATCATCCGCAAATAGGTTACCTTTGGCCAGTGGGCCAGGTTCTTTATTGACCATAGAGACCAATTTTGGCTCCACCTTAAGGAGAATGGAACGTCTGCGCTCCGTGGAAATGGCCGTGTTAGCATTTCCCAGGATGCAGACCATTCTTTGAACCCAGCCCCGGTATTCAAAAATATCAGGTTTGGTATTCCCCAAAAGGGATTGTTCGATAGCATTAAACATTTTGGTTAAAGGACCCAAAACGTCCAAAAGTTTCTCTTGACAGACCTTAAGGGTTGCGTCAAGACCTTTTTTGGGAGTCCAACCAGTCTTGCTGAGGAACTCCACAATGTCATCGTTCACCTCCGGGGCAGAGGCAATTTCATTAGCCAATGTCGACCGTGGGCATTCAGCCCTTATTTTATTGCGGGTTTTCTTATCCATCGGTGTACGTATGCGAACCTCAATATAACTGGCCACGTGCTCCAATGGAGCCCATTCAGATGAGCGGGGATGCTTTAGCATCTCTGGGACAAACATAGCTTGCCCCAGCGCATCTAGCGGGGCGGAATCGTCCCTTGGTCTATGGGAATGGAAAAAACATGAGGAGACTGAATCCGAAATCCCCTCAGAATCGTTCGGAACCCAGTCTGTATCACTCGTATCTGAGTCATCAGTGTCTTTGTCAATCTCTGAAAGGGTAACCTCAGAGCTGGTACAACTGGACTCGTCATGTCTGGCCCTTTTCCAACCGCTTTTTTTGGCCTTTCGGAGAGGCCTCTTTTTCAGTGATTTGCCACTCTTATGTGGTGATTTCAGTAACTCCATCTCTTTTACGGGAGTTCCTTCTATACCTGTTTTTTTGGGGAGACAGTGAACTCCCTTATTTAGGGTAATGGGTACCCCACCCTCTTGGGCCGACCAGTACCTGTCGGATGTGATAAAAACAATCACAATGTAGCGCTGATCGGATATATATGGAAAATCGCTGAAGCACTTAAATAGTCCTTGTTACTCAACCATCAACATAGGAATACAAAACAGAGGTAGTGTAGCGATAACAATGTCCTTCTTGAGTATGATGGATTTCAAAACTTTTCGTAATCCTCTTCAGAGTATCCCTCAAATGAAGAGAGAAAAAGACATCATAGTGCGACCCATATATCACTTAGTGAAAAGGATAGATGAATAGATCTCACTCACATGAAGTGGAACCCTCCTGGTTCTGGGTCAATCGTTTTTAGGGTCGTTCACTGGCCACCCAAGTGCCCCTCTTAGAAAGGATCGGTTCTCCTGGCGAGGATAGATATCCCGATTATCCGGAGGTTACTGAATCCAAAGAGTCCACTCGAAGGGGCCCATAAAAAACTCCAAAGAGTATAGGGTAAATGAAAACATTAAAAATGTTTTTAAATGAATAAAATATTTAATAACAAATAAAAACAAAAACAATAAGCCAGGACGCGTTTCGCCAAGATAGATAATGTATCAAAAGGCTTCCTCAGCTGGCTGCTGTTTGACATGAATCATACACTGGTTTAAATAGCCATATTCATTTACCCTTAGCCAATCCCCCTCCACTTTTTGGCGGGAAAATAGCATATCCAATAGGAAAGAGACGTTCTTTTTCTTCTACCCAATCCAAATTCAGTATTTGAAGAGTTCGGACACACATAAACACAAATATCTCCACTGAGAGTGTTATTCACATAATCAATACGAATATGTTTCTCAATAGACAATGTATTAAAATATTTATACAGAACGAACGTATTTTATTAGAAAACAAAACTAAACGAAAATCTTTTGAAAAACGAAACGAAAAAGTTCCCCTTTTTTTCTTCGTACTTCCCTTCCGCCGTGAATCGAAAGCGCGCGCATGCGCAATGAACCCACAGCTCAGAAGGGATCCGGAAATCCGAAAAAACACAAATATCTCCACTGAGAGTGTTTGTTCACATAATCAATACGAATATGTTTCTCAATAGACAATGTATTAGAATATTTATACAGAACGAACGTATTTTATTAGAAAACAAAACGAAACGAAAATCTTTTGAAAAACTAAACGAAAAAGTTCCCCTTTTTTTCCTCGTACTTCCCTTCCACCGTGAATCGAAAGCGCGCGCATGCGCAATGAACCCACGGCTCAGAAGGGATCCGGAAATCCGAAAAAAATCCGAAAAAGCACTATCACCTCGTTGGGGGCCGCACATGAGCCCCAAAATGAGGCACCCACATGCGTATACCCCCAACCGAAAACTGTCGGATGTGGAAGGCATGACTGCAGTCGGATTTTCAACCAAAGTCCTATCAGTGTGCTGAGCCGCAAGCACTTTAAGTAGGGTATTTTCAAAAGTCGTGGACATCAAAGTAATAGCAGAGATAACCTCCGCCGAAACGGAGTATCTCTGATTACTATCCATGGCTACCGCCGGTGATTCTGAGCCCAACATGATGTGAACCGCGAAAAATACCTCAGCGCGACGCTCTGAGGAGACTGCACGCGCGGGAAAACAAGCAACCACCTAGAAATGCAAATGGCGGGAAGCCGCGCCCGCTATGCAAATGGCGGAGGCTGCACTAACCAGCCTTGCCTGACCCAGTACACTCCCCCCGCACTAAGTGGAGACGAAGGAAAGGTATCGCCTTCTCAAACTAAGACCGAGCAGTGCACTCTGTCTCTCTCTCGGGAGCTGAAGTGAAAGCTGCTGCTTCATTGAAAAGGGTTAAAAAAAATTAACAGAGCGAACAGAACGGCGAAAATTGCGCCAGCAATACAAAAACGTTTAACTAACAAACACAATAAATAGGCAAATACGTAACTGGCGGCGCGATGGCAGTCGCTGTTGGATCTTGTGGTGGTTCTCTTTTGTAGTACCGTCCACATGTGATATGAAAAACAATGAAGAAATACAATAGTGGTAGACGAAACAAAATTATCGATGGAGATACGTGTTATACTGCTCCCACTCACAAAGGAAGAGCCCCAACGCTGGCTCTGAGCGGGTCAACACATTCGGTCATTTAATCCTATTCTGAAGGAGGCGACCCACAACCCTCAAAGATGGTGGTCTTCTTCCGATGCCAATGTATGAAGAGACATGTAAAGAAAAGAGAGACTTCCTTGCGTAGGTCTGTTGGAAGCACAATTGAGGTACATATGAAGGGATTACACTCACATGTGTTGGAGCTTATAGCCAAGCTCTGGGGTCAGACGCCTGTGGACTTGTTTAAGGTAAAGCCCATAGAAAACCTCTGTAGTCAGCAACACACCAGGGACTGATGCAGATACAAAAAATTATTTGAACATAAAAACAAATATAAAATAGATAAAATGGATCAACCTGGCTCAGCCAGTATACCCATACGCGTTTCGCCACGTAACGTGGCTTCCTCAGTCGGTTTACAGGTAATAATGCAGATCACAATATATATTCTCTTAATTACAATTTTAATTGTCCCCAGATGTAATTTGCTGAATAGGCGTGCGGTCCACGCCTTGAATCAACGAGATACAAGTGTCCTCCGCGGGTCTGCCATTTTGCGCCTGCGCATTGTCAGTGTTTGCGTTCCAGAGTGGGCATCCGCCATCTTGCGCATGCATATTGTCTATCTTCCCTTCCCGATCGGCGTATGGCGCCTCAAGTCACCTCCTTTACCACTGGCAAACAAAAAGGCAGACTTATGGCTGGGATATTAGTGGGACCAGATATCGACATCCCCAAAGGCTCTATCTTATGCCCTTCATAGATGAACGAATGGTACATACATAGATAACAATGGACAGCCTTCTTTTTACATCTCAAGCCATCCTTAGTTCTGAGAGACCTCTTTCACTCCACATTTATTGGACTCATTAATTTTGGATGTATGGAAATAAATCTGTGATCAATGTGACTCTACACAATATGTGAAGAAAATTTTAAATTCGAGTTATGCAGTGTACATTACGTCGTCCCCAAACTCTTATAATTGATATATCAAATAAATTATATTAATATAATATAGCTATACTGATGTAGCTACTTAAACTAATATTCGTCGAATGTGGCGCAGCTGGTTGAATATATACCCGATGGTGGATGGTGATTGGCCCAAGTTGGACTGCCCTATTGTGATTGGTTCCACTGTTGTTAACTGTATATGTGAAACTTTTTTCCTTTTATCAAATTTAAAAAACTTTATTTGTGCATTTCTTTGCTGCTGATGATTCAGTAAAGAAGAGTTTAGCATAATATGAAGCCTCCGTGTCTTGGTGTATAATCCCAGACTCCTTGTATTGTGTCCTCTGTGTGTATAATGTGTAATGCAGACATATTGGTAAATCCCAGACTCCCTGTATTGTGTCCTCTCTGTGTATTATTATGTAATACATTATGTAAGATAATGCACCTGGGACGTAAAAACCCAAGGGCTGAATATAGAATATTTGATACAGTCCTAACCTCAACATCTGAGGAAAGGGATTTAGGGGTTATTATTTCAGAGGATCTAAGGGTAAGTAGTCAATGTAATAGAGCAGCAGGAAATGCTAGCAGAATGCTTGGTTCTGTAGGGAGAGGTATTAGCAGTAGGAAAAGGGAAGTGCTCATGCCACTGTACAGAGCACTGGTGAGACCTCACTTGGAGTACTGTGTGCAGTACTGGAGACCGTATCTCCAGAAGGATATAGACATCTTAGAGAGAGTTCAGAGAAGGGCTACTAAAATGGTGTACGGCTTGAAGGAGAAAAGTTACCAGGAAAGGCTTAATGATCTTAACATGTACAGCTTGGAAAAAAGACGAGACAGAGGAGCTATGATAGAAACATTTAAATACGTAAAGGGAATCCACAAGGTAGAGGAAGGGAGTATATTTAAAAGGAAACAAAGTAGCAAAACAAGAGGACATAGTCTTAGATTAGAGGGGCAAAGGTTTAAAAGTAACATCAGAAAGCATTATTTTACTGAGAGGGTGGTGGATACATGGAACAGTCTTCCAGTTGAAGTGGTAGAGGCTAAAACAGTAATTGAATTTAAGCAGGCATGGGATAGGCATAAGGCTATCCTAAACAAAAGATAAATCCAGGTAAAGTATCCATGTAATTGGGCAGACTAGATGGGCCGAAAGGTTCTTATCTGCCGACATTTTTCTATGTTTCCATATGTTTGGAGAGTCTCCCATCTGTCTTTTGGCGAACATCAAATGTGTTTTTTTCCCTTTAAGCCAGTGGTTCCCAACCGCGGTCCTCAAGTCCCCCTAACAGGCCAGATTTTGCAGACCACCTTGGGAAAATGCATACTGAATCCTGCAATCACTGAGCAGCAAATCATATCACCTGTGCTGTGCTTCAGAAATCAAAACAAACTCTCCCCCCCTAAACCTAGCCCAAACTCTCCCCCCTAAACCTAGCCCAAACTCTCCCCCCCTAAACATAGCCCAAACTCTCCCCCCCTAAACTAGCCCAAACTCTCCCCCCTAAACATAGCCCAAACTCCCCCCTAAACCTAGCCCAAACTCCCCCCTAAACCTAGCCCAAACCCCCCCTAAACCTAGCCCAAACCCCCCTAAACCTAGCCCAAACTCTCCCCCCTTAAACCTAGCCCAAACCCCCCCACCTAGCCCAAACCCCCCCTAAACCTAGCCCAAACTCTCCCCCCCTAAACCTAGCCCAAACTCTCCCCCCCTAAACCTTAGCCCAAACTCTCCCCCCCTAAACCTAGCCCAAACTCTCCCCCCCTAAACCTAGCCCAAACTCTCCCCCCCTAAACCTAGCCCAAACTCCCCCCCTAAACCTAGCCAAAACTCCCCCCCTAAACCTAGCCCAAACTCCCTAAGGGTTAGGGTGTTAGTATTAGCTACTGGGATTTTGGATGTCTGGAAGTTGGCCGTGTAGGGAACTTGGTATGTCCGGCTCTTGTGCTGTCTGGAAGTTGGCCGTCGGGATGTTGGCATTAGGGAACCTGGTTGTAAGGATTTCGTCCGGCACCCGTTCTTTTCATAGTTGGAAATTGTCCACATTCCCTAGTGGCGGTGGTGGGGGGGGAGATCCTGGTTTGGCCCAGCCCCTGCTCGAGGAAATTTGATTCCGTTTTTAAACACTCAGTCCTTACATATTTTAACTATGATACAAGGAGGTTAAGAAGGCAGTATATCCATTACATACAGCTCAACACAGTTTGTGGTACAATCTCATAACATCAATGTTAGAGATGCATGGGGGGGGTGCAGGCCCGATCTCTATGGCTTCCCTGCCCTCTCTGTAACTACAATTCTAGGTGCAGGGCATTTGTGTTGTCTGTGTTATGTATGAATACCGTTAATATAGTTATTGCCTATGCATATCTGCCACTATGGCTAATTATTACTGCGTGAGTCACTGTAGCCTTATTCAACCACCCCTATCTAGAATAGGTTTACATCCGGGAAAGGTTTGAATGGTCTTCGATTGTCTGGCAAACTTTGCCCCATTCTCAGATACTGTAAATCTGAATCCCCTGTTTATCACAGTTTTGTTTGAGTTGTGCAATGTGTCTTGGTGTCCAGAGTTAATGCAAGTACCCGTCCGACTGTTCTAACCCAAATCTCTGCGTGATGCCTCATTTCTGGGGAATGCCATCACCGTGCTTTCAGTGTACCCGTACTTAAGCTTTGGCTAAAGGCTAGAGAAAGGCACAAAAGACTGCTGGTGGGAGACTGGTGGTCCAGCAAGAGAGGCATTGAGATCTGTTACACTTTGTACTCTTTAAATAACTTTCTGAATATAAAAAAGTAAAAAACTTTCTATTTGGGGAACTTCCACTGTAGTTCACAATACTTTTCACAGAAGTCACTTAGTGTAGAATTCACTCTATTTTCCAGTGGAGATTCCATCACAGTTATGATGCATTATTTTTTTTTATCACCATTCACCTTCATAATCACCAAAGAACATTCCCTGGTGTTACAATGGAGGGACAACACTGGAGAATAGCCACAGTTTATTCATTTTACAGCAGAACATTGCAAGATAATGCACCTGGGACGTAAAAACCCAAGGGCTGAATATAGAATATTTGATACAGTCCTAACCTCAACATCTGAGGAAAGGGATTTATGGGTTATTATTTCAGAGGTTCTAAAAGGTAAGTAGTCAATGTAATAGAGCAGCAGGAAATGCTAGCAGAATGCTTGGTTGTGTAGGGAGAGGTATTAGCAGTAGGAAAAGGGAAGTGCTCATGCCACTGTACAGAGCACTGGTGAGACCTCACTTGGAGTACTGTGTGCAGTACTGGAGACCGTATCTCCAGAAGGATATAGACATCTTAGAGAGAGTTCAGAGAAGGGCTACTAAAATGGTGTACGGCTTGAAGGAGAAAAGTTACCAGGAAAGGCTTAATGATCTTAACATGTACAGCTTGGAAAAAAGACGAGACAGAGGAGATATGATAGAAACATTTAAATACGTAAAGGGAATCCACAAGGTAGAGGAAGGGAGTATATTTAAAAGGAAACAAAGTAGCAAAACAAGAGGACATAGTCTTAGATTAGAGGGGCAAAGGTTTAAAAGTAACATCAGGAAGCATTATTTTACTGAGAGGGTGGTGGATACATGGAACAGCCTTCCAGTAGAAGTGGTAGAGGCCAAAACAGTAATTGAATTTAAGCAGGCATGGGATAGGCATAAGGCTATCCTAAACAAAAGATAAATCCAGGTAAAGTATCCATGTAATTGGGCAGACTAGATGGGCCGAAAGGTTCTTATCTGCCGACATTTTTCTATGTTTCTATGTTTCTATAATACAGAAGTCATCTGTAAATTTGGAGGGGACCCAAAGTTTCCTAAACTAGTTGGCAGGCCTCTCCATGCAGCCTGTACTGCACTAAGTGGATGCTGGGCCTTGGCTAGGCCCTGGGGTCTGGCTGGGACCTGGGGTCTGGCTGGGCCTTGGCTAGGCCTTGTGGTCTGGCTTGGCCCTGGGGTCTGGCTGGGCCTGTGATCTGACTGGGCCCTGGGGTCTGGCTAGGACCTAGGGTCTGGCTAGGACCTGGGGTCTGGCTGGGCCCCGGCTGGGTCCAGGCTGGGCCCTGGGGTCTGGATGGGCATGTGGTCTGGCTGGGACCTGGGGTCTGGCTGGGCCTTGGCTGGGCCCTGGGTTCTGGCTGGGCCTTGGGGTCTGGCTGGGCCTTTGGGTCTGGCTGGGCCTTGGGGTCTGACTGGGACCTAGGGTCTGGCTGGGTACAGGCTGGTCCCTGGGGTCTGGCTGGGCCTGGGGTCTGGCTGGGCCTGTGGTCTGGCTGGGCCCTGGGGGCTGGCTGGGCCTTGGCTGGGTCCAGGCTGGGCCCTGGGGTCTGGCTGGGCCCTGGGGTCTGACTGGGCCTTGGGGTCTGGCTGTGCCTGTGGTCTGGCTGGGCCCTGGCTCACCGCTCTGCCATCTTCTGTCTTGGTCCTCTGTTCCTTCTTCTCCTCTTCTAGTTTCTCCTCTTCTATATTCTTTTTTTCTATCTTCTTCTCTTCTATCTTCTTTCTTCTGCTGCTCCTTCTCCTCCCAGCCGTCGCAGCCAGCTTCTCCTTTGTGTGTGAGTCACACACACGTGCCTGGAGGGCGGCGCCAAAGCAACGTGCTTGGGAGGCACAAGCATGCTGCTTGGCCCACCCACCCAGGAAGCTGCCGGCCAGTACAGCTCCGGTTTCGGACTCCTTGAGTCCGATACTGTAGCTGAAATTTTTTTATGGTGCCGCAGACGGTGGGGCCCCGTTGTACGTCCTTGGTCATTAAGGGGAATTTACCCCAGGACGTACTATGTACGTCAGTGGTCCTTATGGGGTTAAATGTTTACTTAACAGTCTATTCACAAAGCACCGAAATTGTGCAGGACTCTGTGCTTTGCTTTTTGCAGCATTTCGTCTATTCCATTTCATCGACAATATGGTGAATTCACTTTTAAAGTATGGTCACCATATTTTTCTGAAAATGGATCCGTCGAAGCAGTTACCGGACGTCAGAAAAAGCTACTGAATTACGTCAATAACCTCTGAATTGCGCCGAAATTTCATTTGTGAATTCCGCCGAAAAAAACCCACCCTCCTAATAGGAGTTTAATCAATAAAACGTATTAAAAAGGCATCAAAATAATAGGAAAGGTGCTTTAAAACCTAATAAAAATGTCTGATAAAATGAAATAACAAAAACATCTTTTAAAAATTTAAAAATAATTCAGAAAGCTCTTTTAAAAATTTAAAAAATCAGAATTTTTGTATAAAAGGAAAAGAATAAATTGTCTTAAAAGTTTTTGAAATTTTTTATATTGAAGCCTGTTAAATTGAAACACAGAATTCAGGGCATCTTGCTGGAATTTTGGTGCATTTGACATGTTGTGAATAGAAGCCACAATAGTTTTCCAAAGGACCTCCCCCCTCCCCTTCAGGCACCTTCCCCGCATTTCAATATTTTTATTTACTTATCTTTTATTTTTTTAATATATATATATATATTTTACACCAAACCTAGTTATGTTTGGTGTAACTTCTCTTCCTTCAAACGCTCCCTTTAAAACATTCCTATTTAGGGAAGCCTACCACCCAACTCACTGACACAACCATCAATCACTCTCACCTTACAGTCCTCTCCTCCTGTTTCCAACCCCAACCCTCCTAGATTGTGAGTTCCTACGGGAATAGGGCCCTCATCTCCTCCTGTACTGTTTGTCAAATGTTGTTCAATGTATTGTAACCCTGTCTATACTGTGCTTATTGTACAGCGCTGCGGAATATGCTGGCGCTTTATAAATAATGAATAATAATAATAATAATAATATGTTTGGTATCATTGGAAAGTAGGGTTGCACCGATAATGATACTAGTATCGGTGCCAATACTGCTGTTTGCACGACTGCTTGGTACTCGTGCAAATGGCCCGATACCTCCCCCCCCATACAGGAAGCCAGCGCTGGGCCGGCTTGCCGGTATCCGCGGGGCTCGGGAAGCTGGCTGGATGCATTAAAAGCATTTGGCCAGCGTTCCCCTCCAGCTGGCAACATTACTCTACCCAGCAGTGGGTCAGGTTGCAGGGCTGTGACGCGATCACGTGGCCGCGGGGCAGTGGAGGCTGTGACGCTGCCTCCAGCCAAGATCTCACGGGAGCCTCCCTCGAGATCTTGGCTGGAGGCAGCGTCACAGCCTCCACTGCCCGGCGGCCAGCCGGAGGGGAACGCTGGCCAAATGCTTTTAATGCATCCGGCCAGCTTCCCCAGTGTTTGGTCTGAGGTCTGAATATATATATATATATATATATATATATATAATTACACAGACCCCAGACCAGTCAGTGTGTGTCTGGTCTATATTTATGTCTGGTCTGAGGTCTGTGTAATATATATATATGTGTGTGTGTGTATTTACATACACACATGTATATGTATGTCCGGTCTGAGGTCTGTATATATATATATATATATATGTATTTGAGTCGGTATACATATATCTGAGATGAGGTGTGTGCAGGGGGTAAATGGGGTTTCTGGCCATAAATTTCAATATAAACATAATCTGGACAGGCTTTTGGCAAAATCCTAAATTATTTATTGGAAAGTGTCACATGACCTTAAATAAAAGTATCAATACTCGGTAACGGTGAGTACTTTGAAAAAGTATCGGTACTTGTACTCGGTCCTAAAAATGTGGTATCGTGCATCCCTATTGGAAAGGCCATGATCAGGCCTTTCCAATGATAGCATGTCCCTCTAGCTGCCACGGATTGGGGGCTACTGGGATCCAAAGGATCCCCCTAGCTCAACCTTGCAGCTAGGGGTTAAATAGCGGACGTGTTGTTTGGCTGGAACCAATATCTTGAGTGGTTGCTGTTGTCACGTTCGCTATGGCGCTCACCCCTTATAACCGTGATTTGGATCCTTTTGGACAGACCAATGTGATTCTCGATTTTCCAGCAGTCAGAACTGCTAATCCTAGTACTCCCAGCCAGGAAGGTCAGACAGAACAACAATACTAAATATCACTCAGTAGCAAATAATTTCATGACCAAGTGTCTACTGAGCGAAAGCAAGTTAACTATGCAGTGACAGAGATAGTGCAGAAATGACATACAACATGGGTTAGCATAAGCGTGGTCAAAGGTTAAATCTGAGTTGGCACCAGAGAGGGTAGTCATACAGGCAAGTTTGGCAACAAAGGTGGTAGTCGTACAAGAAAGGTTGGCACCAGAGAGGACACCCATATAGTTTGTCTCAGCAAGGTGGAATGAGGGTTCAATGGATTCAGCACCCTGCAGGGCAGGCCTACAATTGCAGGTTGCATAATATATCCTGCACATAAACTCAGTGTACGCAGAGTGCACTATGAATATACAAAGGGAGTCAGAGAGAGAATGGCCAAACAGGCAGTCCGGGTCAAACACAAGCGGGGTCCTCATACAGGCAAAATCGTCAACTAGGCAAGGTAAACACTGAGACTCGAAGTGCACAGCTGGCGATGCGGGAAAATAACTCCACGTCAGGGCGACGAGCTGTTTCTCGTGCCCTGCCGTTAAAGCTGACGGCTCCGCGTCGCCACGCTAAGCCCTGCCCCTCCAGACACCGGCCGGTCAGCCTGAACTCCAGCCAGCGATGCCGCCGGGCGTCCGACTCCAGAACCCACAGGGAGCACCGCAGGAGCCGAGGATGTGACATAACACCCCCTTATGGGCGGCCACTGGACGATCACCAGGCACAGAAGGATGGGCAGCATGAAATTGGCAAACCAAACGAGGCACATGGATCTCACTGGCTGGAAGCCAAGCCCTATCCTCGGGGCCATAACCCTCCAATCGACCAGGTAATGGTCAATGCCTCGGACCACTCGGGACTTTAAAATGGCACAAACCTAATGAAGGAGAATCAGGCTGGAAGATGGTTGCTACTATGAGCCAGGCAGCCATCTTGTTCAGAATACTGGTTCACCAGTAAATAGAATAGATTTTATTTAGAAGAGAAGAGCAGAGCTCACGTAGAATTTAAGGAATGTGTGGTAGATTAGAAAAGCTAACAAGAAATCCAGGCAGAATCCGGCCGGCTCTTGGCACAGAGAGACAGGAAGATTTATGAATGAGGCAAGGTCAGTGAGATGTGCCGAGGAACAAAGAGAACATAGAAAACAGACCAGGCCCCAGGCTATCTGAATAAACAAAGCCTATAGGGAGGGAGGCGCTGGCCGGAGAAAGACAGCACAACAAATCACAGACTGTCAAACTAACATGAAGTGTATCAATTTATAGTTAAATGTGGAATGTTCTTTGTGTTCATGCTAATGATGGGAGGTATTAACCCACGTGGGGTGGAATAAAGTGTCATCGGGAGGTGGGCTAATTGGGAAGTACCTAATTACGTATTTTTGGGTATAAGACCCCTTGCACGGGGTGAAAGCGGGGCTCACTCTTAGAGATTCAATCCTGTGTGAGCACTTGTGTGACGACACAATAAACGTTTGCCTTTCCTGAAGAGACTCGTGTTTGGACAATCCTTGCTTGTGTCTGGTCCGGCGCCGTTTCAGAAGTGAACCTGACTGACTCCGGTTACACTAATACTCCTCTTCACCTTGGGACTGGACAGGTGGAGGAGGAACATTAACCCTTGTGTACCTGTTACACGTGAGAGGTTTGAGGAAGCTAACATGAAACATTGTGGATGTGTAAGTATGGTGGAAGTGCCAAGGCATACGACACAGGGTTCACTCTGCGTAGGACCTTATAAGGGCCTATGTATCTTGGGACCATCTTCATTGAGCGAACTAGGAGTTTAATGTTCCTAGTGGAAAGCCAGACTCTATCCCCACAGTATACACTGGAGCAGGCCTTCTCCATCTGTCTGTTTTTTCTCTTTGTTTTTTAATGTTGGCCTCCATAACCTCTTTAACCTTCTCCCATGTCCCCTTTAATAAGGCCAAATGCTCATCCAGAGCAGGCAACGCGGTCCCTTGAAAGTCAGAGGGGAGCATGGGAGGATCAAATCCATACACAATATGAAAAGGTGAGTGACCCGTGGTTTCACTGACTGCATTATTCAAAGCCACCTCTGCCCATGGCAAAAGATCTGACCATTCATTCTGTTTTTCAGATACAAAACATCTTAGGTATTGCTCAACATTTTGATTAGCTCTCTCAGCTGCCCCATTAGTCTGAGGATGATAGGCAGAGGAGAAGCTTAATTCTATGCCCAGATTCTCGCAGAAGCCTCTCCAAAATCTAGACACAAACTGAGTGCCTCTGTCAGACACAATTTCCAGAGGGACCCCATGAAGTCTGACAATATTCTGGACAAAGACTGGCACCAGTACCACAGCAGATGGCAGCTTGGCAAGAGGCAGAAAATGGACCATTTTGGAGAATCTGTCTACAATGGTAAGAATTACTGTATTACCATGAGATACGGGTAAATCGGTAATAAAGTCCATAGACAGATGAGCCCATGGTCTCTCAGGAAGAGGTAATGGTTGTAACAACCTTATGGGTAACGTTTTAGGATTTTTACTCTTACAGCATACCTCACAGGTAGCTATACAGTCAGGTCCAGAAATATTGGGACATCGACACAATTCTAACATCTTTGGCTCTATACACCACCTCATGGAGTTGGAATGAAACAAACACAATGTGCTTTAACTGCAGACTGTCAGCTTTAATTTAAGGTTATGTACATCCAACTCAGGTGAACGGTGTAGGACAGACCTATGTGATTCTCAATTTTCCAGCAGTCAGGACTGCTAATCCTAGCACTCCCAGCCAGGGAGGACAGACAGAACAACAATACTAAATACCACTCAGAAGCAAATTATTTTGTGACCAAGTGTCTACTGAGCGAAAGCAGGTTAACTATACAGTGACAGAGATAGTGCAGAAATGACATACAACATGGGTTAGCATAAGCGTGGTCAAAGGTTAAATCCGAGTTGGCACCAGAGAGGGTAGTCATACAGGCAAGTTTGGCAACAAAGGTGGTAGTCATACAAGAAAGGTTGGCACCAGAGAGGACACACATATAGTTTGTCTCAGCAAGGTAGAATGAGGGTTCAATGGATTCAGCACCCTGCAGGGCAGGCCGACAATCGCATTTTGCGTAATATATCCTGCACATACACTCAGTGTCTGCAGAGAGCACTATGAATATACAAAGGGAGTCAGAGAGAGAATGGTCAAACAGGCAGTCCGGGTCAAACACAAGCGGGGTCCTCATACAGGAAAAATCGTCAACTAGGCAAGGTAAACACTGAGACTCGAAGTGCACAGCTCGCGATGCAGTAAAATAACTCCACGTCAGGGCGATGAGCTGTTTCTCGCGCCCTCCAGATGCCGGCTGGTCAGCCTGAACTCCTGGCACCCGGCCAGCCAGCGACGACGCCGGGCGTCCAGACCCCTCAGGGAGCACCACAGGAGCCGAGGATGTGACAGCTGTATAACACCCCGCAGCATACAGAATCCATATTCTGCACGTACAAAATCAAAGTGGATTCCCAGGTGACCTGCCTGGATTTCCTTCTTGTTGCATATGAATTATATATGTTTCAGGGCAGCACTTTTCCCTGTGCTCCCCTCTGCATGAAATGGCAATATGTGTCCCTTTAAACATGGCCATTAGGGACACCCTACTTAGTGTACCTCAACTACATATAGTAGAGAGGTGGACATATAGACCGGGCAACGCTAAGGCTAGAGTCAGAGTGGGGCAGTCGGAACGCGCGTGCAGGCGCACTAAATCACGGCGGCAGTAGCAGCACATAACGGCCATGACGCGCCAATATACGCAGTACGTGCGTACGAAAGTGCGCCGACACCCACGCAACCAGCAAATGAACGCATTTTTATCAGAACGTTAAACGCTGGTACTGACGTACAAAGTGCGCTGCGGCCGCATAGCAGCGTGTGTGCGTGATTAGGAGACGTCAGACGCTGCTAGTGTGCGGCCAACATAACGTTCAAACAGCCGGATTTCCTAGACTTCTTTTTACCCACCGTCATGAAATACGTCCAGAATTGCGCATCGTCTGACCACTTAAGCGTATTCCGTGAAAAAATGCGTGCGCACGCATCGACGTACATTTTGACGGTGGCTGCAGAAAATGCGCTCATCTGTCCCTAGCCTAAAAGGTTGAGTTTTTATAACAAGCTCAAAATACCACATGATCCATATGAATAAGTTACTTTTTTGCTTCCATACCAAACCAAAACTAAAGGATAGTTTATGAATCAAATGCTACTGTAACAACTTCTCCCTTCAGTGCTCTTCAAAATCCAACAAAAAAGAGGAAAATTAAAAAAGAGAAAAACTACATGTAAAATCTATGGCTGCAGTTTCTGGAAATCACATCCGCTGTCTCCTTTTTGGTAGGATGATGATGTTCTAACGTGTATGGAATTGATGATTCTTTTTCAAAATTTTTTCTAACAAAATTTTGAAATTCTGTCCTGTGCTTCCATGTTCACTTTTTTTTTAATTTATACCCCCCTCCAAAAAATATATATTATTATTCCAATATTGTTCACATTTATGAAAATATGTTAAACGTATTAACGATTTTGGTGGATAAGAGAAGCAACTTCTAGAAGTAACACCCTCACAAGCAGATTCGTAACTAGAAACCTCAGGGCCCAGGTGCAGGAAACATGACGGCCCCCCACCCCCCCCCCAACCTAGGCACAAACATATTTTGTCCCCCCCTCCTGTCAACATGCATTGGTCCTCTCCAGGTCCACAATGTTGACTCCAATCAGTGTCCCATTTTTTCCAGGTCGGCGATGACCTCTTCAATCCCATCTCATTTTTAATGTAATGTGCACTATGTGTATCTGCAATAACACAAAAATGTGAAAATGTATACCCAAAAGATATGGAAAACTGCAGTTCACAGCACTCTCCACCACAATGTGCTAAAGTAAGGAATATAGGAACAATAGAACATGCAGTACAATACAACCTTTTAAATGGTCAGGCTCTTTTGATGAAACAGAGTCTTCAAGAAAGTACATAAACGCTAAAATAAAAGCATACAGAAAATCATAGCATAATACTGCCAGGTATTTAATAAAAATAAAAACACACAAAGGAGCCACTCACAAAATTAGTGTGTATCTCACAGAGCTCTACAGCAATAATCCTCACAGTAATGTGCGCTGTGTATGAACGGATCACAGAGTTCCACAGCAACAAAACTCACAGTAATATGTGGTGTGTATGAGTGTATCACAGAGCTACAAAGTAAAACTCACACGGAAGTATAAAATAAATTAAAATGAATTATTTATATAAATGTAGCCCTCCACATTTGTGCCCCAATGCATTACTGGGACCTTGAAATTTGACCCCCTCTATCTCTGATTTACAGAAGGGTTTGGGATGGTGTTCAGGCTGCATCAGATGACCTTCTCAGCCAATAAAGGAACCTGAATTTGGGGAACGTTCCAGAACTGTTTTGCAGACAGAGGAGTGAGGAAATTCTGCATGCAGCATGGTGTGTGTGTGAGAAGCAGATGCAGACAAAAGACAGTTTCCTTGTGAGGAATCCCAGTACTTTTCATAACCAGCCTAACCCCTAATGAGAGATGGAGATTTGATCCAGAGGCTGCAGATGCTGAGAAGTCCTCCTGAACGTCTCTCTGGGACCGTGAGCAGCTGAAGATGTGCGGTAAGAGTATCTTCTCTAGGGATGAGCTGAACACCCCCTGTTCGGTTCGCATTCGAACTCGAACAATTTCAAAAGTTCGAGTTCGAACGCGAATACGAACCAAACTCAATGCAAGTCAATGGGACTCAAAAGTTCGATTTTTAGAGTGCCCTGCAAGAGGGCATATATGCAAGATATTTGCCATAAAAGGTGTATGGGGGTCCGGGTAGTGCCCTGGGGGACAGGAAACAAGGAAAAAGAGTTAAAAAAAAAACGTTTTTAACCCTTTCGCTGCTGAGGCATTTCCCGCCTGTGTGCTGAGGTCATTTTTACCGGTTTCGCTCATCATGTTTAACCACGTTTTGAAGCCTTATTTTATTATATGACCCAGACATATTATATATCGTTCTTTCCGGCAGACTTGGAAGATTCATAATATGTCATTATTATATGTATACGTTATGTCCTGTCTGTATATTATAACAAAATATGCAATAAAATTTTAATTTTCAAAAATTTACAACGTGTGAAGTGTTTTTTTTCACATTTTAACATGCGATCGTTTGCGGCTATATTTTGTATGGGGTGTGCTTGTTAAAAAAATTAGAAATGGGGTCTCGTTACATTTTTTTTGGGGGAAAATTTCGCTATTTTTAACAAACGTGCCCCATACAAAAATCGTTAGTGCAGCATCATTGTTCACATTATAAATTAAATGGGAACAATATTGCTGCATTAACAAAACAAATAAAAAATAAAAAACTTGTTTATTTTTTTTATTATTATTTTTTTATTTTAAATTTTTTTTAAAAAAAAAATTTTTTCACGGTCATGTTTGATATCGTTGGAAAGGCCATGCTCTGGCCGATCCAACGATATCAAACATTAACCCCTAGCTGCCACAGATCGGGAGATAGGGGGTTCATTGGAACCCCCTATCTCCACCATTGGTGGCAGCTAGGGATTAACTCCAGGACTAGCGTCATCGTGCTATGCACGATGACGCCAGTCCTCAGGGGGAGTTCCCGGAGGCTTGGCCGACATCGAAGATGTCGGCCAGCTCCGGGAAAGGATCACCAACCGGCGCTTTTCGGCGCCGATTCGTGATCCAGCCCCCATGGGGTTAATGCCAGGTACCATTTGGAAGGGCAGGCTGTGCCCTTCCATACGGTGCCTGGCATTAAGCTCAGGACCCCCGCGATCGGGAGGGAGAGAGGTCCGAAGGACCTCCCCCTCTCCCTTTCAGGCACCTCCTCCGCACACGCGGGGGGGGGCGCCTGAAATAGATGTCATCGCGCCGCCGCGATGACATCTATTGTGCCCACGGTGGTCCCGGATTGACGGGCTGACATCCAATGCGGATGTCAGCCCGCACCGGGGGGCACAACGATCGGCCGGAATCCGGCCGATCGCAGGCTGCTTCGGGAGGACGCGCTCAGCGCGTCTTCCGCAGCCGACCCTTCCTGCGGCAGGACGCGCTGAGCGCGTCCTCCGCAGCGAAGTGGTTAAAGGAACAGTGAGTTTTCCATGAAATAAGGGTTAAAATTAAAAACGAAAAATTCCTTCAAATATCGTGCCTAGGAGGTCCCCATAACCTGCCCGTGAAGTGGCGGATTTGTAGGATGTATAGAAACATTTAAAAACAAAAAAATGACGTTTCAAATTACGGTAAATGCTTTTCCTTTAATCTATTCATAAACAACTGCTTGGGGTGGCAGTCTGTATTAAAAAAAGGAGACATTTTAGGACATGCAGAACAAGTTTAGTGATTTTTTTGGCTAAATTATGGTGAAACTTATGCAGGCTTCGGATGAAAGTAACAATAGGTGCTTTAAAATTGGGCCTTTAGTGTCGGCAACAGTGCCGTCACACCGTAACCCCTCTGTGGTATTGTGGAAGAGTGCAGGGTGCGGTCCAAAAAATTAAAATGATATAAATCTGGTAATATAGGCGTCAGTGTCAGTGCACCCAAATATTGTGCCTTTGGTTCCCAGAAACCTCCTGTAAGTCAGTGAGACCCCCTGATGGGTGGCAGTGAGAACACACAAATTAGAACAATTCCCAGATATTTTGTATAAATGACTGGCCCCCAAAACTGCTGGTGGCAGTGAGAACACAAAGATTAGAACAATTCCCAGATATTATGTATAAAAGACTGACCCCAAAATAGTTGGTGGCAGTGAAAACACAAAGATTAGAACAATTCCCAGATATTTTGTATAAATGAGACCCCCCACAATAGTTGGTGGAGGTGAGAACACAAAGATTAGAACAATTCCCAGATATTTTGTATAAATGACTGACCCCCAAAATTGCTGGTGGCAGTGAGAACACAAAGATTTGAACAATTCCCAGAGTGACCTCCCCAAATGGCATCCTAAGTGGACGTTCAGAGTTGATTTCCTGGAGTTTTATCCAAGATCCCCTATGCCATCCACCATCACGATCCCTAATTCCTGTGTCTCCTCTCTCCACAGGTAACACTTTATCACCCATTATCCACAGACACCAACATCTCAACTGATCCCCTGCATACCTTTGCTGGTAAGACTTTATCACCCATTATCCACAGACACCCACATCTCAACTGATCCCCTGCATACTTTTGCTGGTAAGACTTTATCACCCATTATCCACAGACACCCACATCTCAACTGATCCCCTGCATACTTTTGCTGGTAGGACCCCCATCACTCAGTATTCGCAGGCACCCACATTGTAACGTTACCTTGGTCTTTTTTTATTTATTTTTTATTTTTGTCTTTCTCCACCATTTGCTTTGCTAATTAGCATGTGAATCTCCTGCCCTATTGACACAGCCCATCCAGCATCAGGTGTTTTCCTTTTAACTGCCTGAATGCAATCAGTCCGCCCTATATAACAACTAAGGCTAGGGTCAGACTAGCGCACTTTAAACGTGCGTTCTGGCGCACTTAATTACGGCCGCACTAGCAGCAAATGACGGGCAATGACGGCCAATATACGAAGTACGGTCGCACGAAAGTCCGGCTGCGCAACGCAAGTGGCAAACGAACGCATTTTGTCGAGAACGCCAAACCACTAGTACGGTCGTACAGAGTGCGCTGCGTCCGCTAGCGGCGTGTGTGCGTGATTTGGAGATGTCAGACACTGCTAATGTCCAGCCTACATAACGTCCAGATGCAAAAAGTGTTTTATTGATGATCCGTACAAAATCACGAACGCAAATGCGCATCAAAAAACGAGAATAAGGGGCGCCAAGACGGAAATAGTGATGCCTCACCAGTATGAACAGATACAGCAGCTATGTCCAAATAGGGTGTTTCCTACACACACCCAAAAATTGAGAACTAGATGCACACGAAGAAAGGACAGCGCTTATATAGTCATATATGGTGAAGAACAGGTGGGGTCCACAACCACAGAAAAGTGCAGGTGAAATAAGCTCAATATGGTTTACCAATAGCAGGATGACAGGGATGTTGGCATTCCCAATGACATGTAAAAAAACAGAAAAAAATTGCACAATAGCGCAATACAGTATAGCTAAAACACAATATTGAATATAGCAATTGCCCACTCACATGGATCAGAGCCTGTATAAATCAAGGCTCTATATATCAGCAATGGGTCTCTTCAGGGATGACCCCGTCCCGTATCCACACGTCCTCTTGAAATATCATATGTGAATAGAAAACAAACACAGGTGGACCATAGCGTAAATCAGCCTGGTATAAATAAGCATATCACTCGAAGAGGACCAAACTCACGTGATTTTGAGCCTGTGAGATAAACACTGGCTCCGTACTAGCAATTCTGGTGTAGATAGGGTACACCCACCCCCTTTTTCTCAATTACAAAAGATGGAGAATTTCCTTCTTGTAAAGTAAAAACGTTTTAATAGTATAAAAATAAAAGTAAATTGCCAAAACGCATTTCGCTGTCACAACAGCTTCATCAGTTGGTCATATCCAAATATATCTTAACAAACTATATATATAGTGTTCATACCCCCAACAATCAGGTGCCATCAATAAATTAATCGCCACATTTGCTTCACACGTGCAACCGGTGTTCGCTTCCGTCGCTCCCTGTTACTCGTCAGTCGGACCCTCGGCGGGACGGGCGCTCGTGCGCATGCGCGCCGCTGTTTCATTCGGGCTTCCCTCTTCCTGTTCGTCGGCATGCTTGGAGCCACCTCCTTTTCAATCACGAGCGCCATCTTTGGAGTTCCAATGCCCTCACTATGTCCCATGCTAAAGTCCGACTGCTGCAGCCGTATATTCAAATACCGAGAAATCGATATTTCCATCTGCAGTAAATGAAGAAATGCACATACCCATACAGAGGGAAACATACCCCCATATGGGACCACAATTACTCTCTGAAATATTGCATTGGAAACAAAAAAGATGCACATACCGGGGGACATGAGATGTAAAATACAGATAAAAAGAGGAAAATTAAAATAAATAATAATAAAAAAGGATAATAAAAAAGGGGGGGACCATAAAAACAGAAATGGAGTACCTATAAAAAATGACGTAACTCGAAGTCATTATTAAGGCCATAGGGGACTAAAGTACCATACTCATAAATATATCTCATTTCCTCTTTGGCTAGGATAAGATCTAGATTCCCTCCCCTCCAACTCTTTCTAACTTTTTTAAGAACACAAAATTCCAAACCAGCAGGATTCTGCATGTGCTGTTCTTTAAAGTGTAACGAGAGGTTATGCATCTCATATCCCCTTCTGATGTTGCGGAGATGCTCCCCCACACGTGTAGCTAACGGCCTAGATGTCCTTCCAATATAATGGAGTCCACACGGACACGTCAAACAGTAGACTACATATTTGGACGCACAATTGTATACCCCTTTAATTGTAATGGTCTTATCTTTTATCGTCATCTCATGAATCTTTCGCTCGCCTTGATGATTCTTGCACCCTAAACATTTTCCACACTTGTAAAAACCTTCTTTAACTCCCAATATATGGGGCTGTTTCCCTTTTTTGCTTCTAAAAGCACTATTTACAAGTTGATATTTCAAGTTGCTGGCTCCTCGACAGATGAATTTCGGCTCGATTGGGATGATCTCCCGCAATATGGGGTCTTGTCGTAAGACCTCCCAATAATTACGGACTATCCCCCTGATCCCTCTATTACCTGTACTGTAATCGAAAATAAAGGGGACCTGGTTAGAGGGTAGATCAACTGATTTACTACTAGACTTATATTCTAATAGGGTACCCCTATCAACCATCTGGACTTCCCCTATGATTTCCTTAATCTTATCGGGATCATATCCCTTGTCTATAAATTCAGCGGATAATTTAACGGCCTGACGTTTATAATCGGTAATATCCGTACAATTACGTCTAACCCTCAACATCTGGCCTCGAGGGACTCCCTTCAACCAACATGGGAGATGTCCACTCCTGATGTCAATAAAACTATTGACATCAGTTTCCTTAAAAAAGGTGCGGGTTCTGAGCTCCCCCTCTTTTACAAATATCTCGAGGTCAAGAAAGTTAACTTGGCTCTTACTCCAAACGTTAGTCAATTTAATACCCCAGTCATTGCTGTTTAAATAATCAAGGTATTCCATAAGGCTATTCTCTGTGCCTCTCCAAACCATTAACACATCATCGATGTATCTCTTGCAGAGGATGAGGTTCTGCGCCCAGCCACGCGAACCATAGATCCACCGGGATTCCCAGTAGGTCATAAACAGGTTGGCGTAGCTGGGCGCGAACCTCGACCCCATAGCTATTCCCCTCTTCTGCATGAAAACTTTCTCATCAAATGAAAAATAATTATTTTCCAACACCAATGCAATCCCCTCCACAATATACTCGATCTGTTGTAAATTGAACCCTCCAGACTCTCTAAGCAAATGGGCAACTGCTTCACATCCCCTATTATGGGGGATGATAGTATAAAGAGACTCAACATCGCTGGTAACTAACCAATATTCGGGCTGCCATTCTATTTTCTCCAATTCCTGAAGGACATTGATACTATCCTTCAGGTGAGATGGGCTGGTGATCACTATGGGTTGCAATAAATGGTCCAGGTATTCAGACACCCTACTAGAGACACTGTCAATGCCCGCTATAATGGGCCTTCCAGGAGGATGCGTGGCGTTCTTGTGTAATTTTGGCAGCCAATAGAACACAGGGACACGTGGATGTAGGACCCGAAGGTACTCGTATTCCTGTTCATTCAGGATGCCTTCATCCCTACCCCTCTTCAAAAATTCCTCGAATTTATTAACAATCTCCTTCGTAGGATCTCCTTTCAAGACCTCGTATGTTCCTATATCACCCAATATACGTTCAGCTTCCTTAACGTAATATTCCTTAGGGAGGATCACCACTCCACCCCCCTTATCCGCTGGTTTCACAACTATACTATCATCATTTTGTAGATCTTCCAGAGCCTCTTTCTCCTGTTTGGTCAAGTTACTATTGGTACGATTGCACTTCTTTTCCAATTTATCCAGATCTTTAAGGACCATGGTCTCAAACGTGGTTATTTCCCGTGATAACATGTGTTTGGGATAGAAAGTGGATTTAGTTTTTAATGTTGTATGCACAAAGTTTAGATCCTCACTCGCCTCTTTCTCTATTGCCGTTTTATGAAAATATTTTTTCAAAGCCAATTTCCGCTTAAATTTCTGAAGGTCCACGTATACCTCGAATTTGTTAAGTTTCTTAGTCGGGGCATATTTAAGACCTTTTTGCAAGAGTTTGACGTGATGGCGGGTAAGGGCCTTAGCACTAAGGTTGAAGATACCATCCATTTTCATCTCCTTTCCCTTTTTTCCTTGTACCAATTTCCCCGCTCTTCTTCCTCGTAGGAAATGCGCATCGTATGACCGCTATCGCGTACTCCGTGAAAAAATGCGTCCATTCGCTCGAACGCACTTTTTCACAGACAACGCGAAAATGCGTTCGTCTGACCCTAGCCTTAGAGTGGCTCCAGTGACCTCCCCAAGTGGCATCCTAAGTGGACGTTCAGAGTTGATTTCCTGGAGTTGCGGGACTGGGGGAAGGAACTGCAAGGCCCACTTTTTACTCCGGGTAAACACACGTCTATATCATGCTTTCTCTCACGCTTCTGCTCTTTACTTCTACCTTTCTCCTTAAATGGAACTCCTGCCCCTCTACCACCGACCCCTACACTATCTGCATCTCTCCCTCCCTCCTCTCGTCCCACATGATGGCCTCGCATGAGCTCCTTTGTTTCCTCAGAACATGGTCTCCCTCCATCTCTCGTGCTGCCAATCACTCCCACAAATCCCATTCCCACCTTCTCTTTCTCACCCTCCTGCTGTTACTCTATTCAGGTGACATATCCCCTAACCCTGGCCCCACAACACATCCAATACTTCCCTCTCATCCTATCTCCATCGCACATAAATCACCTCCCTGCAAGCCCAGCAACCTCATTCCCATAATCCCTCAGCGCCTGTCCTCTTTCTCCTGCGCCCTCTGGAACGCTCGCTCTGTGTGCAACAAACTCACAGCCGTCCATGACCTCTTCCTTTCAAACTCCTTCAACCTCCTAGCTTTAACTGAAACCTGGCTAACTCCCTCTGACACGGCCTCCGTTGCTGCTCTCTCACATGGCGGTCTACACTTAAGCCATACCCCCAGACCGGGTGAGAGAAATGGTGGCGGGGTCGGAATCCTGCTCTCTCCCACCTGCACCTACCAGCATCTCCCTCCACCCCCATCCCTCTCCTTCTCCTCCTTCGAGACACACTGCATCCACCTGTTCTCTCCTCTGGCTCTCAGGGTGGCAGTCATCTACCGCCCACCGGGACCAACCTCCCAGTTCTTTGACCACTTTGCTACCTGGCTTTCTCACTTCCTGTCTTCTAATCTTCCATGCCTAGTTCTCGGGGACTTCAACATTCCCATTGATGATCCTTCCGCCCCTGCTGCCTCCAAACTTCTTTCACTCACATCCTCCCTTGGACTCACACAATCCTCCCTACCCACCGCGATGGTCACGCTATTGACCTTGTCTTTTCCAACCTCTGCTCCATTTCTGAGTTCAACTTTCGTCCTTTCCCCATCTCTGACCACCACCTTCTCTCTTTCAACCTATCTGGACTTCCTAAACACCCTGCTCCCCCACCCCGCACGCACACTCGCAGAAATCTACATGCTGTGGACCCCCATCAATTCTCCAACCTACTTCACCACCTCCCTCATACCTCATCCTTCACCTGCCCTGATGCTGCCACTAATCACTACAACACTACGCTTATCTCTGCTCTAGACACTCTTGCTCCTCTTCGACTCTGTAAGGCCCCACGCCGCCAGCTTCAGCCCTGGCACACCCTCCAGACTCGCTACCTGCAAAGATGCTCCCGCACTGCAGAGCGTGCCTGGAGGAAATCCCGCTCTGAAGCTGATTTTGTTCACTTCAAGTTTATTCTCCGGTCATACACCTCTGCCCTCCACTTGGCCAAACAATCCTTCTTCTCATCTCTTATATCTTCGCTGTCCTCCAACCCTAAACGGCTCTGGTCCACCTTCAACACCCTCCTCTACCCACCTGCACCTCCCCCCACAGCTGCCTTCAGCGCTCAAGACCTGGCAGATGTCTTCCTTAGTAAAACTCTAACTATCAGAAGCAACATCCCAACACAAGATAGTTATCTGCCACCTCCACTCCCACAGGCCCCCTCTGCCACCCTCTGCCGCTTCCTCCCAGCCACTGAGGAGGAAGTCAATTCCTTATTGTCCTCCTCACATCTCACCACGTGCCCGCTCGACCCCATTCCCTCACATCTAATTCCTCCCCTCTCCTCCTCCCTCACCCCTGCTCTCACACACATCTTCAACCTATCTCTCTCCACTGGCTCCTTTCCATCCGCCTTCAAACACGCGCTAGTTACCCCTTTACTAAAGAAACCATCCCTAGATCCCAACTCTCCATCCAACTACCGCCCTGTATCCCTGCTTCCCTTCACATCAAAGCTCTTAGAAAAACTAGTCTTCAACCGCCTCTCCCTCTTCCTGTCCTCCAATTCCCTACTTGACCCCCTGCAATCTGGCTTCCGTCCTCTACACTCAACTGAAACTGCCCTCACCAAAGTCACCAACGACCTCCTAACTGCTAAAAAACACGGCCACTATTCTATTCTCATCCTGCTTGACCTCTCAGCTGCTTTTGACAGTGTTGACCACCCCCTCCTTCTACAGACCCTCAACTCTCTGGGTCTCGGTGACACTGCACTTGCTTGGGTTTACTCCTATTTATCCAACAGGTCCTTCTGTGTGTCCTTTAATGGTAACTCCTCCTCCTCATTGCCTCTATCTGTTGGTGTACCTCAAGGCTCTGTCCTTGGTCCTCTGCTCTTTTCCATCTACACCTCCTCCCTGGGCAAAATCATCAACAGCTTTGGCTTTAATTACCACCTCTACGCTGATGGCACTCAGATCTACCGCTCTACTCCTGATCTCTCTCCCCCTGTCCTTTCAAAAGTCAGTGACTGTTTATCTGGCATCTCCTCCTGGATGGCCTCCCACCACCCTAAAGATCAACATGTCAAAGACTGAACTCCTACTTATTCTTCCCTCCAATGCCTCCCCACCTCCTGACTTCTCTATCACGGTGGAGGGTATCACCATCTCCCCATCAAACCAAGTTCGCTGTCTTGGAGTTACACTTGACTCTGCTCTTTCCTTCATCCCCCACATCAAGTCTCTTTCCTCCTCCTGCCGATACCAACTGCGTAATATTTCCAGAATTCGGCCATTTCTTACCGCTGTCACCACAAAACAACTCATACACGCCCTGGTAATCTCCCAACTCAACTATTGCAATAATCTCTTATCTGGCCTCCCTCTGTCCCGCCTCTCCCCCCTACAATCCATCCTGAACGCCTCCGCCAGGCTAATTCACCTCACCCGCCGCTCTGTCTCTGCCGCTCCCCTCTGCGAGTCCCTTCACTGGCTCCCCATCCACTGCAGAATTAAGTTCAAAATCCTTATCCTTACCTACAAAACCCTCACTAACTCAGCTCCCCACTACCTGTCCTCACTAATCACCAAATACACCCCAGCCCGCTCCCTAAGGTCAAACAGGGACCTGCGCCTAGCTTCTCCCCGCATCACCTCTTCCCATGATAGACTGCAGGATTTCTCATGCGCAGCCCCCACTCTCTGGAACACTCTCCCTCGTACTCTCAGACTTTCCCCTAACTTCTCTTCCTTCAAATGCTCCCTTAGAATGTTCCTATTTAGGGAAGCCTACCACCCAACTCACTGACGCAACCATCAATCACTCTCACCTTACAGTCCTCTCCTCCTGTTTCCAACCCCAACCCTCCCAGATTGTGAGTTCCTACGGGAATAGGGCCCTCATCTCCTCCTGTACTGTTTGTCAAATGTTGTTCAATGTAGTGTAACCCTGTCTATACTGTGCTTATTGTACAGCGCTGCGGAATATGCTGGCGCTTTATAAATAAAGAATAATAATAATAATAATAATAATATTTAGTATAAATGACTGACCCCCATAATTGCTGGTGGCAATGAGAACACAAAGATTAGAACAATTCCCAGATATTTTGTATAAATGACTGACCCCCAAAATAGTTAGTGGCAGTGAGAACACAAAGATTACAACAATTCCCAGATATTTTATATAAATGACTGACCCCCCACAATTGCTGGTGGCAGTGAGAACACAAAGATTAGAACAATTCCCAGATATTTTGTATAAATGACTGACCCCCAAAATAGTTGGTGGCAGTGAGAACACAAAGATTATAACAATTCCCAGATATTTTTTATAAATGACTGACCCCCCACAATTGCTGGTGGCAGTGAGAACACAAAGATTTGAACAATTCCCAGATATTTTGTATAAATGATTGATCCCCAAAATAGTTGGTGGCAGTGAGAACACAAAGATTAGAACAATTCCCAGATATTTTGTAGAAATGAGACCCCCCCCCCAATAGCTGCTGGCAGACTGGCAGTGAGAACACACACTAACAATCTCCTCTCAAAAAACACGTGCTGGGGCTGCAAGGGACGGCTTATATAGTGTGCTGCGGTACTTTGGGAAAGTTTTCCCAATCTGGACTCTGAGCCGTGATTGGCATAGTCTTGCACCTGTCTTGCACCTCAACTGTGGTCAGGTGCAGGCTGTAGCCAATTACAAGCTTCAGGTCAGTGGAAAAGTGCATTGTGGTCCATTGTGGTGCATTGTGGGCGAACATGCTGCGAACACGCGGAAATGTTCGAAGTTCGCGAACATACGAACTGGCGATGTTCGAATCGAACTCCGAACCGATCGAACCAAACAGCTCATCCCTAATCTTCTCCCTCTGTCATGCTGACAGGGCACTCTATTCATCTCCTACACTAAAGAAGAATCTCACAGCCGCTGAGTAGATTTTACCAACAGCCTTTTCTGCACTGTCAGCTGAGTTAACTGGGTGTTATTCTAAAGGGCCCCAATACCTCTGTGCACCAACTGGTACCATCATCGCCGTCATTATGAAGAAGATCAGGGTGGTTCCAGGTTGTTTGGGAGGGTCCTGGGCCGGGAGGTTAGACAGCAGTTGGTGTGTCTAGTTAGTTACTGTATTACCTGCAAATCCTTTTATGCTGCCGTTTATCTTTTAATACAAGTTTATATTGCTTACTGTACCACTGTGTAGTAGTTAATTATTATGTTCCTGCCTGGGCAAACAGTTCATGCCATTGATGCCCAGACAGGTGGAGGCACTGATAACATTATGTATCCTTATTCCCAAAATGCAGAAACTCAGGACCAAAAGGTAAAGCAAGAAGGTGTAACCAAGCAGGAGGGTGCCAGTGGGGGTGGCCCCCAGTGGCAAAAGAGCATTACATAAAATATAGGCAAGCCCCCAGGCCCAGGCAGGTGAGTGTGGGCCCCCCAGACTCAAGGGCCCAGGTACGGTGGCACCCTCTGCACCCCTGGTAGTTACGCCCCTGCACACAAGAACTGCACATTGGGAGCTTCCTGATTTGGGTTTGCATGGCTGAGATGCCTTAGGTCAGCGCACACTATGCCAACTAATGGCTGGATTGGTATAAAGCACACCAAAAATTGGAATCTGGGTCAGTGAAACTCTGGAGGGATGCCACATTCCAAAATCTAGGAAATCTTCCTTAAAGGGTGGTCAGTATTTTAGCTGCAATGCGTGGAAGGGGTGCAAACGTCTTACTGACCCTTTTGCTACCAAGTACTTTTCCATAAAGCCACTGGCAGGGTCCAGTGGATTTACTCCACAATTACACGCCATCTAGATCACTCTGGTCTGCAGGCCACTTCTGCCTGTACACTGTTTCCACCCCTACAGCCAACTTGCGCCTTTAAGGCCGGGAGCACACTAGGCGTTTTCTTCTGCACACTAGCGTGCGTTAAAAAGGACGCACTTTATGACGGAAGAGATGGTAGATGCCAGACGACGCGTAAAATTTGACACATGTCATAAAAACTGAATTTGAGTTTAATGAAAAAAAAAAAGATGGGCTTTTGACATTTGACATTCAGCACGCGGCCAACGTCGCGTCAATCCTAGCGCAACAGCCTTGGTGTTTCCATCACGGACGTCTTCAGCGTGCGTTATGCGCTGCGCGCGTACTACATGTGTTCTTCTCTATCTGCGTAATTATATGCTACAAAGCACGTCATAAAGAGCATCATAACACGCCCTAGTGTGCAGAAAAAACGCCTAGTGTGCATCTGGCCTAAGACTTTTCATGAGCCAGGTTGTGCCTCTAAGAATTTTCATGGACAACATGATCCTGTGGAATGACTGTGAGTTGCCTCAGATCGGCTGCAGTGTCTGGTTTGCTGCAACAATTTGTTTGCAATAAACAAAATTCCTTTGCATTGCCTCAGAAAATGACCACATCATGTTCACTTGATATTGGGCTCCTACAGGAGCTTTTGAACATCGACTATACTCAAACATGGCAGTGACAGGATTAATGCCATGACAATCCTGTATTGATGACAGGAAAAATTGGTTGCAATGATTTTTTTTGTTTGAATTTTTTTTTTCATGCCGTCATAAATAACTGTATGCTGGGGTTTAAACTGGGGCTTCCATGCACTATAATGTAATAAAAGAATCTAAGTAATACCGGCTGGGTGGAGTAGAGATAACATCACTGCTCTGTGTGGAGAGAGCCTGTGGAGTCATGAGTTTGATTCCAGCAAGAGCACCTCTCCAGTAAGTGTCCTTGGGCAAGACACCTAACGGTACATACTCGCCACCCAGGACATACTTGAAAACGAGAGAAATCTCAATGTATCCTTCCTGGTAAAATACTTTCTCAAAAATAAAATAATGAAGGTTGTTTTGAGAGGCAATTGATGTTTTAAGCCTGAGACACACTGAGCATGTAGTGACGCACAGCGTAGCGAAGCAAACATTTTGCAGGCTTGACTTCACTCCGCTCCGCCTCGCAGCCAGGCTACACTGTATCACGTTTGCTTATCTCCACACTGGATAGGAATCCAATTCTCTGCAGATCAAACTAGAGAAATGTTTCTCGTCAAATGAAGCAAAGCATAGAAAAAAACCAAGTTTATTTTGAAACAACTTTTAAATTACAATATACAACATGCCAAAACTTTATTTACAAAGCGCATGTCATACAGGCAAGATCTAAACACCACTTATATCAGCCGCCCAACCGCGCCGACACATTACGTCCATTAATAAAATACATATAAATTACTGCCAATTTAATCCAAAGAGTATCATGTCCAGATACATATATACAGACCAGATCATGCCCTCTCAAGATACATATACAGAGACCGTAGCCCAAATCATGCCCACAGAAATATATAGACCTCAGACCTGATAATGCCCACATATATAGACCTCAGACCAGATAATGCCCTCAGAGACCTCAGACCAGATAATGCCCTCAGAGACATCAGACCAGATAATGCCCTCAGAGACCTCAGACCAGATAATGCCCTCATAGAGACGTCAGACCAGATAATGACCACATATATAGACCTCAGACCAGATAATGCCCACATATATAGACCTCAGACCAGATAATGCCCTCAGAGACCTCAGACCAGATAATGCCCACAGACCAGATAATGCCCACATAGACATCAGACCAGATAATGCCCACCTACATATACCTCAGACCAGATAATGCCCACATATAGAGACCTCAGACCAGATAATGCCCTCAGACCAGATAATGCCCACATATAGAGACCTCAGACCAGATCATGCCCACATAGATCCTGCCCACATAATGTAGACCTCAGACCAGACCCTCTAATCGCTAGGCAGGCATGCAGACAGGCTGGCTGGCTGGCTTAGGCTGAGCCAGAGTCGGCAGCTCAGCCGACTGTCAGAGTGGCGTGAGGCTGCTGCTGCTAAGCTCCACCCCTGGTGGGGTGACGCAATGGTAGGTGGGAGGGATCTACAGCACACGGCACAAGCGCCGTGTGCTGCAGGTCCTGCCCCTCCCCTCAGTGCGGCTCTCAGCCGGGGGGAACATTGGATTTTTTCAACTCCCTTTGCTCAGCGCTGCAACGTGACGCGGCCTGAGCGAGGGAGGGGGAAAAACCTGTCCACACTGAGCGCGTCTCCCGCATGGCGCTGCCTACAGGCACCGCGCTGTGTCTCTGCAAAACATAATGCCTCGTCAATAAAGAAGGTTTTCTAAAGTTTTGATTATCTTTCTTGATTTCTTCAGAGACCTTTCCTCAGCGATCCTTCAGGTTTCTATCCATAGGATACATCATATACTGAGGGCAGTACCTTGTAGCCTTGAGCAGGGGGGTTTCCCTGGGGCAGGTTTATATACATGAAAATGCTTTCATCTTTCTATTTTTGTCACATTTGAAAAGCTAAGATATTGATTATTCATTTCAAGATACTTTTTTATGGGCAGGATTTTGTTACTCCAAGGTTTAATTAACTTTTACGACCTTGCAAACTTTTGGTGGTAGCATTTTCTACTGGTATTTTTTTCTAGATGTATTTATTTATTGCATTTCATAAGACTTAACAATAATATTCCTCCCACCCATCTAAAATATTTAGATGAATGACATGGTTCTAAAAATCCTCCTGTACTATTATTGGCCAGATTAAGGGATGTATTACATACTGCCAGGGCCGATGCTAGACTATTTTGCGCCCTAGGCAAGACCAGCTACTTGCACCCCCTCCCCCCAGAAAAAGTATCAACTGTTGAAATGCGGGGGGAGCACACACACTGTGCGCACGGGGGACAGGACACACTTTGCACGGGGGCCGGACATGGTTGTTCAGTGCCCATCTTACTCCTCCGCTGGTCGGGCCTGGCATCGGTCTGTGCCTCTTTCTTTCCCCTCTGCCTCTTTTTTTTCTTTCTTTCTTTCATCTGCCTCTATTTTTTCTTTCTTTCCTCTGTGCCTCTTTCTTCTTTCTCTTTCTTTTGTGCCTTTCTTTCTTTTGTGCCTTTTTTCTTTCTTTCTTCTGCC
This sequence comes from Leptobrachium leishanense, assembly GCA_009667805.1. Lineage (NCBI taxonomy): Eukaryota > Metazoa > Chordata > Amphibia > Anura > Megophryidae > Leptobrachium > Leptobrachium leishanense. The sequence continues at coordinate 133,844,516 of CM019063.1, read as the reverse complement.
TCTTTTTTTGTTTCATCTGCCTCTGTGGCGCCTGCATGTCACTATAAGATGCCCACCTTTTGCACCACTATCGGGGGTCTGCTTTGCGAGCCGCCACTGCCGGCTACACAAGCAAACAATGAGGTAGCGGTACAATAATGGAACCCGGGTTGAGGCAGGCTGCGCCCCTAGGTGGCAGTGCAACCTACGTGGTTGCCTAGCTTGCGTAGTGGAAGCAACGGCCCTGCATAACACCGCTAAAACGGGGATGCTAAGGTGGAAAACCCATGCCTGCAGGTTTCCCCATAGCGTCCCCATTTAAGCTTCATATTACGGGTCAGGCACCAATTCAGCAGCCTGCCCCGTAATGCAGCGCTAACGCGCCACTGCGAGTATCCCCTCCTGGGCTCCATAGGACTCCATGGAGGCTTGTGCTGCCGGGTCAGCTGACCTGCAGGATCTGGCCTCTCGCGAGATCCTGCAGGTCCGCAGAATGATCGTGGAGGGAGACTGGGAACTTTCCCCCCCCCCAGTCTCACTCTGCTCCCAGTGGCCAGAAGAGGCGGATCGGGCCGCCATTCGCCCCACAGGATGAGAGGGGAGTATCTGATTTTTGGGGGGATTTTAAGCTGGTGCGGATTGATTCCACAGAAGCGGAATCCGTTAGCACCAGCTTCTAGCTGTGGTTAACTTTTCAGTTAACCGCAGCAAGATGTAATTAGCATTAGCACTTTGTAATACTAACGCTAATTACTCATTGCGCTCTCCATGTTAAGCATAGGGAGCGCAAAGTACAGTAACCTCGAGCTACAAAAGCGCAAACCCTGATTCTCTAATTCAGTAGCATTCGGATTTTAATATGGTGTGCCAGGTGCCTGCGTTAGGGCCACTTAACCTAACATTATCGCTCACATAGCTGAGCGCTAACACTAGTGTTAAGATTGTAATATTGACCCAGACTGGGCGCGCTGAAATGGGTATGCTAATGGGGAAAACCTGCTCCTGTAGTGTCCCTATTATTCCATGAGATTCCTGGGCAGGCGCTAATTCAGCACCTTGCATCAGAACCAAGCACTCCCAGTACCACTTCCTCACCGCCACAAGTATCACCTCCTGGAGTTCATAGGACTCCATGGTGGGTTGCGCTGCCCGGAGCCGAGTGTGATATCGCGCAGTACTGCAAAGTGTTCGCGGAGGGACACTGGGGACTATTTGTCCCCAGTCTCACTCTGCTCTTGGCGGCAAGCAGCAGCAGATCGGACTGCTGTTCTCGCCGCGGGATGAAAGTTATCGGATTTATTCAGGGCAGGCGTTTAGCTGGTGCTAAATGATTCTGAAAAAGGGGAATCATTTAGCTCCAGCTTTTTGGTAAAAATTTGTTTAGTCCATCGGTGCGGTAGTTAGCACTAGAGCTTTGTAATACCTTACTTATCCTAACTCTAATTATAGATTGATGAAGCCACACTAGCTGGCGGCGAAACATGTCGAGATGGGAGGTTTTTAACTATGGTTATTTGGTTTTGTCTGATCCGTGATCATTTTGGGAGAGGTTTAGTGAATTATTCCCTAAAAACTTCACATGCAGTAAGCCCAAGAGTCTGGGTAGGCTCCTTCAAGAGTAACTGTACATTTGGCTTTCTCTATATAAAAGGATTGTGATAACGGAATTATGCTAGGGAAATTCCAGGTTTATCTTTTATCCCATATGTGAGACAGACCACTGTGGCTGGCCGTGATCCAACAAGCGTCCAGCAAAGGTTTAGAGCGGCCGCTCGTTGGGAATCCCCCAGCCGCAACCTTGCGAGATCTTGATATGCATGATCTCGCGGGATCGTGGCGGGGGATTCCCAACTAGTGGCCATTCTAAACCTTCGTCGGCCGGTCGTTTGGTGTCTGTTGGGTATACATGTATCTAGTGTGTGTGTGTGGTCAGGGTGTGTGTGGTCAGGGTGAGTGCAGGGCCTGAATCACACACACACACAGCAGCCAGCAAACTGAAAGTGGAGGACAGAGAAGCAGCGAGAGAGCGTGGAGCAGGTGAGTATGAGAAGTTTTTTCAATAAATAACATTTTATTTACAGTTTAAATATACACACAATACATGCCATTACAGCACAATGAGCACATTAATTTACTGGAATGGCTGGGGAGGCTCTGGCTCCCCTGCCACCCCTGACTGCACGTCCCTGGTGCAGGCTGTGGGTAGATGGGGTGTCTAGCCATACATTGCAATATTAACATAAACGGGATAGGCTTTCACCAAAATCCTAAATCATTTATTGGAAAGTGGTCAGGTGTCTTTAAATAAAGGTATTGGCACTCTGTATCTCAGTGAGTACCTGAAAAAAAGTATCGGTACTTGTACTCTGTCTTAAAAATTGCTTTCGGTGCAACCCTAGTAATGTGCCTTGTGTAAGCGTTTATCACAAGGTTCCACAGCAATAAAACTCACAGTAATGTGCATTGTGTATGAGCTTTTCACAGAGGTCCACACTCAGTAATAACACGTCCTTATAACACACATGCTATATAACACACATACATACACACACACATACAAGCTAACACACACTTTAACCACCTCCATGCGGAGGACGCGCTCAGCGCGTCCTCCACATGGCTCCCGCTGTGCGGAGGACGCGCTGAGCGCGTCCTCCCTTTGGGGTCAGCGTTCGGCCGGGTTCCGGCCGATCGCTGGCCCCCCCGGTGCGGGCTGACATCCTCGATGTCAGCCCAGCATCCGGAACCGCCGCCGATGAAATTAGGTGTCATCGCGGCAGCGCAATAACACCTAATTCAGGCGCCCCCCCGCATGTGCGGAGGAGGCGCCTGAAAGGGAGGGGGGGGGGTCCTTCGGACCTCTCTCCCTCCCGATCGGCGGCGTTGCGGGGGTTAACCCAGGCACCATTTGGAAGGGCACAGCCTGCCCTTCCAAATGGTGCCTGGCATTAACCCCTGGGGAGCTGGATCGCGAATCGGCGCTGAAAAGCGCCGGTTCGTGATCCTTTCCCGGAGCTGGCCGACATCTTTTTTTTTTTTTTAAATTGAAAAGTTTTATTGATTTTTCAACAGTACAGTTATAAATGATAAAACCATAATACCACAACCAAAGAAATGAACAAAAGAAAGAAAAAAGGAACAAAAAGAAACAAACAATATACAGTAGTCGCTGCTGCGTTTGTCGACAATAAAATGACACCTAACAGTTATTCTAGGTGTGCGCCCTATTCCACATTCCGCTTCTCCGGACCCACACCAGAAACCCCCCCAAGGCCAGTATCATACGCCGGTCCCTCCCTGCAAAACCTCCCCTGTATGTTCCCCTACATCTAGTCGGCAGATATAAGATACGCGTCCCAAATGTACCAGAAGTTCCTCTTAGGTGGCAGGGCTCCTGTAACTGTCCGTGACATTGCATCTAGTAAGCGAAATTCTTTTAGCCGGTCAGTGATTAGAGGGAGAGGTGGGAGGTCGGTTGACTTCCACCTAGCTGCTACCATTAAATACGATATGGTCAGGATGTGCGCTAGTAGTTGTTTCTGGAACCTGGAAAATGCACTCGGGAAGAGCTGAAGGAGCACTATCTCCGGGATAGGATCCACTGTGACACCCAGAATCTTGGAACTCAATGTCGCCACCTCCCTCCACCATCCCTCCAAAGGGGGACACGTCCACCAAGTATGATAATACGTTCCTCTTGATATCCCACATCTCCAGCATATAGAAGAAGCTCCCCCTGACATGTGGCTCTCTCTATCGGGCGTTAAGTACCATCTATATAGTAACTTTTTACGTGCTTCCCATAATGAGGCACATTTGAACTTACTTCTGTCCTCCGAGAAGCTATTTCTCCACTGTTCCATTGGGAGTTCCCTTCCCAGATCGATCTCCCACTTTCTCTGATAATCCCATTGTTTATTAGCTGTGGATTTGAGTAAGAGCTCGTAACAGATGGATATAAGTTTCTTCCTTTCTAGGGGGTGGGCACATCTATTTTCAAATGAAGAAAGCAGGGCGTCCTTAGAAGACAATCTCCCTCCTAGTCCCCATACCGCTAACTGAGATTGGATCTGACCGTATGATAGCCACAGTGCATCGGTAATGGCATATTTATCAATTAGTCTGGGAAAGGAGAGAAAACCCTCTTGATCAAAAAACTGGAAAAGCCTCGTCACGCCGTGCCGTGTCCATACCCGTGGATCAAAATTAGGAATGAGGTGATCTAGTACCGATAGTGGGGCTGCCAGGGCGATTGGGTGATAATTTATGAGTTTCGCTACATTATTGTCCCATTCTCTACGAAGCAGGCTGGCCAACGGAGGAAGAGGAGGTAGTTTAGGTCGTAGGGATCTGGGCAGCCAGAGGCTTTTTGAAGGGGAATGAGGAAGGAAATAAACCGATAGAAATCTAGTCCACTGGGGACCTGGAGGAGTCATAAGGAGGGCCTGGGACGCTGTTAACATGGAAGCCTTATAATACATCAATACATTAGGGACCCCCATCCCCCCGTTTTCTATAGATTGATTCAGTAGGGCCGCTCTCACTCTAGGACGTTTACCTCGCCAGACAAATCTGGAGAGTATAGATTGCAGGTTCGGAAGATAGCTGCGCGGTAACGCCATTGGAAGGGCACGGAAAAGATAAAGCAATTTTGGCAATAGAGACATTTTAAGCGCTGCAATTCTACCCGCCCAGGACACCTCCACCCTCGACCAATTCATACATAAATTTCTGAGTTGTGTAAGCATAGGTTGATAGTTATATCTAAATAGGTCTGCGCTAGAGAAAGCAATTTTAACCCCCAAATATGTAATGTGTGATTTCCTCCAGTCATAGGGGTAATCTCTTTGTAAGGGGAGAAGAGTCTCTTGGGGAATCGCAAACGACAACGCTTGAGATTTCTTCAGATTAATTTTGTGATAAGAGGCTTTACCATACCTATCTAGAATCTCGTGTAGGGCTGGTAAGGATGATGATGGTTCTGTCAACGTCAATAATATGTCGTCCGCAAAGAGGCTCACTTTGCTCTGTGTGGGGCCTATGTGTATACCTTGTACTTCTGATGCTTGCCTAATGGCTTGCGCGAGAGGTTCAAGTGCCAACGCATAAAGTAGGGGTGATAACGGGCATCCCTGCCTTGTACCATTAGAGATCTTAATTGGATCGGATGTGAAGCCAGCATTCAAGACCTGTGCGGTGGGAACTGTATAAAGCCCCTCCACCGCCTTAATCAAAGCGACTGGAAAATTAAATTTTAGCAATACGTGATGTAGATAGGACCAATTAATCCGGTCGAAAGCTTTTTCCGCGTCTAACGATAATATTAAGGTAGGTTGGGACGTTTGAACTACATGGTCAACTAGGGTAAGTATTTTCAGAGTGTTGTCTGGACCTTGTCTATTTTTTATGAAACCTACTTGGTCGTCCGCCACTAACAATGGCAGTACCTCAGCAAATCTAATCGCCATAATCTTCGCGTATAGCTTGGTGTCAACATTAAGGAGCGATATAGGTCGATATTGCGAGCAGTGAGGAGAGGGAAGTGGTGTTTTAGGGATTGTTACTATATGCGCTGCTAACCATTCCCGAGGAGGCTGCCCTGATTCGAAGATTGATTGGTAAAATTTGAGCAGATGGGGATGGAGATCTGGAAAACATTTGTAATATTTCACTGTGAACCCGTCTGGCCCAGGGGCCTTGCCATTAGGTAAACCTTTTAAAGCCGATGTTAATTCCATAGAGGTTATGGGTCTGGTTAGCTCGTCTTGGAGGTTATCTGACAGCTGTGGAAGGTGGAGGGAGTTTAAAAAGGGAAATATGTCCTGTAGGGTAGGTTGGTGTACATCGGTTTCTGTAGCTAGGTTATACAGGGAGGTGTAATATCTTGCAAAGCAGTCAGCTATTTGTCTAGGTTGGTGCTTAAGCTGCCCCTCCCCATCCAAGATTTGTGGTATGCGTGCTTTACCCAGTTTGGCTTTCAGTTTGTTAGCTAGCATTCTGCTGGCCTTGTTACTGTAAATATAGCATCTCGCCTTAAGTCTACGCGACACCCAAGTGTAATCTAGCTTGTCTAATTCGATCAATTGTCTACGAAGGTCTGTAACTTGAGCCAGGGAGGCCTCTGTGTGAAGTCGTTTGTGGGATTCGTCAGCTATTGTGATTTGGTGTAACAGGGAAATTCTATGGTCCGCTCGCTGTTTTTTAAGACGCGCCCCCCATTTAATTAGAATTCCCCTCACTACCGCTTTATGAGCTTGCCATAATACTCCCTCAGATATCTCTTCAGACGAATTCTCTCTAAAGTAATTAGACAATGCATTTTGTATTTCTTCTCTGATTTCAGGGCGAGATAGTAACGACTCATTCAATCGCCAGGGTGCTCTACCCCCGAATCATAGGCCTCCACAAGACATAATATAGTTGGTGCATGATCTGACCACGTTATAGGTCCAATATAACAGTCCCGAACTTGTGTTAGTACATCACCCTTCACAAACATATAGTCTATCCGAGAATATACATTATGGGCAGTGGAAAAAAAGGAGTGACCCGTTTCTCCTGGGTGTAACAAGCGCCATACATCAAAAAGTTGGTGCGCTGCCAATAAATTTGCATATCTGGTGCGAGCCGCTCTCACTCTCTTTGAGGCTCGGGGAGATAAATCAAGGGACATGTTGAAATCTCCGCAAACAACCAGTCTGCCAGCCATTGACTTTTGCATTCGGGAAAAAACCTTGTTCAAGAAGGGAAGTTGGGAGTCGTTCGGACTATACACATTGACAATGGTGTAAACAATATGGTTCAAGGAGCATGTTAAGAGGATAAATCTTCCATTGGGATCAACCACCTTGTGAATCAGGCTAAAGGCGATACGGTTCTGAATCAAGATGGATACTCCCTTAGTTTTCGTTGGGGAAGTTGCATGAAACTGCGTAGTGTATTGTGGCAAATATAATCTGGGAAATGCCGCGTGTTTAAAATGCGTCTCTTGGAGGCAGATTATATCCGGTCTCTCAGAGTTGATATCCGTGTATAGGGAGTGTCTCTTGTGAGGGATATTTAACCCCTTCACATTCAACGAAAATATTTTCATGGTGTGAGACTTACTATGGAGGAAGGGAGCAGTCATTACCAGAGGGCCGTCGGTTCAGTAAAGCCCAGAGAACCTCTTCAGTACCGACAGAAAGGTGAAGTGCTCCAGCTCTGTCAGGGAAGACCTCCGTAAGGGTAAATCCGGGTTCCAGAGAACTTGATTCAGGTGTTCGTAGTTCTGGCAAGGCAAGCAGCGACAAACAATACGGAAAAAGGAGAAAAGAAAAAATAAACACAAACACATGGGAACCTTTCAGCATCCCAAATATATACACTACCCATCTCCTCCTAGAGCTGGTAAAAACCTCCAGCTCGCCCCGGTCCATCAGGGGGAGGTACGGGGGAAAAAATCGTGCCCCGATCTAGGACCACGGGGGCGCCAGGCCCACGTCTTCCCCGCTCGGCCATTCGGAACCCGGTTCAAGACCCCTCATGGCTCCTGGTATGTGAGAATTAGACGGAGCTCCTCATGTAGCTCTCCACTTCAACGCCGTGCTATCATTTCCCTGTTGTCACTCGATGCCATTCTGGCGAGACTTTTGATGGGGTTGGTTGGGCCTCCTGAGTCGGTGTGCAGTCACCCGTGAGCTTCCATTCTCGCAGAAGATGAAAACCTGTAGGAATATCAGGCATGACATGAAGAGTGTTTTGTCTCCAGACAAGTAGTTTGGTCGGAAATCCCCATCTATACGGCATTTTGTGTTCCCTCAAGATCGCTGTGACCGGTGTAAATTCCCGTCTTTTAGCCATGGTCGCTGCAGAAAGGTCTGGAAAGAACGAGATGGACAAGTATGGCTCAGGCAGCTTCCCTATCCTCCGGACCTCCGCCATCAGCTCTTCCTTGACACGGAAGAAATGGACCCTGACCAATGCATCTCGAGGTACCGTGGAGGCCATATTTTTTGGCTTGGGGAGTCTGTGCACTCTATCCAGCTGCAAATCCTGGGTAGGTGTTGATGGGAGAAGTGACTGAAAAAGACTCGTGACATATGCATGCAGCTCCTCCATTTTAACTGATTCTGGAATACCTCTGAGTCTGATGTTGTTTCTTCTAGAGCGATCTTCCAGGTCAGCTATCTTCCGTTGCATTGAATCCTGTGTCGTTTTAAGTGACTTGTAGGCATCCACCAGTTCGTTATGAGCTAGGCATAGATCATCTGTTTTTGCCTCCAATTGGTCAGTGCGTTCCCCCAAATCCCGTATGTCTTTGTGAAGTTCTGTCACTATTGATTTAAAGTCTTCCTGTAACGAGTCTCTTAATTCCCCCAGCATCGCTCTGAGTTGCTGTTCAGAAGCCGGATGAGAGGTCGGCGGGCTCGAGGGAGAGGTCTCTCTCCCCATATCGCGCTGCCGCGGGGAGCATGCACCCTGGGAGCCGCCATCTTGTGAGGCCTTCCCTTTCCTCGCCGATTCCGGGAGCTCTAAGCAGCGTTGTGCCTTCGAGGGAGCCTTTGGAGGGGCCATCGCTGGAGTCCCTGAGTATTAAGGGGCTTACCCCGTGAGTTTAACGGGATTCCGCCGGGTATGAAAGCCGCAGGATTGTAATTATGCCGGCGGGTAGACGGAGCTCAGCTCACTCGCGTCCTCCTCGCATGGCTTCCGGACACGCCCCCCAGCTGGCCGACATCTTGGATGTCGGCCAAGCCTCCGGGAACTCCCCCTGAGGACTGGCGTCATCGTGCATAGCACGATGACGCCAGTCCTAGAGTTAACCCCTAACTGCCACCAACGGTGGAGATAGGGAGTTCCAATGAACTCCCTATCTCCCGATCCGTGGCAGCTAGGGGTTAAAGTTTGGTATGGTTGGATCGGCCAGAGCATGGCCGTTCCAACGATACCAAACACTAAAGTGAAAAAAGTTTTTTTAAAAAAAAAAAATTTAAATTAAAAATAAAAATATATTTAAAAAAAAATTATAAAAAAAAAATAAACATTTTTTTTTCTTTTTTTTTGGTTCGTTAATGCAGCAATATTGTTCCCATTTCAATTATAATGTGAACAATGATGCTGCACTAACGATTTTTGTATGCGGTGCGTTTGTTAAAAATCGTGTAATTTTCCCCAAAAAAAAATGTAACGAGACCCCATCTCTAATTTTTTAACAAGCACACCCCATACAAAATATAACCGCAATTGCTCGCATGTTAAAATGTGAAAAAAACACTTTACACGTTGTAAATTATTGAAAATACATATTTTATTGCATTTTTTGTTATAATATACAGACATGACATAACGTATACATATAATAATGACATATTATGAATCTACCGAGTCTGACGGAAAGAACGATATATAATATGTCTGGGTCATATACTAAAATAAGCCTTCAAAACACGTTTAAACATGATGAGCAAAACCGGTAAAAATGACCTCAGCACAGAGGTGTGAAAAGCCTCAGCAGCGAAAGGGTTAAACTGTTATTAGAGAATTCTCCCAGCCAGATCTGCCAGGTTCGCCAGCTAGTCGTGTTGTAATGAGCGGCCACCGGTATGTGAAAGTTACTGTATATGTGGCTCCGGGACTTGTGGCCACGCCACGCTCTCGTAAGAACTTACACATGTAAGATCTCAAGACAGTGTGGCCACAGGTCCCGGAGTTGCTATTAACTTATACATGGGACAAGGTGGGTGTGTGAAGGCAGCGCTTCTATGTTGAGTAAATTGTTAGGGTCGGTGCTGCCGTAACGGAAAAGAATGTGTCCACACGCTTCCAAGGACACAATAATGTAATAAGGAATATGAAATAAATTCCTGGCGCACCTTTTGTGTGAAACAAAAATTATTGAAATACAATGTGTGTGACACCAGTGTACATTCTATATTAAAACAAATATGAACACAGCTGAATTTTTCAGACGTGTATGTATATGAATATTTTTTTTTTTGTGTTTTTTTTTTTTTTTATCTGACGCTAAAGAAAACACTCCAGAAATGAAATTAAAAATAAGAATGGAATACTTATATTTTGATGATGATGTTGTTTCTTCTTCTTCTCCTTAGTATAGCTTAAAAGGTGTAACTTTCTTGGAAATGGAACGAGATGCTGTATGCATTCCAGGAAGGGGAAGAGGTAAACCTGATGCCTTCAAGTACTGATGAAAAAATAGTTTAAGCAACGGGACAAGATGCTAATAATGATTTTCAAAATTTATTCTGGTAAAAATAAATAAAGTCATCATGAATAAACCATATGGTAAAATATATTAGATATATAGAGGCTCTCGATTTAGCTGTTACTCTTTTAATATATTTTACCATATGGTTCATTCATGTTGATTTTATTTATTTTTACCAGAATAAATTTTGAAAATCATTATTAGCATCTTGTCCCGTTGCTTAAACTATTTTTTCATCAGTACTTGAAGGCATCAGGTTTACCTCTTCCCCTTCCTGGAATGCACACAGCATCTCGTTCCATTTCCAAGAAAGTTACACCTTTTAAGCTATACTAAGGAGAAGAAGAAGAAACAACATCATCATCAAAATATAACTATTCCATTCTTATTTTTAATTTCATTTCTGGAGTGTTTTCTTTAGCGTCAGATAAAAAAAATAAAAAAAATTATATACAGTACATACACGTCTGAAAAATTCAGCTGTGTTCATATTTGTTTTAATGTAGAATGTACACTGGTGTCACACACATTGTATTTCAATAATTTTTGTTTCACACAAAGGTGCGCCAGGAATTTATTTCACATTAACTTATACATGCCAGTGGTCACTTGCTGGCAAGCAGCCAGGTGGTGAACCTGACAGATTGGCTGGGAGAATTGTCACATCTGGTCTCAGCCCTCACATACCGCCCAGTAAGCCAGCCCAATGCTGGTTTCCGGTATTGGTATGAGTATCGGACATTTGTACGAGTATGAGTATAAATGACTGGCACGGATTCGTTACTAGTATTCGTATCGGTGCATCAATAGTAATCACTACTCATGTTTTACAGCAGGGGTGCTCAAACTTTGTCCCTTGGACTGTCGGGTATATTACACAGAAAAGGCGAATTTAAAATGGATGCTTGTAGCCATTTTGTTTTAAAGACCGTTTTTCTTTCAAAATATTCTCTAGGTTTAGAAATGAACAAGATTTTTTTTTACAAAGTTCATTCCTGGGTTAAGAAGCCCCAGACATGAAGGAACCTAGAATGAATGTGAGATAATGCTAAGATGTGTTATAAGTAAATTTATTGGTCTATTCTAAGTTTTTAAAACAAAAGAGATTTTGTTTCTTTTGGGTATAGGAATAAGAGTTAAAGCATTCTGTAATATAGAATTATATTCACAAAATATATGTTTATAATCAAGGTATATTTTATTATAATTACAGTTTGAAATATATACTCCAAAATATTGTAGAAAGTATATAATTGGTAAATAATAAAAATTACTAAAGAATAGATTCTGTGAGTTAACCAGGAAAGAATTTAGCTGATAAGGCTCTAAGCAACCAAAAGGGAGGAGAGCTATAAATCTCAAGACAGTCTAGTTAGAAGACAAGGTTCTTTGTTAAGCTAAGTCTGACCTTGTGACCTAGATAAAGACCGAGAAAAAGAAATTGGGGAATTAATTGGAATTAAATTAGAAGTGCAACACTGCCCTCTACAGGATAGTAAAAATAATGATTTATATTATCATTAATATTAACTGTGTGGCTATAATAAGCGGGAAAAAGTTTTTGGTAAGTCAGTCAGAGATGTCAGCAGACAGACTCACATCGCCATGCACTCAGACATTCATTATATATGACACTCTGAGAAGTCTGAGATTGCCAGCCATCGGGACGCATCGCAATGCACTCAGACGTCCATTACACATGACCTTCTGAACAGTCAGAGATTTCAACAGACAGAGACTCACATCAGACTCACATCACCATGCACTCAGATCCCAAGATATGAGGCAATTAATATTCTCACCAAATCTCTAACTCACATGCATTGATTATCTAATATCGATAATTTTCACATATTCCAAAACAAAGCATCACATAAGAAATTCCAAGGCAGACTCATCAACATCCAAATTGGACAGGTAATGTATAAATAAGGAATTAATGTAAAAATATATTTGTAGAGATTTTTGCAACGTAGACTGAGACTTCTCGGATAAGGTTAAAATCCAAATTCTAAGTATTTCTAATCTGCAGATGGGAATATGAAGAAGTGGATATAAGGATTTATTCCTAAAGAAATGTTGCAAGATTGATACCAATATATATATTGAAATTGGAAATTACTGTGATTAAAATTAATAAGCAAGGAATTATATAACTACAAAATAAAAAGCAAAAGATTAGAAGTTTAATTCTCGAGATTAGGGGAGGATTCACTAAATAAGTTTTTATTACTTATTATTAAATTAACTCATCTTTTGTGATCCATGTAGCAGAGATATATATATATCTATAAGAGCTGGCTGGTTAAACATTGTTTGCTGGGAAATGCATGTTGTATTAAGCAGAAATGTTTATTAACCATTTGTGTATTAGTTACTAACTGATAAGGTAAATGATATTAATCATATATGCAGTTACTAACCGGAGATACATATATTGTGAAGCTAGTTTTTATATGCTGATGGAGTGTGGTTTATAAATTGTTGTTTATGATATGAGATTTGAAATTCTTTTGTATACGTAATAAATATATATATATTTTTATCCGATTATTGATTATTGTATTTTTTAAAGCAAAACACAGACAATTAAAAGAATTCAGGATAATTTCTAAGAGATATAAACGATTGATATTTGTGTCTCGTATAAGTTTCTTATGAAATAATAATCCCTGATATATTGGAGGCGACTGCCGAGGTAGGTCCAGTAAGTCCAATATAGACATATTGGAGGCTTGGCTGATAAATCCAATATATACAAACGTGTTGTATTCACGTGCAGAGATTATATCCGACAAATTGGAGGCACTGGTCCGAGATTGTAGTTTTTGTTTTGAAATATAATTGTCAGTGATTGTCTGATTAGACAGAGATAAAAGTATATATATATATTTTGATTCCTTGTTGTATTTTGACTTGTGGTTTTTACGGTTATCTACTAAACAGTGTAAAAATGTCAGAGTCAGAATCTGAGACTCAGGAAGATGTAGAGATACATACTAATAAAATAATATTGATAGATGTTATGTCTTATCTAAAGGACAAGTTACACGTCACAGACGATTTATTTGAATGGATAAAAGAATTGCAATCAAATATATCGAATTATATTGATTCAATCTGGTCAGATCAATCAAATTTTCTTGAGTGTTTGCGAAAGATAAGTGCAGCCACAAATAAAAAGGACAAAGAAATGTTTGCTTTAAAAATTGTGCCTGAATGTATATACTTGATCGCAGAAATGAACAAGAGATTGAATGATGACAAAGAAACCAGAGACAGATTAGAAAATAAAAATTGTGACTTGCATGATACCGTAAATAAATTAAAAGATGAGTCAGAACGAATGATAATGGAATTGAAGGTGTGTGCAAAAGAAAAAGATCAAATGCAAGATGAGATTGCTCAATTATCCAAATTAAATAAGGAGCTAAACAAACAATTGGCGAGAATGAAACGCGAACATGAGAAATTCGCTGATGAGTTACGTCAGGTTGAAACTGATGTTCGAAGGGTTAAAGATTCTTCGTTAGAGAAGTTCCCTTTGAAAGCTCTAAGCTATACATCACTGATAAGACCTGATGACGGCTCTGTGTATCTGAAAAGCCAGAATGAGCAGAGCGAATGTGAAAATGAAACTAAATCTCATGATGAAAAAAGAGTAAAACCTCTTACAAAGGAGTATTTCAAATCACATCACTCTAGCCAGCCACAGCCTATTAATAAATATCATAAAGTGAATGATTTAACGAAAATTATTAATTTCCTCAAAACCTCAGTAGGTATTTTTGATGTTAAGGCATCATCAAGAATAATAAATCATTTATCGATGTTTGAAGAAGCTGTGGAATGGGAATAGATTCAGATGCTCAGAAAATTGAGTTGATTCCATGGGTCTTTGAAAGTAAACATAGGTTTTTTTTCAGTCTTTGAAAGAATCTGGTATAAGGAAATGGAGTAAAGTAGTTTCTGAGGTCAAATCTGAATTTGGGCCTCACCGTACCAGTCTAGCTGCGAAAAGAGCAATTTTAACTCTAAAATGCAGACCTAATCAAAGCCCCCGTGAATTTCTTTCAGTCTTAAAAATGCGTACAGCTTGGCTGAAAGAAACCCAGATTTTGAAAACCCTGAATTTATCCAATTATTTTATGACGCATTGCCAAATAAAATAAAGGTTATTTTGGCAAGAGATTATGACCCGAGAAATGGTTTGGATTGGGTACTAAAAGAAAGTATGACCCTATTTACTGTATTTGAATATAGTGAAGAAACTCAGGGAAAAGAGTGAAAAACTCACCTGAGGAAATGGCGGAAATTCACGCTAAAAAGGGAGATATTAAATTTGAGTCCCACAAAAAGAGTTATGCGGAAATATTGCGTGACTCCATACCCCAAAGGAAAAATCCAAGCCAGATCAGGAAAAAGGGTTTGCCAGAGAAAATTCAGGAAGTAAATTTCAATCTAGGAAGCAATGGGTACCTAGAAGTCAGTGGGTTAAATCAAGGGAAAATGTACCTAGACAGGAAACAACCAGAGGTAAGACTGAATCTGATGCGTCTGATAATGTGCAAGCTTCGTCCCCAAGGACGAATAGAAAGCGGAGATATAATGTATGCCAGCGTATGGGTCAAATGCAGGAAGATTTCCGTGTGCTGACAGAAAAACTGGATCAGATCACTCAGTTAATGACTGGAAATAACCCTGGTCAGGTTGTAAGCGATGCAATACCTGCAGCCCCACCCAACCAGTGACTAGATGATGTTTCTGATGAAGTAACCAGTATCCATGAAAATTTACCAGAAAGTGATGATGAAATGATTAATACAAATGTTTGTATGGTTGACGATTTAAACCCTTCCCTGCAAAGAGAAGGAAAATGTATTTTATCTCCCCAGACTAAGTGCGAGCAAGCTGAGAAGACTGGATCCGAAATGGACAGCACAGCTGCCAAAAGCATGTTTGAGAGAGAAAAATCAGTTGGTAAAATCTATCCAAAACCTAATTTCATATCTCACTCTAAATTTCTCTGTAAATTGCATAGTATTGAAGACCGATATTATGTGAATGTAGAATTACAAGATAATTTACCACATATTCCGTCCTTGCTAGACACTGGAAGCCAGGTTACGTTAATATCAGCACATTATTTTGAACAGGTCCAAGAACTGTCCTCCAGGAAGCCTAGATTAGATAAATCTAATGCTAATCTAGTGAGTGTGAGTGGCACATCTCTGAAAGTTCTGGGCACGGCTAAATTGGATTTTAAATTGGGGAATAAAGTAATTCGGCATCCAACACTTGTTGTGGATCTGCCCCAAAATCGCCTAATTATTGGAATGGACCTTCTCAAAAGGTTAAATCCAATCATTGATTTTATCAATGAGGTTATTTGGTCCCAAGTAAATGTTCCAATCAGCTATGATAGATCCCAATCCCATCACACTCAGCGTAACTGCCACGTGATTGAGGAAAGGCCGGATTCTATTGAAGTCCACTTCAGAAATAGCCAGACACCTGATATCTCTTTCTTAAGGCCAAAGCCCCTAACTACAGGAGAGCAGGAGGATAACACCATATGTGTTCCACCTGAGAGAATTCGAGATATATGTCTGGAAGATGACGTGCTAATTATTCATCTCCACAAAAGGGAAACAGAACCAGATGGACATAGTGACCCTGAAGTGATCAGATACCCAGATCCACAAGATGAGTGGGTAACAGATCTAGATAATGATGGAGACAGTCATAATGTTATTGGAAAAAGTTATGTTATATATTTCTAGGAGAAATAAAACTGTCAAGCTCAATTGCATGATTGTCATTCTAGATTATCTCAGGATATGTGAAGATGGAACAACAGAAGACACTTAACTGGTATCATGTGAAGTGATGTTTTAATTAACACGTGATTCTTCTTCCCAGCATTCAGATGTTTAACTCAAGCTAGTAGATAGACTAGATCCGTACGGTTAATTAAATTTAATCAGAGATCAGAATATCTATAGGGAATTTGAGTGAAATCGCTAGTCTATGAATGGTTATTTATACTCTTTCTTTCAACAGAAATTGAGATAAATGGTTAATCCGAACTGCGACGCTTAATCCGCAAAGATGAATCGGACCACCAAAGATTGCGACTATCTGGAAATTCTACGGTTTTCCGCACAATTCCAAAGAGAATGCTAAAGTCCCATGCGCATCAAGCTCATGCAAGCCTGAAAGACATGCGGGATACAGCTAGGATACCGTTGATTGCTATGTACAAGAAACACCGAAAGAAAAGATTTGCTGCATATTTTATTGCAACCGCTGTTTGATACACAGAAAGAGAAGCAAATGTTTACCGGAAGAATCTGGTACAAAACAAGAGAGTGTTCATACCCACACCAGTGATTCTCTCGGAAGTTTCTAAAGAATCAAGAGTTGTTATCGAGAGCTATTTTTTTTTTTAAATGAAGTCTGGTATGACGAGAACAAATCGTTGTCGTATTCCAAGGGCAAGAGATACCCATGAATCCAGATTTGAAATCTTGCTAAAGAACTAGCATGACCATACTATTGAACTTCTAATAAATAAAAAATTTATCTAACAATTTATGCTCCAATGTATTCACAGATTGATCATCAATTGCTATCTGCTTATAATGGGCCGAAGATTACAGAGATTGTGATTTGTATAGTAATTATGTTTCTAACTGTCTGGATGATTGTACTAACAAAGAAAGTACGTACATTGAAGTTTAAAAACACTACATCTTCAATTATTAAATGGATGAAAGAAGAAAAACGTGTTGCGAAAGGTGGAGACCTAGCCTAGTTGGTAAAGGGGGGAGATAATGTATGTTTTCCTGAAATTTATTATTTGGTCAATAAATAAATATCCAAGAAACCAAAGGGGGTTATGTCGGTATATTACACAGAAAAGGCGAATTTAAAATGGATGCTTGTAGCCATTTTGTTTTAAAGACCGTTTTTCTTTCAAAATATTCTCTAGGTTTAGAAATGAACAAGATTTTTTTTACAAAGTTCATTCCTGGGTTAAGAAGCCCCAGACATGAAGGAACCTAGAATGAATGTGAGATAATGCTAAGATGTGTTATAAGTAAATTTATTGGTCTATTCTAAGTTTTTAAAACAAAAGAGATTTTGTTTCTTTTGGTATAGGAATAAGAGTTAAAGCATTCTGTAATATAGAATTATATTCACAAAATATATGTTTATAATCAAGGTATATTTTATTATAATTACAGTTTGAAATATATACTCCAAAATATTGTAGTAGAAATATATAATTGGTAAATAATAAAAATTACTAAAGAATAGATTCTGTGAGTTAACCAGGAAAGAATTTAGCTGATAAGGCTCTAAGCAACCAAAAGGGAGGAGAGCTATAAATCTCAAGACAGTCTAGTTAGAAGACAAGGTTCTTTGTTAAGCTAAGTCTGACCTTGTGACCCTAGATAAAGACCGAGAAAAAGAAATTGGGGAATTAATTGAATTAAATTAGAAGTGCAACACTGCCCTCTACAGGATAGTAAAAATAATGATTTATATTATCATTAATATTAACTGTGTGGCTATAATAAGCGGGAAAAAGTTTTTGGTAAGTCAGTCAGAGATTCAGCAGACAGACTCACATCGCCATGCACTCAGACATTCATTATATATGACACTCTGAGAAGTCTGAGATTGCCAGCCATCGGGACGCATCGCAATGCACTCAGACGTCCATTACACATGACCTTCTGAACAGTCAGAGATTTCAACAGACAGAGACTCACATCAGACTCACATCACCATGCACTCAGATCCCAAGATATGAGGCAATTAATATTCTCACCAAATCTCTAACTCACATGCATTGATTATCTAATATCGATAATTTTCACATATTCCAAAACAAAGCATCACATAAGAAATTCCAAGGCAGACTCATCAACATCCAAATTGGACAGGTAATGTATGAAATAAGGAATTAATGTAAAAATATATTTGTAGAGATTTTTGCAACGTAGACTGAGACTTCTCAGATAAGGTTAAAATCCAAATTCTAAGTATTTCTAATCTGCAGATGGGAATATGAAGAAGTGGATATAAGGATTTATTCCTAAAGAAATGTTGCAAGATTGATACCAATATATATATTGAAATTGGAAATTACTGTGATTAAAATTAATAAGCAAGGAATTATATAACTACAAAATAAAAAGCAAAAGATTAGAAGTTTAATTCTCGAGATTAGGGGAGGATTCACTAAATAAGTTTTTATTACTTATTATTAAATTAACTCATCTTTTGTTGATCCATGTAGCAAGATATATATATATCTATAAGAGCTGGCTGGTTAAACATTGTTTGCTGGGAAATGCATGTTGTATTAAGCAGAAATGTTTATTAACCATTTGTGTATTAGTTACTAACTGATAAGGTAAATGATATTAATCATATATGCAGTTACTAACCGGAGATACATATATTGTGAAGCTAGTTTTTATATGCTGATGGAGTGTGGTTTATAAATTGTTGTTTATGATATGAGATTTGAAATTCTTTTGTATACGTAATAAATATATATATATTTTTATCCGATTATTGATTATTGTATTTTTTAAAGCAAAACACAGACAATTAAAAGAATTCAGGATAATTTCTAAGAGATATAAACGATTGATATTTGTGTCTCGTATAAGTTTCTTATGAAATAATAATCCCTGATATATTGGAGGCGACTGCCGAGGTAGGTCCAGTAAGTCCAATATAGACATATTGGAGGCTTGGCTGATAAATCCAATATATACAAACGTGTTGTATTCACGTGCAGAGATTATATCCGACAGGACCTCTTGTGGGCTACTGGATCCTTCAACGTGGCTTGCAGACACAATGATATATATAGTCAGGGCTCAAAATTTGTATTTGTGGAGTTGGCAGAGCCTCTCTTAGTGGAAGTAGCGAAGAGGTAAGGAGACGGATTCGAGGAAACGTCTGATGTATGGCAGAGCTTGAAAGATTGTTGGAGTGCAGGTGAGTAAGGATCTGGTCTGAGGTATATTCAAAGAAAGGTGAAACTCAGGAGAATGACTGGAGAAGTGAAATTTCCAGGTCAAAATAGTCAAACCTGAAAAATTCTCCCATTTATCTCATGTTCCAAATCGGCTATTTGGTTTAAATTAGGGATGCACCGATACCGATACTAGTATCGGTATCGGTGCCAATACTGCCATTTGCACGTGTACTTGGTACTCATGCAGATGGCCCGATACACCCCCCCCCCGATACCAGAAGCCAGCGCTGGGCCAACTTGCTGGTATCCGCGGGGCTGGGGAAGCCGGTTCACGCGGCCTCCGGGTGCTTCTGTGACGCTGCCTCTCGGCTGGAGGCAGCGTCACATAAGCGCCCGGAGGCCACGTGAACGCATCACAGCCGTGCGACCGGACCTCCGGATGGGTGAGTATCGCTGCCGATGGAGGGGAACGCTGGCCGCGTGCTTTTCATGCACGCGGCCAGCTTCTCCAGCGTATAGGTGAGCGCTGGGGGCATATCCATAGGAGCTGGGGCATTTCCATACGAGCTGAGGCAATATCCATACGAGCTGGGGCAATATCCATATGAGCTGGGGCATTTCCATATGAGCTGGGGCAATATCCATATGAGCTGGAGCATATCCATGAGAGCTGGAGCATATCCATATGAGCTGGGGCAATATCCATATGAGCTGGGGCATTTCCATATGAGCTGGGGCAATATCCATGTGAGCTAGGGCATATCCATATGAGCCAGGGGCATTTCCATATGAGCTGGGGCAATATCCATGTGAGCTAGGGCATATCCATATGAGCTGGGGCATTTCCATATGAGCTGGGGTAATATCCATATGAGCTGGGGCATATCCATGTGAGCTGGGGCAATTTCCATGAGAGCTGGGGCAATTTCCATGAGAGCTGGGGCAATATCCATGTGAGGCTGGGGGCAATATCCATGAAAGCTGGGGGCATATCCATGAGAGCTGGGGCATATCCATGAGAGCTGGGGCATATCCATATGAGCTGGGGCAATATCCATGAGAGCTGGGGCAATATCCATGAGAGCTGGGGCAAATACATGTGAGCTGAGGGCAAGGTACATGTGAGCTGGGGATATTCTGTATATATATAGTTGTGTTCAAAATTATTCAACCCCCAATGCTGTAAAGGGTTTTAGGGAATTAATGTACATTTGTAATTGTATTCAGAATGAAATCCTACAAGGACTTTTTAAAGAACCATATGCAACTAAAGTGACATCAATTGGTTTTGTAATACAGTAGTAAATGTTTCTCTTTTGTGAATTCTTCATTGACACAATTATTCAACCCCTTAAAGACTACCACTCTGAAGAACAGAGGTTCATTCAAGTGTTTTCAATCAGGTATTGAAAACACCTGTGGATGTCACAGAGCAGCAATAAAGCATAATAAGCACCAATTAGGCAGCTTTAAATTGACTGTGATACTCAGCTCCTTCTAGACATTTACTGGTGTGGTCACAAACATGGTGAAGTCAAGAGAATGGTCCAGAAAGACAAGAGAAGAGGTGATTACTCTTCACAGGAAGGGCAATGGCTATAAGAAGATTGCAAAGATGTTAAACATACCAAGAGAGACCTTAGGAAGCATCATTCACAAATTCAAGGCAAAGGGCACTGTTGAAACGCTACCTGGTCGTGGCAGAAAGAAGATGCTGACTTCGACTGCTGTGCGCTACCTGAAGCGTAGAGTGGAGAAAAGTCCCCGTGTGACTGCTGAGGAACTGAGAAAAGATTTGTCAGATATGTGTACTGAAGTTTCAGCTCAGACAATACGGCGCACACTGCGTAATGAAGGCCTCCATGCCACAACTCCCAGGCGCACCCCCTTGCTGTCTCCAAAGAATAAGAAGAGTCGACTGCAGTATGCCAAAAGTCATGTGGACAAACCACAGAAGTTTTGGGATAGTGTTCTGTGGACTGATGAAACAAAATTAGAACTGTTTGGGCCCATGGATCAACGCTATGTTTGGAGGAGGAAGAACAAGGCCTATGAAGAAAAGAACACCTTGCCTACTGTGAAGCATGGCGGGGGGTCAATCATGCTTTGGGGCTGTTTTGCTTCTGCAGGTACAGGGAAGCTTCAGCGTGTGCAAGGTACCATGAATTCTCTTCAGTACCAGGAGATATTGGATGACAATGTGATGCAGTCCGTCACAAACCTGAGGCTTGGGAGACGTTGGACCTTTCAACAGGACAATGATCCCAAGCATACCTCCAAGTCCACTAGAGCATGGTTGCAGATTAAAGGCTGGAACATTTTGGAGTGGCCATTGCAGTCACCAGACTTAAATCCGATTGAGAACCTCTGGTGGGACTTAAAGAAAGCAGTTGCAGTGCGCAAGCCTAAGAATGTGACTGAACTGGAGGCTTTTGCCCATGACGAATGGGCGAAGATACCCGTAGATCGCTGCAAGACACTTGTGTCAAGCTATGCTTCACGTTTAAAAGCTGTTATAACTGTAAAAGGATGTTGTACTAAGATTGAATGTCACTTGGGGGTTGAATAAAACTGATAATGATGTGAGCACAGAAAAGACATTTGTGGTTATTTCATTATAATTGTTATGTTATATTTGTCTGACCTACACGTGCCTCTTTGATTTAATTGTAAGCAAGATGACTGAATGATCAAAATCAATGTCAAACTGGCCAAAACACTCAATTTCAGTGGGGGTTGAATAATTTTGAACACAACTGTATATCTCGGGGGGAAATATACATGTGAGCTGGGGGCATTTTTATATGAGGTCTGTTCTTAGTGGAAAGCGTCACATGACATTAAATAAAAGTATCGGTACACGGTATCGGTGAGTACTTTTAAAAAGTATCAGTACTTGTACTTGGTCTTAAAAAAGTGGTATCGGTGCATCCTTGGTTTAGATTGTTCTCTTCTCCTGCCAATTCTCCTGATTTTCACCTTTAGTGAATAGACCTGTGAGTGTCTGCACGAAATAGGAGGCATAAAATGAAACTGGATGGGCATAAGATTAAGGCTGCTGTCAGACGAGCGTAGTGTTCACGTCCGTGATGGCGCCTAAAAGTACCTCCGTGATAGCATGACAGGAAGCCCATCGGAGCCCGACACACGAAGTACGTCCGCATTGAACTGCGGACGCACAACGACCGCGGCCCACGGATGCAAGGCAGGCAAGAACGTACAACCCCTAGAACGGCCGCACAAAGTGCACTGCATCCGCAACGTCCGCATAGCTTTGTGTGTGAGTGATGGAACGTGGTCAGATGAACTGCATTTATACATCCAGTATTTTTCACGGACAAAATGGCTTTGCTTTTTAATTTATTTTCCCTCCTACATCCGTCAAAATATACGTCAGTGAAAAAAACAGACTGTGTGGCCACTACTGCGTCTTCCGTACTGACGTACGTCCGTGTGCACGGAAGCACAGTCCGTAGAAATCACGCTCGTCTGACCCTAGCCTAAAAGGGGTCATAATGAAGCACCTGCTTGTGTATAAATGATATCCAAATTAAAGCACTCCAAGTCAAAATTGAGGACAAAAATTACCACAGAAATAATTCCAAACATTGAATTATTGAAATAAAATGAGTATTCTGTGATCTCATTCAGTGAATCTTTCCTTACTCCCATTACCATTCAGCTTTATATAATGGTCGACCATTAGCCTTCTCCTATGCAGGAACATACTGGTTCAAGTATCTGCTCCTGGTTACCCAGGTCATTCACTTTGGGGGCGAAAATTGCTAAATTCGGAATAAGCGCCCAATCAACTATTTTTCTATGTCAGCTATATTTTCCCTTAATACCCAGTTTAGTGATTAAACCCTTAAGATGCTGAGGTGAAAAAATAATATAAAACAACAACAAAAGGGAAAAAGAAAGCAAAATTATTTTTGTTTTGTGCCTGCAAGGTTTGTGGCAGCCTCAGTGACCGTCCCAACGCCAGACCCCTGGCCCAACGTGTGGAGGATGAGTGGGAGAGGGGACACCCCCCCCTTTTATATCCCCCCACGCAATTCTCTCCTCTGGTCCTCTCGACAGGTGCGCGTGCACGCCAGCCCCGCCCCTCCTCCCAGCTGCTTCCAGGACGCGCTTGATTGACAGGCAAGATGTCGGTGCAGAGGGAAGCAGGAGGAGATGCAGCAGCGGCGTTACAGGAATCGGCAGCAGCAGGCACCGGCTACAGCACGCTAGCACAGCCATCCACGGCCACCAGCCAGGCATCTCCCTGAGGGCCCATCCATCCCTCTGTGACAGCCACACTGCCCTGCTGCCAGCCAAGAAGAGAGGAGTAAATAAAGCATCCTCCACCTGCTGCAAGAGAGACTCCTATTAAAACGACCCCCCCCCATGATAAGTGCCGCTGTGCTGTGCAGCCCCCCTCTCCCGCTGTACCCCTGATTGGAAGCTGTGATCCCTGTGCTCTGATCTCCCGCAGCATCAGCACCGCTTCCTGTGTCATCCAGCATCTGCGCCTGGGGGGGCAGCGGGGAGCAGCACCCCACCTCTGATGAAAGCAGTGCCCGGCCTCTAGCTTTCATGCAGCCTCACTGTACCCTGGACACCCCCATCCATGCACCTGTCCTGAAGATCGAGGTGGTGGGAAAACGCTAATATATATATTTATATATTATATATATAAAAAAAACATTGACAAGGGGGGTGGGTGGGGGGTTGAGAGATCTTGTGTGGGGGTGGGGAGGACTTAAAGCTCCCTCACTTTTATTTTTGTTGGGGGTGAGAAAAAAAGGAAAAAAAAAATAAAGCTAGGGAAGAGAGAGGGGGTGGGGGTGACTGCAGAGCAGAGGTGGGGGAAGAAATGGATGAAGAGAGTGTGTCCAGCAGTGATGAGCAGCCCCTGAGTGCGCAGACAGCCCTGCAGCAGTGCGAGATGGTCCAGGACATGATAGACATCAGCATCTCCAACCTGGAGGGTCTCAGGACCAAATGTGCCACCTCCAACGACTTGACCCAGAAAGAGATCAGGACCCTGGAGGTAGGAGAGGAGGGGAAGGGATGGAATGTTCTACCTCTGCATGTTACATTGTTATTGCTGTGAGTGTACTTAACAGTAATAGTGTCAGTGCCGTTATTTGTGTTCTATCTGCACCTTCAGCATGGACTCATTGGGGGAGGGGAGGGAGGTGAAGCATCCTTTATTATCAAACATCCCTTATATATTTATCCCCATCCCAAACACTGCACCGGCTGAGGGTTTACCCTCTCGTCCTCCTCTGGATGCTGTGCCCCATCTCCTGCTCTCCCATGCTGGCACAGGGTTTGTTTATATTTGCTGTGCAGTGCCATAAATTAAGCAGCTGCAGTGGGATGCAGTGAGCCTGCGCATTCTGCAGGTGGTCGCAAAGGTGCTTCTCTGTAACAGACTGTGCAGAGCTCCTCTAAACCCCCTCCCCACCACCTCCTCATCCTCCTTCATCTTCCTTAGCTTCCATAGATCATCACTGCTGGCTGGTTGCAGAGAGATGCCATGCCCCCCCCCCCTCCTGCTTGGTACAGGGGTGGTTAGGTAGTCTCCATGTATTTATTTGTCATTGGATTTAAGGCAGGAATTAAAAAGAGGGTTTGCGTGGGTGATACTGCAACAAATTAGCAATACATAGAGATCGGGGCATCTTGGCCTCCTTAACCCTTTCATTGTCAGGTGACTGGGACCTGTTGGTTGTGCAAGTGCAAATGGTTGAAGGGAAGGACAGCATTACCTGTGATCCTCAATAAAACAAGCTGTGACATCTCACTCAGAAGCATTGCTGTGTAATGTGGGTGGCATTACCTCATTTTATGGGGGATAAGAGAGTTATACCAATGGGTTTGCTTGCTGTGTTTTTACTCGTCTGAAGCAATATAAATATCAGGGTTATTCAGAGAGAGGTGAAAAGCAGGAGAATGACTGAAGAATGGAAAATTCTAGGTCAAAATAGCCAAACCAGAAAAATTCTCCAATTCATCTCACTTTCCAAATCGGCTATTTTGACGTAGAATTTTCACTAATCCAGTCATTCTCCTGAGTTTCACCTCTCTCTGAATAACCCTGTAAGTATCAGTGAGCAGGAAGAGTAATATATGTAGCAATGGTTTAGGGATCAGTGTTAAAATAAACTGGTAAATGTTACCGTTTGTTATTGAAATCACTAGACTGTATCCGTGTATCTATTTATCATTCTGTCTGTCTTTCTGAATGCCCCTAAACAGTATGGATGAGGCTCTGCTTTGTACCTGGACATACTAATACTTTGAAGACTAATATTGAATTACCTGTACTCCTCCATGTACACAGTGACATCCAGGAAATTTAGCAATGACCTAAAGTGACACATTCAGGTCTATTCAAAGAAAGGTGAAACTCAGAATTTTCACCTCTCCAGTAAATTTTTCTAGGTCAAAATAGCCAAACCAGACAAAGTTTCCCATTTATCTCACTTTCCAAATCAACTATTTGGTCTAGATTGTTATCTTCTCCTGCCAATTCTCCTGGTTTTCACCTTTCTCTGAATAACCCTGATAGACATTTTCAATGGGAAGCGGAGGGGGGTATGTTGTTGTCCTTTGCAGGCTCATGTCCAGGGAAAGCCTAAAGGATTGTATTCAAAATATCTATCAGGGTTATTCATATATAGGTGAAAATCAGGAGAACTGTCAGGAGAGGAGACCAATCTAGACCAAAAAGCCGATTTTTAAAGTGAGATAAATGGGCGAATTTTTCTGGTTTGGCTATTCCATCATTAAGTATGAGCAATAACTCAGAGTAAATGACTGATGTTTTAGTCCTGGTAAAAATTTGTTTTTTTTGGTGTGCATAAACAAATTCTAATGGGTCAGCTTTGCCATTTTTCAAACAAAAAGAAGTGATCTAGGTGACACGATTCCTTTAGACTAAACGGGTGCCTCTTCATATTAGAAGAAGTGAACTCCCAGCATACTTATCCACATCAAAGTTGATGGCACTCCAGTTCAGGTAGGCTTTATTGGACTGACATTGAGCAGACAACGTTTCCACTCTCACACAAGTCTTTTTCAAGTCTTGAAAGTCAATTCTGTCACTCTTTTACCCTATATGTTTATTATAAATATTATAGCTAAATAAGACTTGTAGTTTCTCAATTCCATATCAGAAAACCACAAAATGGTAAAGGAAAACATAGTAGGTATTTGTCCACCTCTTAGTTTTCTCTTTATTAAATGAGTGGCTGATCACAGACTCCATTCATCTATGGCTTACTTAATTTTTAGGAACTATATTTATATAAATATTTTATATATGGGGTCTTTGCCAATTAGGCAGGCTTGTAAACAATCTCCAGCCTTCAAATGATGTGCTATTTGGACTAAAGCCATTTTGGCTCATGCTTTGTAAGTTGTTTGTCAACTCATCTCAAAATGCTGTTTGGCAAACATACTTACACTTTTTCTATTTATGGTAAAGCTTTAAGGCAAACTTGGCCCATCAGGTGTTTAGGAACTACATCTTCCATGAGACTCAGCTTCTCATTGGACTGGCTGACACTCGCAGGCAATGTAGTTCCGAAACATCTGGGAGACTGAGGGTGCTGACCCCTGCTTTAAGGTCTCTATTCCTAGCAAGCTGTTATGGTTACTGAGAGAGCCATTCGGAATAATTAACAAGTCTATTATACTTGACAGTTTCCTTCCTCTTCCAGCCAAGCCGCAAACTAACGTTTGCAGTTTTGCTGTTGCTGCTGCATACTGTAAATTAAGGCTTCCTGTTTTTTGTATAGGAAGTGCTAATGTGCAGGTTTAGCAACGATAACAAACTATTTTTTTTTAAAAGTTGGTATGTAAAGGATAAAAAAAATCTCTGTTCTCAGAACCTGATGTTGAGTATTTGCAATATCGCTCAACAAAAACTTATATGAATAAATACATGAAACAAATATTCAGCTCTGGTTCCACAGCGCAGAGGATGGCGTGACCTGCCACCTCCTCTTGCTGTTTGCCAAAAGAAACTGAGAGCAAATAGATCTCAATGTCCTTCCGTCAGCCCTGCGAGGTCTTGTAGGCTATCTTTGGGCTCCATGGGCAGGGCCGGTGCTAGACTATATTGCGCCCTAGGCAAGACCAGCTACTTGCGACCCCCCCCCCCAGAAAAAATTGTCAACTGTTGAAATGCGGGGTGAACACACACACTGTGTGCACAGGGGGTTGACACACACTGTGCATGGGGACACAAACTGCCGGGGGGGACACATACTGTGCACAGGGGCCGCACAGTCGTTCGGTGCCCATCTTACCCCTCCGCTGGTCGGGCCCAGGATCAGTCTGTGCCTCTTTCTTCTGTGCCTCTTTCTTTTGCCTCTTTCTTTCCACTGCCTCTTTTTTTTCTTGCATCTGCATCTTTTTTTTTTCTTTCTTTACTCTGTGCCTCTTTTTTCTTTCTCTCTTTCTTTCGTGCTTTTCTTTTTCCTTTCTTTCATCTGCCTCTTGTGGCGCCGCACGTCATCTGGTGGCGCCTGCACATCACCATAAGACGCCCACCTTCTGCGTCACTAGCGAGGGTCCGCTTCTCGAGCTGCAACTGCTACACAAGCAAACAATGAGGAAGGTGGTACAATCATGGAACCTGGGTTGGGCCGTCTGTGCCCCTAGATGGCAGTGTGTTCTAGGCGGTTGCCTAGTGGGAGCACCTGTCCATGTGGTCCTATGGATTCCAGGAGAAGCTATCAATGGTGGTGTAGTTCTGTTGCCAGTATAACAGCTCCTAGTTCAGGCACTAATACAGTAGTGGTTTACACATCTTTCAGCCAGTAACGGGGAGACTCTAAGTCTAAGGTATAAGTTCACACACTTTTTACCACTAGAGTCTCTCTCTCTCATATGTATATGAGATAGATGTGTGTCATTCTGACTTCCTTAGTACAAATATAGGACAGTTATTTTATAGCATGTCCCTACTCTTAGATTAGAGCTTAATTGATATCTATGTTTCAAAACAATTTTTTTCATAAAACATGTATCGGAAATATTCACACTATCATTTTAATGCGCTTTATTTAATAACATTTGTAACTGTTTTCATTTTTTTCCCCCTTTTTCTAAACATAAGGGTCACTATTCCCTAGTGCAGTATTTCTTAAACCTGTCCTCAGGACCCCCTAACAGGCCAGGTTTTCTAGATAGCTGAGGCACAGCACAGGTGATATGATTTGCTGCTCAGTGATTGCAGGATTCAGTCTGCATTTCCTCAAGGTGATCTGCACAATCTGGCCTTGTTGAGGGTCCCAAGGACAGGTTTGGGAAACTCTGCTCTAGTAAACGCTACCTGTAGCATTCGGATGAGCAAGTGTTGCCGCCAGGATAAGTGACTTTAACGTATGCCCCATATTACCTTTCTAACGCTAAACCCATAAAAAATATCACTTAGCGCATTGGTGATTGTGCTAGCTTCTGGGAGCTTACTGTACTTTGCGCATCCTATACTTAACATGGAGCGCACACAATAATTAATTAGCTTTAAGATAAGTAAGGCAGGGCTCGACAAATCCCAGGCACCAGGTTGCCTGACGACTAGAAATTGTGTCCTGGCGCCTGGGCTTTTGTCAGCCCATTCACTGTTTGCACAAGCGTGAGAAAACTTTATTGCAGTTCTGTGCAGCATCTGCTCAGCAGCTCTGGGGGGCTCTGCCTCATGCTTTCGCCGATTTCCAGGGGGTCAGCTTCTCCCACTACTCCTCCACCCCAGGCATCACACAGAAACATGAATGCTCAGCAGCGCACACCTTCTCTTATATTGCTCTGATGTGTGTCTTTTACAGATTGCAGGATTACAGTTACACCTCTCAGCTTTTGCCTAATAACCTCCTTAGGATCCTTATGAACTTTGTACATTTCAAACTGTAACAGCCGTGACAGAGGCAGAGACTGGAGACCACCGCTCACTTATTACCTTAAAATAAATGGCTCCTAACTTTTTTTATCTGGCTCCTAGATTCAAAGCAAATTTGTCAAGCCCTGAAGTAAGGTATTACAAAGTGCTAACGCGAATTAACACCGCAATGTGCAATCCCAACATTTTAGCTACTCCCAAAAGCTGGTGCTAAATGATTCCGCTTTTGCAAAATCATTTAGCACCCCCGAAAAACCCCTTTATAAAGCAAATATTCACCTCTGATTCCGCGGCGAGCAAATTGAGACTGGAAACAAATGGTTCCGAGTCTTCCTCCGCGACGCTGCGTGGTCTCACGAGAGCAAGATCACGCAGGGCTCGCGACCCAGAATCGCAAACCTCTATGGAGTCCTATAGAAAGATGTTTGGCTTTGTTGAAAGCCGTATCACATGTGCTAGTTAGTGTGGCAGCTTTTATTTCTTTCGCTAATATGATGGGCTCATGATGTGAATAATGTTCTTTATTACACCTTTTATAGCTTCCTGTATTCCTTGGTTTATCATTGCTTTTTCTTGTGGCCTGGCTCATTGGTTTTTGGACTCCGAAACGATTGTGATTCACCAGCTCTTCTTTTACCCCAATTCTAGAATTTTATTTAATTCTTAAGTCTTGCCCAGAACCTGAGTACTGAGGTCAGCTCCAGTAACCTCCGTGTGGAAGAACTGGCTATTCCAAAGTAGCCTGCACTTCCACAAGGGAGACGCACAGTTCGCAGCTGGGATGTACAAGGCTCCATCGGTGGAGTCTGGTGGGGGGGGGGTGCTTGCTTTAGTTGGTCCGGTGGCCCTGAGTCTTGTCAGTCCGCCCCGATGATATCCATCCCCTGATTGGATATCACAGCCATAGTGCATTGCTTGATTACATCACCGTGCCTTGTACATGTGTACCTTCGAAGGCAGCATTGAAACCATATCATTTGTGAAGTAATACTCACAGGCATTGGAGGCATAATGGTATGAATAGAAGAGTTATTCTTTATCCCAATGAAGCAACACAAACCTATTAGAATTTTTATGCAAAGCCACTAAAGTCTAAATACAACTTGCATGAGTGCACTGATGAGGCAACCACCTTAGTAAAATGCAGCAGACTTATTTATTTATTTCTGTATAGGGGTGGGGGTAAATCCCCGTTCACACTGTGCGATTTGAAAATCGCGACAGAGCAATAATGTTGCGGTTTTGCAAAGCACTACCAATGCAAATCGCAAATTACAAAAAAAGGGTCATGTACCAACAACATGCTACCGACATGGCGCGACGTCGCGCGGCAAGATGTGAACAGCTCCATTGAAATGCATTGGAGAAGCTACATAGCGCAACATCGCGTGGATAAATCGCACAGTGTGATCGGGGCCTAAAGTAGGGAGCAGTACCAGTAATTTTTCCATAATATCTTTTGTCATTTTACCCAAACTTACGATCCTTGTTTTTATTTTTTCTGTATACATATTGTAACAAAACCCAATAAATGCAGCAATGTGACCTCTTGCCAGGTGAGTCCAATTGCCAATATAACCTGTATGGCCAATAATTATGGGTTTCAGGTCCCTCATTATATACCTAACAAAGAAAATTGGAGGATAGTCCCTACAGCCAGTTGCTTGGATAGAACTGGGTCCAGGCAGAAAAGGTTTCGCTAAATACCTGGTGTTTCAATGGCAATTCTTTCCCACATTACGTGGTTAAGGTAAGGCATATGTCCTATCTTGGGATGAAGAAAGTCCTAGGAAACCCAGGTTGGGTATTTTTTTTTTTTTTTTGAGATGATCATTTCCTTTCAGTCATATGGTATTTCTTGGACCTCCACCACATCTGATTTCATTTAGATATATATTTTTTAACTTCTACATATAGGCAACCTGACAATGCTTTGTAAATGCTTAGAAAATCTGCATTTGTGACATGTAAGAAATTTATATATAGCTTGAATAGATCAAGACAAGTTGATAAATTGAAATAAAATGGTTTTGATTTTTTTATTTACCCAGTGGGTTACTCAAATGCGAACTTCACTGTACAAAATGAAGAATAATCCAATGTAATTTCTCCCACTGATAAGACCTTCTACAGCATCACTTAATGTGGAACAACCAAGCAAAAAACTTTCATTTGTTTTGTTATTGGTCTTTCTCATGCTTCATAATGGTGACCGGTTGAAGCAGTGAACTGGAATTCATGGATAGGGGTACATGGCTGCAAAACGTCTGCCCATAGATTTTAGGCTTTACCTTTTGGTCTGGAATTCTTTTTTGTCAGTTTTAACGTAGCTTCTGTTTAATGAGTAACCCTTTTTTATTGCTCATTCAGTCGTGGGGTTGGCTGAGCTTCATGGGAAATGTAGTTCCAAAACAGCTGCAGGGCCAAGGTGGCTGACCCTTGATTTATATCAATCGTTTAGACCAAGGGTTGAGTGATGATAGTTAGCGCCAGGATAAATAAGTCTAGCACCTGGCCAATTGATTGTTTGCCTTTTGTTAGAAACGGGAAAGAACACTCAGCCCGCGGTAATTTACGATTATGAGCTTACTATACTTGCCGCATCCTATACTTAATATGGGCAGTGCTAGAGATCACTTGTGCTATTGTAACCAACAGATCACTTGGTGTCAGTGCTAATTTCTAGACAGACACTAACTGCAAAATTTTACCTACTGCTCAACCCTGGTGCTAACTCCAAAAAAACACACAACAGGTCACCCAAAATTAACAGGCAATTGAAAGGAATGCAGCACAGGTGTTCTCTTGGCCCCATACACCATAGCAATGGATCTGGTCTGCAATGTCACTGCTGTTGCAGTAGACTCTATTATGATATATATGTATCCTTTATCCACATATACCCTAATTCTAATATATTGCTTAATTTTAAACATTTTATGCTGTGGGTTATTCATAATATGTAAGCGGTTGCGTATTAGGGTTAGGACCATGTTTAAAGGGACGCATGGATAAGTTTTGCCCTGAAACATGTATTATTTATATGCTGCAGCAGGGAATTTAATGTCGTTCACCTGGCCTTCCTTTTGGATCTATTAAATGCAGTGTAATGATTCTACATGCCATTGGGTGGCATTTATCATGCAATTCCCATCAGCCTTAATTAATATATGTGTGCAGATATAAACATGGATAATACGGCCACCTTGGAGGATTTTAATAATACAGGGGTGTGAGTGCTCTTCGCTGGATACAAGCTTGTGAGGGCATAGGATAGGTATACTTATACAGGATTGTGAGGGCAGAGGTTAGGTATGGCCCGGTTCTCTGCATTGGAAAAAAACAGTTCTATCGCATTAGCACTGGGTCAGCCCAGGTCTTAGCATCTCCCTAGCGTGCGACAAGGTGATTTGTTGGTGTGTCGTCAGACGCTACCTTTTAGCGGCTCGAGCTAGATTTTTCCGTTAGCGTTGGCATTTTAGCTCACACAAGGGGATAGGGTCCTTAGAGTTTTGATTACGTTTACACTTTACTCAGAATCTAGCCCTAGACTATTCTAGAAACATTGACGATAAATACAGAAGAGCATTGATAAACTATGCCCCTTTTTTCTGAACATCGAGTTTTGCTGCAGATAGTAGGGGCAAATGGTGGAGAAAATTCTATTCTCAGGGTTCCAATAACTGAATAGCGCGTATGAGCCCAAGATGCAGGAATGACAGCACTACAGATTGATGGGGATAGATCCAGGTAATTTATTGAATAAACAATGAATACAGAAGTGGACAAAAGGCAGGTGAACGGGAAAGGAAGTGGAATAGGTCAAAAGGCCGGAGAGAAATGTATACTGCAGACTATGGAAGCAGAAGACAAATGGATACTCAGACTATGGAGTCAGGACACAAATTGATACTTCAGACTTTGCACGCAGGACACATGGATACTTTGGCCGCAGGACACATATAGATACTTTGGACCCAGGAGACAAATGGATACCGCAGGCTATGGAGTCAGGACACAAATTGATACTTCAGACTTTGGACGCCGGACACAAATGTATACTTTGGATGCAGGACACAAATGGATACTGCAGACTTGAAGGTAGAAGATAAAGGAACGCAATCACAACACACACAGCCAGGTAGCAGTTCACTCCAACCGGTTAGAATCCTAATTCAATGCAAAGGCATTGCTTACTGGTGCACCGACTTACTATAGGGAGGACCAGAATCCGCTGCCTGGCAGGAGTGGTTCCATCTGTGGGTCTCAAAAATGAAAAAATACCTGGGATGGAACTATGGGTATGGTTCCCACCCAGGGCTAGGAAAGAGAAAATCAGGAATGGATGAACATGCCAGTCTGGAGACAGGGCCGATTTCCTTACAAATACAGTTGTGTTCAAAATTATTCAACCCCCACTGAAATTGAGTGTTTTGGCCAGTTTGACATTGATTTTGATCATTCAGTCATCTTGCTTACAATTAAATCAAAGAGGCACGTGTAGGTCAGACAAATAATATAACATAACATTTATAATGAAATAACCACAAATGTCTTTTCTGTGCTCACATCATTATCAGTTTATTTCAACCCCCAAGTGACATTCAATCTTAGTACTTAGTACCAACATCCTTTTACAGTTATAACAGCTTTTAAACGTGAAGCATAGCTTGACACAAGTGTCTTGCAGCGATCTAGGGGTATCTTCGCCCATTCGTCATGGGCAAAAGCCTCCAGTTCAGTCACATTCTGTCATGCCTGCTACTGCTCCTGCAGTACGGCCTTCCCAACAGAGAGGGCGCCAGTCTTTGAATCAGGCCACTTTGTATGCCACACCTGGTCAGGGATCTAGGCCTTTAAATATCAGTTCCAGTCTGTGCTCTGAGCCCTGACGTGGTTATTTCTAGCCTTCAGCGCGTTTCTACAGCTTATGATTATTGATTTTCTGGTTTGACTTCTGGCTTGTATTTTGACTGTGTTTTCTGCATTATCCCTTGGCATATGTTTACCTCGTGTACCGACCTCTGGCTTGTTTATACTACGATATCTCTCCTGTCCCTGATCTGTACTTCTGTGTATTCTAGATTAGTACCTGGCCATTCTAAGGACCAGCTTCTCAGTTTAGGGTCCTTTCTTGCCTTTCTGGGTTTTGTCTGCGTGCTGGGTGACCCTATATCCTTACATTACGTCAGGGCCATGGACCCTGCAGACATTGCTCAGCAGTTTACTGCTTGCTGTACCCATATAAGGGAGGCTGATGCCAAGATGTATCATTTTGCAATGTTGCTGGAAACGCTCTTGGAGAATACAGAATGCATGCAGTCTCCTTCACCTGCTCCTATAACCCATTCTGACACTTCGATGGTTAACTCTGCTGTTCCAGTGCAAATGTTGCCCTCTGTTACTTTCAGTGGTGAGGCTGCTGCATGCAGAGGATTTCTGAAGCAAATTGATTTATGTTTTGAGTTAAATCCTCTTATGTGTATAACTGACAGAGCTAAAGTATGTTTTCTTTTTAACCATCTCAGAGACAAGGCCTTAGACTGGGCTACTGCATTTTGGGAGTCTAATGATCACATAATAAATAACTACGAGGAATTTGTTTCCACCTTAAAAAGTGTGTTTAACCCTTCCAGAGGAACAAATCCTGCTATGAAACGGTTAATGAGGTTAAGTCAGGGAGACAGACCTGTGTTGGAATACGCTGTTGAATTTCAGACGCTTGCTGCCGAGGTTAATTGGGATAATGAAACTCTGGTGTCCTGTTTTCTGAAGGGTTTATCTGACTCTTTAACCCTTGCTATTACAGCAAGAGATCTTCCTGGGAATCTGAATGATCTAATTCCATTCTGTATGGAGATGGAGGATCAAATCAGGAACGTGTAAAACAAAAGCGCAACCTAATAGGTTAATGCCGTATGTGTCTCCAGAGCTTAACCCTGCTGCATCTGACAACTCTGTACCTCAACCAATGCAGTCTGGAGAGATTAAACCGTCAGAGGAGAGGGGACTGGTATCAGAGGTCATGACATTATCTCCTTCTGTTTATAGAAAGCGTTGTTACTTTACTATTGGGATTGAGGTGGGTTCCTCCATTATTCAGGTAGATGCACTTCTTGATTCAGGGGCAGAGGAAATTTTATGGACACTACTTTTGCATTGGAGAAAGGGATTCCCTGTGTGGAAAAAAACCCACCTATAGCTATTAGTGCTATAGATGGCAGACCCCTTTCCAACCCATATATTTCTAAGGAGACCAGTCCTATTTCATGTCTGTAGGAGTTCTCCATAAAGAGACTGTGGTATGCCAACTCCTATCATCTCCTTCATGTCCTGTTGTTTTGGGGTATCCCTGGTTACAAAAACACAATCCAGTCATAGACTGGAGAAGAAACACTGTTCTGTCATGGAGCAAGTCTTGTTTTGATTCATGCATGATTCCTGTCAAGTCTGTGCACACTATAAATGTACCCACTGCTGCTCCTTTATCTGTATTGGTTCCTATACAGTATGAGGAGGTCAGGGAAGTTTTCAACAAAGGAGGGGCTGAGACTTTACCTGAGCATAGACCCTATGATTGTGCTATTACTCTCCTTCCTGGCACTTTTCCTCCCAAGGGACGAGTGTATCCTCTGTCTCAACATGAAAACCTCATATTAGAGGAGTACATAAAGGATTCCTTGCTAAGGGCTTCATAAGGAAATCCACATCTCCTGCTGGTGCTGGGTCTTTTTTTGTCTCTAAGAAAGAGGGGGACTTAAGACCTTGCATAGATTATAGGGGTTTAAATAAAATAACTGTGAAAAATGCCTATCCCATTCCATTGATTGCTGAACTCTTTGACAGGTTAAAAGGTTCCCAGATTTTTTCTAAGCTTGATTTAAGAAGCGCGTACAATTTAGTGCGCATTAAGGATGGTGATGAATGGAAAACCGCTTTCAATACCAGATCTGGTCACTACGAGTACCTTGTAATGCCCTTTGGGCTATGTAACGCTCCAGCTGTGTTCCAGGATTTTATAAATGATGTTTTGCGTGATTTCATACACGACTGTGTCATCGTGTATTTGGATGATATACTTATTTACTCACCTGATCTCGCTACTCACCACTTGCAGGTTAAAAAGGTTCTTCAGACGTTGTTGAACAATGGCCTTTACTGCAAATTGGAGAAGTGTCTCTTTGACCAACCTAAGTTAGCATTTCTAGGTTATGTCATTTCCAAAGAGGGATTTTCCATGGACCCGGCTAAACTTACTGCTGTTACTGACTGGCAATGTCCTATAGGGCTAAAAGCTATTCAGAGATTCATAGGGTTCGCCAACTACTACCGCAGGTTCATACTCAATTTCTCCACAATACTGGCACCCATTACCAATATGACCAAGAAGGGAGCCAATACCCGTATTTGGTCCCCTGAAGCCGTTAAAGCCTTTGAGACTCTTAAAGAGGCTTTTTCTACGGCCCCTATACTTGTCCACCCTGATCCAAGGAAGCCTTTCATCCTAGAGGTTGATGCCTCTGAGACAGGAGTAGGAGCTGTTCTTTCCCAAAGAGAATCCCCTGACCAACCACTCAAGCCTTGTGGCTTCTTTTCCAAGAAATTATCTAGTGCTGAAAGGAACTATGATATCGGTAACCGAGAACTCCTGGCTATCATTTCTGCTTTGAAGGAGTGGAGACACCTACTTGAAGGAGCTCCTACTCCCACTATGATTCTGACTGACCATAAAAACCTGACCTTTATTGCCGATGCCAAAAGACTGTCATCCCGTCAAGCCCGGTGGTCGATGTTTTTGACTCATTTCAATTACATAATCACCTATAGGCCCGGTAACAGAAATGCGAAGGCAGACGCGCTTTCCAGGCAGTTTGAGGTCACAGAACAGCAAGATAGACCAGTGGAGTCGATTGTTCCTCTGGAGAGAGTAGTGGCAGCTACTCATCTCACCCTTACTTCTACACTCCTTACTCGTATCCAAGCTATGCAAAGTACAGCTCCTCCTGAGACTCCTTCTGACAAGTTGTTTGTTCCTGACGCAGAAAGAAAGGAACTACTCTCTTGTTATCATGCCTCCAGGCCAGCCGGTCATCCTGGTATAAAAAGGACATTGTCAGCCCTTACACCGATGTACTGGTGGCCAGACATTGCCAAGGATGTGAGAGAATATGTACAGGCATGTGTGGTATGTGCACAATCCAAAGCCTCTACTCAATGTCCTGCAGGGCTATTGCAACCACTAGCCATCCCTGACAAACCATGGTCACATATTTCTATGGATTTCATAGTAGATTTGCCACCTTCTGAAGGGCATACAGTGATTTTGACCATTGTTGATCGCTTTACTAAAATGCTTCATCTGGTTCCTCTCAAGAAATTGCCAACATCTAAAGGTCTAGCCAACATATTTGCCAAAGAGGTATTCAGATTACATGGTTTGCCTCATGAAATTGTCTCTGATCGGGGTCCACAGTTCATTTCTAGATTTTGGAGAAATTTCTGTTCACAGTTGGGTATTAAAGTATCATTTTCTTCTGCTTATCACCCACAGTCCAATGGAGCTGCCGAACGTGCCAATCAGTCTAGTGAGAACTACATTCGTAGCTTCTCTTCTCAAGGGCAAGATGATTGGGTATCTTTGCTTCCTTGGGCTGAATTTGCTCTGAACAGTAATGTTAATGCCTCGTCTGGTCACTCCCCGTTTTATGTTGCCCATGGTTTCCAGCCTACTTTTTTGCCATCCCTAGTGCTGACACTGGTCTTCCTGACTTGGACTCCTATGTTCAGTCTCTTCATAAAGTGTGGACTTTGGTACGTTCCAACCTCTGTCACGCTGCAGTCCAACAGAAGACCTATGCAGATAGGCATAGGCGGATGGGTCCTTCCTATGTTCCAGGCCAGAGAGTCTGGTTGTCTACCCGTAACATTAAGTTACGTGTGCCATCAATGAAATTTGCTCCGCGGTACATTGGTCCATTCAAAGTCCTAAGACGTATCAACGAAGTCAGTTATGCGCTGGACCTACCTCATACCCTCCGTATACCGAATACCTTTCACACCTCCTTGTTGAAGCCCCTTCTGTGCAATCGGTTCACCACTGTTATTCCTCGACCACGTCCTGTTCTGGTCCAGGGACAAGAAGAATTTGAGGTCCAGTCCATTGTTGATTCCGTCATTCCCGTGGTGGTCTTCAATATTTGGTGCACTGGAGAGGGTATGGCCCGGAGGAACGCTCATGGGTTCCAACTTCTGATCTCCATGCCCCCCGTCTGGTCCGTGCCTTTCACCGTTCTCATCCCACTGCTCCGGGATCTCGGCGCCCAGAGGGCGCTCGTGGAGGGGGGGGGGGTACTGTCATGCCTGCTACTGCTCCTGCAGTACGGCTTCCCAACAGAGAGGGCGCCAGTCTTTGAATCAGGCCACTTTGTATGCCACACCTGGTCAGGGATCTAGGCCTTTAAATATCAGTTCCAGTCTGTGCTCTGAGCCCTGACGTGGTTATTTCTAGCCTTCAGCGCGTTTCTACAGCTTATGATTATTGATTTTCTGGTTTGACTTCTGGCTTGTATTTTGACTGTGTTTTCTGCATTATCCCTTGGCATATGTTTACCTCGTGTACCGACCTCTGGCTTGTTTATACTACGATATCTCTCCTGTCCCTGATCTGTACTTCTGTGTATTCTAGATTAGTACCTGGCCATTCTAAGGACCAGCTTCTCAGTTTAGGGTCCTTTCTTGCCTTTCTGGGTTTTGTCTGCGTGCTGGGTGACCCTATATCCTTACACATTCTTAGGCTTGCGCACTGCAACTGCTTTCTTTAAGTCCCACCAGAGGTTCTCAATCGGATTTAAGTCTGGTGACTGCGATGGCCACTCCAAAATGTTCCAGCCTTTAATCTGCAACCATGCTCTAGTGGACTTGGAGGTATGCTTGGGATCATTGTCCTGTTGAAAGGTCCAACGTCTCCCAAGCCTCAGGTTTGTGACGGACTGCATCACATTGTCATCCAATATCTCCTGGTACTGAAGAGAATTCATGGTACCTTGCACACGTTGACGCTTCCCTGTACCTGCAGAAGCATAACAGCCCCAAAGCATGATTGACCTCCCGCCATGCTTCACAGTAGGCAAGGTGTTCTTTTCTTCATAGGCCTTGTTCTTCCTCCTCCAAACATAGCGTTGATCCATGGGCCCAAACAGTTCTAATTTTGTTTCATCAGTCCACAGAACACTATCCCAAAACTTCTGTGGTTTGTCCTCATGACTTTTGGCATACTGCAGTTGACTCTTCTTATTCTTTGGAGACAGCAAGGGGGTGCGCCTGGGAGTTCTGGCATGGAGGCCTTCATTACGCAGTGTGCGCCGTATTGTCTGAGCTGAAACTTCAGTACCCACATCTGACAAATCTTTTCTCAGTTCCTCAGCAGTCACACGGGGACTTTTCTCCACTCTACGCTTCCGGTAGCGCACAGCAGTCGAAGTCAGCATCTTCTTTCTGCCACGACAAGGTAGCGTTTCAACAGTGCCCTTTGCCTTGAATTTGCGAATGATGCTTCCTATGGTCTCTCTTGGTATGTTTAACATCTTTGCAATCTTCTTATAGCCATTGCCCTTCCTGTGAAGAGTAATCACCTCTTCTCTTGTCTTCCTGGACCATTCTCTTGACTTCACCATGTTTGTAACCACACCAGTAAATGTCTAGAAGGAGCTGAGTATCACAGTCATTTAAAGCTGCCTAATTGCTGCTTATTATGCTTTATTGCTGCTCCGTGACATCCACAGGTGTTTTCAATACCTGATTGAAAACACTTGAATGAACCTCTGTTCTTCAGAGTGGTAGTCTTTAAGGGGTTGAATAATTGTGTCAATGAAGAATTCACGAAAGAAACATTTACTACTGTATTACAAAACCAATTGATGTCATTTTAGTTGCATATGGTTCTTTAAAAAGTCCTTGTAGGATTTCATTCTGAATACAATTACAAATGTACACTAAATTGACTAAAACCCTTTACAGCATTGGGGGTTGAATCATTTTGAACACAACTGTATGTCCATTTTTTGGTGCTACTTTATTTACTGTAGATTAACTTTCTTGTTCTTGGTTGAATGGAAAGGATCAACACGTGTTTTTTTTCTGCTCTAAGCCTTCCACTTTTAGGCTCAATATTTTTACATAGAGAGGTCTCCTCATGCATAGCACTTTTGTACAGTGGTACCTCAGTTCGCGAACTTCATTTGTTCCACGACTCTGGTCGCGGACCGAATTGGTCGTGAACCGAATTACATTTTCCCATAGGGTTCAATGTAAATCAGGTTAATCCGTTCTGAACCATATGGGAAAAAAAAATGTAACCACAAAAAATATGAAACAAATTCAATAACGC
Source organism: Leptobrachium leishanense (assembly GCA_009667805.1). Taxonomy (NCBI): domain Eukaryota; kingdom Metazoa; phylum Chordata; class Amphibia; order Anura; family Megophryidae; genus Leptobrachium; species Leptobrachium leishanense. Next base: position 133,804,036 of record CM019063.1, on the reverse strand, counting down.
TCTGCACATCCTTGTCACCTTCAATAACGCTCTGCACATCCTCGTCACCTTCAATAACGCTCTGCACATCCTCGTCACCTTCAATAACGCTCTGCACATCCTCGTCACCTTCAATAACGCTCTGCACATCCTCGTCACTTTCATTAACGCTCTGCACATCCTCGTCACTTTCATTAACGCTCTGCACATCCTCGTCACTTTCATTAACGCTCTGCACATTCTTCTCACCTTCATTAACGCTCTGCACATTCTTGTCACCTCTCTGCGCTTTCTTTTTCCCACCACGCTTGTTCTGCACTTTCTTGGGAGTCATGCTGGATTTAATACAGTAATACTGAAGAGTACTGTGCTATAAAGCACACAAAAAGAGCTTCACAGTAGCCCTGTCTTCGACCGCAATCTCGAGTACAGGATGTACAGGAAGCCACGACCATGTGTCAGAGTGGGGAAGATGGCCCGGGTGTTCGTAACCCGAGGCGGAGTTCGTGAGCGGAGGTAAAATGTTGACGATCTTCCTGGTCGCAAACCGAATTGTTCGTGAACAGGGGCGTTCGTGAACCGAGGTTCCACTGTAATATGATCATATTTGAGGATTAGTGCCATTTTAACAACATGAAACTCGATTTAATTCGACCTGATAGCCAAAATTGACACCTCTTCAAGCCAAATCTTGCCTTTTTTCATTTCAGGAGATTCAAATTTAGGCTTACTGACATTTTGATTCCCGATACAAATACAGGCTCTTGTGGCTATACTTTTTAATGAAAATATCAGCTATATTGATTCAATTTTAAATTACTCGTTTGCTGATTTGCAAAAAAAAAATAACAAGTGCTGAAAAATAAATCAGAAAAAGGTTTAAACATCAAATATTTCTAATAGAGATATTTATAACCAAAAATCCGTTTGATACTGATTAAAAATAAGCTTTTTTCAGGCAAGTTACCAACGCAGTTTTTTTTCCCGTGGGGCATCATCATTTTTCAAATATCAGCACTTGACAAATTTTTCAACTGATTCGGCCAATATTTTGAAAAAAAATAAAATAAATAACGACCAAAAGCCAATACTTTTTCAGAATAATCGGTTGATTTAAAATTATATCGAGCCCATGATTTTCTCCAATAGACGTGGACAGCATTCTTTGGTAATTATACTTTTCTCTGTAAATTGGTTTACATTATTGAATACGTCAAAATGTTACCTGTTTTCGAAATTCATCAATCCCTGCAACTCGTTCAAATAATGAAATCTTCGTCAAACTCACAGGTTGATCTGTTGGTCTTATCTGGTAAATTTGCTCCAGGTTGTTGTAACAATTGTATATTTTTGATTTGGTCATTTCATGCAGGTTGCTTGAATGTATTTCGTGGATGACAGTTTATAAATAGAACAGTTTATCCATAATCTGACATTCCAACATCCTAAATGTTTGAAAATCCATAACATTTCTTGAGTGCCTATATGATCATAAAAATATAAAACCGCAGGTATTACAAAGTGCTAGCTTCTAAAAGCATTTGCAGAATCACGTAACACCCCCTAAACACCCCCCCCCCCATAAATCTGATACTCACCTCTCATCCGGTGGCGGGAACGGAGGCCCGATCCGCCATTTCTTCTGGCCGCAAACTGAGTGCGACTGGGAACTAATAGTTCCCAGACTCCCAAAGACCACTCCACGGCACTACACGATCTCAAACAGAGAGGTCGAACAGGGCCTCGCGGCCCAGAAGCACAACCCTCCATGGAGTCCTAAGGAGTACTGCTTGTATCCCAGCAGTTAGCACTGCATTCCGACGCGAGGTGCTGAGGTAGTCCCTACCCTGGAATATCGTGGTAACATGTGGATGCTAAGGGGAAATCTGCAGATGCAGATTTCCCCTGTTGGCGGCTCCACGTTAGCACGAACGAGGCAATATTGCCAGTGCTGTATCTTGGCCTAGGCCGACAAGGCCTAGCCCTATGGCGGCACTTTGCAGTGGGGCAGCAAAAAAAAAGCAGCCACTGCGCATCAGTCCGACCGGGAGCAGAGGAATCCTTGCAGGGGGGACTGACAATAGAATGCCATTACCTAAAAGCAAGCAGCAGCCAGGCCTTCACTGGCTGCTGGCATACTGCACTACTTGCCCAACGATTGTACAGACGAGCTTGGAGAGAGACGGAGCTCCTCCTTGGCCCTGCAGCGCTGCCAGGGCTCACTGAGGGCAGGCAGGCTTAGATGAACAGCCATCACTCTCTGTCACCACACCCCATCAGCTGACACCACTCAGTCGGGAGAAGCCGACCGCCTGCGTACAGCAATGATGGGCTGTGGATTCAGGAAGTAGTAAGCAGGGTCCCCAGAGATACAGCTGGCCTCCATCCCCTCCCAGCATGCCCAGCCATCTCCTATGGCCTATCCATTACACTGCCACCTGACAGGCATTCTGCAGCATTCTGATCTGACTCGTTTAATGTTTGAGCTGAGGGGATTTCTACTAAGTGGCGAGTGACGAACACACATCACGCACACAACCCCTACATATATACACTGTCACAAATAGGGTCTGGAGGTCCAGCCGAGCCGTGGACTCACCTGAGCCTGGAGGCCGGTTGAGCTGCCTGCTCGGCCATCTTCCAAGCTCAGGCGAGCCCCCGGCTTGGCTTGGGCCTAGAGGCCCAGCCGAGCCTGGGGCTCGTCTGAGCTTGGAGGCCGGCTGAGATTCCTGCTCGGCCGGCCTCCAGGCTCAGGTGAGTCCTGGCTCGGCCTGGAGGCCCAGCCGAGCAGGGGGTTTGCCTGAGTCTGAAGGCTGGCCAAGCAGGGGGCTCGGGCAGGCCTCCAGGCCCAGGTGATGGATTTTGTTGGGGGGGGGGGGTGGAGAGCGTTGCACATACTCACCTACATCGGCCCGAGCGAGTCCTCCAGTGGTGGCAGTCCTGCATCCAGTGTCCTCTCTCTGTTGGTCGCCGGTATGACGTCACAGAAGCCTTTGACCCTGGGTCAAAGGCTTTCATGATGTCATACTGGCGACTGACACCGAGAGCAGACACTGGATGCAGGACTGCCACCGCTGGAAGACTCGGGGCCGATGCAGGTGAGTATGTGTAGGCAACATACTCACCTACTTCCTCTTACTTCGGCCCTGAGCTCCAGCGGTGACAGTGCGCTGTCACGCTGGAGGGCTGTCACAGGCTGTTCGGCTGGCCTCCAGGCTCAGGCATGCCCTGAGCCTGGAGGCGGCCGTGCAGCCTGCGACAGCTGGAGGACTGTCACCGCTGGAACTCAAGGCCGAAGTAGGTGGATGTAGGTGAGTATATAGGTTCAACCAGTCAGCCATGCGAACCTGGGCCTGGCGTCCCAGCCGAGCAAGCTGCTCGGCCGGCCTCCAGGTTCAGGCGAGCCCCCAGCTCGGCTGGGCCTTGAAGACCCAGCCGAGCCGGGGGCTCGCCTGAGCCTGGAGGCCGGCCGAGCAGCTTTCTCGGCCCGCCTTCGGGATCAGGCGAGTCCCCGGCCTGGCATCCAGGCCCAGGTTCTCATGTCTGATTTTCGGTATCGGTTTTTGGCCGAACCGATCACGAATGTTCAGTTTCGGTCGGATATTTCCATTTTGGTGCACCACTACTCAGCGCTGCAAGCCTCGATCCTCCTAATGAAGGATTGCAATTTTTAGCCCCTGTCGAACGCTTCGTAGTGTTTCGATGTGGAGGGTTTCAGCATATCTGGTGTAGCCTGCACATCTAGGGCCCTATTACATTCTTAACGCAAATCGAACGCTAAACGCGTTTTTTTTTTTGCAGGAAGCGTTAAACGTTAACGCACAAAAATCACCACTGGAATTGCATTCCACGCGCATTTTTTCATCCGTTGGGAAATTGCGCTTGTAAAACCGACGTGCAAAAATGCGCGCAGAAATCAGTGAGCGCAATGTAATTTTTAACGCGAGTCCGTCAGACGAACGCGTTTTTATGCGGACTGCGCACAGCAGACGTATGTTCTGATGGAAGACAAGGTAGTGGCCGTCATTTTTGACAGATCTAGTAAAACAAACGTGCGCATCGACGTTCTCCTTTGTGAATCCGCAGTTTGGTACAGTCAGGTTGTTACAATTTGCCGGTACCACCAGCTTTTCAAAGACGTTAAAATTATGCGCGCAAACGTTGTCCGTTAAATTTTGCGATTGTAATACCATGCGTTCAACAGCGCACAAATGCATTTGCGCTCACAATGTTAAGTATAGGATGCGCGCACTAAATTGCGCTCGCAAAGGGTTCGCACAGGGTCACTCGCCACTCGCGTTAGACGTTAACACGCATTTTGTGCGCGAATGTTGTAATACGACGTTCAGCGCAAAGGGTTTTGCCCCTTGCGTTAATGCGTTTTTGCGCGCGCGTACAATTTTGCGTGAAGATTGTAATAGAGCCCCTAGTGTGCACACTACACACTGTGGGCCGCCCGTCGAAACGTCACTACGCTGCAACAACAATTGAAATGGTATACAAAACAAAATATTCAAGTAGGCACTTGGTTTCCACTTTTATTTATACAGAGAGGAAGAGGCGGGGTTCTAAGAGGAAAGGTGGAGCATAAAGAGGAAGGGGTGGGTTTAAACATAAGGAGGTGTGGCCTTCATAGGAAGGGGTGTTTCAAATTTAAATTAGGGGGTGCACAAGTTTAGTCAGGCCTAGGGCAGCACAAAACCTAAATACACCACTGAATAGTGCCCCTCAACTGATCTAATGGGACAAATTTTTTTAAGAATATTGCGCTCTATTCCAAAGTTGGAGCTAACTAACCAGAGCTGTTGCAAACGTAATAACTACATTGACTGTAATGGCTCTGGTTAAGCGAGGGTCAGACGAGCGTGATTTCTACGGACTGTATGTCCGTGTACACGGACGTACGTCAGTACGGAAGACGCAGTAGTGGCCACACAGTCTGTTTATTCACTGACGTATATTTTGACGGATGTAGGAGAGAAAATAAAATAAAAAGCAAAACCATTATGTCCGTGAAAAATGCTGGACGTATAAATGCAGTCTGTCTGACCACGTTCCATCACTCACACACAAAGCTATGCGGACGTTGCGGACGCAGCGGCCGTTCTAGGAGTTGTACGTTCTTGCCTGCCTTGCGTCCGTGGGCCGCAGCCATTGTGCGTCTGCAGTTCAGTGCGGACGTACTTCGTGTAACGGGCTCCGATGGGCTTTCTGTCATGCTATCATGGACGTACTTTTAGGCGCAATCACGGACGTGAACACTACGCTCGTCTGACACCAGCCTACGTGTACAACATTTCTGGGTAAGTTAGCACCAACTTTGGAATATTGCCTATTGCTTTTAATGACCTTCAGGCCATGTGTATATAAGATATAAACCAATTTCTTGTTTAGACTTTGGTCCTATACTTAGAATGTCTTATAATTACTTAAATATACCACAATCCGGCAAAGGGCTCAATATAATTCTATCAACTGTTTGTTTTGTTTTTAGTCTTGGCTGTTTGCAGCTGATTCAGGTGAAAAAAAATTGTCTGGAGCAGATATTCGAAAAATACCTGAAAACGCTTATATTGAGCCTGCATCATACAGATGTGTGCTTTTTTTTTTTTTATTTCAAAGTTTTTATTGTGGAAAAAAGTCAGCGTAACAACACACTATAAAGAAATAAAGGGCCTTGCAGGGCCATGAAGTGTCACCATAAAGAACACAGCAATACAAAACAAATAAGGAAGTCTTCTAATGGTAGTCATATATTCGCAATAAACATCCCCTAATAGGGGGGTCACCTCGATGCATAAGCAACAAATAAAGAAAAATCGGCTAAAGGCGTCTAGGACACTGAGGGGGGGGGGGAGGTTCAAGGGGTAGTGGCATAGGCCAGGACTGTGCCGCCCCTGGTATATTCCTGCAAGTCCGTAGGACCGCAGGAGGAGAAATTAGCACTTGGCCCGGGTACTCGGGGGGGATCCGATACTGGCACCAGGTCACGTTGGCGCACCCCGATGTAACCCGTGAATCTCCAAAATAAAAAAATTAAAAAATAAATAAACTGGGGAGGGTAGAAAAAACAGAAAAATGAAGGGTGGGGGACAAAGTAAAATCAAAGGTAAACGCAGCGAGGGGAGGGGGAGATGGTGGACAGAAAAAAAAAAAGTCCTCAGAAAAACTATTTAATAAAACGTCCTCAATGAGTGTCTCAAACAGAAATAATAATAAACAAGCTTGTGAATGCTGTAGAGGTCAGCAATGGAATATAAATCAGCCAGCATCTCGGCATGGAAATTTTTGGAAAGCATAAGAGATGTAAGTCATCAAGCTGGGTCGAGTGGGTTCGGGAGAAACAGCAAAGCATGAGAGTCTTTTTCAGCCCGTGTCCCTCCAAAGCGTGAAGCCGTAGTATCCGGTCATCGCCAACCCATAGCCACGTAGAAAGCCATCAAGCCCGCACCAGTCCCCTGCTGCATCACGGACGTCCCTGAGGCCCATATTCACAACCCATGCAGGCCCCCCAAGAAGGAGCGAGGTCCGCTGCTTCAGCCTCTGCCGAACTACAAATCGGCCCCGAACGGCGACCCTTCGAACGGGAACCTCGTGCAGCCCCGTCACATAAGCTTGGGTGAGGGTCTCCGGGTGTGCCCACAATACAGACAGCAATTGGGGGTACTCTTCCGTCTGGTGTGATCGGGATCAGGGGGTTCCGGTAGCAGCGCATCCGCCGCCGCACATTCCATCGATCCGTGGCCAGCGGCCGTCTCCAGGCCAGTCCACTGCTCCCCCATAGCCTCGTACGAGGCATCTGAGGACAGTAGGGGTCCCGGAGAGCCACTCACTTCCTGCTCGGCAAAAGGGCGTGTCATGGCCGCCACTCCACACTCGTCAGCTCCGTTTCCTGGAACCCCACGTCCGTTCCTCAGGACCGACATGATCTGGCGCCAGGCACCTCTGGTCAGCGGCTGCTCGTCATCCCCCATCTCTAGCAGCACAGCTTCCAAGCCAGAGAACACTGCCTCCAGGCCTATGGCAGAGGGAGACGGCAGAACAGCCGAATGCTGAGCCATGCACCCGACAGCCTCCTCCAGCGCACGGTCATCCACAGAAGCCGGGGGACGTGGGCCCACCATCGCCCCAGCGATGTGTGCCTTTTAAACATGACTATTAGAAATATTGCATGTTTAAAAACAGATTTCAGTCTTATTCCCTCTATTGCAAGAAAAAAGATGTCATCTGCGCTTGTTTCTATACAATTCCATGTGAAACAAAAGATAATTAGTGGTTTTAATTTGCTTGAATGGCCATAAATGTATAGCTGCAAGAGACTCTATTTATTCAGAATTTTTATCGAGATTCGAAATTCCAGTAAGCATGCATTTGAATCTCCCTCCCTGCCAAAAAAGGACCATAATACGCTCATCAGAACGCATTAAATCGGACCAAAAATCTGAAATCTGAAAAACCTCTTGTTTTAAACATTGGACAGTCATTGCATATCAGTAGGATCTCCCAGAATTGAGCTCATCTCTTTGAACCCTTAACCACTTCGATGCTGAGGACGCGCTCAGCGCGTCCTCAGCATTCCCGCTGGTATGCGGAGGACGCGCTGAGCGCGTCCTCCCATTGGGGTCAGCGTTCGGCCGGGTTCCGGCCGATCGCTGGCCCCCGGTGCGGGCTGACATCCTCGATGTCAGCCGCGCATCGGGACCGCAGCCGCCGGAATTAGGTGTCATCGCGGCAGCGCGATGACACCTAATTCAGGCGCCCCCCCGCATGTGCGGAGGAGGCGCCTGAAAGGGAGGGGGGGAGGTCCTTCGGACCTCTCTCCCTCCCGATCGGCGGCTCTGCGGGGGTTAACCCAGGCATCATTTGGAAGGGCACAGCCTGCCCTTCCAAATGGTGCCTGGCATTAACCCCTGGGGAGCTGGATCGCGAATCGGCGCTGAAATGCGCCGGTTCGCGATCCTTTCCGGAGCTGGCCGACATCTTGGATGTCGGCCAAGCCTCCGGGAACTCCCCCTGAGGACTGGCGTCATCGTGCGTAGCACGACTTAACCCCTAACTGCCACCAACTGTGGAGATAGGGAGTTCCAATGAACTCCCTATCTCCCGATCCGTGGCAGTTAGGGGTTAATGTTTGGTATGGTTGGATCGGCCAGAGCATGACCGTTCCAACGATACCAAACACTACTGTGAAAAATGTTGTAAAAAAATAAATAAAAATGAAAAATAAAAATAAAAACATTTTTAAAAAAAAATTATAAAAAAAAAAATAAACACTTTTTTTTTCTTTTTGTTTTGTTAATGCAGCAATATTGTTCCCATTTCAATTATAATGTGAACAATGATGCTGCACTAACGATTTTTGTATGCGGTGCGTTTGTTAAAAATAGTGTCATTTTCCCCAAAAAAAAATGTAACGAGACCCCATCTCTAATTTTTTTAACAAGCGCACCCCATACAAAATATAACCGCAATTGCTCGCATGTTAAAATGTGAAAAAAACCACTTTACACATTGTAAATTATTGAAAATACATATTTTATTGCATTTTTTGTTATAATATACAGACATGACATAATGTATACATATAATAATGACATATTATGAATCTACCGAGTCTGACGGAAAGAACGATATATAATATGACTGGGTAATATGCTAAAATAAGCCTTCAAAACGCGTTTAAACATGATGAGCGAAACCAGTAAAAATGACCTCAGCACAGGGGCGGGAAAAGCCTCAGCAGCGAAAGGGTTAAGGGGTTATTCAGAGAGCACCGGAATCTCTCACGTTCCCTACACTTCGGGGAATCAAATTTCCGGACCCTGTGGTGAATTCAGCAATCACTGCAGGGTCCCCAAAGTGCAGGGAAATTCACCACAAAACCGCCGTTTTTAAAAAAATTTTTTTTATTAATCACCAGACATGATCGGATCTGATTCAATAAATTATCGGATCCAATCCTATAAACCTCCGCAAACACGCCACCACCGCCGCCAACCCGCTGGACAACCTCCGAAAGCAGCCGACGAGCCGCCGCACACAGTGCCGACCAGCTGCAGAAAAAAGCCGACAAGCTGCCGTATAGGTAAAAAAAAATTAAAAACATATTATTTGAAAGTGTCAAATTTGAAACTCTGTTTGCAGAAAAACTACTGGATGAAAATGTCTGGAATTAACATATGCGGTCCTATGAATAATAATGAAAAGGTCGGTTACAGAAAAAGGCTATTTAAAAAATAAAATGAAAAAAATATTTTGCCGAAAAAAAATCAAAGATTTTTTAAAAGATCCTAAAAAATAAATAGTTTACTGCAGATTAAAATAATAAATGCTTTATTAGATATTGAATAAAAACAGGAATATTTTTAACATTGACACCTATGGGATTCGTCTGACTAAACCTGCTGAATGAAACCACCGAACATCAGGGCATTTCTCTGCTCTTTGGTGTTCTCTGAATAGATTAACAATTGCTTCTCTATGGGGATTTCACTGCTGTCGAACAGGCATCGTATTCTGCTGGCAATTCGATAAAAGTTGGTGAACTGCCTGCTTTCTGAATAGCCGAATGGCCACGAAATGGCACCATATAGGAAAATTCACTGTACGTTGCCATTTCGGGGCCAGATCAGCTGTCTCTGAATAACCCTGCTAGAGAATATTCAGAATTTTGATCCCCAGCCCATCCAGTGTTGCTTTTCCTGTTGTGTCTTGGCATCACTGTCCTGCTGAGACTACTTTGTGTTGAAGCTTCACATTCTTAGTGGAATAAAGTAGACACTCACAGGTTTTCCATTGATGTCTTCCACTGCTTCTTTATCGCCTCTCCTTGTGATAAGGGGTATCCTTCTGTTGGAATTCTATTCATATTCTACATCACTGGTGGGACGGTGTGTCATAGGAAGGGCACTTTGACTTTTGTTCTTCAATCCTGGTCTTTCTTATTTGACCAACATAGAGATCGCTTTCCTGCTTGCTAGTTGGGAAGGGATGGCTGTGTGTGTTCTGGCAAACCCCAGACATATTTGCAGATGGAAGTACTTTAATTGGCAGCGGATGAGTAACTACATATGGTTTGAAATGTGATATTTTACCATATGATTTTCCCTTACTACCCTGTCTCTGTTTTTATAAAAATACAAAAGCAGTGTTTTATGTCAGTCTTATGTGCAAGTGGGGTGTCACTATTTTGAGTAATGGCCATTTTCTCCATTCTTTCCTGCAGATCAGTGACACAATGAAACCTCGTAATATTACTTTCTTTCCTACCTCCTGAACATGCGGTGAAGCTCCTGATTTTTAGCAGAATAAAGTAGACTCTCAGATTATCAATTGATGTCCACCATTGCTACTTTATTGGGTCTCTTTGTGATAAGGTGTATCTCTCTGTAATTCTACTCCTATATTCCATCACTGGTGTGACGTTGTATCAAAGAAAGGTCACTTTGAATTTTGTCCAGCAATCCTGGTCTTTCTTATTTGACCAATATACAGTAGAGATTCCGTTTCTGCTTCCCATTTGGGAAGGGATGCTTGTGTGGTGTTCTGGCAAACTCCATACATGTTGGCATATGTCAGGGGCTTCTATTCTTTCCTGCAGATTAGGAGGTCACGAACATTCCTTCCACTCTGAAAAACGCTCGTATGACACTGGCCTAATGGGTCACTCTACAGATCCTGACCACTGTAGTGGGTTAATCAAAGAGCACAGAAATTTTGGTGTGCTTTCACTTGGTGCACGTCGGCGAATTCAATTCACCTACCTTGTGGTGAATTCAGCATTCATTGCAGGGTCCATGAAGTGTGCAAAATGCCGCCGATAAACCGTCTAATGTATCAGACTGTCACCAAAAAAAGCCGATCAGATGCCGAACAGGGTTAAAAAAAACACAGTATATAAAGGCGTTTTAAAACAACAATTACGCATGAAAATAATATATATATATATATATATATATATCTTTTTTGTATCTCAAAATTTTATTTTGAATGGATGTCAGCGGTACAATAAGCCAGTTAAAATAAACGAAAAAGTGGTCACGCAGGACCATCATACAGTGACTCATCGAGTAAAAAAAATTATAAACTAAACATGGAACATTACAGAAACATCTGCAACATGCGTCTCAGAAGCACAGGGGGGGAATAAAACAAAAATACAGGGGGGCGGAGCCAACTGTCGACGAGAACGGATGCATGTCTCTGTGCTCTCCTGCAGACTCGCTGATTTTAATGTATTTTTGCGTCCCCCATCTATCTTGAGACCCCCCAATTGAGAACCTTTGCGTCCTGGGATCGGAGAGTGAGCACTGTGACACCTCGCTGATTGCTTCTCCACCGCTACCACCTGTTTTTTAACTTCAGGCCTGGGTTGCGGCCTACCCCGGTGGCCATTTTTGAAGCCTGCCAGTTTCTCTCACCCTGATGACTGACCCGGATTCAATACCCCTCACGAGGGAGATACTGGCTGCACTGATGGAGGAGTTCAGGGCTGCGTGGGCCCTCTCTCGACGGGATGCTGGATGGGGCGGCATGGTGCTCCCTGCTGCGGCGGTGATCGGTGAGCCTGTGATGGAGGTGCGGCCATGTAGTGATTCTGCCGGAGGTGGATGGGTCCCTGATGGTGTGAGGAGTGTTAGCCCTTTGCCGACCAAGCGGGCCCTAGCTGTGCTCCCTGCTACCCCTGGGATCTTACCTGCTGCAGTGGTGGTCAGTGGTCTGGAGATGGAACCCCTAGCGATCTCACCTGTGGTGCCGATGGATGACCGGGTTGGTGGTGCCTGTGGCCCGGCGGGACTTTCTGGTCCTCGACTCCCTTCCCAGGTGCCAGGGCAACCTGGCGGCCGTGAGATGCACCTGGCCCTGCGGAGGGATGGAGACCGCCCTGCTGTCGCTGGAGAGGTGGAGATGCTACCGCTCCTGCCATCTGCCCGTGGATCAGCTCCTGTGGTGGCCTTGGTTCCTTTTGATTTGCGCCCAGTGGTGGTGGACAGACCTCCTGCATTACCTGCTGTGTTGCCTGCGACGTTGAAGATGCCCGGGACTTTCGTTCAGGCCCTTGCTGTTACTCATCTCCATGGGAATCCGGATGGAAAGGAGAGGGCTGGAAGTCGTGGCACGGTTGACATGCAGCCTCCTTGCTTTGCTCGAGGGCTTAGAGTTCTTGTGCATCTTGACCCCTGCCCATCTATGGGGGCCTCGGGCCCTGTGCTTATTGTGGACACCGGCTGAGACATGTCCTCCCCTCTGCGGCCTTCTCCCACTACTGACACTGGACCTGCGACTTGCACCCCCCCATTGCTGACACCCCACATTATTCCCTGGCTGTGAATTCCGCCTCCCTCTTGATAATTTACCTAGATGTTGTATTCTTTAAACCTGGACTATTTATGTAGCTCTGCTTGGTTATTTAGATGACAGTCCTTTTTTTTTCCCCCTTTCCCTTTTCCCCTCTTTTTTTTTTTCTCTATGTACTTTTGAGTGACTGTATGGCACTCCCTGCTGACTTTCTGGGCATCACGATGAATGACTACTGGAACACTGGGTCCCCCTCCCCCCCTTTTTTTTTTTAAGTGTGGGACATAGGGAGGTAACCTGGGTGAGCCGTTAGGATGGCTACCTAGGCTCTGCTCATTCTCCTGGCCCCAGGTCCCCCGGCCCTGTGGCTCTTTCCATGGCCCTCGGTTCCCTTGGGTTGCCGGGGTGAGCCAGGAAGGCCACAATATTTTGGCAGTCCCTCACCACCTTTTTCTTTTGTGTTTTTTTTTTCTTCTTGTTTTCTTTTTGGGGTGTCCACCCGGTGAACTCCACTGCTCATTTGTTTTTCTTAGAATAGCCCTTCTGATGAGATTATGCACCTCCTCCCCTTTTTTATCTTACCCCCTTCCCCAATGTTACATTTTTATAGATACCTCTGTGACCCCCCCTTCCCCCTTTTTTTAGTTTTGTATGCCTCTTCTGAAAATTTTGTATTTGGCCCTGCGAGACCAACCTTATTGTTCAGTATGTGAACCTTTGTTACTTATAAAATAAAATCTTAAATGTAAAAATAAAAAAAAAAAGACAAATGTCTGCAGCAGGTATCTCGCCAAAAGGCGGGTCCAACATGGGAGGCATCTGGGACAGAAAGGGAATGAAAAGGGGGAAACACGCAACCGAAGAGCGCTGGGACCCAAAAAAAAAGGGGGAAGGGGGTTAGGGAGAGGGGATGGCAAAGGCCAGAAATGTGACCTTCCTGGCTCGCTCCCACCAGTCCGAGCAACAGTAGGAGGCCATGGAAGTATGCAGGTCACAGGGCCGGGGTAGCTGCCACAATGGCGCACTCTGTGGCAGCCCGAGAATGCCACAAAAAAGAAAATAAATGGGGGAATGGTCCACAGCGCCATCCGGTGTGCAGAACGGCAACACAAAGTCAAACGTGCAAAGGGGGGGTGAGGTAGGGGGTAATAAAATGATAATAAAAGGTCAGTAATCAGCAATATCATACGCCAGGAGGATTGGGGGGGGGGCAAATCAATACGCGACCCCAGGGAATGTCTCAAAAGCATATCAACAAATTGTTGGGGGGGGTGTCATCCGCATGGGAGGGGGATGTTATCCAAAAAGCGAGAGGGGATCAAAGAGGGCAAACACTGCAACATGAGGCCAAGGTCGTGGGGGCCAGTACATTACAATGGAGCCTCTTCAGCCCGTGTCCAGAAATGAGGCCAGGGCTGTCACTGGCAAGGCAGCACAAGAAAGGCCGTTGAGGCGGGAAACTAGTAAAGCGCAGGCGGCAACGCTGTCCACACCAGGAAGGCCACGGCACAAGATCTTGCACTGTTCCCCCCGAGCTCTGGGAAAATGGACCCAAGCAGTAGGGGCCACGCAGGAGTCGTCAGGGGACACAGTTCCGCAATTGCCCGATGGCCCAGAACAGCATGGATCAGCAGAGGCAAAGGAACCATCTTCCGTTCAGACATAACGCGTTCAGCAGGGGGCACAACAGGAGGTGGCTGTGGCAGCTCGACATCTGATGTATCCTCCGTGGCACCCTTCTCCACATTCTCCGTCAGAACCAGGCAATCCACCGCTTCAGACAAGTGGTGATCGGCAGCAGAAGCGCTCTCGCACCGAGCCACCACACCCCAGCAACTCTTCAAGGCCTCAAATAATCTACGCAGGTCACCTTTGGTGAGTATACGCTCGTTGTCTTCCTCTGGTAGTGCCAGTTTCCACGCGCAGGATTCCTCGGAAGGGGGAGGCGGAACATCCGAACATCCTCCCTCATGCACCCCAACTGTTCCCCCGACTCGCATCACAGCAGTGGCTGGGAAACAGGCACCAGGATTCCAGCGGAGGGGGCTCTCCACCCGGTGGGGCACCATCTCCGGCTCCATCTATAGCAAGAAACGCAGATCGGGAGGCCCAGAAGGGGATGCTGATGACCGTACAGTGCTCTGGAGTCGACTAGCAGGTGCCCAGGACAGCCGCCGGATGTAGGCCGCAGGTGTAGGCCAAAGTCTAAAAACTCCTCAAACGACTCCCGGATGGAGCAGGAAGGTTCAAGTGCGGGTCAGCAGACACTCAAGCCCGTACCCCTCCAGCAGAGACAAAGTGGGTTGCAGAAATCAGGGTAAAATCAACAACTGCCAGAGAGCTCATCCAAGATGCGACAACACTCGTCAATGTTAAGCTTCGCCCCCTAAAATAATATATAAGGTCCTATGAATAATAAAAAGGCCTCTTACAGAATACAAAATATATATATTCGGAATCAAAAATTTCGCCAAAAAAATCCAGAAACCTGTCTAAAAAATAAATTAATAAAAAGACTTTTTGCTCAAATGAGAAGAATAAATGGTTGAATAAAAGATTAATAAAAGGGGGGAATTTTTTTTCATTGAAACTTATGGGATTTGCCTGTTTAAACCTGTTGAACGAAACCAATGAAAATCTGGGCATTTCATAAATTTTTTGGCATTCTCTGAATAGATTACTTAGATTACTAATTAATAGATTACCGTAGATACTCGAGAATAGCGCAACCCGAATATAACGCGATGGGTAGAGATTTATTATGAAAATGAGAGACTACTCAAGACTCGAATATAACGCGAGGAACAAAATTTTAACTTACCGGTAAATAATTAAATCCTTCCAGGTTCTCTTAACACAGTCCGGCTCCCCCCTCAGGCCTGGGTGCTGTGCTTTAGAATGATTGCAGTTGTTACTAAGTATGAAGCCGCCGGCCATCCGTCTTCTTTACTAGCAATTAGATGGCCGGCAGAGGCGAGCGAGGTGAATGATTGGCTTAAACCGAGCGTGCCCTGTGGCCGTGATGGATCCCACCTCTCCTGAATCTGGGAGTTCCTGAAGTGTTTGCAAGCATCAGGGAGCCCACATTCACTTCAGCGAGACTACCAGAATTTACAGGAGACTTGGGATCCAGAGCAAGGCAAGCTTTTTATTTTACACGCGATGCACATGTCTCGAACATAACGCGACCCCTCCAATTTTAAGGTAAATTTTTGTCAACAAAATCTAGCGTTATACTCGAGTATCTACTACTTTATGGAGAATTTCACTGCCTACCACCAAATTGCACCATATTTCGCTGGCAATTCGCCAATATCTGGCAAACTCGCAGCTTTTTGATCAGCAGCGAAATTGCATCGTACGGGAAAATTCACTTTTCAGTGCAATTTCGAAGCCAATTCGTCTCTTTGAATAATCCTGCTAGACATTGACTCTGCAGTGACGAGAGACTGGAGGACTATGGAACTTGCATTTCTGAATTGAACACCACACAAGGTTAAGGGAGGTGTCATTGGAAAGGTCAGAGTCTGGTCTTTATAATGATATCAAGTAGGGATGCACCGATACCACTTTTTTAAGACCGAGTACGAGTACCGATACTTTTATTTAATGTCATGTGACGCTTTCCAATAAGAACAGACCATATAAAAATGCCCCCAACTCACACATGGATTTGCCCCAGCTCACACATGGATATGCCCCAGCTCACACATGGATATGCCCCAGCTCAGTCATGGATATGCCCCAGCTCACTCATGGATATGCCCCAGCTCACTCATGGATTTGCCCCAGCTCACACATGGATATTGCCCCCAGCTCATGGATATGCCCCAGCGCACACATGGGTGTGCCCCCACAGCTCATGTCCCCCCCTCCGCGATGATACTTACCTTCCTGAGCGACGCCGGGAATGTCTCTGCATGTGCGCTCGTTGGAAGGACCCCAGCCGCGACCACGTGGGACCATGTGATCGCGGCTGGGGTCCTTCCAACGAGCACGCGCGCGGAAACTTTCCCGGCGTCGCTCAGGAAGGTAAGTATCGACGCGGAGAGCAGCTGCAGGGCCTGTCCGAATGCTCTATCAGCATTCGGACAGGCCCTGCAGCTGCTCACTTTGTTTATACTTACCTTCCTGAACGACGCCGGGAAAGTTTCCGCGCGTGCGCTTGTTGGAAGGACCCCAGCCTCGATCACATGGTCCCACGTGGTCGCGGCTGGGGTCCTTCCAACGAGCGCACGCGCGGAGACATTCCCGGCGTCGCTCAGGAAGGTAAGTATGCCGCACAGAGCTCCAGGGGCGGCTGTCCGAATGCCGATAGAGCATTCGGACAGCCGCCGCAGCCCCTCGGATGCCGGCAAGCCGGCTCAATGCCGGCTTCCGGTATCGGGAAAAATATCGGGGGGTACTACACGAGTACCAAGTACTCCTGCAGTACCCAGTATCGGCCCCGATACCGATACTAGTATCGGTATCGATGCAACCCTAATATCAAGCATGACCATGTAATGTGTCAAGTATTAAAATAAAAGTAAATGCAAAATTTATTTTTTTGTCTGTTCTATAGCCGAGGCAATATATGCTCTTACATATAAAATAAGAAATGCCACTGCACTAACACAACTAAAGCAACAGATTCTGTCCTTTCTGATTTGAGCGCAGAGAGAAACTGTGCTTTATTTTTTTAAAGTGTTGTTTTTACATATTCTTAGTTTGCCCCAAAACGAAAATTTAACAAGTCATTTTGGCTTTTTTTTTTTTTTGGGGGGGGGGCGCTCCAAATTGCTGTGCCTACAGGCTTCTGAGATGCAAATCCGGCCCTTAGAGAGTGGTCTCAGCGAGGCAGCCAATGGATCGGCTCCACGCATGCACGCAGAGCTCCGATCCATCATTCTGCACAGGCGGTATGGAACTTGCGTACGCAAAGTGTGCAAGTCCCGCAGTGGTGTGCAATTTGCAGTTCCTACACTACACAAATTGCGTAGGAGCACAAACTGTGCAGAAAAGCTTAAGGGACTTCCAGGTTCAGAAATTCCTGAGCTGAAAAGGCGTTGCAGCGTGTGACGAGGGCGAAAAGGTGACTAAATTCACCTGAAATAAAAAAAATCTATATAAAAAAAATTGTTAGAGGCACGCAGCAGCATATGCCCAATTAAGAGGAAAATAAGGGAACTCTGTTTGTAATAGAATATCCCTTTAATATCCGATGAAAATTCTAGTGTACTCCTTGTGCAACAGTTTTCCAGTAAAGAATCATTGATGATATGACCTCAGAGGGATACAGCCCTGTTGCCGTCTTGCGGAATGGCTCAAAATTACCCCCCCCAAAAAAGTATTTAAGATAATTAATGCTTGTTTAGATGCAACACACAATAAAGTAGTTTTTAACCTGAAAAAGTGACCCACTAGCAAGTAGTATGGAGAACCAGTGCTTGGGGTGCACTGAAAAATGTATGTGAAAGTTTTGCTTTTTCGTGTCAAATACTACTTTTATGTCATAGCATCTAAATGTGCACTACTTTTTTAAGTCTTGAAATATGCAGAGGTTAGTGGAATTACACGCCAGAGAATCAATCACTCACCACAGGTTCCACACAGCAGGCCACAGCTATACCTTCTCATACTTCATAAAAACTCATGTATCAAACCAAAATGTTGTATTTCCTTAAAGCAGCCAAATCAAATCCTGCAGTGTGACCAGTATTTCTTTTTCGTTGGCTACTTTAAGTCAGCAACTTTTTTTGGATTTTGTGTTTAGCCAAGCATAGAGTATAGAAACAAGCCGGGCCAGATGGGGCCATGGCTCCAGGTGCCCTTTGACAGAGGCAGCATTTTGCTGCCTTGTCAATGGCCGCAGCATGGTGTTGTTAAAGGGCCTCAGCCCGGCCTCGACTATGTGTGGGTGAGTATGTGGATGTGTTACTGTATGTCGATATGTGGCTGTGTGGACTCTCATACACAGTGTACATTACTGTTGAGTTTTATTGATTTGGCGCTCTGTGCTATGCTAATACGCACTGCACATTACTGGGAGTTTTATTGCTGTGGAGCTCTGGGATATGCTAATACACACTGCACATTATTGTGAGTTTTATTGCTGTGCAGCACTGTGATAGACTCATACACACCGCACATTACTGTCAGTTTTATTGCTGTGGTGCTTTGTGATACAGTAATGTGCAGTGTGTATGAACGTATCAGAGTTCCACAGCAATACAACACAGTAGTGTGTATGAGTGTGAGTTTTATTGCTGTGGAGCTCTGTGATACGCTCATACACATAGTTACATAAGCTGCAAAAAGGCATGCGTTCATCAGGTTCAGCCTTTCACACATCACCTATTGCTGTTGAGCCAAAAGTAGGCAAAATACCCAGTCTGAAATGCTCCCCAATATGCAACACACTGGGGAAAAAATCCTTCTTGACCCCAGAATGGCAGTCAGATTTTTTTTTTTTTTGAGAAAGGATTTTACCAGGAAGGATTCATTGATATTTCTCTCGTTTTCAAGTATGTCCTGGGTGGCGAATATGTACCATTGGGTGTCTTGCCCAAGGACACTTACTGGAGAGGTGCTGGAGAGGTGCTCTTGCTGGGATTGAACCCATGTCTCCACAGGCTCTCTCCACGCAGAGCAGTGATGTTACCTCTACTCCACCCAGCCGGTTCTCCTTGGATCAAGAAGCTTACCCACATATTAAATATTATTTATAACCCTTAATATTCTGTTTTTGCAGGAAGTCATCCAGTCGTTGTTTTAAAAGTCTGTACAGTCTCTGACCCAACCACCTCAACAGGCAGAGAATTCCACAGATTTATTGTTCTCACTGTAAAATAACCCTTCCTATGCTTTAGGCTGAATTTCCTTTCGTCCAGTTTAAATGGGTGACCTCGTGTCCTGTGTATATTCCTATTAATAAATAGGTTTCCAGACAATGGTTTATAATGGCCCAGTATAAATTTATATAAAGTTATCATATCCCCTCTAAGGTGCCATGTCTTTAAACTGGTCGTTTGCCAGCACCTTGTAATGGCCAAGCAGCCTCTGAGGGGGCGGGGCCTGGCATGGTCACGAGGAGCCGCAGGGTTTAAAGCAGGGCGCGAGGAGTTGCCTCGTCGCCCTGATGTGGAGTTCTGTTCCCGCATTGCTAAGCTGATTTTCTTATTGCTGATTTAGTTGCTGGCCCATTTCTGTCTATGATTCCCGCTCCTGATTTTGACCCGGCTTGTTTCTGACCATTCTGTTACTTTCACCATTAGCAATCACTAATATTGGGCATTGGTGGATTAACCCTATGTTTGCTGCTGGGGCTTTCACTCGCTATCTGGGATTATTCCCATCTCGCTCTGGGGTATCATTTGTGGCCTTGTCTGGTTTCTATTTAAGACCCAAGGTGTATGTTTCATTGCTAAGAGCATATGTGCAAATCCCGGTAAAGAAATACTGTTTAAATACCGCATATGATAATTGCATCCTAACCGCTAAATCTACCCAGGTCTGTACCAACTGTATACCCACATGTGTGTCAGCCACCTCTGATAATTGTAAAGTACTTTTTACCTATTCGAGCTTATCAGATAACGCTAAGGCTGGGGTCAGACGAACGCAGTGCCAACGTGCGTTTAGCCGCACTTTATTACGGCCGTTGTAGCAGCAAATGACGTCCAACGCAGGCCCACACACGAAGTACGGCCGCACGAAAGTTTGGCTGCGCAACGCAAGCGGCAAACGAAAGCATTTTTGCAAGAACGTCGAATCGCTAGTACCGACGTACAGAGTGCGCTGCGTCCGCATAGCGCCGTGTGTGCGTGATTAGGAGACGTCAGATACTGCTCATAACCGGCCAACATAACGTCCAGACACCCAAAGTTTCCTGGTTTGGATCCGTAAAAAGTCACAGCTGAAATTGCGCATTGTATGACCTCTATCGCGTCTTCCGTGAAAAAATGCGTTTGGACGCATCAATGCACTTTTTGACGGTAGACGTGACAAATGCGTTCGCCTGACCCTAGCCTTAATCTACATTTGTTGACTGCACTGCATCCTGCACATTTCATTGACTGTCAAGAAAATCATTGTGTTTCTGAAGTTGTCCATTGGTCTTGAAACCTTTGGAACTTAGTGGCAAATCAGTTGTTCTTTGGTGCTCCTTGGCTTTGGAGTACAAGTCTGTTAATACCGAGTATTTGGTAAAAATCAAGCAGGTATTTCTGTCCAAAAAGATCTCATCCTCACTACTCCTGTGTGAGCGTTACGGTGCTCGTTACAGATTATTCCCAATAGAGAAGTGCAATTTGTTTCGTTCCGAATTGAAATTCGGACGACATTCACCATTTTCGTATTTTGGGAGCATTTCTGAAAACGAAATATCGACGACCCGAAATTTCGGATCGATTCAATGAATTGGATCATTCAACGATTCAGATCATTTTGGCGATCCGGATCATTTTGGGTGATTCGGATCAGTTGGTTTTTCACTTTTTTATTTCTTATTTAAGAATGGGAAGTAGATTACTACAAATGGAATGTAAGTTTCTTTACTTACTTACTTTTAGGATCTTTTTAGACATTTTTTGGGTGAAATTTTAGGTTTCCTAACTTTTTTTAAAGAAACAAGGCTTTTTAACCCATAAATTTCAATGCAACCTATACTGCTGGGAAGCGACTCTCTGCAGTATAATTAATGCAGCATATGAATCTGCACACTGCTGGGCAGCACCTCTCTGGAGATCGATTAATTTATTCAGATCGATTCATTTTTTGATCAGTTTTTTAGCCGTTCTAATTAATGCAGCATGTGACTCCACACACTGCTGGGAAGTTCCCGGCAGTGTGCAGATTCATATGCTGCATTCATTATACTGTAGTGTGCGGATTCATATGCTGAATTATACAGCAGAGAGGCGCTACCCGGCAGTGTGCAGATTCATATGCTGAAATATACTGCAGAGAGGCGCTGCCCGGCAGTTTGCAGATTCAAATGCTGCAGCACCTCTCTGTAGAATAATTAATACAGCATATGTATCCGCACACTGCCGGGCAGTGCCTCTCTGCAGTATAATTCAGCATATGAATCCGCACACTGCTGGGCAGCACCTCTCTGCAGTATAATTAATGCAGCATATGAATCCGTACACTGCCTGGAACTTCCCAGCAGTGTGTGGATTCATATGCTGCATTAATTATAGCTGATAAAAAACAAAAAACTGATCAAAAAATGAATCAATCTCCAGAGAGGTGCTGCCAGGCAGTGTGCGGATTCATATGCTGCATTAATTATACTGCAGAGAGACACTTCCCAGCAGTGTGTGGATTCATATGCGGCATTGAAACCTATGGGTTAAAAAGCCTTGTTTCTTTAAAAAAAGTTAGGAAACCTAAAATTTCACCCATAAAAAATGCCTAAAAAAGAAAGGAACTTACATTCTATTGGTAGTAATCTACTTTCCATTCTTAAATAAGCAATAAAAAACGAAATAACTCATAAAAAAGGAAAAACCAACTGATCCAAATAACCGAAACGAACCGAATCAAAATGATCCGAAACTATAGAAAAACTATCCGAAATGATCCAAAACGAAAAAAAAAACACCCAAAAAAACCCTGAAACGAAAAAAAAAGCCATGCGCATCCCTAATTCCCAAATCGTTCTCCTGATTTGATTTCCCTAACTCAGTGCCATTTAGGGTATAAGTTGCTTGCGTGGTCTTCACTCTAAAGTGCATAACTTTTTTTTGAGAAAGGATTTTACCAGGAAGGATACATTGAGATTTCTCTCATTTTCAAGTATGAGAGTATGGCAAGTATGTATCGTTAGCTAGGTGTCTTGCCCAAGGACATTTACTGGAGAGGTTGCTCACTGGGATCAAACTCATCACTCCACAGGCTCTTTCCATGCAGAGCAGTGATGTTACCTCTACTCCACCTAGCTGGCACAACTTTGCATTTATCTACATTAAATGTCATCTGCCATTTAAGTGCCCAATCCCCCAATCTATCTAAATCTACACAGCACATGGTATTATTTTTTTTGGGGGAGGGGCATCATTTCATTCTTTGAACCAGGAAGCACAATGTCTTGTAAAAAAAATAGGTTTGGGTGCACTCTGAATTGGTGAATAGAAAGCACCACTACAAATGAATTGAATTATTAACAAGATGACTTATCTTAGTGGTGGTCTGCTTTGAATTTTTCCAGCCCAATCCTGTCCTGGTAGTGTGTCCAGTGGAAAGATGGCATACCGCACTTCCGTGGTATATAATGTCGATCAGCAACCCAGCACACTTTGGTGCAAGCCTCTTGATTAAAATAAGAATTTAATAAAAGTATAAAACCAAAACAAAATTTGCATATATTCGACGCGTTTCATCTATATTGACATTATCAAGAATAATGCCAATCCATATGTGCAGTGCTTATATATAATGTTCAAGTCTAATGAGCAGTGTCCTCCCCTTCCGCCGGCGTTCTTCTCCACTATCACGTGTTCCGGTCGCTTGTTTACTTCCTTGATGGCTCTTGATCGTCCTGTGTAATATCCGGTTTCATTTCTGTGGTACCATGTCACTTCTGGTCGCCGATCTTTCTCCTTGGCGAATCTTAGCGGCTCTCGTTCATCCTGTGCGATATCCGGTTTCGTTTTTATGGTGTGATATCACTTCCAGTCACCGATCCTTCTCCCTGGCAGATCTTGCTTATCCTTCTCCATCTTCAGTTCTATCTTTCACTTGGTGCGCTTACTTTAGCTTTCAAATTCCTTTTTAGATTCTAGCTTTCTTCATCGTTATTCCGCCTATATCACTCTACCTCTGTCATCCAACCTCCACCTTGAGATAAGAATTTATTATAAGTCATGAACGGGATAAATATATATTACAATCATTATAAACAATTTGCTATATCGATATCAATATTAAGACCCATTCCTTTTAATGACCCCAATTCCAGGAACCACTTCGTCTCTCTCATGGCAATGTCCTTCATATTATCTCCTCCACTCCAATTCAGATGTACAATATCGATACCTATGTTTAGGATTTTTTTCCAATCAAAGTCTGGACATTGATTACAATGTAATGGGACAGAATGGTCGATCCGCTTTCTAATAATATTATTTCTATGGTCCATTAGTCTTACTTTAAGGGGTTTGATGGTCCATCCTACATATTGCACCCCACATGGGCATTGAAGTAGATATATCACGTTTTTACTTGTACAACTTATGAAGTGATTGATCTTATATGATTTCCCATCTAAATCAGACTTAAATTCTGTGTTTTTTCTCGGTTGTTGTCCATATGCTACACAGTGTCCACATTTGTGGAAACCTATTGGTCTCTCCCCCAGAAAAGATTTATTTCCTTAGGCTCTTTTAATAAACTTGGAGCTAAAATATTCTTCAAGTTATTTGCTCTTTTGAAGATTACTTTCGGTTTAGATGGTACTAAAGTACCTAAAACATCATCATTTTGCAATATGCCCCAATGTTTGTTCATAATTCATCGTATCTGATCAGCAAATACATTGTAACGTGTGATAAAAGCAAATTCCAAATTTTGGTCATTAGGCCCTTCTTTTTTCTTTCCACCTTTTGAAGAAATAACTCTCTCTTGGATTAGAAGATCTTCTGTATTCTCTCGTTGCTTGAAATACCCTTTTTGCGTGTATTTTTTACTGACAACTTCCGCTTGTTGTTTGAATACTTCAACCTCAGAGCAGTTTCTCCTCAGTCTTATCAGCTGACTTTTTGGAACATTTTGTAGCCAAGATCTAGCATGCAAACTTTTCAAATCTATTGCACTGTTCGCGTCTGTAGGTTTAAAATAGGTCCTGGTTTCTAACTGATTGTTATTAATATAAATAGTGATATCGAGGAAATTGATTTCCTTTTTCTCAGTCACTGAAGTGAATTTCAAGTTATATTCATTGTCTCCACATTTATGAATAAAGTCCTGCAGGGAATCCATATTTCCCCTCCAAATCAAAAAGATGTCATCAATAAATCTTCGCCAGAGGACCAGGTTGCCCCCATCATTCTTCCAGATGGATTCTTCTTCCCATTGTGCCATATATATATTAGCAAACCTGGTCCCCTTGGCCGTGCCACAGACTTGTAGGTAAAATTGCTTCTCGAACCAGAAAAAAATTCTTCTTTAACATGAATTCAATAGCTTCACATATAAATTCTATTTGTTCCATTCTTAATTCCCCTTCTTCCATTATACATTTCTTTACCATCTCAATACCTTTCCCATGTTGGATAGACGTATATCAATAGTGGAAATTATATTTTCTTCATTCCATGTTATTTTATTGATTTCTTCCAGAACACAATGTCTTGGGCCAGCCCTGGAAATAAACCGATATAAAACACTACAACACTAATATTTCTACTTGTCTTGAACATCTTTATCCTCTCATCTCTGTTGTGAGGAGGAGCCGCTCAGTTGATGCCCAAATGTGTGAATTTGAAAGTTAGTCTATCTTTTGTTATACAGAACATGATCATAATGGATCCTACTATGCTACTCTCGACTAAGAGATATTAGATCAACTGTAGCATAATATAGGTAGAGGTCCAACAACTAGGGTTGCCAGGTATCGAGATTTCCCCTGCACCGACTGTTCTGTCGCAAGGAACCCCGGTCTGTAATGTGGCACATCCAAGAAGGTGCCCACAAGCCAGATGCCGGAGCCCCAGCCAATCCGCTTGGTGGGTGTGACAGACACTCTCCGGTCTTCCCAGGTAAACACACAGCATCACTCCCTGGCCGCTTACAAGTCTCCGGATAGCTTATGCCTGCATCCTTCACCCTATTGGCAGTGCTTTTCTCCAAGTTCATGGTCTCTCCTACTGGCTTACTCCTGAACTCTGGTAACTCCAACCTGACACCGAGTCTTCAGACACAACTCACAGAATTGGTGCATACAAACTGTTTTAGTTTTTTTAAAAATATAAAATATCTGTCACATTTTGGTTTATGACTGTTCTTATATCAGGGGTATGAGAAATTATGTCTTAATTTCTCATGCATCCACATTCTCTCTCTTTTTTTTCTTTCAACGTGTTCCTTTGCCATCGTAGCCATATGCCACTTGATGGATTAGCAATGTCTACCATCAACCCTGTGACCATACAGGTTGCATTTTGACTTTGAAGATAGGAATTAAAGTCCACTATTACAATTACTGTTAAAATTTTAATTAAAAATTCTGCCAAAGTGATGGTTGCTGTCTACCAATCCAGGATTCCTTCAATCTTTCAGATTATCACAGCAAAAGGAAAATAACATTTTGGTATTTCACGATGGCTGACTTTTTTTCTATTCACAGGAAACGCACATATTTGAAATCAGCCATGTAGTTACTCATTACCTGCATAAATGATGACACTCTTGAAGTTCAGTGTGATGGTGGAAACACTTCAGATGTATATTGAAACATTTTGTGCCTTTTTATAGTGTTAAAAATTTATTATTTATTTATGTATGGGGTCTGGTGTGTGTATGTGTATTTGTATATGTGTATGTGTTTGTTTGGAGTGGGGGGGCCTGGTGTGTGTGCCAGTATCTGTGGGGGGGTCATGGTTCGTGTATACAGAGCTAGCTCTGTGTATAAAGAGATGGAGGGAGGGGTGTGTGTGTGTATATATATGTATATGTATAAAACAAAACCACGGAGAGAGCACTCCAGACATACACATTCAAAAACCTGCAACAACAGCTCCATGCATGGGTGCATAATACCAGCTTTTACCACATGGTGAAAATTTCTTAACTCTGAGCTTTGAATAAAATGGTGGAAATTTGGTTTGCAATGAACGGCCGTGAATTGCTTAAGCCTGCCAACAGCGTCAATGTAATCCACCCTCTGGCAGGTCCTACTCTGCAAACCTAATGACTGCCCATCACTTACTGAGGAACAGGTCCCCTTCATGGAGCTCCCGCAGATATATATATATATCTGTGAATAGTCACATATATATGTGACTAGTGTGGTGCATTGAATGGCGTTAACAGACTAGAAAATGCAACCCTCAGATCAGACACTTAGACCTTTAGGCTAATGTCAGACGAGCGCATTCTGAGGGTACTGTGCGTCCGTGCACAACGGATGGACGTACTGTAGACGCCACACCACCCGTTTTTCTTGATGGACGTTGGAAAAAAAAGGGAATTATGGGAAATAAAACTTATTTTAAAAATGATAAAAATCGATACATGATATGAAAAGCCATTTTGTGCGTCAAGGTGCTGGACGTGGCAAATGCGGTCCATCTGACTTCGTTCCATCACACACAAAAAAACCGCTACGGGGATGTGGCGCACTCTGCGCGTCCGTTCTAGCGGTTTTACGTTCTTTCCTAACTTGCGACCGTTTGCCATATGTGTTGTGCGTGCGCAGTTCGGTGCAGACGCACTTCGTGTGTGGGTCTCTATTGCTCATGATTCTATGCTATGACGGACGTTAAACTGTGCGGCAACACGGATGTGATCACTGCGTTCGTCTGACACGGGCCTCATTCTTCTATTAGACTCGCATCATGTTTCGCAGCCTCTGTATTACTACGCTTTATTTTATGACTGTCCCCTCATGACATTCTCAAAAGAGCAGAATATGGGGTGCCGTTAATTCCCCCCGGAAAAATTTCTGTGGACGCCCATAGTGCTAACTGATTCCTCTTTTCGCAGAATCATTTAGCATCCTCTAAAATCCCCCACAATAAATCAGATACTTCCCTCTCATCTCGCGGCGAGAATGGTGGCTCGATCTGCCGCTTCTTTCTCATGAGTGAGACTGTCAACAAATAGCTGTTTCACAGAGGGTAGCTCTTCTTTCCGGGGCATGGCGCTGAAGTAGCGCCTGCCCCTAAATCTAACGCTAGAATGGGGACACTCCGGGGCATTTTGCAGGATCAGGTTTTCCCCGTTAGCATCCCCATTTTAGTGTTAGAGAGGGAATAGGGCCCATGGTTGACTACATTTATTTTGTAACTAAATTAAAACAGAGTTATGATGACTAAAACTATGATGAAAATCCATTGTCATTTTACAGACTACAAATAAAAAATAGACTAAAATGTTAACGAGGGACTACAATATATGGGCAGAGATCAATCAGAAATAATTTCAAGAGAGAAATTAAAAAAAAATTTTTATTCAGAAACGTTTACTCCAGGAGTATATATGAGTTTGGAAATTCTAGTGGAATGCTTATTTAATTAACACTTTAAACCCATTAGAGTTTAGTTTATTAAATCTATTCTAGATTTAGTTGACAAAAATCTTTTGACATTTAGTCAACTAAAATGAAAACAATTCAGACTACTAAAATATGACTAACAGGGTTATTCAAAGAGATCGAATTGCTTGAGAAAGGTAACCGAACGCTGAAAATCAGCGTTCGGTTACCTTTCCTGACCATTCGGCTATCCAGAGAGCAGGCAATTCTCCAAATCCTGGCGAATTGCCCGAACATACGGTGCCTGTTCGGTCCCTGTTCGAGGGCAGTGAAATCCCCATGTAAAAGCACTGCTTCGGCTATTCAGAGAACACAAACCAGCAGTGAAAGGTTCCCCTAATGCCTGCCATTCGGTGGTTTAATTCGGCAAATTTATTCAGGAGAATCCCATAGACTTCAATGTTAAAAATATTCCCATTTTAATTCAATATCTAATAAACCGTTCATTATAAAATTCTGCAGCAAAAAGTCTCTTTATTTATAGATTTTTAGGATACTTTAAGCATTTTTCTGAAATTTTTTTTTTTTTTTTTAAAAGTCCGATTTTTTTTTTTTTTTTTTTCAGTTTACTTATTTTTTTTGTAACAGCCCTCTTTATTATCATTCCCTGGACCTCCTATGAAAATTTCAGACATTTTCGCTCAGTAGTTCCTTTGCAAACAACGTTTCATTTTCCTAGATTAATACAGATGGTTTTTCTAATTTATTCACTGCTTCCTCTACGTCACAGTTGCTTCGGTTCTGTGTGATTCGGCTCCTATTCGGCTCCTGTTCGGCTTTTTCAAAGGTTAATCCAGATGTTTTTGCTTTGTTTTCAGCGTGCATTCGGTTAGTTATCGTCAGGTTTTCGGCAGCTTTTCCCTGCAATTCGGGGACCCTGTGCTGTTTGCTGAATACACCGCAGGGTCACCGAAATGCAATCACCGAATTGAAGAGAACGAAAAGTCACCGAACATGCGGTGACTTTTCGAATCTCTTTGGATAACCCCCTTTAACTAAATGACATTTTAGTCAGAAGAGTATGACTAAAACTAAATTAAAATTTACTGTTAAAATTAAAATGTGTGCCACCAGTGTTTTTCTGATGTGCATATCTCACACTTCTTGAGCTCTTTTCTGTTTGGGTCAAGTGTGCTGTAGCGTCCTTGTTTTATCCCTGTTTCACTATTTGTGTATCTTTTCATGCTCCCTCTCTCAGCAACATATAGTGAGTAAAGAAATCGTATACACATGGATGCTATCCATGTTCAAATCTGGTATCAATATAAAAAGTATATCTGCCATAGAGGGGCAAGGCAGGAAAGGGGCTGGTTGGAGGGGAATGGCAGGAAGGAGAACAAAGGAAAGGAGGAACAAGACGCAGTGAGATACAGAGGGAAACACAGCAGGAGGCTTACAGGACACACAAGACAGGAAAAAGGCTAATAGGAGACTGGAGATGCAGGGCACAGGCGGCTTGGTGAAGCAGGGCACTGGAGACTTGGAGCAGGGGCACTGGAGACTTGGAGCAAAGTACACACGCCAGTTTAGACACAGAGGCAGTGGAACATATAGCAACAAAAAATACAGAGGAGAGCAGGCTTCTAGCTTCCTCTCAGGAGTGCTGAACAATGCAGAAGCATTGAGCAGAGGGTGGAGCAGTCTTTAGTAGATCCCCCATCAGGGTTGCTGGCCACACCTGAGGTAGCAAACGGGGATCAGGACAAACCTGGCCTGGAAGGAAGTTGGGATAGGTAGCACCTGAGCAGCAGGGAAAACCAGGATCAGGACCTTGAATCAGACAGCCAGGTTGGCCTCAGTATGGGCACGAGTTCATCTGCGGCTGGGGGCATGACAATATCTTCCAACTACAAAGAAAAAAATAGAATTGATACTGTCAAAGTCCATTAGTACTGCTTGAATATCAGTAAATCTATATTTGGTTTTCAAATATTTTATTGATGAATATGCATAATGAATTCAAATATTCAAATAAAAAATCGGGTGAACAATGCTCCTCGTGAGAGCACATGTCAACACCGTGTACAGTGTACAATTCTTATTGTGCTCTTTTCTCAAAAGGAAAATCTATGATTACTTATCTTTGGTAAATGTAGTCGAGTCTCAATAGTAACTCCCTGGCAATATATTGCCCAATTGTCACATACAGTAATACAGGGAGCAGGCAAGATAGAGATCCAGAGAACACGTTAAAGGACATACACAGAAATATCTTGATGCTCGGAACAGGGTACAGGGAATAAACCAGAACCAGAGTGTCAGGGAGGCACCAGGCATGGGCCCTGGTCGGACCCTAAGTTCACGGGGGAGTCTGAGCCCAGTATGCAGGGGAACCCACACCTCAGTACCTTGATGCAAGTGGATACTGGGTGATGCCAAAGCGCAGTACAATAGAGTAGACCGAAGAGTGGTTACTGGGAGGTCAGAGGATATCACAAGACGGTGGTCGGTGGGCAAAGCAGAGGGGTCTGGTACACTGTGAATAGAGAGCATATAGGTATGTCTGAACAGATCAGGATATAGACCAATACTGAGGTATTTGCACAGAAGAGGGAAAGGTCCTTTATGGACAAACAGTGGGGTGTGGTTGTGTGAGTGTTTGGTGCTTGACTTAATTAACGCCTATCAATGCTGGAGGTTACTGCAGACATAAGGGCAGCACCTTTCCTGGAGCTGATCCAGCAGAGGACATGGTGTCTGACAAGCAGGCATGGTTCCTGACACAGAGTCAGAAGTCATACACAGGAGCGGTTCTCAGCCAGGCCAGGTTAGTAACAGGATTAGCAGAATACAGTGTACAGGGAGCAAGAAAGAGAATATCCAGGAACATAAGCCAAAAGTCGAAACCAGAAAATACTCAACATGAAGCTATGCAGCAACGCGGGAATCAGGAACCAGGAACAGGACACAAGAAACACAACCACCATTGAACTCCACAAATGGTCAATGAAGCTCTGTGCTTCTGGAAGTTATATAGGCAGTGGGTCTGTGTGACTGGGCCATGTGACCTCAGACCAGAAGATCACAGCAGAACCCCAGAGCAGCCCCAGACAGCATAGCCAAACATGAATGCCTCTCACCACCAGGGGGCGCGGCCAAAACCAGGGAAAATGTGACACCAATACATTGTATTGACCGAAAACATATTCAAATACAAATGATAAACCTATAATAGTACAGCATCATATGTGTCAGGTTCCTGATCCGTGCCTGCACTTGAGGGCAGCCTCATTCCTGTGCTGCTCATTTACTGTGCTGAGATCCAGCACCTTTTTTGTCACACAAACCGGTAAAGCACACATACTATAGTACGGATGCACCGATACCATTTTTTTAAGATCGAGTACAAGTACCAATACTTTTTAAAAGTACTCACCGATACCGAGTACCGATCCTTTTTTCTAAAGTCATGTGACCCCTTTTCAATAGGAACAGACTTCATATATTTATTGTCCCCAGCTCACATATTGCCCCCAGCTCACACATATTGCCCCCAACCCTCATTGTCCCCAGGTCACATATTGCCCCCCAGCTCACATATTGCCCCCAGCTCACACATATATTGCCCCAGCTCTCACATATTGCCAAAAGCTCACACATATATTGCCCCAGCTCACCCTTCCGCACTGCCAGGGTCCTCCAGCATCTTCTTCCTTCGATCGGCCACCGGCAGAGGTTGTAGCCCGGCCGCTCACTGGGATCCATGCACAACCACAGTCTTGCGTGATCCCGGAGTTCACAAGATCTCGTGAACTCCAAGATCTCACGAGATCGCAGCTGGTGGATCCCAACGAGCGGCCGGGCTACAACTCTTTGCCGGCAACCGGTAGAAGGAAGAAGACGCCGGAGGAGCCTGGCAGCGCGCCGAACACTGCCCCAAAGAAATCGGCCGGCAAGCCAGCCCAGCGCTGGCTTCCCCTATTGGGGACCTCCGCACGAGTACTAAGTACTCATGCAGGTCCTGGTATCTGCACCAATAACGATACTAGTATCGGTATCCGTGCATCCCTACACTATAGGTCATGTGACTTATATAAAACCTGAATAAAAGACCACACCCCCTCTCATCCTTGCTCCAGCATTACCAAACCACTACCAGTGAGAGATGACCTATGCTGTGGCTCTCCTGTGATATCCTGAACCTCAAACCTTATCATCGTTACCAGCCTTTCCTTTGTCTCCATACCCTCCAGTATCCAGTGCGCCCAAGATCCCATTGTTCTGGTTTGTTTCCTGCTTCCCTATTGTCAAGTCCTATACGTGTCCTGTCCCTCTGCTCCAAAACAATTGTTCTGCTGCTTACTGCAACAACTCACCACAGACCCCTGGACTGGTGCATCCCCGTATCCCGGGCTCAGCATCCTGCCACCTTGGTACCACCCCGATACGATCCCTGACAGTATCTTCCCACAATTCATCTTAACCCCTTAATGACCGCTGACGTACCATGTACATCCTGCCCACGGGTCTCCCTTA
Organism: Leptobrachium leishanense; assembly: GCA_009667805.1. Lineage (NCBI taxonomy): Eukaryota > Metazoa > Chordata > Amphibia > Anura > Megophryidae > Leptobrachium > Leptobrachium leishanense. The sequence continues at coordinate 133,772,046 of CM019063.1, read as the reverse complement.
GACCCACAGACGTACATAGTACGTCAGTGGCACCTAACCTCCCTCCCGCCCGATACTTACCTTCCTTGCTGGCTCCAAAGGAGTTCTGGTAGGGAGGAAGCCTGCCCCTCTGCTTTAGAGGGGCTGGTGAGCACAATGACGTCACCACGTTGCGTGGTGACGTTATCGGCAGGCGCCCCCCAGCACCTGCATTGAAAACCAGGAAGTGGAGGGGGGCTTCTTTGGAGCCATCTATCTCTCCAACCGTGGCAGCTAGAAACTTACTTTTTACACCGCTGGAAAGGGGAGAGTCTGGTGTATAAAGTTTAACAGTATCGCTGCCGGATCGCGACTCGGCGCAAATCGGCGCGGAGTCACGATTTAAACATGGAGGTGGCTGACATCTTGGATGTCATCCAGGCCTCCTGGTCACCCCCACCCACTGACATCCCCACCCCCCACCATATGTTTGAGGATATCAGTGGGCCAGTTAACCCCCTAGCTGCCAAGGGGAGATATTTCCCGATCCTGATCATGGCCTTTCCAATGATACCAAACATGACTAGGTTTGGTGTAAAAAAAAAAAAAAAAAAAAAGGTAAAACAAAAAACAAGAATTTCTTTTTTAAATAAAAATAACTTTTTTTTACATTTTTTTTTGTCTGGGGGGGTTTAGTTAAATAGGATCTAGGCTGTCATCTAAAAATAATGAGCATAAAATGGTCAGAATGAGCTCAGCGCACATAGGTGAAGTCGCTCAGCAGTGAAGGGGTTAAAAAGGTAAAACATGTAAAAATTGGGTATTTCTATTCTCGGGACAATATTTTGAAACTATTTAGCGGGGGTCTTTTTGGCGGTTGTAGATTTTGGGGATTAAATTTTCAAAAAAGTGTGTTTTTACCATTTTTTTCATCATATTTCATATTTTTTATAGTAAATTATAGGATATGATGGAAATAATGGTATTTTTAGAAAGTCCATTTAATGGAGGGAAAAACGGTATAATATGTGTGGGTTGCATAAACGAGTAAGCGGAAAATTTGACCTAAACACGAACAGCGCAGAAACGTAAAAACAGCAGCAGTCACTAAAGGACAGATTTGTGTAAAACCGCCCGGTCACTAAGGGGTTAATTGTAAATCTGTACATGAACTCACAAAATCAGATCCTCTGAGGCTCTTGTATCCAGCTTTCGGCCACAATGGGTTCCGAGTTCCACAACCGTATGGCAAGAAAAATATATGTACTCACATGGTGATGAGCCTCTTCAAAGTAAGTGGCTCGGTAACTTCACTTTTGACTATTAAGGCTAGGGTCAGACGAGCGCGTTTTCTACGGACTGTGTGCCTGTGCAGTACAGACGCACTTTTTTTTTTTTTTTAAATTCTTTATTTATGAGTTTTTACACAGAACATGGCACAACCAACATTTCCATCAAGCGCATGAAAATACAGAGATCAATTGACAGGTGCCAAAACTTAACCCCATCTGATAGCGGGCATAGACAAAGACTGATAATAAATCAAACCCATCGTAAGAAAAAAGTGGGGGAAATTACGAGAGGGAGAAAAGAGAAAGAAGAAAGAAAAAGAAAAGGGGGGAGAAGAAGGGGGGAAAGGATGGACAGCTCCAACCAGGCTTTACAAACTTAATTGAGTACCGGAGATAGACATTTCAACTTATAACTCCCAAATAATCCTCCCACAAATGCCAAGTTTTCTCAAATTTGGGTAGAGTTTGGCGTACGATTGCTGTCAGTTCCTCCATGAGCCTCACATCGGATACTTTAGCCTTCACGAGACTCATAGTAGGCAGGACATCCGACAGCCATTGAGAAGCCAGTGATCTGCGAGCCGCCAAGAGGACGCAACGTAGCAAGGATTGCTCGGGGTTCGTGAAACCAGGTTTCGGCCGAGAGAGCAAGAAGTCCCAGGGGTCCGCATGAACAGGTCTGTGAAATATCGAAGTCAGCAAACGGCCCACCTTCCCCCAGTATTCCCTGACCCTCGGGCAATCCCACCACAAGTGGATAAAGGTACCCTGTAATCCACAGTTGCGCCAGCATAAATCGCTAGTAGTTCTCCCCATCCTGCATAGGAGCACAGGGGTCGTGTACCATCTGAATAGCATTTTAAAGGATTGTTCTTGGTGAGTGACACAAATAGAGGACTTTGCCGTAGCCTCCCAAATTTCCTCCCATTCATCCCCCGTCAATGATTCCTGCAGATCGGCCTCCCAGCGAGCGCAATAGGCTAGCTCGCCCCATTCCTTGGAGCCGGAACATAGTGAATAATATATAGTCGAAATCAGTCCTCTAGGGACACTCGCCGCAGAGCAGAGCTTCTCAAACCAGTTCAAGGGCGTGTTGGCTATGGGGACCAAGGCCTCTGAATCTATATAATGCCGCAGCTGCATAAAGCAAAAGTAGTCAAACGGTCTCAGTGAGGCCCTAGCTGAGAGGTCTGTAAAGGTCACCTTTTTACCCCCAGTCAATATGTCTCCAAAACGTCTAAGTCCCGATGCCTCTAGTGTTTTGAAGTCAGGAAGGTTCATCCCTGGGGGGGAAGGCCGGGTTGCGGAAGAGCGGGGTCATAGGCGACGGAGTAGTGGCTAAAGAGAACTTGGAGCAGGCGAGGTCACAGACGCACTTTTTGACGGAAGACGCAGTAGTGGCCACACAGTCCGTTTTTGTGACTGACGTTATTTTTGACGGATGTAGGAGGGAAAATAAATTAAAATGAAAAAACATTTTGTCCGTCAAAAATGCTGGACGTATAAATGCAGTCTGTCTGACCACGTTCCATTACTCACACACAAAGCTATGCGGACGTGGCGCACTCCGCACGTCTGTTCTAGCAGTATTACGTTCTTGCCTAACCTACGTCCGTTTGCCGCATCCGTCATGTGTCCGCACTTCTGTGCGGACGTACTTCGTGTATGGGGGTCCATTTAACACAATTGTATGCTATCACGGACGTACTTTTGTGCGGTAACTCAGACGTGAACACTGTGCTCGTCTGACCCCAGCCTAAGGAGTCTCACCCATCTTCCGATCCTGTCCTGGATCGCACCTAGTTGAAGTGGTGAACCTGTAGGCAGTACTCCAAACAGACAGATATAAAAATCCAGTCAGAAGCTTGGAAAAATAAAATAATATCCTTATTCTAATATAAACAATTGCAAATTAAATCAATAAAATTAGGAATAATCAGAAACGCGTTTCACCGGTCCGTCTGCAGGCTTCCTCAGTCTGTTATCATGGATGGGTAGCACCGAGCAGCAGGGAGAACCAGGAGCAGGACCTGGAATCAGACAGCTGGGTTGGCCCCAGTATGGTCACGCGTTCATCCGCAGCTGGAGGCATGACAGTATCTTCCAAATACAAAGAAAAAAGTAAAATAGATACTATCCAACTCCATTTGTACTGCTTGAATATCAATAAATCTTTATTTGGTTTTCAAATATTTTATTGATGAACTAGTTGTAAAGCCTGCCCAGAGGGCAGTCTATTGTGGATATACTGCCCCTGCTCATGTATACTGCCCCAGCTCGTGGATATACTGCCCCAGCTCGTGGATATTGCCCCAGCACGTGGATACTGCCCCAGCACGTGGATATTGCCCCAGCACGTGGATATTGCCCCAGCACGTGGATATTGCCCCAGCTCGTGGATATTGCCCCAGCACGTGGATACTGCCCCAGCACGTGGATATTGCCCCAGCACGTGGATACTGCCCCAGCACGTGGATACTGCCCCAGCTCGTGGATACTGCCCCAGCACGTGATACTGCCCCAGAACGTGGATACTGCCCAGCACGTGGATACTGCCCCAGCACGTGGATATTGCCCCAGCACGTGGATATTGCCCCAGCACGTGGATATTGCCGCAGCACGTGGATACTGCCCCAGCTCGTGGATACTGCCCTAGCACGTGGATATTGCCCCAGCACGTGGATATTGCCCCAGCTCGTGGATACTGCCCCAGCACGTGGATACTGCCCTAGCACGTGGATATTGCCCCAGCACGTGGATGGATACTGCCCCAGCACGTGGATACTGCCCAGCACGTGGATACTGCCCCAGCTCCTGGATATTGCCCCAGCACGTGGATACTGCCCCAGCACGTGGATATTGACCCAGCACGTGGATATTGCCCCAGCACGTGGATATTGCCCCAGCACGTGGATACTGCCCCAGCACGTGGATACTGCCCCAGCACGTGGATACTGCCCCAGCACGTGGATATTGCCCCAGCTTGTGGATACTGCCCCAGCACGTGGATACTGCCCAGCACATGGATATTGCCCCAGCACGTGGATACTGCCCCAGCACGTGGATACTGCCCCAGCTCGTGGATACTGCCCAGCACGTGGATGGATACTGCCCCAGCACGTGGATACTGCCCCAGCACGTGGATATTGACCCAGCACGTGGATACTGCCCCAGCTCGTGGATACTGCCCAGCACGTGGATATTGCCCCAGCACGTGGATACTGCCCCAGCACGTGGATACTGCCCCAGCACGTGGATACTGCCCCAGCACGTGGATCGCCCCAGCACGTGGATACTGCCCCAGCACGTGGATATCGCCCCAGCACGTGGATATGGCCCCCCCGCTCGTGGATATGGCCCCCCCGCTCGTGGATATGGCCCCCCCGCTCGTGGATATACTCACCTACATCGGCCTTAGCTCCTCCAGCGATGGCGGTCCCGCGTCCCGCTTCAAGCGTCCTCTCTCGCTCCGTTGGTCGCCGGGATGACGTCACGAAAGCCTTTGACCCCCGGGGTCAAAGGCTTTCGTGACGTCATTCCGGCGAACAACGGAGCGAGAGAGGACGCTGGAAGCGGGACCGCCATCGCTGGAGGAGCTAAGGGCCGATGTAGGTGAGTATGTGTCCCCCTACATTGGCCCAGAGCCTCAGCGGTGGCTGTCGCAGGCTGCTCGGCCGGCCTCCAGGCTTAGGCGAGCCCCCGGCTCAGCTGGGCCTGTAGGCCCAAGCCAAGCCGGGGGCTCGCCTGAGCCTGGAGGCCGGCCGAGCAGCCTGCGACAGCCGGAGGACAGTCACCGCTGGAGCTCAGGGCTAATGTAGGTGAGTATGTGCTCTCCACACCCACCCTGCTTACTCGGCCGGTATCCAAGCTTAGGCGAGCCCCCGGCTTGGGCCTAGAGGCCCAGCAGAGCCGGGGACTCGCCTGAGCATGGAGGCCGGTCGAGTTGCATGCTCGGCCGTCCTCCAGGCTCAGGTGAGTCCCTGGCTCGGCTGGGCCTCTAGGCCCAAGCCAAGCCGGGGGCTCGCCTGAGCCTGGATGCCGACCAAGCTTAGGCGAGCCCCCGGCTTGGCGTGGCCTAGAGGCCCAGCCGAGCCGGGGACTCGCCTGAGCCTGGAGGACGCCCGAGCATGCAACTCGACCGGCCTCCATGCTCAGGCGAGTCCCCGGCTCGGCAGGGCCTCTAGGCCCAAGCCGGGGGCTCGCCTAAGCTTGGATACCGGCGAGCAAGCAGGGTGTGTGTGTTGTGTGTGTAGAGCACATACTCACCTACATCGGCCTCGAGTCTCCACCGGTTCCACACATACTCACCGACATCGGCCCTTAGCTCCTCCAGCGATGGCGGTCCCGCTTGCAGCATCCTCTCTCCGTTGCTCGCCAGGATGACGTCACGAAAGCCTTTGACCCCCGGGGTCAAAGGCTTTCGTGACGTCATTCCGGCGAGCAACGGAGAGAGAGAGGATGCTGCAAGCGGGACCGCCATCGCTGGAGGAGCTAAAGGCCGATGTCGGTGAGTATGTGTTAGGCAACATCGGCCCTGAGCTCCAGCGGTGACCTCCTCCGGCCGAGCAGGCTGCTCGGCCGGCCTCTACGCTTAGGCGAGTCCCCGGCTCGGCTGGGCCTGTAGGCCCAAGCCAAGCCGGGGGCTCGCCTAAGCCTAGAGGCCCGCCGAGCAGCCAGCGGCAGCTGAGGAGGTCTCCGCTGGAGCTCAGGGACGATTTTGGGGTGTATTTTTTGGAACTTCGGCCCCGATCCTCCAGCGGTGACCTTCTCCGGCTGCCGCTGGCTGCTCGGCGGGCCTCTAGGCTTAGGCGAGTCCCCGGCTCAGCTGGGCCTGTAGGCCCAAACCGAGCCGGGGGCTCGCCTAAGCCTAGAGGCCGCCGAGCAGCCAGCGGCAGCCGGAGGAGGTCTCCGCTGGAGCTCAGGGCCGATTTTGGGGTGTGTTTGTTTGGGAACTTCGCCCCGATCTCCAGCGGTGACCACCTCCGGCTGCCGCTGGGTGCTCGGCGGCCTCTAGGCTTAGGCGAGTCCCCGGCTCGGCTGGGCCTGTAGGCCCAAACCGAGCCGGGGGCTCGCCTAAGCCTAGAGGCCCGCCGAGCAGCCAGCGGCAGCCGGAGGAGGTCACCGCTGGAGCTCAGGGCCGATTTAGGGGAGTATGTTTTGGAACTTCGGCCCCGATCCTCCAGCGGTGACCTTCTCCGGCTGCCGCTGGCTGCTCGCGGGCCTCTAGGCTTAGGCGAGTCCCCGGCTCAGCTGGGCCTGTAGGCCCAAACCGAGCCGGGGGCTCGCCTAAGCCTAGAGGGCGCCGAGCAGCCAGCGGCAGCCGGAGGAGGTCTCCGCTGGAGCTCAGGGCCGATTTTGGGGTGTGTTGTTTGGGATCTTCGGCCCCGATCCTCCAGCGGTGACCACCTCGCTGCCGCTGGCTGGTGCTCGGCGGGCCTCTAGGCTTAGGCGAGTCCCCGGCTCGGCTGGGCCTGTAGGCCCAAACCGAGCCGGGGGCTCGCCTAAGCCTAGAGGCCCGCCGAGCAGCCAGCGGCAGCCGGAGGACGGTCACCGCTGGAGCTCAGGGCCGAGTTAGGGGAGTATGTTTTGGAACTTCGGCCCCGATCCTCCAGCGGTGACCACCACCGGCTGCCGCTGGGTGCTCGGCGGCCTCTAGGCTTAGGCGAGTCCCCGGCTCGGCTGGGCCTGTAGGCCCAACCGAGCCGGGCTCGCCTAAGCCTAGAGGCCCGCCGGCAGCCGGAGGACGGTCACCGCTGGAGGATCGGGGCATCTGGCCGTTAGAACACACAGGTAGCTGCGCGCGGCTCGTGCCGTTTTTTGTTTTTTTTTTTTCACGCGGCCGGCACGCGCAGCTACCTGTGTGTTCTAACGGCCGCTTTCAAATGTCCGTCGCGCATGCGCAGTAGGGTTTTGGCGACGGACAGTTTTTAGCTTATCCTTTTATAGTATAGATTGGCATAATAAACACAAATATTCATCAGCTCATTTTACAATACAAATAGAGGTATAGAAAAAAAAATAGTGAGCAATCGATCAGGTTTTTTTTAGTTTATGCAATTACTGCACACACCGCCCTAATAATTTTCTTATATAGAGATATGTTGATATCCAGCAACCAATGTAGAAAATTACCAGTTGGAGAATTTAAACGTGGATTTTAAGTTACGTTTAAGGCTAGGGTCAGACGAGCGTGATTTCTACGGACTGTACGTCCGTGCAGTACGGACATCGTCAGTACGGATGACGCAGTAGTGGTCACACAGTCCGTTTTTTCACTGAAGTTATTTTTTGACGGATGTAGGAGGGGAAAATAAATTACAATGAAAAAACATTCTGTCCGTCAAAAATGCTGGACGTATAAATGCAGTCCGTCTGACCTCGCTCCATCACTCACACACAAAGCTATGCAGACATTGCGGACGTGGCGCACTCCGCACGTCCGTTCTAGCAGTATTACGTTCTTGCCTAACCTGCGTCCGTTTGCCGCGGCCGTTGTGCGTCCGCAGTTCAGTGCGGACGTACTTCATGTGTCAGGCTCCAATGGACTTACTTTCATGCTATCACGGACGTACTTTTAGGCGCAATCACGGACGTGAACACTACGCTCGTCTGACCCCAGCCTTAGTGATTGGTCCAGAGAATAAATTTATGGGAGCCATGTGTTTATAAAGGTAGTGGGAACAACCTGTACAATCAATATATTTTAATTATGAGTCATTCCATGAGCTCTATTTTTCAGTCCATGAATTAATTTATTTTGGATATACAATCTCTGGACCAACATATAGGGCACCTAGTTGGGGTAAGACCACAAGGTACCATCTCACAACATTTCTAATTTGAGTATTTTTTATTTTCATCCATAAGGACACATAGTGGCTGGAACAAGAGCAGAGTAGTACATTCCAGAAATGCATTGAAGATGGTGCTCTCATTTCATGTCAGAAAATATGCCACTGCTACTGACAATACAGAAAAGAAAAAGAGGATTTAGGAAAGAAATGCTAATTTTAACTTCAAGGCATATTAAGGTGTACCTGTTGTTCAGATTCACGCTTGCTGTGATGCCCTATCTTATTGGTCTTAAAGATCAAAGTGATATCTCATCGCCTTGAGGAAATTTTGCCGACTCTACTACTTACCCAGTGCTTGTCCTATGATTTTTCTATTTTTTTTTTCCTTTTTACTCCAGTCTGCACTATGTATTTGTAATTCTGTTTTGCAGGTACTTCTCCCACATTCTTTCATTCTCCTGTGTTGCACATAAGAAGTTCAATTTAAAGATGGACGGAATTCCATTTCTAAACAAAATTTTGTCTACTGCAAAGAAAAGGTGTTTGTTTGTTTTTAATACAGGATGGACGATAAAAATATGGGATTCTCTTCCTGAAGATGTTGATTAATCCAATTCAATTGATGCCTTTTAAAAAAAAGTCTGGATGCTTTCCTTGTAAAATATTTATTTATTTATTTGCAAAGTATTTTACCAGGAAGGATACATTGAGATTTCTCACATTTTCAAGTATGTCCTGGGTTCAAGAACATTGAAATCTTTACAGTTGTTACAGAAATACAAAGTAATAAATGCAAGATATAAAAAAACAAAACACAAAGATGATTATTTCCTACATATTTATTTTCTGTGTTATAGTCACTATGTTCTATGTTTACAGTTGCATTCTGTATTGAGGTATATTAATAGAGATCTCTTAAGTGACTTTAGACTGAGGGAAGGTTTGATGGCGTCTGGTAGGTTATTCCATAACTGCGGTGCTCTGTAGGAAAATGAGAATTGAGCTACTTTTTTTTTGTATTGTGGTACTGCAAGTAAGGTGCAGGTCCTGGATCAGAGGTTATAGGATGAGGGAATTGCTAGGGGAAGCAGTCTATTCAGGTAGGGTGGTAGCTTCCCAGAAAACCTCTTAAACACCAGGTTGGAAAGGTGAAGGGTGCGTCTAGATTCCAGCGACACCCAGTTTAACTCTTTTAACCTTTCACAATGGTGGGTCATGTAGTTATTCTGCCACTTTGCTCTACAGTGTGTGTTATACAGTGTAGTAAGTTTCTGGAGGTGTGTTTGCGGGGCAGCTGCATACACTACATCTCCGTATTCAATAGCTGGCATAAGCATTTATTGTACAATCTGCTTTCTTACCGAGGGGCTCAGGCAGGATTTGTTTCTGTACAGATTACCTAGTTTTGGGTAAAGTTTAGATGAGGGTTTTTCAATGTGAGGGCCAAAGGATAGATTTGGGTCTAACCACAATATGATATAATGCAATATAATTATTCAAATTGTGATGCATTGCTTGTTGATCCAGTGAGAAATCTAACTGCCTGTAGGGAATCCAGAAGTTAGTTTTTTCTCTTTTTTGGGCACAAGTGAAATTGCGCCAAGTGGAGTTTATTTTACCTTCTTTAGGATCAATAGCAGCCACAGGGATCTATGGATGGATGATCTTGATGAACATTGGTCTTTTTTCAACCTATAGTACTATGTAACTATGGAAAGTGGTTCAGACATGAGACCCTTGATAATTACCAGTAGTTGTAGTAAGTACCATTTTCTGGTCCAGCATTCCTGTTATTACTACTCTCATTGTACCAGGTTCTTCTGACTAAGCTTGCTGGACGTTGTAACTCAAAGCATCAGGGTTAGCAGGTAATGCTGAAGGGCTCCTGGGGATATGGGAAGCATTTGGTCCTTGTAATTGTGAGGCTCTCTTTCTGCTCATAAACGTAGTATGGCCTTATAATTATCACTTGAACAGAAGACAATATCTTATGGGAATCCTGTGCGTAATTTGTAAAATCCACTGGGAAAGCATAAGTCCCTACAGTGATGTTGCATATGCAATTAAAGTACCTTACGTCATGTCTGTGAGCTTGAGAATTAACTTTTACTTTTCACAGATTCACCTGAATAATGACAAACTCTGTTTTGAAAGGGATAGACTGCCAGCTGGTTACATGTTTAATTAATGTTAAAGAAAAAAAAAAAACATTTTACAATTTACGAAAAGAGTTACAGAATTTGGTTTAAAAGTATTGTATCAAAATAATTTGGTATATTGGAGAACCCAGTTATTTTTCATATTTTTTTTGAGAAAGGATTTTACCAGGAAGGATACATTGAGATTTCTCTCGTTTTCAAATATGTCCTGGGTGGCGAGTATGTACCGTTAGGTGTCTTGCCGAAGGACACTTACTGGAGAGGTGCTCTTGCCGGGATCAAACCCGTGTTTCCACAGACTCTCTCCACGCAGAGCAGTGATGTTACCTCGACTCCACCCAGCCGGCAGTTATTGGGGGTGTACATCACTGGACACTGAAAAATGTCTTTCAGTGGCAATGGATGTAAAAACTGAAATGTTCTCATGTAAATTACATAAATATATTCACAATTGCAAAAAAAAGGGTCAGTATTTAAGTAAAGTAAAATATTGGCCTGTCTACTGTTAACTAGAAGACCCAAATCTCTATAAAGCAATAAATAAATAAAATATACACTATTCAGTTTTTTGATTTGTATAAAAATGATCTAGTGCAGAGGTCAGCAATAGGGATGAGCCGAACACCCCCGACTTCGGTTCACATTCGAACTCGAACTTTTCAAAAATTCGAACACGAACTTAATACAAGTCAATGGAACTCAAAGTTTGATTTTTAGAGTGCCCTCCAAGAGGGCATATATGCTAGATATTTGCCATAAAAGGTGTATGGGGGTCCGGGTAGTGCCCTGGGGGACAGGAAACAAGGACAAAAAGTTAAAAAAAAAAACTTTTTAAAGGGACAGTGAGTTTTCCATGAAATAAGGGTTAAAAATAAAAACAAAAAATTCTTTCATATAGCGTGCCTAGGAGGTCCCCGTAACCTGCCCGTGAAGTGGTGGATTTCTAGGATGTATAGAAAGATTTAAAAACAATGTCCGGGTCCGGGTAGTTTCCTGGGGGACAGGAAACAAGGACAAAAAGTAAAAAAAAGGGAAATTTTTAACCCCTTCACTGCTGACGACGTGTGGGACACGTCCTCAGTTACTCCCGCTGTATGCTGAGGAGGACGTGTCCCACACGTCATCAGCTTTGCGGGACCCCTGGCGGAGATACTCACCTCTCTGTCCGGGGTCCCACGGCGTTTTGACTTCAGCGTCCTCAGACGCTGAAGTCAAGCTCCTCCCGACGTAAATGACGTCATCGCGCCATGCGCGATGATGTCATTTCCAGACGACCCCCCGGCAATGCCGGGAGATCACCTGGAAGGGAGGCGGGGATCTGTTCGGATCCCTCCCTATCGGGAGGTCCCACAAAAAGAAGCCAGGCACCGCTTAAAAGGGGAGAGTCTCCCCTTTTAGGCTAGGGTCAGACTGAGGCAGTACGAACGCGCGTTCTGGCGCACTTAATCACGGCCGTGCTAGCAGCAAATGACGGGCAATGACGGCCAATATACGAAGTACGGTCGCACAAAAGTCCGGCTGCGCAACGCAAGTGGAAAATGAACGCATTTTTTCGAGAACGTTAACCACTAGTACTGACGTACAGAGTGCGCTGCGTCCGCTAGCGGCGTGTGTGCGTGAATTGGAGACATCAGACGCTGCTAATGTCCGGCCAACATAACGTCCAGATGCAAGAAGTGTTTTATTGATGATCCGTACAAAATCACGGATGAAACTGCGCATAGTATGACCGCTATTGCGTATTCCGTGAAAAAATACGTCCATTCTTCGAACGCACATTTTCACGGACAACGTGAAAAATGCGTTAGTCTGACCCTAGCCTTAAGCGGTACCTGGCTTTAACCCCTTAGGCACCGGGTCGCACTTCGGCGCCGAAGTGTGGCCTAGCTCCGGTGGGGGCCGCCATCTTGGATGGCGGCTCCACCCCCGGATCCCCCTTCACTGCCTGACGTCCTCACGCATAGCGTTTGCTAAAAATCACATAATTCCCCCCCAAAAATGTAATAAGTCCCCATTTTAATTTTTGTACAAGCGCACCTCATAGAAAATATAACTGCAAATGTTCAAGTGATAAAAGGTGAAAAAAAACACTTTACACGCTACAGATGATTAAAAATTCAAGTTTTATTGCATTTTTTGTTATAATATACAGGCAGAACATGACGTATAAATATAAAAATGATATATTATGAATCTGCCGAGTCTGCCAGAAAGAACGATATATAATATGTCAAAGTCGTATAATAAAATGTGGCTTCAAATCGCATTTAAACATGATGAGCGAAAGCGGTAAAAATTAGCTCAGCACACAGCGGTGAAATGCCTCAGCAGTGAAAGGGTTAAAGGAACAGTGAGTTTTCCATAAAATAAGGGTTAAAAATAAAAACAAAAAATTCCTTCAAATATCGTGCCTAGGAGGTCCCCATAACCTGCCCGTGAAGTGGCGGATTTGTAGGATGTATGGAAACATCACCATCACAGACCCACACATGACACCTAGCACTTCCAGTCTGCATACAATGTATCAAATTCATGAGACCGGACTAATTAGAAGCACATGTTATTTCCAAACACTAATTAAACACCTGTTGTTTACGCCATTTGAGAGCACAGGTCATTTAGAGGTGAGAATCTTTGCACCTAGACATTAGTTTTTAATTCAATATCTAATAAACTGTTGCTTATAATATTCTGCAGTAAAGAGTCTCTTTATTTCTAGATTTTTTAGTGTTTTTTTTAAACATTTTTTATACTTTTTTCAAAAAAATGTTTTTTTTTCGAACTTGAACCGACACGCCAAAAAGTTCGAAGTTCGCGAACTTTCGAACTGCCAATGTTCGAATCGAACTCCGAACTGATCGAACCGAACAGCTCATCCCTAGTCAGCAACTATGACTCACCAGATGTTTTGGAAATACACCTTCCATGACCCTTACTCAATGATTAAGAGCCCTAGTCCAGATTTTCTTTTTAGTTTTAGCACACCTAATCCGGGGTAAACTCTCTAGTAGTGCCTGTTCCCGGAACGAAGCGCATGGCAGCCGGATACTAACTGCAGTACTGTGTGCCGCTGTGAGTTTCAGCTCCTGCAGTACATAGTTTCAGGAAACTTCTCAATATGCATAGTCATGACATAAACATGTACCGTGATCAACTATCGATAGTTGGCATTATGACGGATTATTAAGCATTGGTAACACAGGCCTCAATCCGTGTGCAGATGCGTGCTGTAGAACGAAGTACAGGTCCAAGCAGTGCATAAGGCAACGTCTTCCAGGCAGCTGAAGAACCAAACCTATCTAAACTGGTTCTGATAAACAAGTTAGCATATAAAAGCTTTTTGACACACCAGATGTTTGGAGCTTGAGTAAGGTCGGAATAAAGTGAACATGAAGCAGTCAGGTTAATTTCCCTATGATATTGGGGTGGACCGTGGATATCATGTTGGTAATAAAGATTAAAGATCAATGTGATGTCTCAACAGTTGATGAGATATCACAGACTGCGCTTACCCAATTCCAACTCATTATTTGTCCTTCATGGGCAATGCTTAGTAAAGGTCAGTACATATTTCTTTATTTTCTGTTAATCTGTATATTTGTGTTGTTTTTAATATCTTGCATTTTATTACTTTGTATTTCTGTAACGACTGTAACAATTCAATGTTCTTGAACCCAGGACATACTTGAAAATGAGAGCAATATCATTGTATCCTTCCTGGTAAAATACTTTATAAATAATAAATAAATTATGCAGAGATGTGAAATGGGTATGCTATCTTGTTAGTCAGCACTTCAGCATGCAATCAGCTGCAAGGAATGAGTAGAGGGCTGTCCTGTAGGTTGGCTTTTCTGATCTCAGTTGTCACACGTGCTAGTAGTATGCTGTTGGAAGTGAGTGACATATATATGTGTTGGCAAACAAACAAAACAACCACAAACACATTTATCAGGAGTGTTTGCCGCTCATTAGCCAAATATGTGATGGGCTTGACAGCTGCACTTAAACAGAACAATGAAAGCTGCAGCTCCATGTCCACCCATACCATAAATTAAACCCACTGAAAAGATAACTATTTTGGCACAAGGTGCCTCCAGTTTGGGAATTTATAAGGCTGGGGTCAGACGAGCGTGATTTCTACGGACTGTACGTCCGTGCAGTACGGACATCGTCAGTACGGATGACGCAGTAGTGGTCACACAGTCCGTTTTTTCACTGAAGTTATTTTTGACGGATGTAGGAGGGAAAAATAAATTACAATGAAAAAACATTCTGTCCGTCAAAAATGCTGGACGTATAAATGCAGTCCGTCTGACCATGCTCCATCACTCACACACAAAGCTATGCAGACGTTGTGGACGTGGCGCACTCCGCACGTCCGTTCTAGCAGTATTACGTTCTTGCCTAACCTGCGTCCGTTTGCAGCGTCCTTCATGCGTCCGCAGTTCAGTGCGGACGTACTTCATGTGTCAGGCTCCAATGGACTTTCTGTCATGCTATCACGGACGTACTTTTAGGCGCAATCACGGACGTGAACACTACGCTCGTCTGACAGCAGCCTAAGACATGACACCACTGAGGATAGTACAATGGAAGAGGCAGAAATATGGTCAATTGATGAGAGAAGTGTGGGACAAATGTACAATAGGGAATAGAAGGTGTGGGGAAAGGATAATATGGATGATGGGAGTGGGTAACAGGCCTGCCGATATCTTTAGCTTCATGCCGATTAAGCTCTTAATTCTGGTCTGAGTCAGTTTTAAGGATTAGGTTTAATTTTAGATTTAGGTTTAAGTGCATGTTTAGTTTTATTTTTGTTTCCGTGTGTTTAATTAGAAAAACAATATAGCATAAGGGAGGCACTCCGGGTCTTTAAAAATCTGTGTTTTATTGATCCATTAAAAACATAACACCAACGTTTCGGGCCCTTAAGGCCTTTATCAAGATAACCTACTAGTAAGCTAACAACATTATATAGGTAAAGTAAGAATACACTTACCAATCTCATCTCGCCACATGCAGCGTACCTGTTGTGGGTTTCCCGGAAATGCCGGGACTTCCGGTATGGTAGCATCATCAAGCCACGATGAAGGTCACATTGCCCTGACAACCCACAAGCAATAGGTAAGGTTAACTTCCTCCCACCAGGAAGGCCACTTTCCATTCAAGTAGCTACTAGGACCTAATCTGGTGGGTGGAAACAAGACTCAAATCCAACTTTCTTTTGGATTCAACTGGAAGTGATCACTCTTTCTGCTTTGACTGTTGACCTGTGCAAGTGATGTGTTATTATTATTATTGTCATCATTTATATAGCGCCAACAGTTTCCGCAGCGCTTTACAATAACCAAAGGGAATGAAATACATATAAACGGAAATAAGATGGAAACCAGAGGTGTAGAGGGCCCTGCTCATAGGAGCTTGTTTGTGGCTATATGGATGGGTAAATGACTGCTGCTCTTTTATTCCTTTTGCATTTCAATCACCTATGCTGAGTCTTTGTTTTCTTGCAGTATCCAGGATTTAGTTTAACGTTGTTTCTATTTATCTTTCTGTTAACCTTTTATCTTTTAAAGTAAAGTCATTTATAGCCACCTCTGTGTACGTGTTTTCATTCGCTATTCTATAGGCTGGTATACATTTTTCATAACAAATAGTGTAGACCCAGTTAGGAATTTCTTAACAGTTAATAACCAAGTATCATTACTGCAGAGGCTTATCAACTAAACAGTTATTTTGTATGTTCAGCATCATCATCATAAGATAACCTGGCAGCAGATAAGTATTAAGTGTATCAATATCCTTGGTTAATCTTCTGGGGAGAGTCTTACATCCGGACCAAAAGAATATAAGATTTATTACATTTTGTGAAAATGTATTAAACCTTGTTATTTTGTATAGTGCCTGAGTAAACTAACATTAGGGGAATTAACTGTTTGGATATAACTCTGCCAGAAATTGGTAAGCTTTTGGGTTCTGGTAATTTTGCTTGTGTCTGAAGTAACCGATATTTGTGCAAATAATTAATCCAAAGTGGCAAACTGCCACAATTCCTCCTCCCCAAAGCAGCAGCTTTATTTGCTTTTTACTTATAAAGCAAAAAATGCTGCTGGATTAACTCACTTTATCATTTCCCATGCTTGAAGCAAGTTTGGAGGTATGTTATTACAGTATGTTATTACGCATTAGGGATGCGCCGAAAATTCGGCCACCAAAAATTATCGGCCGAAAATGGTGCTTTCAGTGTCGGTGAAATGGAAAATTCAGCCGTAAAAATTAGGCAAAAATGTTCCTTTCAAAATAGGGCCTGGAGGCCCAGCCGGGGGCTCGCCTGAGTCTGGAGGCCGGCTGAGCTGCCTGCTCGGCTGTCTTCCAAGCTCAGCCGAGCCCCCGGCTTGGCCTGAGCCTAGAGGCCCAGCCGAGCCTGGGGCTCACCTGAGTCTGAAGGCCGGCCGAGCAGGGGGCTCAGGCGGGCCTCCAGGCCCAAGTGATGGATTTTGTTGGGTGGGGTGGAGAGCGTTGCACATACTCACCTACATCGGCCCCTAGCGAGTCCTAAAGAGGTGACAGTCCTGCTGCATCCAGTGTCCTCTCTCTGTTGGTCGCCGGTATGACGTCACGGAAGCCTTTGACCCTGGGTCAAAGGCTTTCGTGATGTCATCCCCGCGACCGACACAGAGAGCGGACACTGGATGCAGGAGGACTGCCACCACTGGAGGACTCATGACCGATGCAGGTGAGTATGTGTAGGCTACATACTCACCTACATCCTCCTACTTCAGCCCTGAGCTCCAGCGGTGACAGTCCTCCGGAAGTCGCAGGCTGCTCGGCTGGCCTCTAGGCTCAGCCAGGGGCTCGCCTGAGCCTGGAGGCCGGTTGTGCCGCCTGCGACAGCCGGAGGACTGTCACCGCTGGAGCTCAGGGCCGAAGTAGGAGGATGTAGGTGAGTATGTAGGTGCAACCAGTCAGTCATGCGAACCTGGGCCTGGAGGCCCGGCCGAACAAGCTGCTCGGCTGGCCTCCAGGCTCAGATGAGCCGGGGGCTCGCATGCGCCTGGAGGCCGGCCGAGCAAAAAGTGCTGCTGGATTAACTCACTTTATCATTTTCCATGCTTGAAGCAAGTTTGGAGGTGCAAATAATTCACCTGCAATAACTCACCTGCTCACTTCCCACAAGGGGAGCAAGTGACACAGTGATGGCACAATGTTTAATTTTACATTGTTTCATCAAAAACACAAGCCTCTCCACCACTGTGTAGTGAGGCAGGGGTACTTTGGACTATAGACTATCTCCATATCTTCTGATGTTGCAGAACTGGTCAAAATCAAAGTTTTTGCAATAATGACAAACCTTTATATATTTGTGCATATTCGACACCTCAGGGCATTTCTCCAGAGACATAGGAGGTTAATGAGGAAGTGCCGGTGTTTGTCAATGTTGTAACAGGGTCAAACAATGGTGTTTCAGAAAGAAAAAATCCACACAGCTGCAGAAGAAGCTTCACTTTAAATCTCAAATCAGTAGTCACAATTCAGTCACAACGCAGAAAATTAAATTTTCTTTAAACCAATAAATAATGGCCAATGCATGCTTAAACCTCTTGGAATTCCAGCTATATGTGATTCTTCAACGGCAGGACAAGTTTATTAATCTATTTCACTAGTCCGGTAGCAATAACTACTTATGAATTCTTCCTGGATCTCTGTAGCCAAAAAAGAAAACGTGACCACCCCCTGTAACAACAATAGTAAATTAATACGTATCTGCGTCCTGCAAAGCACTGTCCTCTAGTGCTAGAAAGGTAGAAGATAAATGGAACGGTATCTGTAAAATAAATTACAAAAACCAATGGTGCAGATCGCAGATAAAAATAAACATATAAGCCCCTGCTTTGATAGAACTCACAGGATGTAAATGATTAGTAGGCACATAACAGATCTTTTAAATGTTACCCCTCCTGGACGGATTGGAAGATGTAAAAGTCTCCTTGGCTCAATCAGCAAGAAATTTTGCACCATGGACTCCTTCCAAAATACACACCGCCGGAATCATCCAAGATATTAAAGAAGTATCATGCAGGTACTTAGAAAAATGGATTTAATTATAACCATAAAATAAACATAATCCAATTTGGATCTCTGTAGCGTTGACTTTTCTATGATAATTATTCAGGCTATATACAGTATATATGTATTTTCTTTTGAGAAAGGATTTTACCAGGAAGGATACATTGAGATTTCTCTCATTTTCAAGTATGTCCTGGGTGGCGAGTATGTACCGTTAGGTGTCTTGCCCAAGGACACTTACTGGAGAGGTGCTCATGCCGGGATCGAGCCCGTGTCTCCACAGGCTCTTTCCACACAGAGCAGTGATATTACCTCTACTCCACCCAGCCGGCCGAATATATAGTCCTCCTATTCAAAATGCGATAGCAGTGCTTCCATCTCAGCTATTTTAACCATCGTTTTGGGCTTCCAACTTACAAATCTTTCCTCGTTTACTTTCAATTCACTGTTTAGAGAAAAAAGCCCTGCAAGAGTCTTGCAAGGGGAAATGATAAATGATAAATTGATACTAACAGGGAGAAAATAGATGGGTTTGTTATTATTTATTTTACGCCGTGGTATGTAGTTACAGAGCTGGCATAATACCTTTAGATAAACAAGACTTAATGACATTTAACTGCTTCTACCTTTCTTCAGATTTTATGAGTTTCACTAACATGGTTATTTAGAGAGCGGTGAAAAGCAGGAGAATGACTGGGGAATGGAAAATTCTAGGTCAAAATAGACGATTTGGAAAGTGAGATGAATGGGAGAATTTTTGTGGTTTGGCTAATTTGACATAGAATTTTCCATTCTCCAGTTATTCTCCTGCGTTTCACCGCTCTCTGAATAACCCTGTTAGTTTACATTTCAGTTCAAAACAGATTTGCAGTGCAGCCAAAACAATATTTAGTTTCACGTACTGCAGAGTGACCAGATTTGCAAATACAGTAGATAACAAAAAAAGTATCGACTCCCAGACACGTCTGCAACCATATATTGTAAGAAGTTTGAACATCTAGTCTACAGGGACAGATAACACATCTCGACTTGCATAATAAATCTTGGTGGTTTGGATTAGACTGCACAGGGAGAGGAGGTGGGGATGTCCCTCTACCAGTTCCCACGGCTCTCAAGGACTGAACTAGATTGTGAAACCGTCAACCACCTCAGCAACTGTAAACAGAAACCGTTCTGCCATATAATTTGTAACTGTACAAATATACAGTATCTCACAGAAGTGAGTACGCCCCTCACATTTTTTTAAATATTTTATTATATCTTTTCATGTGACAACACTGAAGAAATGACACTTCGATACAATGTAAAGTAGTGAGTGTACAGCTTGTATAACAGTGTAAATTTGCTGTCATCTCAAAACAACTCAACACACAGCCATTAATGTCTAAACCGCTGGCAACAAAAGTGAGTACACCCCTAAGTGAAAATGTCCAAATTGGGCCCAATTAGCCATTTTCCCTCCCCGGTGTCATGTGACTCGTTAGTGTTACAAGGTCTCAGGTGTGAATAGGGAGCAGGTGTGTTAAATTTGGTGTTATCGCTCTCACTCTCTCATACTGGTCACTGGAAGTTCAACAAGGCACCTCATGGCAAAGAACTCACCCAGGATCTGAAAAAACAGAATTGTTGCTCTACATAAAGATGGCCTAGGCTATAAGAAGATTGCCAAGACCCCGAAACTGAGATGCAGCACGGTGGCCAAGACCATACAGCAGTTTAGGCCCCCGGCACACGAGCGTTAATAGAGAGAGGAAGGAACGTCCGTGAAAGTGGGCGTTCCTTCCACTCTCTGCGCTCAGCGTACAAAGCGCGATCCTCCTATGGAGAATCGCGCTTTGTATCCTTTCAGCGTCCGTTTAGCTTTTTGACGGGGAGGGCTTTTTCACGTCCGGTGGAGGGCTTTCCCTGTCAAAAACCCACGGACGCAGGGAAGTGCGGGCGCATATGAGCCAAAAATACGCTCGTGTGCCGGGGGCCTTAACAGGACAGGTTCCACTCAGAACAGGCCTCACCAAGGTCGATCAAAGAAGTTGAGTGCACGTGCTCAGCGTCATATCCAGAGGTTGTCTTATGGAAACAGATGTATGAGTGCTGCCAGCATTGCTGCAGAGGTTGAAGGGGGGGGGGGTGTCAGCCTGTCAGTGCTCAGACCATACGCCGTACATTGCATCAATTTGGTCTGCATGGCTGTCATCCCAGTAGGAAGCCTCTTCTAAAGATGATGCAAAAGAAAGTGCTGAAGACAAGCAGATGAAGGACATGGATTACTGGAACCATGTCCTGTGGTCTGATGAGGCCAAGAACACTTATTTGGTTCAGATGGTGTCAAGCGTGTGTGGTGGCAATCAGGTGAGGAGTACAAAGACAAGTGTTTCTTACCTACAGCAAGCATGGAGGTGGGAGTGTCATGGTCTGGGGCTGCATGAGTGCTGCCAGCACTGGGGAGTTACAGTTCATTGAGTGAACCATGAATGCGAATGTACTGTGACATACTGAAGCAGAGCATGATCCCCTCCCTTTGGAGACTGGGCCGCAGGTCAGTATTCTAATATGATACCGACCCCAAACACACCTCTAAGGCCGGGTGCACACTAGGCGTTTTTTTGTGCACACTAGCGTGCGTTAACCCTTTAGCTGCTGAGGCATTTTCCGCCTCTGTGCTGAGGTCATTTTTACCGGTTTTGCTCATCATCTTTAAACGCGTTTTGAAGGCTTATTTTAGTATATGACCCAGACATATTATATATCGTTCTTTCCGTCAGACTCGGCAGATTCATAATATGTCATTATTATATGTATACGTCATGACCTGTCTGTATATTATAACAAAAAATGCAATAAAATATGAATTTTCAATAATTTACAACGTGTAAAGTGTTTTTTTTTTTACACGATTTAACATGCGAGCAATTGCGGTTATATTTTGTATGGGGTGCGCTTGTTAAAAAAATTAGAAATGGGGTTTCGTTACATTTTTTTTTTGGGGAAAATTACGCGATTTTTAACAAACGCACCGCATACAAAAATCGTTCGTGCGGCATCATTGTTCACATTATAATTGAAATGGGAACAATATTGCTGCATTAACAAACCAAAAAAAAGAAAAAAACTTGTTTATTTTTTTTTATAATTTTTTTTAAAATATTTTTTTATTTTTAATTTTAATTATTTTTTTTAAACTTTTTTCATAGTCATGTTTGGTATCGTTTTAACGGCCATGCTCTGGCCGATCCAACAGTACCAAACTTTAACCCCTAGCTGCCACGGATCGGGAGATAGGGGGTTACAATGAACCCCCTATCTCCACCATTGGTGGCAGCTAGGGGTTAACTTCAGGACTGGCGTCATCGTGCTATGCACAATGACTCCAGTCCTCAGGGGGAGTTCCCGGAAGCTTGGCCGACATCCAAGATGTCGGCCAGCTCCGGGAAAGGATCACGACCCGGCGCTTTTCAGTGCCGATTCGTGATCCGGCTCCCCAGGGGTTAATGACAGCCACCGTTTGGAAGGGCAGACTGTGCCCTTCCAAGCGGTGCCTGTATTAACTCCCTGCTCCCCGGCGATCGGGAGGGAGACCTCCCCGCCTCCCTTTCAGGCGCCTCCTCTGCACACGCGGGGGGGGGCGTCTGAAATAGATGTCATCGCGCCGCCGCGATGACATCTATTGTGCCCGCGGCGGTCCCGGATTGACGGGCTGACATCCAAGATGTCAGCCCGCACCTGGGGGCACAGCGATCGGCCGGAATCCGGCCGATCGCAGGCTGCTTCGGGAGGACGCGCTCAGCGCGTCTTCCGCAGCCAACCCTTCCTGCGGCAGGACGCGCTGAGCGCGTCCTCCGCAGCGTAGTGGTTAAAAACAACGCACCCGTGCGTTAAAAGTGACGGAAGAGATGGTAGACACCAGACGATGCGTTAATTTTGATGCACGTCGTTAAAAACTGGATTGGAGTTGAATAAAAAAAAAGAAGCTGGGCTTTTGACATTTGACGTTCAGCACGCGGCCAATGTCGAGTCAATCCTAGCGCACAAACCTTGGTGTTTCCATTGCGGACGTCTTCAGCACATGTTATGCGTAGTGCGCGTTATGCGTGTGTTCTTCTCTATCCGCGTAATTATTTGCTGCGGCGCACGCCGGTAAGTGCGTTTTAATGCGCGTTAGTGTGCACAAAAAAACACCTAGTGTGCACCCGGCCTAAGACAACCACTGCCTTGCTAAAGAAGCTGAAGGTAAAGGTGATGGACTGGTCAAGCATGTCTCCAGACCTAAACCATATTGAGCATCTGTGGGGCATTCTCAAACAGAAAGTGGAGGAGCACAAGGTCTCTAACATCCACCAGCTCCGTGATGTCGTCATGGAGGAGTGGAAGAGGACTCCAGTGGCAATCTGAAGCTCTGGTGAACTCCATGCCCAAGAGGGTTAAGGCAGTGCTGTAAAATAATGGTGGCCAGACAAAATATTTCAACTTTGGGCCCAATTTGGACATTTTCACTTAGGGGTGTACTCCCTTTTGTTGCCAGCGGTTTAGACATTAATGGCTGTGTGTTGAGTTATTTTGAGAGGACAGCAAATTTACACTGTTATACAAGCTGTACACTCACTACTTTACATTGTAACAAAGTGTCATTTCTTCAGTGTTTTCACATGAAAAGATATATAAAAAATATTTACAAATATGTGAGCGGTTTACTCACCTCTGTGAGATAGATTTTTGTGCCAAATTAATCACCTTTTACTTTAATAAAAGTTTACATTTTTTAAATTGAAAAAAAAAAAACTACCTGCTTCAGGTAAAACATTGGAGATTCAGATCATGTATTGTATAATTATTCTTATTATCATCATTTACAGGTATATAGCGCACCAGTTTCAGCAGCACTTTATAATAACCAACGGGGACTGAGACAAAATTACAAACATAGGGCCCCTCGTGTTTCTGTTGCTATCACCTCCTTCTAGCTAACGCTAGCGGCTGGATGGAGTAGAGGTAACTTCACAGCTCCATAACTGTGGAGACACAGGTTCAAATCCTGGCCAGAGCACCTCTCCAGTAAGTATCCTTGAGCAAGACACATAACGGTACATACTCGCCACCCAGGACATTCTTCAAAACGAGAGAAATCTCAATGTATCCTTCATGGTACAATACTTTAAATAAAATACTAGAGGTGATAGCACTGCTGCGAGATCACCTGTGAATCGCTAGCGAGTTAAAAAAGCGGTTAGCGTGTGTTAATTTGCAATCTGTAACGCAAACTTACTGTACTGTACGCTCCCTATACCTACCATGGGGAGTGCAAAGTGAAAGCACAGAGTAACTACGCAAGATGTCTGAGCATCATGGGAGTATTAGGCTAATGTCAGACGAACGCAGTCAGAGCGCACTCTGTGTGCGTGCATAATGCACAGACGTACTGACGGAAGATACTGTAGACACCGTACAATCCATTTTTCTTGACGGACGTAGAAAAAAAGGGAATTATGGGAAACAAAATTAATATGAAAAATGATAAAAATTTGAAAAGGATATGAAAACCCATTGTGTGCGTCAAGGTGATGGATGTCGCAAATGCGCTCCGTCTGACATCTCATCACTCACACAGAAAGATACATGGACGTGGTGCACTCTGCGCGTCCGTCTAGCAGTTCTACGTTCTTGCCTAACTTGCATCCATTTGCCACATGCGTTGTGCGTGCGCAGTTCGGTGCGGACGTACTTGGTATGTGGGTCTCTATTGCTCATGATTCTATGCTACGACGGACGTTAAACTGTGCGGCAACACGGATGTGATCACTGCGTTCGTCTGACACAGGCCTTAGTCTACCGCTTTCACAATGCTGATGGTTGATGATCCCTTGTTAAAATATTTTGTATGGGGGGGGGGAAAATAACACTGAGTGGGTTTTCTCTGTCCATGTAGATGAGTTTGTGAATGCGATTTTGAGTTGCATAATGCTGAGTGCCCTGCTATGTTATCACCTTGATGATGGTTAGTGCGCATGCAGCGCATCCCTGTTGTGTCACAATTACATAATGTGCGTGTGTGATTTTTTTTTTCTTCAATATGTCACCAGTAGAAACTATTGCAGTAATGCTTGTTGTGCTTATTAAACCCAATGTGTGTTTGGAAGGAATAATTAGTGTCCTGATGGGAGGAAAGGACAGCCAGGCGAAATAAACATTTGTTATTGGAAAATCTTCAGCTGAACCTGGAAAATGGTTACAGATTCTGAAAATTGGGGTATTAAATTTACAATACAGAGGTGAAAGCCTTTTATTACCATTCTAGATATTGCGAGTTTGATCAGTTTTGATCTGTTGCAGTTTGACTCCAGGAGGACTGTTCACTGAGGATGAATCTGTTTGCCCCAAAATGCCAGTTTATGTTGCTTCACTCTTTTAAACTTGGGTCAGAAAAGTGAACCTAATTGTTAAAGCAGTGCTTGTGTGGTTTTGATTTTTTTTTCTTGATCTTTCTCCCTGCAGGACACAAAGGTCACCTTTACACTTTATTGCGGCGGCTACTGTATTGCTTTCTCCCTTTTTTTGCCACAGAGACATGAAACCTTTGAGGTTCTATTTATCTAGATAATCTTTACTCCAATGGCTGATCCACCCGTTGTGACAACTGCCACTATTCCTGATAATATCCAATCAAGTGCTTCTCTTAGGAACACGGAGAAAACGTTTAGGGAATATAAACAAAACACCCAGTTAGACAAACCTATATCATTGTCAAATTGACATATTTCACACTCATACCGATGCTTGTCACTCTTTATCTGGTTGCCAGATGTAGCTTTGTTTTCTGGACACATTTCTCTTTCATACATGGGGGGAGCAGAGAGGAGGAGCTGTCCTGTAGCGTGTAGACACTGCAGGAGGGAAATGAATGACGTAATCAAGGTATTGCATTTGGCATACCACCCTAAGTAATGGTTTGATTTCCTACATCCACTACACCCCAGTGTCTACACACTTTTCACACACCATCCATAAAGATGTATAAATTATACTATATGTCCAGAAAACTTAAAATTTGAAAACACTACTAAATATGTGCCATTGGAAATGAAATCTGTTTGTTTTCATAGTTTAAAGCATGAGATACACTGAGCGTGTTGCGACGCGCTGTGCCTGTAGGCGGCGCTGCGCGGCGAGATGCGTTCAGTGTGTTCAGATTTTTCCACCTCCCTCGCTCAGGTCGCGTCACGATGCGGCGCTGAGCGAAGGGAGTTGGAAAAATCCAACTTTCCCCTCGGCAGAGCGGTGCGCTGAGGGGAGGAGCTAGATCTGCAGCACACGGCGCTTGCGCCAGGTCCTGTAGGTCCCTCCCACCAGCACTGCTCCATCCACACTTCCCTCTGTGTCTTCGCCTTGGTCGGCCCAGCAGCACGGGGAGAGCCGCTCCTCAGCAGGACCCCAGGCCAGGTGCTGCCGGGACCCCGCTCCATAATAGCTCACATCACTCAATAAATTTGCAGATAAACAACCACTGCCTGTGTGTGTGTGTGTGTGTGTGTCTGTCTATATATACAGTGGCAAGAAAAAGTATGTGAACCCTTTGGGATTATGTGGAGTTTTGTATGAATTGGTCATAAAATGTGCTCTGATCTTCATCTAAGTCACAACAATTTGAAAAACACAGTCTGCTTAAAATAATACAACACAAACATTATATGTTTTCATGTGTTTATTGAACAGAACATGTAAACATTCACAGTGCAGGGTGGAAAAAGTATGTGAACCTTTGGACTTAACCTCAACCAAACGTTTCCTGTAGTTGCAGATCAGACCTGCACAACGATCTGGAGTAATTTTGGACCACTCCTCTTCACAAAACTGTTTCAGTGTAGCAATATTCTTGGGATGTCTGTTGTGAATCGCTCTCTTAAGGTCATGCCACAGGTTGAGGTCAGGACTGGACTGGGCCACTCCGGAAGGCGTATTTTGTTTTGTAGAAGCCATTCTTTTGTTGAATTACTTGTATGCTTTGGGTCATTGTCCTGTTGCATCACCCATCCTCTGCGGAGCTTCAGTTGGCGGACAGATGGTCTTACGTTTTCCTGCAAAATGTCTTGATAAACTCTGGAATTCCTTTTTCCATCAATGACAACAATCCGTCCAGGCCCTGAGGCAGCAAAGCAGCCCCAAACCATGATGCTTCCTCTGCCATATTTTACAGTGGGGATGAGGTTTTGATGTTGGTGTGCTGTGCCTTTTTTTCTCCACACATAGTGTTGTGTGTTTTTTCCAAACAATTCAATTTTGGTTTCATCTGTCCACAGAATATTTTGCCAGTAGTGCTGTGGAACATCCAGGTGCTCTTTTGCAAACTTCAAACGTGCTGCAATATTCTTTTTGGACAGCAATGGCTTCCTCCGTGGTGTCCTCCCATGTACTCCATTCTTGTTTAATGTTTTCCTTATTGTAGATGTGTCAACATAAATGTTAGCATGTGCCAGAGATTTCTGTAAGTCTTTAGCTGACACTCTAGGATTCTTCTTTACCTCATTAAGCATTCTGCGCTGTGCTCTTGCAGTCATCTTTACAGGACGACCACTCATAGGGAGAGTGTATACAAATGGAGAAAGTTCAGCACTGTTGCTAGTCTGTCTTGCCGAGGACACATGAACATCAAGGCTTTTGGAGATACTTTTGTAACCCTTTCCAGCTTCATGCAAGTCAACAATTCTTGATCGTAGGTCTTCTGGGAGCTCTTTTCTGCGAGGCATGGTTCACATCAGGCAGTGCTTCTTGAAACCAGTAAACCCAAAACTGGTGTGTGTTTTTAAAGGACAGGACAGCTTTCAGCAACACATCCAATAATATCACACTGATTGAACTCAGGGTTAGCGCACTCCTGGCTCCAATTAGCTCTTGGAGAAGTCATTAGGCTAGGGGTTCACATACTTTTTCCACCCTGCACTGTGAATGTTTACATGTTCTGTTCAATAAAAACATGAAAACATATAATGTTTGTGTTGTATTATTTTAAGCAGATTGTGTTTTTCAAATTGTTGTGACTTAGATGAAGATCAGAGCACATTTTATGACCAATTCATACAAAACTCCATGTAATCCCAAAGGGTTCACATACTTTTTCTTGCCACTGTATATACCCACACAGACCAGACTATATATATTATGATCTCTGTTGTTTTATTATGGGTCCAAGATCCCTCATGCGTTCATTTTCCCATTTTGAACATACCATTTGACTCTCACTCTTTATGACAACTAACCCCCACCCATGTGACCCTTTATGTCCTAATGTTTAATTCTAGGAACCGATCAGTAAGCTCCAGACCTGAGGAAGAGAGTAATACTCTTGAAAGCTTGTCTTTTAAATGTGACTGCATGTGTGTGACTGCATGTGTGTGACTGTGGAAGTGTGGAAGTGTGTGTGATGGTATGTGGATGTGTGGGACAGTGGGCCGTGATAAGTGGCGCTCTGTG
The DNA here is from genome assembly GCA_009667805.1 of Leptobrachium leishanense. Taxonomy (NCBI): domain Eukaryota; kingdom Metazoa; phylum Chordata; class Amphibia; order Anura; family Megophryidae; genus Leptobrachium; species Leptobrachium leishanense. The sequence continues at coordinate 133,744,317 of CM019063.1, read as the reverse complement.
ATATGCTCATACACACCATGTTTTTTAGGGGTGGGGGGCAGCAATTTGTCCTTTGCTTTGGGCAGCACAGTGGCTTGGGCCGGCCCTGAGAATATTGCTACACTGAAACAGTTTTGTGAAGAGGAGTGGTCCAAATTACTCCAGATCGTTGTGCAGGTCTGATCTGCAACTACAGGAAACGTTTGGTTGAGGTTATTGCTGGCAAAGGAGGGTCAACCAGTTATTAAGTCCAAAGGCTCACATACTTTTCCACCCTGCACTGTGAATGTTTACATGTTCTGTTCAATAAAATCATGAAAACATATAATGTTTGTGTTGTATTATTTTAAGCAGACTGTGTTTTTCAAATTGTTGTGACTTAAATGAAGATCAGAGCACATTTTATGACCAATTCCTGCAAAACTCCACGTAATCCCAAAGGGTTCACACATACTTTTTCTTGCAACCTCTATATATATATATATATATATATATATAGTCTGGTGTGATTGGTTATATTTACAGTTGTGTTCAAAATTATTCAACCCCCACTGAAATTGAGTGTTTTGGCCAGTTTGACATTGATTTTGATCATTCAGTCATCTTGCTTACAATTAAATCAAAGAGGCACGTGTAGGTCAGACAAATATAACATAACATTTATAATGAAATAACCACAAATGTCTTTTCTGTGCTCACATCATTATCAGTTTTATTCAACCCCCAAGTGACATTCAATCTTAGTACTTAGTACAACATCCTTTTACAGGTATAACAGCTTTTAAACGTGAAGCATAGCTTGACACAAGTGTCTTGCAGCGATCTACGGGTATCTTCGCCCATTCGTCATGGGCAAAAGCCTCCAGTTCAGTCACATTCTTAGGCTTGCGCACTGCAACTGCTTTCTTTAAGTCCCACCAGAGGTTCTCAATCGGATTTAAGTCAGGTGACTGCGATGGCCACTCCAAAATGTTCCAGCCTTTAATCTGCAACCATGCTCTAGTGGACTTGGAGGTATGCTTGGGATCATTGTCCTGTTGAAAGGTCCAACTTCTCCCAAGCCTCAGGTTTGTGACGGATTGCATCACATTGTCATCCAATATCTCCTGGTACTGAAGAGAATTCATGGTACCTTGCACACGCTGAAGCTTCCCTGTACCTGCAGAAGCAAAACAGCCCCAAAGCATGATTGACCCCCCGCCATGCTTCACAGTACGCAAGGTGTTCTTTTCTTCATAGGCCTTGTTCTTCCTCCTCCAAACATAGCGTTGATCCATGGGCCCAAACAGTTCTAATTTTGTTTCATCAATCCAAAGAACACTATCCCAAAACTTCTGTGGTTTGTCCACATGACTTTTGGCATACTGCAGTCGACTCTTCTTATTCTTTGGAGACAGCAAGGGGGTGCGTCTGGGAGTTCTGGCATGGAGGCCTTCATTACGCAGTGTGCGCCGTATTGTCTAAGCTGAAACTTCAGTACCCGCATCTGACAAATCTTTTCTCAGTTCCTCAGCAGTCACACGGGGACTTTTCTCCACTCTACGCTTCAGGTAGCGCACAGCAGTCGAAGTCAGCATCTTCTTTCTGCCACGACCAGGTAGCGTTTCAACAGTGCCCTTTGCCTTGAATTTGCGAATGATGCTTTCTATGGTCTCTCTTGGTATGTTTAACATCTTTGCAATCTTCTTATAGCCATTGCCCTTCCTGTGAAGAGTAATCACCTCTTCTCTTGTCTTCCTGGACCATTCTCTTGACTTCACCATGTTTGTAACCACACCAGTAAATGTCTTGAAGGAGCTGAGTATCACAGTCATTTTAAAGCTGCCTAATTGGTGCTTATTATGCTTTATTGCTGCTCCGTGACATCCACAGGTGTTTTCAATACCTGATTGAAAACACTTGAATGAACCTCTGTTCTTCAGAGTGATAGTCTTTAAGGGGTTGAATAATTGTGTCAATGAAGAATTCACAAAAGAAACATTTACTACTGTATTACAAAACCAATTGATGTCATTTTAGTTGCATATGGTTCTTTAAAAAGTCCTTGTAGGATTTCATTCTGAATACAATTACAAATGTACACTAAATTCCCTAAAACCCTTTACAGCATTGGGGGTTGAATAATTTTGAACACCATTGTATATATATATATATATATGTCTGGTCTGAGTGGGTATGTATACATATATATATGGTCTGGTCTGAGGTGTGTGGGTATATATATATATAATCATATAATCACAGGGGTGCTATATGTTCAGGGTTACTTTAAAAATGTTTTTATACTATTCCGATTAAATTGACAGTAATTTATATGTATTTCATTCAATAGAAACTTTTTAGTTTATATGACATGCGCTTTTGTGAAAATAAAAGGTTTTGGCGTGTACATTTTAATTTAGTTAGTGTATTCCTATCCAATGCGGAGAGAAGCAAATGTAATGCAGTGTAGACTGGCTGCGAGGCGGAGCGGAGCGAAGTCAAGCCTGCAAAATGTTTGCTTCTCTTTGTTTCACTACGCTGTGTGTCGCTACGCTCTCAGTGTATCTCAGGCTTTAGCATGATGGTCAATCTGCTAACACTTTTTAAAACCAACTTTTGCCCAGTTGATCCTGCATAGAGCTCAGAACTGTAGTAACTCCATTTGGCCAGCAGATGGCCAATATCTACTTGCTAGATAGGGTATTGCAGTAAAAATACTTAGAAATATTTGGAATATTTCCATACTGTATAAGTAAAAGGATTTAAAAAAAAAAAAAAAAATAGTTTGACATTATTTTTTTGGGAAAACCACTTGGTAGTCAAGATGTTAAGCATTGAATTGGACATTTTAGCCCAAAGTAAATGTGTTTATAAAAAAATGTCCATTTATGATTTGTTTACAACTCCTATTTTGACCTGAAGTCTAGAATCCACAATTTCCAGTTTAGTGTCCTCTCGAACTGAAAGTTCAACATTGTATAGTTCAAAACAAGAGTCTAACCTTTTCTACTTTTTAACAATGTTTAGCATCGCTACGATTGAGGATCAATCAAATACATATTCATGGAGTTAAGAGATTTATGGGGCTCTGTCCAAGCTCACTTGGTCCACCCTTGCGGCCTTAAACCCAGTGCAAACGGTTGGAGGACTGTGTAAAACAGAAGTGATATTGATGTGTCATTACTTCCCCCCCCCAACAAATTCCTTCTACCTTTTGTATATAAACTAAGGCTGCAAGAGAGGAACAGGTAAAACGTTCACATTGTACATGTGTCTCTGTCCTACTCAGAGTATCGGCTCCCATGATCTGCTACATGTGCAGTAGCATAGTCTTACAATTCTAACAGGCCAATGAGGCACATGACAGGGAAAAGGGGGAAGAGGGGGAGGGGCAGGGAAAGAACACAAGGACACATGGGATGGAAAAAGGGGCGCAGGGCTACACAATTTTTTTTTTTTGAGAAAGTATTTTACCAGGAAGGATACATTGAGATTTCTCTCGTTTTCAAGTATGTCCTGGGTGGCGAGTATGTACCGTTAGGTGTCTTGCCCAAGGACACTTACTGGAGAGGTTGCTCGCTGGGATTGAACCCATGACTCCACAGGCTCTCTCCATGCAGAGTAGTGATGTTACCTCTACTCCACCCAGCACATGATAGTGAAAGAGAGAATGGGGCAACAGAGAAGAACAGGGGGACAAATGACAGTGAAGAAGTGGCACATGGACACATAGGAGGGAAGCAGGAGCATTGTGGCATAATGACCCACAGAACTCCACAGCTATACGATTCACAGTAATGTGCAGTGTGCATGAGACCCATATACACACAATGGTTTATTCACAAAACTGAAACTAATGTATCACTGACAAAGTAGTCAGTAAATAGAAAAATGTAGAATTTGATACATTTACACCCAAAATAGCTTATCAAAAATTATCAGATCTGCATAGCATGCACTGGATTACCCTTCGTAGCTCAATATGGAAGTTCACCTCTGGTGTTTATAGTCTAGTCAGGTCATAACTGAAGCAGACGAAATGCTTGACTGTTCACCAAGGGGGCCAGGAGATGGGAACAAAATGACGCTGGGCAGAGTTTGGATGGAGATTCTGAGTTCACAATCTGCAGACAATGCGTAAAGACTGGTGATGTTTACGCAGTTTGACAATTAGCTTTGTCAAGATGATCAATAGAGAGCTGGTATCCTGTCATGAAATTTCACTTCAAACAATGGTAGTAGCATTCTATGAATAAACGTCTGTTTTTTTTTTTTTGCTTCAAACAATGGTACTACCATTGCTTGAAGCATGCACATCTACCAGAGATGTGCAGTCAGGGGCGGCAGGTGAGGCAGGGCGTCACCTACCATTCCATTAAGTGGTTATTAAAATATGTGTAATTAATTAATTATCCTGGTAGCCCTGAGAGCAGCAAGATCCTGGGTAGTCCTGAGAGCAGCCAGATCCTGGGGAGCCCTGAGAGCAGCCAGATCCTGGGGAGCCCTTAGAGCAGCCAGACCTGGGGAGTCCTGAGAGCAGCCAGATCCTGGGGAGCCCTGAGAGCAGCCAGATCCTGGGGAGTCCTGAGAGCAGCCAGATCCTGGGGAGTCCTGAGAGCAGCCAGATCCTGGGGAGCCCTGAGAGCAGCCAGATCCTGGGGAGCCCTGAGAGCAGCCAGATCCTGTGGAGAACTGAGCAGCCAGATCCTGGGGAGCACTAAGAGCAGCCAGATCCTGGGGAGCACTGAACAGCCAGATCCTAAGGAGCACTGATCCTACATAACCCGTATCTAGCTCTGATACTAGCCAGTACCTCACCAGCCAATGACCTCACCGCACGACACTGACCTCTACTCATCATAAAATAGTCTTTATTTGTAACTCCTTTGACTTTTTGTAGCACCACTGTTTTGCTAATTTGAAAGGGAATCACTACCTTCATACCAAGGCGTTTTCTTTTGCTGACCGATTATAGCTGAAAAAGTCCCTTAATCCCTTTCAAAGCTTTCTCATTCTCCCAAATGACTGCGGCATGCCACAGAAGGGAGGACCACAGCGAGCCGAGCGCTGTCCTACAAGACAACCCTCCACTCAGTCCGTGTGCTGTGCTGATCTTTCTAAAAGGGAGTGATTACTTTTCAAATGGGCAAAACTTGTATTGCCCAGAACAGCGTCACTTTGAAAAGGTTGGCTACAAGGTGGACTGCCTTACAGTGATAAGACTCTGGCACAGTGAGCAAATTGCTCGGTGAGCTGCAATGGTCATTGACTCAAGCATAACTCCAAACTAGATCAGGCCAAACCTCCACAATGTCCATTCCCTTTGCATACGGTATACATGTGTCTTCCTTTGGACCATGCCTCTCCCCACTCTGAACTTGCCCCTTTCTGGGTCAGCTTTCAGTTCCAGTCTGTCCTGGATTAGAAGCCGGAGTTTTATAGGGACCAAAGCACATTCTTTTAGATCAAGAGTGAAACGTTCACAATAACTTGCTCGCAAATAACTGATTGTTGCAAGTTAGGAAAATGCTTTTCTTTAAAATACTAACCTGGTTTAGGTAAAGTTTAAAAAACAATTAGAATATCAATTTAACTAATGCTTAACTAGTTCTTTGTAGCTTCCAGTAGTTGATAAACAGTATTATTTATTTCTTATAATATGTATATAATTAAAGTGTCCCATGCAGTGGCGTAGCGTGGGTTGTCGGTGCTGGGGCAAGGCAAGAATTGTGCGCACCCCCAACCTGTGGACATGGTAACACACCCGGATTCCCTTCCACCAGTAGAGTATTGACCCCCTTACCCCACGAGCACATGTATTATATATGAACAAAATACGGATATAACAAAAAATGAAACACACATGCCCCCCCACACTATGCCACTGCTACCAGTCACCCTGTCCCTAGCATAGTTCCACTCTCTCCCAGTACCCCCAGTCACTCTCTCCCAGTCATTCTTTCCCTCCAAGTACCCCCAGTCACTCTCTCCCAGTACCCCCAGTCGCTCTCTCTCCCAGTACCCCCACTTTCTCCCAGTACCCCCACTCTCCCAGTAACCCCCAGTCACTCTCTCTCTTCAAGTACCCCAGTCACTCTCTGTCCCAGTACCCCAGTCACTCTCTCCCAGTACCCCAGTCACTCTCTCTCTTCAAGTACCCTCAGACACTCTCACTGTACCCCAGACACTCTTTCTCTCCCAGTACCCAAGTCACTCTCTCTCCAAGTACCCCCACTTTCTCCCAGTACCCCCAGTCATTCTCTCCTCAAACCTCCAGTTGCTATCTCTCAGTACACCCTAGTCACACTCTCTCTCTATCCAAGTACCCCCAGTCAGTGTCTCCCAGTATCCCCAGTCATTCTTTCCCTGAACCTCCAGTCACCCTATCCCCATACCCCCAGTACCCCCTCACTGTGTGTTTGTCATGCTGCTCTGGTGTCTACCTGCGTGGAGCTGCCGGTGACCGGGGGAGCTGTCCAGAGGGCTTGGTGGGGACCGGATTTTAATTTTGCTGCAGGGCAGGCATCTCCCTCCCTCTTTCCTGTTCAGTGGGTGCAGGGCTGCCAGTGGCGAGGGGCTGGCACAGGGCTTCAAGGGGGGCTGACAAACGTGGTACAGGGTGTTCTGTCGAAAAATGCTGTGCTGCTTCATGTGACTCATGTCAGTGTTAAGGAGGAGTCAGGACAGACCAGAATTTTATGGTCTGGTCCTCCCTTCTGGAAGCTTAGTGCTAAATCACCGCAGGTGCCGCAAAACAGGTGGCTACACCTGCAAGGGCCTCTCACGACACCAGTGTCCGTGAGTGAACACCTTCCTGATCCCTGCTGGAAAATATTAGTGGTTCAAACTTCTTTTAAAATTGTGCGCCCCCTAAGAAAATTGCGCCCGGGGGGACTGCCCCCGAGGCCCTCCCATGCTATGCCACTGGTCCCATGTGCTTTCGCAAGAGTGAAGACTTCGGACTTTCAAATTATTGCTGATATATTCTGGAATATTGAAGGTGATTGGTCCTTTTGTTGAATAGATTCCTTTCAAGTCCTCTTTATGTTCTTAAACTTTGAAAACAAAAACAGCAAGTGAGTTTTCTGTGCCAATTTCAATGGGTTTGTGAATGTGGTGTTGACTTACATAACCTATCATAGAGCTCAGCATTTTCACCTTGAAGAGGGTCAGTGTGTATCCCCTGCTGCATTATAATTACGTAATGTACGTGTCTGATCTTTTATCAATATGTCACCAAGAGAAACAATTGCAATAATGCTTGTTGTGCTTATTAAGTCCAGCATGTGTGAGACAGAGATAATTATCGTCTTGACGGGAAGCATAGACATCCTGGTGAATAAAGCAACTTGCTAGAAAACTTGTCTTTCAATTTTGAACTCATTAAAGTGTTACGTTTTTTTGTTTCAAATATACTGTCAACAAAGGGCATTTCTGCACCCCTTCACTGTACACTCTGCCCCATTTTAATCATGAGCACCCTTCTTGACATAAACAAAATAAATGACGCAACAGAGTATTTTCCCTTTATTCCATATTGCATGTAAATGCCATTACAGTGGAGTTGCACTTTGTGTTGCACTCATCCAGTAGCGCTGTGTGATGTTAGTTACCTCTCTCCTGGATCTTTCTATTGTCTATGCTCATTCCCTGCATTCTCCTCATTGAAGCTTGCATGCATTGGCAGCTGCACTGGATTGGAAACTGAGGATCTAGGACAGCAGTACAGAGGAGCAAAGTGAAAAGAAATGGAGGGGGGATGTTGAAAGTGGGTGGGACATATCTGTCCAGCTGTATATGTCTATCTGCCCTTCTATATATACCTATCTGCCCAATTATATATAAACAATATATCTTCTCAGCTATGTACAGCTATCTTAAATAGATGAGAAAGTTAGTGCAACTACGAAGCTCCAAATTGATTAAAATATAGATTATATTAAAACAGTAGTGCAGTTGGTGCTATATTCGCATTAGTGCTGCTTTGGTTAGCGGAATAGTGTGTAAATAATCTCAAAAAACTTACACCACCGTGCTCTTGGTGGTTTCTGTACACCCCTTTTAGAGGGTCTTGGCAGGATCTTGGAGGGCAGTAGAAAAGGATCTCAAGAATCTTGGTAGACAGGCCTGACATACACTATAACTTCAATGTTCAAGCATAGAAAGAAGGGTGTAGCCCCTTTTGAGGAGGCCTCATTTGGTGGGATGGGGTGCACCTGAGGCTCCTTGGAGTAGGCAGAACACCTAAGTAGGACTTTCAGGAGCCTGGATGACACATAAGCCTGAGGCAAAAAGCTGGTCAGGAATCACGAGTGCCAAATCAGACAAAAATCTTGCCCAAAACCAAGATGCAGGAACATATATGATATAATGACCATATAGATTTCGGAATCAACTCCTCCAATAGACGTGCACAAAATGAATGTAAGCAGGTAGAATTCTATGTAGGTTAAAAAACGTATGGGGAGACCATAGCGTTACACTGTATGGACAGTAATGTACTTTATATGAAGTGCATTACTGTCCATACAGTGTAATGCTGTGATCTCCCCATATCTATTTTGTCCTATGTAGATTTCTACCTCCTTTTATCATTCTGAATCTTACCTATCGACGTTGTGTAAACCTGCATCATTTGTTCAACACAAAGTACACTTCACATTGTTCTAAGGAAGCTACAGCTAGTTAACAGCAATCGAAGGACAGCAAATACACCCTGCCTCAATCTGCAAATGGCGTTTACGACATAAATCATTCTAATGGTGCTATGTTATATCTGGCATTGGGTGACCCCAAGTACGTCATGTGTCATTCTAACAATGTGGACCTGCGCTGACCAGACATTGGGCCAGATTACATAGCTGAAGCTAAAATGGGGATGCTAATTGGGAAAACATACATCTGCAGGTTTCCTCGTAGCATCCCCATTTTATCAGAAGAGGCGTCTGAAAGAAGTCGCCTTCTATCTTCATTTTCACATCCTTTTTCTGATACCTTGGGATACCCTGCTTTTTATTATGTCCTCCGGGGGTCTCTTAGCACGCTACTCCTGGGAGATCTAATCCTACATGCACTTCTTCTTCTCTCCCCCCCCCTCTGAATGTAGGCCTAGCACCCTTAGACGCTTTTCTGTCTTCTTCACAGGTCGGACACATGAAGGCCGGTATTTCTTTAAGGATCAGGGTCTCCGCCTAGATACATCTCTTTAGTGGTGCGCGAGGGGATAACTTTAGCCTTATTGCATGTTTATTGTAACATATATAGGGAGGAGGATTTCCTCTTTCTTGAGGGGGTCTATAACATAGTTCATTTTCAGATGTACTGCACGTCATGTTCCCTATTTATGCTTCGCATTTTATTTATATTTGTTCTTGCTTTCCGGAACCTTTTTTTTCCCCCTCCTACTAAAGATACAGGTTTTGCCATTTTCTCATTTTTTCTTATTCTCTCGGGATATTTATTATGCAAAACAGAGTTTGTTTAGAATTACATGTCACTTTTTGATATAATTTTCTGTCGGTATTTCTGATATAGTTTTTGTGTTGGGACGGCGACCGTCTTTGTCTAAGGTCTATCATAAATAAGACGCATGATTAGCATTAACATTATCGTATATATCATGGTATCTCACCTAATGTGTTGGACACCTGTCTCCCTCGCTAGTTCTAGGTAACTTGTGCAGTTTCAGATGCTACAAGGATTAACATGCACTTGGAAATGAACAGGACAGGGGGGTAAATGTCCACCCTGACATCTGCTGTTTTCAGCTGATCTCCTGTCTCAGCCACTTAATAAAAGTGCATGCTGAGCAAGAGAAGTCCATACTTACACTGCTAATGCTTGTTACAATCAGGACATACCATTTTATACATGGTTTTAACCTTTCGGGTGCCACATAAAGAATTGAGGTTATTATTTTTAGGCTTTCATTTTTTTCTCTAGTGAAATCTTGTAGAATCTTCTCTATTAGCCATACGCTAATGTAGACAAAATACCTCCCCTTTATATATTCACTCTACCAGTCTCCTGTTATTCCATCTAAGGTGGGCACAATGAACATCTTGCAGTGCATGATTTTGAAGTTGTTAGAGTGGTATAAACACCATAAATACTATTAATGTTGCTGGGATAGATATCTGCTTTCCCAGGAGTACATACTTTTTCGACCCTATTACGATCTTAACGCTTGGACATTTTGATCTTCAGATGGTGAGAGGCCATCCAGGCAGAGATCCCAGACAGTCACTGACCTACGAGAGATCAGAGGGGAATAGATCGGGAGTGGAGAGGTAGATCTAAGTGTCATCAGCTTATAAGTGGTACTTGAGGCTAGGGATGCACCAAAACGAAAATTTCCGTCCAATACGAAACCGACAATTCGGGATCGTTTCAGTGGAAAACCGATACCGAAACCGAAAATAAGCCTGGGCCTGGAGGAGAAAAAGAACCTGGGCCTGGAGGCCGGGAACCTGATCCTGAAGGCCGGCCAAGCACGCTGCTCAGCCGGCCTCAGGCGAGCCCCCGGCTCGGCTAGGCCTTGAAGGCCCAGCCGAGCCGGGGCTCGCCTGAGCCTGGAGGCCGGCCGAGCAGCTTGCTCGGCCAGGCCTCCAGGCCCAGGTTCGCATGGTTGATTGGTTGCACCATACTCACCTACATCCTCCTACTTCAACCCTGAGCTCCAGCGGTGACCGTCCAACGGCTGTCGCAGGCTGCTCGGCCGTCGTCCAGGCTCAGGCAAGCCCCTGGCTCGGCTGGGCCTTGTAGGCCCAGCCGAGGCGGGGGCTCGCCTGAGCCTGGACGACGGCCGAGCAGCCTGTGACAGCCATTGGATGGTCACCGCTGGAGCTAAGGGCCGAAGTACACATATTCACCTACATCGGCCCAGAGCTCCTCCAGCGATGGCAATCCTGCATCCAGTGCCCGCTGTTTCGGTCGCCGGTATGATGTCACGGAAGCCTTCCGTGACGTCATACCGGCGACCGACACAGCGGGCACTGGATGCAGGATTGCCATCGCTGGAGGAGCTCCGGGCCGATGTAGGGGAGTATGTGTGCAATCGGTGGATCGATTTAGGTGAGTATGACCCCACAACACCCTCCTGCTTGCTCGGCTGGCATCCCAGCCAGGGACTCACCTGAGCCTGGAGGACGGCCGAGCAGGCAACTCTGCCTCCAAGCTCAGGCGAGCACCAGGCTCGGCTGGGCCTCTAGGCCCAGGCCAAGTAGAGGCTTGCCTGAGCTTGGAAGACAGCCAATCAGGCAGCTCGGCCGGCCTCCATGCTCCGGTGAGCCCCGGGCTCCGCTGGGCCTATAGGCCCAGGCCAAGCCGGGGCTCGCCTGAGCCTGGAGGCCAGCCGAGCAAGCAGCTTGGCTGCCTCCAGGCTCAGGCGAGCCCCCGGCTCGGCCAGAAAATGGAAATTTTTGGCCGTTTTTTTCAGCAGAATTTCCATTTCGGCCGAAACGGAAAACACCATTTTCGGCCAATAATTTTCGGTGGCCGAAATTTCGGTGCATCCCTACTTGAAGCCATAGTTGGTGATCAGTTTACCCAGTGAGGAGGTATAAATAAAGAAGGGACCTAGGACTGAGCCTTGAGGTACACCGAGTGACAGAGGCATTGAAGAGGAGGAATTGCCAGCAAGGGATACTGAGAGGAAACTATTGGAGAGGTAAGATTTTAGCCAAGAGTGGGTCATATCACAGAGACCAAGAGAGAAGAGGGTCTGTAGGAGGAGGGGATGGGCGACTGTATAGAAGGCAGCTGAGAGGTCAAGTATCAGTATGGAGTAGTGGCCGTTGCATTTAGTGGAGAGGAGGTCGGTCATAACCTTTGTGAGATCGGTTTCTTTTGAGTGTTGGGAGCAAAAGCCGGATTGCAGGGGTCAAGCAAGGAGTTGGAGGATAGAAAGAGGGTTAAGCGGTCTCATAAAATGAATACACCTTTCAAGGGCTCTATTCCATTGTCGGTGCTAACGTTGCGTCTCGATATGTAATCGCTAGCGCTAGGGAGAAGTAAGTTTAATGTCTGGCATTGATATTCCGATCTTGATGCTACAGTCGGGTGAAAATGTTTTGTAATTTGCAGCTTGCACAAGCTTACTGTACTTCAGCTACTTCTATACCTAACATGGGAAGTTCAAGAATTTTTTAGCGTCTCGAGTCTCGACAAGTGAGGTATTACAAAGTGCTGGTGCAATTTACCACCGGGATGCGCAGGCAAAAATTTTAACGCCTCCTTTAAGCTGTTGCTAAATGATTCTGCAAATTCAAAATCATTTAACACCTTTCTAGCCTCCCCACTGAAACTCCCATACTTGCCTCTTATCCCGCAGCGAAAAGGGTGGCCCGATCCGCTGCTTTTTATCCCTGGGAGAAGAGTGAGACTAGAACAAATAGTTACTTGTCTCCCTCCGCAATTACTCCACAGCGCAATGTGATTTCGCGACTTGGAAGCGCAAGCCTCCATGGAGTCCTATGGACTACTGTGGGTATCACGGAGGTTAGAACTGTGTTCCGTGCAAGGTGCAGAGATAGCATCTTCCTTGGAATACAACGTTAACATGGAAACAGTAAGGGAAAATCTGCAATAGCAGATTTTCCTGCCTACTGTCTCCATGTTAGCTTCCACAATGGAATAGGGCCCTAATTTGGGAATTCGTGAGAAATTGCAAAGGAATTACCAATTTGAAGTCAAAATAGCTGAATTGGCAAAAATTGTCAAATATGAAATTCCTTTGCAAGTCTCTAATAACACAACCTCTGTGATATATAACTGAATTTTAGCTTTTGGCATCATAGTGTTTATATACGAACGCATAAAGGTGTCCCACTGCTTCTTTTTGTGCACTGTGCATTTTCTTGCTTACGACAGTCTATCGCAATTAACCAGTTTATTATTCTACATGTTTTTTTCCTATCACCGTTTTACGTGCTCTTCTTTTTTTTCATGCTATTAAAGCAGTAACTTAATGTTTCTTCAATTTTTTTTAAAGTCAAAATCTTAATTGGTATTTTAGTGACTCCATTTATTTTATTCATTTGTTGTCTTTTTCTTTATAATTTTTTTAAAGATATTTTTATTTAGCCATCACCCATTTTATCTTATTACCTCTGTCCTTCCTCATGTATCTTCTCAGCAGTATGTGCTATACAACCATCCCACAGAGATTATTAGCAGAGAGGAATGAGTAGTTAGATTCCCCTGTGTGTGTACTATGTAAAATGATATAGTACTCTAATCATTTGGTGAAGTGAGGAACTGGAGTTAAATGGTCCAGTGGGACACAGGGCAAGTATGTGGCTTGGGAAGCTACAAAATAGGTAGTTGGAGGCTTCTCTCCATTTGTGATGGCATATAAACCATTGATTACAGGGGGATAATCACACACCACAGCTAATTTGTTGGTGTTTCATAATTATGTGATAATTCTAAGTATGAGATGCCTGAAGAAGATGCAAAGATTCGATAGTAATACAATGGTGTTCTATATTACGTAATTTGTTTTATCAAATGCAAGAGTTACTTAACAATTGTGAAAAATGATACAGTGTATTAAGAGAGAGAAATGCTGTTTATACAAAGTTAGCATATGAATTCAGGATTGAGAAGCCAGTCATACCATTATTAGCAGGGTTATTCAGAGAGCGTGAAAAGCAGGAGAATGACTGGAGAATGACTGGAGAATGACTGGAGAATGAAAAATTCTAGGTCAAAATAGCCGATTTGGAAAGTGAGATGAAAGGGAGAATTTTTCTGGTTTGGCTATTTTGACCTAGAATTTTTCATTCTCCAGTCATTCTCCTGCTTTTCACGCTCTCTGAATAACCCTGTTAATATTTGACATAATGTTATTTTCTTGGGTAAATTTTGACGTTGCCTGCAAACGTGGCGTCTTTCGTCCAGCAAGTGATGGGAGTTGAGCACTCAACATCTTCTCTTGTTGTTACAACTTTATTTAAAGCTGAAGTACTGGTTATTTGTGATGGCATCGTTTTGGCTCAATACATGAGCCTTTCTAAAGCTTGTTTTGAGCTGAAATATTGCTCTCCAAGTAAACTAGCTCTTCGGTTTAAAATAATGGTGTGACTGGCTTCTCTTTTCTGAATCTAAGTAAGGTTTGCAGGTTGGCAACCCTTGACGCTGTGGGGAATACTTTTTCTCTATAGGATTGTCATTTTTGCGCTTTTCCTTCTACTGTTTTTTGTGAATACAACTTTTGGCCACTCCAGGTATAATTACATCTATCCTTCTTTTAAGACTTAAGGGGTTTTTCAGAGAGCACCGAATTGCACAGGACGGTGAATTTCCTTGTACGGTTCAATTTCGTGGCCATTTTGCTATTCAAAAAACTGGCGATTTGCCAAATATTAGCGAATTGCCAGCGAAATATGGTGACCTTTGGCGACAGTGAAATCTTCCAAAGAGAAGTAATGGTTAATCTATTCAAAGAACACCGAACAGCTGTGAAAAGTTGTCGAAATGCCCTGATTCTTGGTGGTTTCATTCAACAGCTTTAAACCGGCGAATACCTTAGGTTTCAATGTGAAAAAAAAGTCCCCACTTTTTTAAAATTTGTATTCAACTGTTTATTCTTTGCATTGCAGCAAAAAGTCTTGTTTTTATGTTTTTTTTAATTTTAGGCATTTTTCAGGGTTTTACTTGCAAAATTTTTGATTCTGATTATTTATTTATTTTACAAGTAGTTTTTTTCTGTAACAGACATTTTTATTATTATTCATAGGACCTTATATATTATTTCCAGGCACTTTCATGCACCGGTTTCTTTTTAACCTGTTTTAAAAGTTGCGTTTTCTTTTTTTACACCCCTTTTCGGCAGCTTGTCTGCTTTTTCCAGCAGCGGGTCAGCGGTCAGTTCGTCGGGTCATTGATGGTTTGGGGATCGGGTCGGCGGCATTTTTCGCCGGGTTTGCAGCTGCATTCAGCGTTTTTTAGAATTGATTCTGTGATTGTCTGGCAGTTGAAGATGCGTTCAGTGGGTCGATTTGGCGGGAGAAGCACACGGGGAAATCTTTGGTGCAGGAGATCTTATGACAAATTGGGCAAAGATTATTACTGGTAGAGGTATATACCACTCACATTTAAATGACCCTAAAGGTTTCCCGGCTCTAGGTTTAATCGCCTGTGGCCATGTAGAGAGTGGCACTTCCCTTCTTTACCAAGTAACAGGTCCTATACGAATTATGGAATAAATGTATATTTTTTACTTTTAACCCTTCATTGGCCGTGTTTTGCTAATTCCAACCTGATACCTCATGGGAACAACACCACTCAATCTACCAACGAGGAAAAGAGGTCCAGGGCACTTACCTAAGAGTGCCTAAGGCTATACTGACTGAGCCTGAGATTGAAAGGCTCCTTAATTGGTAAGTGCACTGTGTAATTACCTCTGTTGGGTTACCCTGCAGTATTACGCTGCAGTATTACGCTATGGGAGCATTGTCTCCCATCTGTTCTTAATTCGTATAGGACCTGTTACTTGGTAAAGAAGGGAAGTGCCACTCTCTACATGGCCATAGGCGATTAAACCTAGAGCCGGGAAACCTTTAGGCTCATTTAAATGTGAGTGACATTTAATTTGTGCACTTTATTGCTTATTATCTACGTATCCTCCTATATGTACTATTGCACTTAGCCCGGCTGGTTTTATTCTTTTAAGGCACCGCTGCACTTTACTGTTTTGTTGCACTCTATTTCACTATTGTGCCTACTATTGATGCACTTTATTTCATTATTTATATATGCATATGCAAATGTTCCAA
Source organism: Leptobrachium leishanense (assembly GCA_009667805.1). Taxonomy (NCBI): domain Eukaryota; kingdom Metazoa; phylum Chordata; class Amphibia; order Anura; family Megophryidae; genus Leptobrachium; species Leptobrachium leishanense. The sequence continues at coordinate 133,728,577 of CM019063.1, read as the reverse complement.
TTGCATTCCAGTGTTTTGCACTATTGATGCGCTGTCGGAGATAGTAATTAACCTACTAAAATCCTGCTGCTCATCTAAGGCTGCAGTTAATCGAGCTCGTTGATTGCGCATAGTGCGTCCGTTGAAACGGATACACTTTATAACGGATGAGATTGCAGTTACATTGTATCAGTTAGTTATGACTGACGTTGAGAAAAAGAAAAAAAATGCTGTATGCAGGGGTTTCTCTACATCCTTTGTAGCTTTTTCACGTCAATGTAATTTCGGCGTCCGTTGCATCATGCGTTGCCCGCGCATGAAAAAGTGTGCACGTGCTTTGTGTGTTGTGCTTTATTGACTCCTTTGAAAAGCTACAACGGACAGCAACCAGTGAAGTCAGACGGACGCGAAGAGTGCGCTCATGTGACCGCAGCCTTAACCGTTCATTTGTAGACCTTTCCCTTTCATCTCGTTTCCTGATACCTTTAATTTCTGTCAGATTATTTTAATCCCCTTCCACCTCAACACTAATTAAAGCATTAGATTTTTCCAGTATACGTAATAGAAATTAAAAAAAGAACAATGTTTAACCTGGCGGTCTGATTGTTTTCAAAATTTTGTGTCTAAAAGTGTTTAATTTTTTTTTGAAAGAAAATGTGTTGTTTTATATAGTAAACCTGTAATCCTTAGGAATAACTCACTGAAATCCGTGTAAACAAGAGTCTAGCAAACACATGGAGTCAGATAAAGTTTGAAACACGAAATAATTTATTATCCCAAAAATAATTATCCAAAATAATGGAAATAAATAATATTCAATAATATAATCAAACCAAAACCACTGAAATCTTTCAGAAAACAAGGGTTTTCTGAAAGATTTCAGTGGTTTTGGTTTGATTATATTATTGAATATTATTTATTTCCATTATTTTGGATAATTATTTTTGGGATAATAAATTATTTCGTGTTTCAAACTTTATCTGACTCCGTGTGTAGTCACTGCATATTGCCTCAGTAAATACCCTTCGTATATTATTTATTTATATATCTTGAAACATGGGACTGCACAAAGCACTTTTTACAGTTCAAATTTGCCTCCAGGTCCTGCCCCCCTGCGTCGAATGGCTCGCAGGGAGCGGAACCAGGAAGCAAGTCGCCTGCCACCGCGATCACGCTGCGATGACCGCAGGGGACAGCGAGGGAGCGCAGGATGCGGTGAGTATACAGCCCGAGTGTGGCTCGGGGTTACCATTCGCGGTAGCGAAATTTAACCCTGAGTCACACTTGGAAATAACGCCAGGGAGGTTAACTAAAAATATTAGTTTAACCCAAGTGTTAGCCTCACTGTATATCTTCAAAAAAGAGGCACAGATTTACTTTCTGTTCTGATTAGGGATGAAAATATAAATAATCATGTCATTGAACTAATTAATTTTTACATTTCTTTATTGAGTGCATGGTATCCAACCCTAAACCATATTATTTGGTTAAGTCCGCTAAGATGTGGTAGTATCTGATCGAATGAAAACGATCGGCCATGCGTCCCCCTTGAGAATGTATCAAATCATATGGTAAAAGAGCCCTGTGAGCTGTAGAGGCACATAAATAAATGATTAAATGCTCATTCTCTGCGACTGCACTAACTACACAGGTCCCTACAGGCAGGGGTTCTTGATCAATAAAACGATTAAACAAAATAAACATGTCACTTGTATTTGCTTTCAAACAGGGCAGCGTGCCAGGACTGCCCAACAAAAGGCACCAAGCTTAAAAATTAGCCTTTAAAAAGAGTTTGTGTCTATGCATATGGAATCACTTTCTGATTGAGATTGAGAAAACACGCTCAGATTCATAAAACAACTAAAATATAACTTTAGTTTAATGACATTGTTTATCTATCAAACAATGAACTGCGCATAATTCAGAACCCGGTTCCAAATTTGAGGTCCTATGACATAAAGAAAATTAATCATACAGCAGTGTTTTTCTTTTTCATTTCACAATTCACTGCTTACACTACTCAACAAAAACGTTATGTTTCCCGAATGAAAGTAGTTAAACTTTACTAACTTTGGATCAACAAAAAGGAATCTGATAATATTTTTTTAATTAGTTCTAGTTTCAGAGATACACAACTTATTCCGCTACATATATTATAGAGAAAAGCAAATTTCAACAGTATTATATTAAAATAACTTTCATTTACATTGTAGTTGTATCTTTCAAACAATAGTAAACTACAGAAAATAAAACAAACAAAATTATAAAAACATAGAAGGAATTGCAATTACTACCTGAAAAAGAGTGGAGAAAGTGCATTTTGAGGGACATGTTGCAGCCTTTAGTGATGATACATGTCCAGAAGGTTGCTTACAAGATCAACATAATTACCAGCTCTGCAGTTACCCAAGAAGCCGTGCACAACACTTTTAACCCCTTCACTACTAAGATCGAGATATCTCGGGCTTCAAAGGCACTATCTGGTGCCCCGATATTGAGATATCTCAATCTGCAACTCTGCAGTCCAAAAAAAATGAAATTCATTTGCTGCAAACTAATTTTGTTTGCTCTTGGGCTGCAGAAGGTGCCCCGAACGTTTTAGCCATGTAGGCATAATGCCCAAAGAGTTAAAACTGTAGAGTGAGCTGATGAATGCTCTGAAATATTGGGCTTTCAGCAGGAAGGAGAAAAAAAATAGACCTGCTGCTCCCACCTCTGTAACTCAATTTGTCAGCAGATGGTGCCATCTATTGGCCAAATAGGTTATTTACAGTAATGACTATTTATTACTGTGTAATTCATTTAAAATGATTTTACAAAAATACACTGGTTTCCTGCAATGTTTTTTTTTTTTTTGAAAATCACTTGGTACTGAAAGGGGTTAAATGCTTCCCAAGCTGGTTGCTCATTGCCATGGAGGACTAGCTCGAAGTTTTCATCCACAAAAAGTTCACAAATTTACTGTATCCCAGCCATTCTCCACACATTCCCACAATCACCCCCAGGCAATCACTCAGGCCCACAAATACCCTGTGACGGAAGCCTCCGCCACCTTCTGAGAGACTGGAATTCCAGGTGTCAGAGACTGGCTGGTGCGGGCACTCGCAGCAGTGGCTGCACTGCATAGGGACTTTGTGCCCTTTGGAGAGAAGCGGATGCCAGCCTCATGCCCACAGACTATGGGTGATTAAGGCAAGGACTATCCATGGAGCATTTGGACATTGCCATGTTGTTTGTTATTAGTTTTAAAGCATGTTTCTGTAGTGCAGTTCCAAGAGATGTTAGTTTACATATAAATGTATCCTCCCCCTGGGATTGATTGTGCTGGACAGATAAAATCTTATCACTGGGAGGAGGGGGGGGGGGCTCAGATAGCAGAGAGCTATTGTTCTAGACCCCCCCCCCCCAGATAACCAACATACATTGTGCAATGTTTTAACATACTGTCTGTCTGGAAAATAAAGCCATTCATTCCTGCTTTTACCAAAGATCAAGTCTCTCTGGTCGTATGTGTTGAATCTTGGCTTCACTGGAGAATCTCTCTGTACTATGAAAGGTGACTGTGGGTCTCCTGGCGTGGTTCTGGGACAGAGACGGGACGGACAAATAACGGACTAGTTCTGGTCCTGGAATTTTGGACAGGACCCTGAGCATTTCCGTTACACACACCCTCTCTCAATTATTTTGTAAAAATCAAACTAAGATGTGTGTTGTGAAAAATAAATTTTGTATGTGTGTATGTGTCATACATGTAATTGTTGTATGTATGAAAGCGTATTATGCGTCATATTTAACACTTCCTAAACATGCATGTTTTGGCATACCTTTGTAGCGCTCACCCGCGAAGGAGCCGCTGAATAAACCTCGGGATAGTCTCCCCGCACTAGGAAATAATTATACACCAGCACGGTTGTGGATTTTTCTATATTATATTCTTTACTGATCCCAATAAAGCAGCATATAATAATAATATGCATATATGGTATTGGAGTAACAAGAATTCGTAACGCGGGAAAAACACGCGGCGGTAAAAGAAAACCGGTTAACCCCCCCTCAGTTCTGGAGTGTAAGTCCCATGAAACATAGCTCAAAAATATATGTGTGTTGTCTAGGGTACCCAGGTACTATGTTCAACTGGCCAGTGAACGAAAAGAGCAATCTTCGACTAGTCACCGTTGGGGCCCTGTAAATTTAAACAATATTGTAGCGTGCGTTTCTGTTTGGAACTGTGGCCTGGGAGGCCTCTCACCCATCCGATGAACGAAACTGTCCAGCACTCGATGCCTCGACCAAAAGATCTTCTCCGCTTTGTACTGGGACTCCGTGACACTGAATCTGCTCCCTGCTTGCCAAATCTCCGCAACTGGAACAAACGATCCGCTGCCTGCACTCCCAATCGATCGGCGCGGCCTCCTAATGCGGGGTCCTGCCGGAAACCAGCTTTTCCACAGACCTCTCAGTGCTGCGCAGGTAGGTCCCAACACAATTACTGTCCCGATCTCCAGCACCAGTAAGACAGCGTCTGTACTCTGGCCTGGTTGCGATCCCTGACAGCTCCAACGTGCGTCCTCCACCTTTCACTGCTCCGCTCGCTCTTCTCCTGCCTTGCACGAGGCTGCTGATCCCTTTCCTTTTCCTGTACCACCCACTTCCTGTCCTCCCACAAAGGGTGATGGGAGATGGAGTCCGCTCTGTCCAGCATATTCCACAATGTCTCTGTATTCCAGCGTGGCCCTTTCCATCTGTTATGGCCACTAGGGGGAACCAGTGTATAATAATTCAATGCACCAGAATACAGTTTTTAAAGCAGCGCTACACTCCCCCCCCCCCAAACTCTTGGGTCCCTCCAAGGGAGTGTAACAGATACATAACATTGCAATATTTACATTAATCAATACGTTCCGGCTCAGTAGCAGACATATAATGGGTCAGATATACATCCTCAAGCTGACTCCTTTCCCTAACTACCTCAGCTAGCGTAGCAGACACTTCGGGCAGCCTTCGCACAGTGGTAACAGCTTCTTCAGTGCTATGTCCCGGTGAATCATAGGTAAGTCTCTGAGGGGGCCGGATCGAATGTTTAGACTTTGATTCTGTGGTTCAAAATGAGCCTTCATCCATGCAGGGTAACAATATAGCTCAGGAACATCTGCAGCCATGACTCTCAGTCCCTCTGCTCCAATCACTCCTTTGGTTCTGTTCAGTTCAACTAGGCCTCCCAATGGAACTCGACTTGACCTTTCTCGACAAGTCTTATCATCCTGGAGACGAATGTGGTGTTTAGTGCTCTTGGAGAACGAATTTTCCGACTTGAGTATTGGAGACTGAACCCGCTTCTTACGCTTGAACGAGATAGGAGCATCTTTAGGGTAGAAACGTTCAGCTTGAAATCGCTTTATTCACTCTCCTCCCTAGATCGGTAGTGGAGAGGGGCTTAACAGAAACCACTCGCCCGATTGACATCCGTGTCTTCAAATTTACTGAAGAGTCCGACACATTACATATGCTGACGGAAACTCTTCCACTTGTCCGTTTCAAAACTTTTGCAGAGATTATTTCAGGGACTTCTCTGGACTGTATAACCTTCTCTGTCCCTTCCGTTTTCCTCAGCCGCCTCACTTCTGCAGGGGCTCTCTTGACCATCCGTTGACAGACCGGCTGTAACATCGAGTGCGCCTTTTTGGGAGCATGATTCTCTTCCTTCACCAGTGGGGTTAGAAGACGTCTCACTAAATCGGTGTTCGTCCCCACTATCATAGAACTTCGATTAGCTCCAGAGGGCCGAGGACACACAATGGCCAACATGTCACATACTCTCGGTTGTCCAATGATCACGGAGCTGAATTCCAGCTTCACCTGTAGATATCCACCATAGGGAAACCTCTCAGTCCCCATACCCCAGATTTCAAGATCCTTCAACTTCTTCAGTGGTATATGTTTCAAGTATTTCTGATAGAAGTCTCGGTACATCAGAGTTACTTGAGCACCTGAATATAGAAGAGCTTTGGTGTAGATCCCTTCTACTTGAACCGGAATGGCAGGCGAAGGACCTATCAGGGAACCTCTCCGTAGTAGTAGGAAGCATAGGCCTAGTCTGCTGTAACTTAACCCTCGTCCTCATTCGCGGTGATTGAGGGCGTGCATTGTTTTCCCGTGATGTAGGACCATACCTCCAAGGAGAGGATCTTCTATTTCTAGCAGGTACATATTCAGACCCTCCCTGTCTCCTATTTGGATCTTGAGAATCGTAGTAGTCTCCAGCAGTTGGGTACCCAGTTTGTTCTCTCAACCGGGGTTCTCTGAAGTTTCCCACTTGCGAGGTAGATAACAGTCCTTCTAAGGCCTTTAAGAAATCTTCAACTATTTTCTTTTCTGGCCTTCGGTTCGTACACTGCGCTCGGTAATGACCAAATTCTCCACAGCTGAAACATCTTTCCTTTGAAGACGGGGGTGCACTTTCTCGCTGCGTCTCATTTGAAGACCACCTGTCGGATGCCACAGCAACCCTTGCTGTTCGCATATCTGAAAGAGACCTCTGTATTTCAATCTGTATTTCTGCTACCTTCAAGATTTCCCGGTGCAGATCCGCGTGGGCCTGTTCCAATTCAGCTTGGGCCTCTTGTACTCGCTTGAGAGTCTGTTGCATCTCACCATAGACAGTGAGCTGCTCTTGTCGGTCAATTTTCGGCTCATATGTCTCCTCCGAATCTGATCTTCGGCCCAAGTGTCTGCAGGAATGTCCATGACTATGGTTAACCCTATCTGGATATTGTGCTCCTCACACTATTTGGCAGTAGTATCTGGATCCATATTTAACCCTTTAATTGCGGTATTCACGGAGACTGGAATCCTGGACGAGCCCCCACGTGTAGCGCTCACCCCTGAAGGAGCCGCTGGATAAACCTCGGGATAGTCTCACCGCACTAGAAAATGATTATACACCATCACTGTTGTGAAATTTTCTATATTATATTCTTTACTGATCCCAATAAAGCAGCATATAATACGCATATATGGTATTTGAGTAACAAGAATTCGTAATGAGGGAAAAACACGCGGCGGTAAAAGAAAACTGGTTAACCCCCCTCAGTTCTGGAGTGTAAGTCCCATGAAAAATAGCTCAAAAATATATATGTGTGTTGTCTAGGGTACTATGTTCAACTGGCCAGTGATCGAAAAGGGCAATCTTCGACTAGTCACCGTTGGGCCCTGTAAATTTAAACAATATTGTAGCGTGCGTTTCTGTTTTGGAACTGTGGCCTGGGAGGCCTCTCACCCATCCGATGAACGAAACTGTCCAGCACTCGATGCCTCGACCAAAAGATCTTCTCCGCTTTGTACTGGGACTCAGTGCCACTGAATCTGCTCCCTGCTTGCCAAATCTCCGCAACTGGAACATACGATCTGCCGCCTGCACTCCCAATCGATCGGCGCGGCCTCCTAACGTGGGGTCCTGCCGGAACCAGCTTTTCCTCCAGATCTCTCAGTGCTGCGCAGGTAGGTTCCAACACGATTACTGTCCTGATCTCCAGCACCAGTAAGACAGCGTCTGTACTCTGGCCTGGTTGCGATCCCTGACCGCTCCAACGTGCCTCCTCCACCTTTCACTGCTCCGCTCGCTCTTCTCCTGCCTTGCACGAGGCTGCTGATCCCTTTCCTCTTCCTGTACCACCCACTTCCTGTCCTCACGCAAAGGGTGATGGGAGATGGAGTCCGCTCTGTCCAGCATATTCCACAATGTCTATGTATTCCAGCATGGCCCTTTCCATCTGTTATACACTGGTTCCCCCTAGTGGCCATAATAATTCAATGCACCAGAATACAGTTTTTAAAGCAGTGCTACACCTTCATTGGTATATATGCTGTTTATTGGTATGTCACTTGTCCTAGATTGTGATTTGAACAGCATTTCTCCTTCCTCTGCTTCTGATTTCATCACTTAGGCATCCCAACTTGTAGAAATGATGAAACCCTACTTTGTCTGTGCTGCTAAAATATCATGTAAAGGCTCCACTCTTAATTTAATGGCTAGAGCTACTTTCCAATTGGGCCACAAGCCTTGCTTGAAGCTTGATTTTAGTGGTTGCTTACTTAAAATGTAACACTTTGTATCAGGGGTGATACATCCATCGGGCACTTGGGCACTGCCTGAGGGCCCGCGGGTCGGTAGGGGCCTGCCTGGTTTGGGCAGACACAGTGGGCCCGCCACCGGTTTCTCTCTGATTCCAATTAACAGCCAGCCAGCGGTGTACTCTGAAAATGCCACGGTGGCGTCTGTGCGGCCCCCTCACATGCGGCCCCCGCAATGTGCCTGTTCCAGTTTTAGACTGGGATGCAGACACGCTACAGGCGCCACCGTGGCATTTTCAGAGTGCGCCGCTGGCTGCCTGTTAATTGGAATCATTGGAGGGAAACCGGCAGCGGGCCCACTGTGTCTGCCCAAACCAGGCCAGCAAAGGTGAGAGCTAAGGAGCAAATATAACCATGTGAGCTGGGGGCAAATACACCCATGAGTGCTGGGGGGCAAATACACCCATGAGTGCTGGGGGGCAAATACACCCATGAGTGCTGGGGGGCAAATATACCAATGAGAGCGGGGGGGCAAATATACCAATGAGAGCGAGGGGGGGCAAATATACCCATGAGAGCTAGGGGGGGGCAAATATACCTATGAGTGCTGGGGGCAAATTTACCCATGAGAGCTGGGGGGCAAATATACCCATGAGAGCTGGGGGGCAAATACACCCATGAGAGCTAGGGGCAAATACACCCATGAAAGCTGGGGGGCAAATACACCCCTGAGAGCAGGGGGGGCAAATATACCCATGTGAGCTCGGGGCAAATATACCCATGTGAGCTGGGGGCAATATATATCCATGTGAGCGGGGGGGGGGAAATATATATATCCATGTGAGCTGGAGCAAATATATCCATGTGAGCTGGGGGCAATATATCCATGTGAGCTGGGGGCAATATATCTATGCATGACATTTTCCACAGGGACTTTCGGTGCCGTGGCGCAGCCATAGCTGCAATGAGTGGGTGATGGCTGGCTGCTGCAGCAGTGCGATGGCCATCTGCAAGTATGGAGGGGGCACATTTCGCTGCTGGGTCCAAGTGGATTTTCAAAAAGGTTAATTTTAGGAGTTCAGAAATAAATTCTTTAGCACAATAATGTACATGTGGTTGCGTTGCGTTGTAGGGGGTGGGTTTTTTATGGTGTGGCCTCCTGTGGGTGCAGAACAAGGGGGCCCCATGACCTCCTATTGCCCGGGGGCCCCATTAGTTGTCAGTCCGCCCCTGCTTTGTATAAGAACTGCTATCAGCCACCCGAAAATTAATGAACTATTCCGTGATAGCTCATTATTGTCAAATGAAGCTGTTATTCATTAATGAGATCTGGTTCAAAAGCCCTTAGTGTTAAAGGGACGCTTTGCTCATCCGGAGATATGAGAATTGCCCCCCCTCCCTGCTGCTCCAATCTGGAGATATTACTGGGTGAAGTGGAGGAGTTTCCTTCACCCCACCCACCCAGCATCACCATCATGCCATAGAAAAATTAAATATTAAAAATAATTATTTATTTATGGGCTCTTTTTTTAGTAGAGTATCTCTTTTAATTGATTTACTCTTGCACAGCCCCAAGATAAAGGTAGGTCCTACCTAACTCTGTCTCCTCTAAACCTCATTAAACTTAGTTGGTGGGCTCTGTGAAATGTCCACTGTGAAACAAGTTCCCTTTTAAGTTCTCATACCTCAATGACCTTTGATGGGCAGTAGCAAAAAGATGGCCTTATGTTAACGCACCTAGCAGCAAAGCCTATGGTATAACTGTGGGGTTGTGCGAAGACTTGGGAGATTTATATGATGAGAACACAGAGGGCAGATTATATTTTGCTTCATATTCTAATATTTCTTTTGGTACCACAGCAGAATACAGGATGTCATGTACTGGAGCGGAGTGGAATGTTTGGCAAATGGCGCGAAATAACTTAGAATGTCCTGTACTATCTCCTGCTGAGATAAATGCTGGCATTCTGTATCTCCTGCAAAATAATATTTTGGTACAACTTGTCACACTCTTAATTGCAGGGGTACACCCTATTTTTATTATCCAACTCGACAAAAAATGTTAAATTGTGCCAAAACATTACTGTGCAATGACATTCTTGCATTTCTCATAACCTACTGTTATAAGAGTCTATTTAATATTAGATGGGTTACATAAGCAAAGGTCTACCTTATTTGTTAAAAGAACACTCTGGCAACTATGACAATTCCAACTACATTAAGTGGCCATGGGTGGCTTTCAGTATGGATGTGCATGACTTTTTTTTTTTTTGTTTTTTAGTTTCGGATCATTTTGGACAGTTTTTCTTTCGATTCGGTGATTTGGATCGATTCGGATCATTTCGGCGATCCAGATCATTTCGGGTGATTCCGATCAGTTGGTTCTTCACTTTTTTGAGTTATTTCATTTTTTATTGCTTATTTAAGGATGGGAAGTAGATTACTACCAATAGAATGAATGTTTCTTTACTTAATTATTCTGGTAGGATTTTATGGGTGAAATTTTAGGTTTCCTAACTTTTTTTAAAGAAACAAGGCTTTTTAACCCATAGGTTTCAATGCAGCATATGAATCCACACACTGCTGGGAAGTGCCTCTCTGCATTATAATTAATGCAGCATATGAATCCGTACACTGCCGGGCAGTGCCTCTCTGCAGTATAATTCAGCATATGAATCCGCACACTGCCAGCCAGCGCCTCTCTGCAGTATACTTAATACAGCATATGAATCCACACACTGCCGGGCAGCACCTCTCTGCAGTATAATTCAGCATATGAATCCACACACTGCCGGGCAGCGCCTAATGCAGCATATGAATCCACACACTGCCGGGAACTTCCCATTCATATGGATTCATATGCTGCATTAATTATAACTGATAAAAAACGAAAAACTAACTGATCAAAAAATGATCCGGATCGCCGAAATGATTCCAATCACCGAATGATCCGAATTGAATCAATCCGAAATTTCAGATGGATCCGAAATTTCGGACGGTTGATATCTCGTTTTCAGAAATGCTCGCGAAACACGAAAGTGGTGAATTTCGTCCAAATTTCAATTTGCAACGAAACGAATTGCACATCTCTAGCTTTCAGTCATCTTTAGTAATTGACCTAATTTCAAGCATAGAATAAAAGTAAAACAGAAGTATAAGAGATGTTAAAATCATTGTATAGTTGTATGTTGCAGGGTAGCTGTACAGTAATCCCCCGGTCATTCGCGGTTCTGCGTTCGCGGACTCAGTGGTTCACGGATTTTTTCTGCTTACCACATGGTAGTAGCATCCCGGTGTGTCATCTATGGTTCTCCTCTCTCTGAACGATGCCGAGAGGAGAATGCCCTGGACGCAATCTTGAGTCTGGAGATGCACGGGAGCAGCCATTCTGCCAGGAGGACAGCGGCTCCTGGGTCCTAATGTCGCATGGCTGTGCTTTTTTTAGCACAGCCACAATTCGCGGTTTTTCAAAATTCGCGGGTGTGTTGGAAAGTAACCCCCGCGAATTTCGGGGGATTACTGTATACGCTGAATAAAATTATTCAGTTCTTGCGATCCACCCAGTAACCGGATGCTGCCTAGGTATAGGACCTATAGTTCGTTGGATTGAAAGAGGACAGGACTTCCTGAAGCTGTCTTATATGAAATACCTATTAAAAATATATATTCACATATCTGTCTCTTACTACAAGTGTTCACCAACCATTCTATGTCACGGTTTGGTGTACCCAGGAATGAGCTCCATATGCACTGAAACAGACAGTGACACTGAAATAGTCCAAATGGGGGTTTATTGCAGTGAACTAATATAACAGCAGAATGACACTGAGGATACTGGAGTGTAGGTGAGGAACAAGGCAGGAAACAGGCTGATTTAGGAATGAGGCAGGAGGGACAAAGGCAAATTGGGACAGGTAACAAGACAGAGACACAGGAACACCGAGGGCAACACACTAGGGACTCACAGAAGGCACAGGTGAGCCACAGCTGAGGCTTGAGGCCTGGAGAACATGAGGCAAGGCAGGGTAGACAGGAAGCAGGCTTCAGGAGCAACATGCATCAATAGATGACTATGCTGACGCACAGCATCTTGGGAGCTCCAACCTATTGTAGGGGTGTGACATGGGGGTTTCTGTCCACGTGCAGAATGCTCCCCTTCAAGTCAGTATTCTGCAACAGTAGCGTTTCTGGCCCAGAACGCAGGCAATAGCACACAGATCCTTGCAGGTTCAATCCAAATGGAGACTGAGTTTATTTACATTTTGCAACTGGTTAAAACACACACACAGGGAAGGTACAGAAACAAAGGAAACATGCCCAGCATTGGAACAATGGCTTAGGAGTCAGATGACAATCATCTGAGTGACAGTTGCTGGGGAAGGGAGGGAGGTGTGTGATGAAAGCATGTGAAAACAAAGTGTATGCTATACAAGACAGGCTAGTAATACAGAGGTCACATTATACAAAGAGAAGGTACACCGAAAACACAAACACCCTGCATTTAGAATTGTAGATACAGGGTGACTTTAACAAAGGAAAGAGCAGGAAAACCATCTTAAACATCAGGCTCGCACCTCCCAAATACATTTCTAGGCCCATGCACTTCGAGTCCAAAGTGACGCACGTCACAAGGGGAATCCGGGATTATTAGTGGGAGCATCTGTGGTTGCTCACAGGAAAGCTAGAATGGTAACAGTACACATGCCTCCTACTAGATAGTTAACCAACAGACTGAAAAGTAAGGGTTACACCCACTATAATTCATTCAGTGTTAAAAGGCAACAATTAATTCATCTCATCCAGTATATATACCTTCACCCAGGTAGGGATCAGTTTGTCTTCTGCCTAAGCGAGCCATATATTCGACACACTGACTCATGGACAAATCTCTTGGCCCTAGACAGAAGGTGTGTGTGTGTGTATACATCATGTTGTTACATTCAGTTAGGGGGGACCTGGTATTTGGGAAGAACAACCCAATGGCAGGTCACTAGGAGACTTTTCAAGATTCATGATCAGAGGCATAGTTGGATATGGTAGCCAGATGGTCAGTCCAGGAACAAGTAAAAGCAGGTGCAGAACAGTGGCGATGGGATTAGGAGCAGAGCTGGGGTCAGGAAGCCAGGGAATCCAATGGAGAGGAGTGCAGGGAGGAAATGGAGGGATAACAGCAACCAGGTACACCAGATCTGTCAGGGTGGCACCTGGCATACGCCGTGGTGGGACCCAAGTTCGAGGGGTTAGAGCCCTTTAGGCAGGGATATGCAGGTTGTACCTGAGGAGAGGCTGGCTGATGCTGGTAAGAGTCCAGGGTGTGGTACAAAAGGGTAAACCAGGGAGAATAGTCAGGACGGTCCGTGATCAGTCGCTGGCAGCAAGGAGGCAAGGTCGGTGGGTCAAGCAGGGTCTGGTACACGGTGGTCAGCATAAACCTAAAGGCAGGTCTGGATAACACCAGGGTTGACTTGTCAATGCAAAGCCAAGTTGCACAGGGGGGGAGTTTCTCTTTTATTGACAGATAGACAGGCAGGAGGGTGTGTTGTATGTTTGAAGGTTTCACTTTACTGGTTAACCCCTATCAGTGCTGGACAGGTCTGAGGCAGCACTTTACATGGATAGCACTGATGCAGATCTGGTTGTTGCACACACAGGTGCTGGTCCCTGACAGGAACCCCCCCAAAGGGGTGGCCTCAGGACGAACCTACTGGACTGGAAGCTGGACACCTGCGGACAAAGGAAAAATTGTTCATAATGTATAAACAGTAGAGTTCATGGATCCAGTAATACGGGGTGTCTTGGGTACTGCGCCTCCTCTGGTGGTGACAGGATTCTGCAGGGGAGGAGGCCTCATAGTGCCAATGTACAGAGGTTCAGGTTTGTTCTTCATGTATACATCTCTCCAGGTGGGTAGAGCTCACGGGGTTACCACCTCGAACATGTATTCTGACTCAGAGGATGCATCACTAAGCGGATAGAATTCTGTAGCTGGATCATACCGGGAAACCGCAGCATGATGAGCCCCTCTAGTGTGGGACGCTGCTTGGATGGTGGTACCAACATACCCAGAACGCTGACCTGGGGGTCCTTTAGATCGCCGAGCCACATGCTCCTGAGGCTCCTCGTCTGAGGACAAGGTGTCCCATTCCTCTGTCCCGGAATCGTGTGGAGAGCAGCATTCTGAGGGTGGTGGATCTTGCTGGCTGGGAGCGATGGGGGTCACTGTTGGCATCATCTGGGCAATCTTAAGAAATGTTGCAGCTTACCTGATGTTCAGAGCTTCCTCGAATCGTGCCAAGTCTTCCTTCCGTCCCGATGGATGCAAACTCACAGTCAGATGGTACAGGGTCTGAGGAACCAGTGGTGGAAGCAGCAGATTGTTCTGCATATGCAGGTTCTGGGGTGGTACAGGTAATGACGGTTCCTGGTGACATGAAGGTTCCCTGTACACAATATGGAACTTCTTCCTTAAATACTTGCTCTGGATCTACATAATCTGAAGATAGATGGCCAAATGGCAAGAATTCACACAGAGAGTCATAGCCAGCACCCTCCACTTCACAGATGGCCGTGTCTTGCTGGCTGAGAGTGGTTGCACCTGGAATCTGCATGCACATAAGCTCCATAGGGAGCGGAGGTTCTGTTTCCACAGGTGTATTTTGATAGTCCATAGAAATAGGAGGGTCAGACTCCTCAGGTATGGGGGTCTCCCTCCTCTTCTGCATAGTCCTCCAGAGACTCCATACCCCTGTGTACAGCGGGCTTGAGTCGTCTGGGCGCAGGCTTTGGTGTAGGAGGCTTTCTGGGTGCAGGCTTGGGAACCTGTGGTCTCCTGGGGGCAGGCTTGGGCTGTGGTGCAGAGATAGGAGCATGGGGTGCATCTTTAAACACCAGAGTTTTTTCACCCACAGTCTTTTTCTTAGGGGTTTGCCGTGAGACCCTAGCCAGCTCGGGTGTGGGAGCTAGCCTTTTTGGGGGTCTTGCGGGACAGGCTGCGAGCCAATGGTCTCTTGAGACACAGTAGATACAGAGACCCTCCGCCATTCTCCTGGCGCGCTCCTCTGGAGCTAGCGGGCCTTTGGTTTTCCTTCCTGGGGAAACGCACATCTTGGGAGTCCATGAAATCCCATACATCCCCCAGTACAACACATAACAGGCGGACCAGATCTTCCAGGGCTGGTAGCATCCCAGCGAGCTCAGTAGATGGGCTTTGCATTCTGTCAGGGTGGCACCTGGCATACGCCGTGGTGGGAGCAAGTTTGAGGGGTTAAAGTCCTTTAGGCAGTTATATGCAGGTTGTACCTGAGGAGAAGCTGGCTGATGCTGGTAAGAGTCCAGGGCGCAGTACAAAAGGGTAAACCAGGGAGAATAGTCAGGACGGTCCGTGATCAGTGGCTGGCAGCAAGGAGGCAAGGTCGGTGGGTCAAGCAGGGTCTGGTACACGGTGGTCAACATAAACATAAAGGCAGGTCTGGATAACACAGGGGTTGACTTGTCAATGCAAAGCCAAGTTGCACAGGGAGGGGGGGTTCTCTTTTATTGAAAGACAGGCAGGCAGGAGGGTGTGTTGTGTGTTTGTGGTTTCACTTTACTGGTTAACCCCTGTCAGTGCTGGACAGGTCTGAGGCAGCACTTTACATGGATAGCACTGATGCAGATCTGGTTGTTGCGCACACAGGTGCTGATCCCTGAGAAGGTCACAGGTACAGGAGTATCCAAATAACCGAACACTGAGGTATTTATAGGGAGTGATGTTAGGAAGTTCATTACACACCTGAAGATCATTCCCTAAGTGTCCATTAGGGTGGCAGTGATCACAGGTGCAGGCATAGTCTCTTCAGAGAGAAAAATGTCATCTGCGCTTATTCCCATTATACCGTGTGAAACTAAACACAATTAGAGGTTTGGTTTCTTATTAATGGCCATTATAAGACTAAGCTCGCCCGCCCGCCAGCATCAAGGCACCTCTATAAGGGCGAGTCCTATCCAAAAATTAAACCACAGGCTGCTGTATAGCAAACCATACCTGTTTCTGGGGGAGCATAAATAAAGGCCCACCAGTCTACCTCATGTCTGACAAGCAGCATGAGCAGGTATGGTTTGCTATACAGCAGCCTGTGGTTTAATTTTTGGATAGGACTCGCGTTTATAGAGGTGCCTTGATGCTGACGGGCGAGCTTAGTCTTATAATGGCCATTAATAAGAAACCAAACCTCTAATTGTGTTTAGTTTCACAGGGTATAATGGGAATAAGCGCAGATGACATTTTTTTCTTTGTTATGTTTTACACATGTTGTTGGGCTGGATGCATTTGGTGGTTGCAGCCGCCCCATCGGGGAATAGGCGCGACCCCACCCCTCCTGTACTATATGTTTCAATGTACTTCCAGCCAGGTCATCCCTGCAGCAAGATCCCGCTCCGTGTCTTTGTTTTCGATCCCAAAGTGGATTTTGTTTCTGGGGGAGCATAAATAAAAGGCCCACCAGTCTACCTCATGTTTGACAAGCAGCATGAGCAGGTATGGTTTGCTATGCAGCAGCCTGTGGTTTCAATTTTGGATAGGACTCGCCCTCATTAGAGGTGCCTTGACGTTTGGCGGGCGAGCTTAGTCTTATAATGGCCATTGATAAGAAACCAAACCTCTAATTGTGTTTAGTTTCACACGGTATAATGGGAATAAGCGCAGATGAACTTTTTTTCTTTGTTATGTTTCACACGTGATGTTGGGCTGGATGCATTTGGTGGTTGCAGCTGCCCCATCAGGGAATAGGCGCGACCCCATCCCTCCTGTATTATATAGTCTCTTCAGAGCCTGGGCACTGGCCAGGAGTAATGATATCATCAACCTGCACCGCAGGTGTCATTCTGACATTGGAGATGTCTCATCTCCGCTTGTCTTCAATATCATACGCTCCTGCCTACATCTCCCTTATTAGCCGGTATATCCCATCCTGTCCACTTCGCTCTGCCTATGATCTGAAAATATCTTCTCCTCATACCTTGCACCCCCTACTCTCGCCTTCAGAACTTTTCTACTGAGCTGCCACTTTTTATGGAACTCTCTCCCCCACAACATTAGACTCTCCCAGTCTCTCCAGGCCTTTAAGAGGTCTCTGAAAACACATTACTTTAGAGAAGCTGATCAGCTCAGTCCACGATCCCCCACTATACATGTATAGCTCCATCTTCCCCACAGCCCACATGAACCTCGCTACTTCATATACTCAGCTATTACCCTCACCTAGTGAGTCATCCCTCTCCTCTTAGATTGAAAGCTCTTGAGCAGGATCCTCTCTCCTACTGTTCTGTGTCTTTAACATGTATGTATATTTGTTATTCTGTCTCACCCTTTTGTACAGCGCTACAGAACTTTTTAGCGCTTTACTTGTAACTGTAACTGCTTGTGTGCTCAATCATAAATGATTGACAGGAGGTTCCCGTCCAACACTCCTAGTTTCAAACAAACTTTTCAAAAGTAGACAAAAAGTATTTTGGATCCTAGTTCGATTCCTTAATCCAATAGTACCCTTCAGTAGCTACATCCGACATGATGGTAGACCAAATCCAATAGTAGCACAATCTACTTTCTGTAGAGTGTTTCTGATCATTAACTGACACGTTAACATTTTGTCCTTTATGACACATCATTAGTGGTGCTGATTAAGTGTTAACTTTCTAACCAATAAAAGAGGTTAATCACTCAATAACCAGTAAATCTTAATTAAGGTGAAATGTGTGGGAGCATCTTTTCCTTTTTACATAACCGTGTTAAATAAAATTTATTTCAATGTTCACACGTTCCTGAATATTTCCACACATGTGGTCAGTGGATGTGAATTTTCCCAGAGAATAAAATCTTTAGGGATGTTTTTTTGATCAGTCCTTAATCTGCCTCATTGAAATCACTCAGATGCATTGTTCAAAATAACAATATTATCATACACATTGCTGTCACCAAGCGGGAGGTCATTCTCCAAAGGAGGACAGAACCTCAAATGGTGTATTCACATGCTCACAGGCATTCTCATACAAGTATGCTTTAAATATGTGTATTCCATTTAAACTTTTGAACATAATGCTGAAGTAGTGAATATCTTGCAAAATTTCCAACCTCCAGTGTTAATTAAGCACTTGTTAGCTGTGGAACATTGTATAACTTTGTTTAGATAAGGCCGGGGTCAGAAGAGCGCACTTCAGAGTAGAAGGAACGTCTATGAGAGTGAACGTTCCTTCCACTCGACGTCCATCTTGCCGCCTCCCTGAGCGCAGTCAGTATGCTCAGCGCTGCAAGGCTCGATCCTCCTATAGAGGATCGTGCATTGTAGCCCCATCAACGCAGGACTAGTGTTTTGCCAGGGAGGCTTTGTGCTGCGACAGACGCCGGTCGACACGGTCAGCACAACACGGCCGGCGCTGCCGCTAGGCCAACTAGGCGGGCGCCTAGAGCGCAGCACCCGCCTACGGCGCAGCGGCAGCTGGCCCGACCAATTATAAAAAAAAATAATAAAAAATGCCCGCGGGGCACCCTGGGGCGGCCGCGTGCTGCAGCCAGCCCCAATACGAGCCGGCGTCACCGCCGGCGTCAAGGAGACGGAGGCGTGGACTTGGTGCTTCCAGCTTCCTGGCCCAAGTCCACGCCTCCATCTCCTTGACGCCAGCAGCGACGCCAGCACGCAGAGACTGGCTACAGGAAGGAGGGAAGACAGCGCTGGAGGAAAATATCCATGTGTGAGCTGCTGGGTAAGTATCCTTGTATGAGCCTAGGGGCAAATATCCATGTGTGAGCCTGGGGGCAAATACCATGTGTGAGCCTGGGGGCAAATACCATGTGTGAGCCTGGGGCAGATATCCATGTGTGAGCCTGGGGGCAGATACCCATGTGTGAGCATGGGGGCAAGTATCCATGTGTGAGCCTGGGGGCAAATACCATGTGTGAGCCTGGGGGCAGATACCCATGTGTGAGCCTGGGGGCAGATACCCATGTGTGAGCCTGGGGGCAGATACCCATGTGTGAGCCTGGGGGCAGATACCCATGTGTGAGCCTGGGGGCAGATACCCATGTGTGAACCTGGGGGCAAGTATCCATGTGTGAGCCTGGGGGCAAGTATCCATGTGTGAGCCTGGGGGAAAATACCATTTGTGAGCCTGGGGCAGATATCCATGTGTGAGCCTGGGAGCAAATACCATGTGTGAGCCTGGGGGCAAATACCATGTGTGAGCCTGGGGCAGATATCCATGTGTGAGCCTGGGGGCAGATACCCATGTGTGAGCCTGGGGGCAAGTATCCATGTGTGTGCCTGGGGGCAAATACCATGTGTGAGCCTGGGGGCAGATACCCATGTGTGAGCCTGGGGGCAGATACCCATGTGTGAGCCTGGGGGCAGATACCCATGTGTGAGCCTGGGGGCAGATACCCATGTGTGAGCCTGGGGGCAAATGCCATGTGTGAGCCTGGAGGCAAGTATCCATGTGTGAGCCTGGGGGCAAGTATCCATGTGTGAGCCTGGGGGAAAATACCATTTGTGAGCCTGGGGCAGATATCCATGTGTGAGCCTGGGGGCAAATACCATGTGTGAGCCTGGGGCAGATATCCATGTGTGAGCCTGGGGGCAGATACCCATGTGTGAGCCTGGGGGCAAGTATCCATGTGTGTGCCTAGGGACAAATACCATGTGTGAGCCTGGGGGCAGATACCCATGTGTGAGCCTGGGGGCAGATACCCATGTGTGAGCCTGGGGGCAGATACCCATGTGTGAGCCTGGGGGCAAATACCATGTGTGAGCCTGGAGGCAAGTATCCATGTGTGAGCCTGGGGGCAAGTATCCATGTGTGAGCCTGGGGGCAAGTATCCATGTGTGAGCGGGGGGCAAGTATCCATGTGTGAGCCTGGGGGAAAGTATCCATGTGTGAGCCTGGGGCAGATATCCATGTGTGAGCCTGGGGGCAGATACCCATGTGTGAGCCTGGGGGCAAATACCATGTGTGAGCCTGGTGGCAGATACCCATGTGTGAGCCTGGGGGCAGATACCCATGTGTGAGCCTGGGGGCAAATACCATGTGTGAGCCTGGGGGCAAATACCATGTGTGAGACTGGGGGCAAGTATCCATGTGTGAGCCTGGGGGCAAGTATCCATGTGTGAGTCTGGGGGCAAGTATCCACGTGTGAGCCTGGGGGTAAATACCCATGCCATGTGTGAGCTGGAGGCAATATATTCACCATGTGAGAGCTGGGGGCAAATATACCCATGTGAGCTTCTTTTTTTTGGGGGGGGTGCAAGTAGCTGGTCTTGCCTAGGGCGCAAAATAGTCTAGCACCGGCCCTGAATACGGAGGCACCTAGTGCGCTCATCTGACCCCAGCCTAATTGAAGATTGGATCAGGATCTTCATATAGGAGAAACCAGCAACAATAATGACTCATATTTCCCGATGTAAATATGTGACCTTAGCCCATCAGCGAATTCCTTTGGCCCTATTCCAATGTTGTCGTTAAGCAGAGTGTTTTAGTCATAGAACATTACGGCTGGGGCACTCTGCCGATTTTTTTTTTTCACGTCCTAGTCCACTGCGTCTTAGACATAACGGCTGCTTACGGGACATTAAAAGGACATGCATGCTTAGCTAGTGTGCTTTTAAAAATATGCTATGCCTTTTGAATGAGTCAGTAGTGTCATTCAGCAGGCATAAAATGCAAGTAAATATGATATTTTTTTCATATTTAACAGCATTTCTTTCTTGGCGTTTTCCACGCCCACCTCAGGAGGCACTTTGAGCAAACCAATCAGTGAATATACCTCGGTATAGATAAAAAACGCTCTGAGCATGTGCGTCTGAGTAGCTCCTCCTCCCTCCTGCACTATGAGCTGAGAGGAGGGCGGGACTGAACTGTCACCCCCAGCTACTATTTAGATGGGGAAGGAAAAATCCATACACATGGGGGAAAAAGAGACAACAGAGAGAGAGGGACAACAAAGAAAAGCACAAATTCACAGCAAAAAACAGTGAAGGGTGAAAGACAGCAAGATAAAGCAGAGGGCCACCAAGAAAATGTGCAGTGAGAGAGAGCCTACACAAGAGACAGCACAAGAAAGAGTGAGAGGGAGTGAATGTGAGGGAGTAAGAGTGAGACAGGGAGTATGTAAACCATGAAAGGGCTCAATTGAGCAGGTCAGTGTGAGTCTGTGAGAGAGAGTGTGAGAGAGTCAGCGGGTGAGTGTGTGAGCGGGTGAGTGTGTGCGCGAGTCAGCGGGTGAGTGTGTGAGCGAGTCAGCAGGTGAGTGTGTGAGCGAGTCAGCCGGTGAGTGTGTGAGCGAGTCAGCCGGTGAGTGTGTGAGCGAGTAAGCTGGTTTCCCCAGTCTGAGGTCCTGAGCTGCACGGCTTGTGTTAGTTCATATAGTCACAAGTATTTATAAAAGCGCTAGCAAGTCCCATTGTACAGCACAATGGAAGAGGCAGAATAACAAATGTCCATACAAGTTAAACACCCAGAACAGTAAGAGAGAGGACCCTGCCCAAGAGCTTACAATCTAAGCGGAGAGGGATGACACGCTAGGTGAGGATAATAGCAGAGTATGTGAAGTAGTGGGGTGCATGGGGGCTGTGGGGAAGATGGAGCAAGACACATGTGAAGCTTTGATCGGTGCAATAGTGGGTGGAGTAATGGGCGGGGAGGAGGAGGGGAATATTCAGTAAGTATGAGCTGAAGAAACACCCCTAGCTGAGGGGCGTCACCGGAGAAGATGAAATGACAGAGTTTAAAGCAAGAAAATAAAATTATACATTTTTAAAACTTATTGATTTATTCTAGTTTGTCTATAGGTATAAAAGTGTTTAAATGTCAATTTATAAAACCTTTTTCTAGACAAGCATATCCCTTTAACCCTTTGGCTGCGGAGGACGTGTGGGGAACGTCCTCATTAACTCCCGCTAGATGCGGGGGATGTACCCCACTTGTCCTCCGCAAGCGGGAGCCCCCAGAGAGATACTTACCTCTCTGTCCGAGGACCCACGGCGTTCTGACTTCCTTGAAGTCAGACGCTGAATTTATACCCCTCCCGATGTCAATGACCTCATCGCTCCATTCGGCGCTGGATTGCGATCTTGCTCCAGGTCCCCCCTCGCTACCGGTCGTCATCGAGCATGGCGCGATGACGTCAGTTAGCCACGGAACCCCTAGCTGCACAGGGATTTCTTAAGGAAATCCCCTGGTGGAGATAGGGGGTTCCTTTGAACCCCAATATCTCCCGAGCAGCTAGAGGGGTCATGTTTGGTATCATTCAAAAGGCCAGAGCATGGCTGTTTGAATGATACCAAACATGACCATGTTTAAAGTAAAAAAATAATAAAATTTTAAAAAAAATTATTTGTGTGTTTTTTATTAATGCAGCAACATTGTTCACATTTCAATTATAATGTGAACAATGATGCTGCATTAATGATTTTTTTCTATGGGGTGCGTTTGCTAAAAATCACGTAATTCCCCCCATTTCTAATTTTTTTTAACAAGCGCACCCCATAGAAAATATAAATTGCAAAAACTTGCATGATAAAATGTGAAAAACACTTTACACGCTGTAGATGGTTAAAAATTCTAATTTTATTGCATTTTTTGTTATAATTGTGGGGGTATAGCTCAAATGGAGATAACCTCCCTTGGGAAAAAGGTTGTCCAGGCAGCAAAATTTTTTTTCAATCTGCGCAGCAGTCAGCTTTTTATTTAAAAGATTGCAAGAAAACAAAATAAGACAAAATAAATCCTTGCCATCCAGGCTCTAACCAAACAGGCATTTTTCCTATCTAGCAAGTGGTGAGCTTATCTCAGCCACCTCACAAAACAAAAATACTTTAAGCAACTGTAGCGTTCACTCCCGGAGGAGCCGCTGAATTTAACCT
The DNA here is from genome assembly GCA_009667805.1 of Leptobrachium leishanense. Classification (NCBI taxonomy): domain Eukaryota; kingdom Metazoa; phylum Chordata; class Amphibia; order Anura; family Megophryidae; genus Leptobrachium; species Leptobrachium leishanense. The sequence continues at coordinate 133,705,640 of CM019063.1, read as the reverse complement.
CGGGTTAGTCTCACTGCACTAGGGAATAAATATACACCAGCACTGTTGTGGATTTTATAGATTATATACTTTACTGATCCCAATAAAGTGGCATGTATAATGTGAACACGGTATATGAGCGACAGGATTTTCGTAATGCGGGAAAACACGCGGTGGCAAAAAGGAAAGTTTAACCCCTTCATTTCTGGAGTGTAAGTCCCGTAAAAGTAGTGTTCCGAAAAGGTGTGTGTGTGTGTTATCTCAGGTACCCGGGTACTATATTCAACTGGCCAGTGAATGGATTGAGCAAATCTAGTCACGGTGGGGCCCTGTAGATTTAAACAATAATGCAGCGTGCTTTGTTTCAACTTGACTGTGGCCTGGAAAGGCCTCTCACCCATCCGCCAGACAATCTGTTCAGTTGTCAGATCAAGGATCTCTCTCCGCTTGGTTATACTGGAACTCTGTGCCACCGGATCTGCTTCTCCTGCTTGTCCGATTTCGGTAACGAGAACTACGGCCTACCGCCTGCACTCCCAGTGGATCATCGCGGTCTCCTTACTCGGGGTCCAAACTGGAACATTGTGTCTGCGCAAAACCTCTCAGCGATGTGTGGATAGATCTCCGCCAGCACTGTCTCCGATTCTCAGCACCCGCAAGGCAGCTCCTGCTCTTCGGCCTGGTTTTAATCTCTGGCAGTCTCACGTGCGTCTTCCACCTTTCGTCACTCGGCTCACACTGGCTCTCCTTCGAGGCTGCGGATGTCCTCCGCTCTCTCCCACCCACTTCCTGTCCCCAGGGCAGCCATCAGAAATGATGGGGCCCCTTACTAAACCTCACGATGGGGCCCCCCAGGGCCCCCCCTCAACCTCTAAGAGCTTTTCTCCCCCTTCAAAAAAAAAAAAGACATAACATAGCACCACAGCAATAAAACTCCCAGTAATGTGCAGTGTGTATTAGCTTATCACAGTATCCACAGCAATAAAACTCACAGTAATGAGCGGTGTGTCTGAACATATCACAGAATCCACAGCAATAAATCTCACAGAAATGGGCTGTGTATGATGGCCTTTGGGTCTGGGTCTGGGCCTGGGCCCTGGGGTCTGGTCCCTGGGACTGGGCCTTGGGGTCTGGTCCCTGGGGTCTAACCTGGGCCCTGGTCTCTGGGTCTGGTCCCTGGGCCTTGGGGTCTGGGTCCTAGGGTCTGGGCCTTGGGGTCTGGGCCTTGGGTCTGGGCCCTGGGGTCTGGTCCCTGAGGTCTGGTCCCTGAGGTCTGGTCCCTGGGGTCTGGTCCTGGGGTCTAGCCTGGGCCCTGGTCTCTGGGGTCTGGGTCCTAGGGTCTGGGCCCTAGGGTCTGGGCCCTGGGCCCTGGGTCTGGGCCTTGGGGTCTGGGCCCTGGGTATGGGGTCTGGACCCTAGGGTCTGGGCCCTGGGTCTGTATTTGGGGTCTGGGCCCTGGGTTTGGAGTCTGGACCCTAGGGTCTGGGCCCTGGGTCTGTATTTGGGCTTTGGGGTCTGGGCCATGGGTTTGGGCCTAGGGGTCTGGGCCCTGGGTCTGGGCCTAGGGGGTCTGGGCCTTGGGTCCTGGGTTTGGGCCTAGGGGTCTGGGCCCTGGGTTTGGGCCTAGGGGGTCTGGGCCTTGGGGTCTGGGCCCTAGTGCCTGGGCCTTGGGGTCTGGGCCCTGGGTTTGGGCCTAGGGGGTCTGGCCTAGGGGGTCTGGGCCCTAGGGTCTGGGCCTAGGGGGTCTGGGCCCTGGGTCTGGGCCTTGGGGTCTGGGCCCTGGGTTTGGGCCTAGGGGTCTGGGTCTTAGGGCCTGAGCCCTGGGTTTGGGCCTTGGGTCTGGGCCCTTGGGTCTGGGCCCTGGGCCTTGGGGTCTGGGCCCTGGGTTTGGGCTTAGGGGTCTGGGCCCTGGGTCTGGGCCTTGGGGTCTGGGCCCTGGGTCTGGGCCCTAGGGTCTGGGTCCTGGGCCTTGGGGTCTGGGCCATGGGTTTGGGCCTAGGGGTCTGGACCCTGGGTCTGGGCCCTGGGCCTTTGCCCTGGGTCTGGGCCATAGGGTCTGGGCCCTGGGTTTGGGTCTTGGGGTCTGGGCCCTGGGCATTTGCCCTGGGTCTGGGCCTTGGCCCTGGGCCTAGGGGTCTGGACCCTGGGCCCTAGGGTCTGGGCCCTGGGTCTGGGCCTTGGGTCTGGGCCTAGGGGTCTGGACCCTGGGCCCTAGGGTCTGGGTCTGGGCCTTGGGGTCTGGGCCTAAGCGTCTGGGCCCTGGGCCCTAGGGTCTGGGCCTTGGGGTCTGGGCCATGGGTTTGGGCCATAGGGTCTGGGCCCTGGGTTTGGGTCTTGGGGTCTGGGCCTAGGGGTCTGGACCCTGGGCCCTAGGGTCTGGGCCCTGGGGTCTGGGCCTTGGGGTCTGGGCCCTAGGGTCTGGGCCCTAGGGTCTGGGCCTTGGGGTCTGGGCCCTGGGTTTGGGTCTTGGGGTCTGGGCCCTGGGCCTAGGGGTCTGGACCCTGGGCCTTGGGGTCTGGGCCTTGGGGTCTGGGCCTAGGGGTCTGGGCCTAGGGGTCTGGGCCCTAGGGTCTGGGCCATGGGTTTGGGCCTAGGGGTCTGGGCCATAGGGTCTGGGCCCTGGGTTTGGGTCTTGGGGTCTGGGCCTAGGGGTCTGGACCCTGGGCCCTAGGGTCTGGGCCTTGGGCCCTGGGCCTAGGGGTCTGGGCCTAAGGGTCTGGGCCCTAGGGTCTGGGCCTTGGGGTCTGGGCCTTGGGGTCTGGGCCATGGGGTCTGGGCCATAGGGTCTGGGCCCTGGGTTTGGGTCTTGGGGTCTGGGCCCTGGGCATTTGCCCTGGGTCTGGGCCTTGCCCTGGGCCTAGGGGTCTGGACCCTGGGCCCTAGGGTCTGGGCCCTGGGTCTGGGCCTTGGGTCTGGGCCTAGGGGTCTGGACCCTGGGCCCTAGGGTCTTGGGGTCTGGGCCTAGGGGGTCTGGGCCTAAGGGTCTGGGCCCTGGGCCCTAGGGTCTGGGCCTTGGGGTCTGGGCCATGGGTTTGGGCCATAGGGTCTGGGCCCTGGGTTTGGGTCTTGGGGTCTGGGCCTAGGGGTCTGGACCCTGGGCCCTAGGGTCTGGGCCTAGGGTTCTGGGCCTAAGGGTCTGGCCTAGGGGTCTGGGCCATGGTTTGGGCCATAGGGTCTGGGGCTCTTGGGGTCTGGGCCCTGGGCCTAGGGGTCTGGACCCTGGGCCCTAGGGTCTGGGCCTTGGGGTCTGGGCCTTGGGGTCTGGGCCATGGGGTCTGGGCCCTGGGTTTGGGCCCTGGGCATTTGCCCTGGGTCTGGGCCTTGGCCCTGGGCCTAGGGGTCTGGACCGGGGCCCTAGGGTCTGGGCCCTGGGTCTGGGGCTTGGGGTCTGGGCCTAGGGGTCTGGACCCTGGGCCCTAGGGTCTGGGCCTTGGGGTCTGGGCCTAGGGGGTCTGGGCCTAGGGGTCTGGGCCTAAGGGTCTGGGCCTGGGCCCTAGGGTCTGGGCCTTGGGGTCTGGGCCATGGGTTTGGGCCATAGGGTCTGGGCCCTGGGTTTGGGTCTTGGGGTCTGGGCCTAGGGGTCTGGACCCTGGGCCCTAGGGTCTGGGCCCTGGGCCTTGGGGTCTGGGCCTTGGGGTCTGGGCCTAAGGGTCTGGGCCCTAGGGTCTGGGCCCTAGGGTCTGGGCCTTGGGGTCTGGGCCATGGGTTTGGCCATAGGGTCTGGGTCTTGGGGTCTGGGCCTAGGGGTCTGGACCCTGGGCCCTAGGGTCTGGGCCTGGGGTCTGGGCCTTGGGGTCTGGGCCTAGGGGTCTGGGCCTAGGGGTCTGGGCCCTAGGGTCTGGGCCATGGGTTTGGGCCTAGGGGGTCTGGGCCTAAGGGTCTGGGCCCTGGGCCCTAGGGTCTGGGCCATGGGTTTGGGCCATAGGGTCTGGGCCCTGGGTTTGGGTCTTGGGGTCTGGGCCTAGGGGTCTGGACCCTGGGCCCTAGGGTCTGGGCCCTGGGCCCTGGGCCTTGGGGTCTGGGCCTAGGGGTCTGGACCCTGGGCCCTAGGGTCTGGGCCTTGGGGTCTGGGCCTTGGGGTCTGGGCCTAGGGGTCTGGGCCTAGGGGTCTGGGCCCTGGGCCTAGGGTCTGGGCCATGGGTTTGGGCCTAGGGTTTGGGTCTTGGGGTCTGGCCCTGGGCCTAGGGGTCTGGACCCTGGGCCCTAGGGTCTGGGCCCTGGGGTCTGGGCCCTGGGTCTGGGCCTTGGGGTCTGGGCCCTGGGCCTAGAGGTCTGGGTCTGGGCCCTGGTTCTGGGCCCTGGGTCTGGGCCTAGGGGTCTGGGCCTAGGGGTCTGGGCCTAGAGGTCTGGGTCCTGGGTCTGAGCCTAGAGGTCTGGGCCTAGGGGTCTGGCCCAGGGGTCTGGGCCCTGGGTCTGAGCCTAGAGGTTTGGGCCTAGGGGTCTGGGCCTTGGGGTCTGGGTCCTGGGCCTTGGGGTCTGGGCCCTGGCTCACCACTCGCTGTCTTCTATCTTCTTTTCTTCTGCTCTTCTTTTCTTCACCTTTTCTTCACCTTTTCTTCAATCTTCTTCTCTTCTTTTCTTCTGATCTTCCCGGTCCCTCCAGCTCCGGCGCGCAGCTTCACTGAGTGGAGGGGCGGAGCCAAAGCAACGTGCTTGGGAGGCCCCTCACACACTGCTTGGCCCCGCCCAGCCAGGAAGTGAAGCTGCCAGGAGCCGGAGGAGACACAGTGTCTCAGTCTCCTCCGGCTCCTGCAGCAGCAGCAGGGACACAGCTCCGGATTCGGACTCATCGAGTCCGATACCGGAGCTGTTAAAGGGCGACGCTGCTGCCGTCGGGGGCCCGGGATCCTCCCCCCGGGACCCGGCGGCCCGGGCCCCCACGGGCCCGGGCCCCTTACGGCAGTATTGGGCGTAATGCCCTGATGGCGGCCCTGCCTGTCCCTGCCGCAAAGCATGATGGAAAACGTAGTCCCGTTGTGTCCAGTATACTCTACATTCCGCTTGTCTCCCTCTGGTGGCCAAACCCGAGCAATACATCAACAGAGTTTTTAAACAGCGCTACACAACCTTTTACTCACACCTTTCAGCTTGTGGCTCTATCAGAATGCAGTCCCAGGCCAGAGCAACTTCCTGTTTCAGCCTCCCCTTTTTATCTCCCCTGGATAAGCATCAGTTAAGTAGTTAACAATCCAGGGGAGAGACACCAAACCCGGGTATTCAGACCCCACATTCAGCCTGAAAACCCGGTCTGGATTCAGCTAGTTCTGCACATAGGACAGAAACCGAGGGGAAATGTATCGCCCCTCAATGACCTTCCCTTTCCTTATGTCACATAATATACAGGCAGGACATGATGTATACATATAATAATGATATATTATGAATCTGCTGAGTCTGCCGGAAAGAACGATATAGAACATGTCATCTAATAAAACGTGGCTTCAAATCACATTTTAAACATGATAAGCAAAAGCGGTAAAAATTAGCTCAACACACAGCGGTGACATGGCTCAGCAGTGAAAGGGTTAATGCCCCCTATATTTTATACGGAAGATGTTAATCTGGAGCCTGCAGATGAATGATGAGCTATACCAACCTAGTTCTTCCTTTATCTACATATGACAATTTCAGCAATAAATAACATCTTTGGAAGGCTGGTGTTAAGTGATTACGCTTCAGCACTAAACACACTAATATAACCCCATCATAAAATCCCATACTCACCTCAGATTCCTCAGTGAAGAAAGCGATGCTGCCTTTCTCCATGGGCAGCTGAACACTATGAACAAATAGTTCTCAGTGTTCCTCCACGAATCCTTCCGCCAAGACCCTGCTCGCTTGAGCTCGATTGGGGTCCGTCTGGCTCCAAGGAGTCCCATGCTGCTGACGTTCTCACTTAACACCTGAAAAGTCGTGCGACTCGAGCTACTGAGAAAGCGGTTTATTTGGGATACAGGTGTTAAATGTGAGACGCTAATGGAAGACGGCTGGAGCACAGGTTTTTCCGTTGGCGTCTGACTTTTGGAATAGGGCCGATAGTAGTTTTCTGTTTGTGGAAACCAAATTAAACTTTGTACAGAAATACACATGTGAGAAGCAGGGGTTAATCATTGCACCTACACAGAAAAGCAAACCGTATTAGGGAACATCACAAACATCACAACCTCTTGGGATTAGACGATTACGTACATGTAAGGTATACATCGTCATATTGGTGATCCTATGGGAATAAGGGCGATTAAACGGTGTATGGATAAAGAACTACAATAACAAATAATGATTATAGTAGCTTTTTGATTTTGCATTAATTTAAGCATTAAATCCACACCACCAGGCCCCAATTTTAGGGTAATTTCTTTTCACCACAATATATGTGCACCAGTGGGGCTGTTTTCTTGGCCTCTTGGTAGGTACAGAGGTCAGATTTTGAATCATAATAATAATTTATTTTTAATCAGCATAACTGGAATCCATACAGCAGGATAATAGAAATGTGAGAAAACACCTACACTTGCAGGGTTATTCGGAGAAAGGTTGAAAACCAGGAGAATGACTGGAGAAGTGAAAATTCTAGCAGGGTTATTCAAAGAGAATCGAAAAGCCACCGCACGTTCGGTGACTTTTCGTTCTCTTCAATTCGGTGCAATTTGGCGATCCCATTTCGGCGACCCTGCGGTGTATTCAGCAAGCACCACAGGGCCGTCGTAGTGCAGGGAAAAGCCGCCGCAAACCTGACACTCACTGCAAAACCCGGCGAACGCACACTGAAACCCGCAAAAACATCTGGATTAACCCCGCCGAGCACGCCGAAGAAACCCGAGCAGGAGCCGATCACAGCGCAGAGCAGCCGCCGGAAAAAGCCGACACCGCAGACGAATGGAGTGAAAAAAACAGTACGCTTGAATGTTTGAAAAGTGAAACACTATTTGCAAAGAAACTACAGAACGAAAATGTCTGAAATTTACATATAAGATCCAATGAATGCTAATAAAAAGGGCAGTTACAGAAAAAAGAAAAAACTATTTAAAAAAAATAAACAGAAAATTTGTTTTCGCTAAAAAATCCGGATAAATGTCTAAAAGATCCTAAAAAATCTAAAAATAAAGAAACTTTTTACTGCAGAATTTTATAATGAATGGTTTATTAGATATTGAATTAAAACGGGAATATTTTTAACATTGAAGCCTATGGGATTCTCCTTGAATAAACCTGTCGAATGAAGCCACCGAATGGCAGGGCATTTCGGCAACTTTTCCCTGCTGTTTTGTGTTCTCTGAATAGATGAAGCGTTGATTCTCTATGGGGATTCCACTGCCCTCTAACAGGCAACGAACAGGCACCGTATGTGCAGGCAATTCACCAAGATTTGACGAACTGCCTGCTCTCTGGATAGTCGAATGGCCAGGAAAGGTAACCGAACGCTGAATTTCAGCGTTTGGTTACCTTTCGCCAGCAATTCGGATCTCTTTGAATTACCCTGTAGGTCACAATAGCCAAACCAGAAAAATTCTCCCATTTATCTCACTTTCCAAATCGACTATTTGGTCTAGATTATTCTCTTCGCCTGCCAGTTCTCCTGGTTTTCACCTTTCTCTGAATAACCCTGTTAGTGTTTGGGATCACAGCATTTTCATCACAAGACAGTCACTTACTGGAAATATAGTTATTTATTTATTGTCTTTTCATACGATTGCTTAGAATTTCTTGATGAAAATGTGTGAAAAATCCTGGGCATATTGTTGCTTTTTTGGAATTTTCATACTAGTACGTCTGCAACTATCAAAACCTTCTTGGTAGTAGCTTATTTTAGATCAGATTTCTATTGTTTTCTAAGGTTTGGTTTAGACATCAGCGTGTGCAGCTGTGCAAATAAATCGCCCACCGAGCATATTGTATGCTGTGATGAGGCGTGATAATGACACCGTCACACTGCTAATAATTTTCCGTAAGGACAATATTTGTTGTCTTCGTTAATGTTCTTCTTGCTTTTTCTGTTTTATCTGTGATTTTCATTTTGTCACTGTAATTAAGTCCTGTGGTAGTAAAATACCAGGGTCTCTGTTCTGTGAAGCTTTGCCCAATCGGGTTATTAAAATAGGCAGAGATCCCCGAATCAGAGGGGAGGTAGGGGAGATCATTTCCATGTCTCCCGATATGTGTGCTGCTGCAAGCTGGATATCCAGCCCCATGCCTTGGTGCCACATTATTATTATTCTTTATTAAGCGCCAACACATTCCGCAGCGCTGTACAAGGCGCAATGGGTAAAGACAGGACAATTCTACAATACATTGAGGAGACAGGTCAGTATTCCTGCCAGCAGATACAGGAGGACATGAGGGTCCTATTCCCATGGGAACTTACAATTCTGCTCTCCCTCTACTAACCACTGTCCTTGGGACCCCAGGGAGGCACATGGAAAAGGTTGTCAGGGTCTGTATATCTGCATTTGTGTCTGCTAGTGTCTAGGTGTGTCTGTCGCTGTATGTGTCTTTTCTCGTGTCTCTGCCAGACTATTTGCTCATGTCTTTGTATGTCTGTCAGTGTATTCATCTCTGTCTGTGTCTATGCTAGGACAAATCATATTTTTTGCCCAAAATATGAATCCTCTCAGCGTTGTTTCTATTATCCTCTCTTTAAGAGGTTTCATATATTTTTGAGGTGTAAGGGTGTGTAGCGCTCACTCCCGGAGGAGCCGCTGAAAATGAACCACGGGTCAGTCTCCCTGCACTAGGGAATAAATATACTCCAGCACCGCTGTGGATTTTATAAATTATATAGTTTACTAAAGTAAAAGTCATATAATGAGACACGGTGTTCGTAGATATATTTACAGTGTTTCGTATCGCGGTAAACGCGCAGCGGAAAAAGAAATACGAGGCTTCGTATTTCGGGAAAATGCGCAGCCGAACAGAAAAAATACAATGCTTCGTAATTTCGAGAAACGCGTAGCGGAAAGAGAATACAATATTTCGTAATTCGAGAAACGCGCAGCGGAAAACAAATAATATGCGAATCTTTACCCCTTTTTGGGATATTAGGGAGTGAGTCCCGCACAGGTTAAGTCCCGGACTGTAAGTGTATGTGTGTGTTATGGTACCCGGGTACTATTCAACTGGCCAGTGAATCTCTTAAACGATGTCTTCGACTAGTCAAGTTGGGGCCCTGTGGATTTTAGAAACAAACAGCAGCGTGCTTTCTTGCTTTATAAACTGGCCTTGGAGGCCTCTCACCCATCCGCTCGAAGACCAAGGCTCCGCTGACCCAGGACGTCTCTCCACTCGATGCCGCGCTGGGATACTGGCTACTGGATCCTTGTCTGGCTCTCTCTGCTCCGACCGTGACTTGTCCAGTTACCGCATGCTCTCCCATCCGATGGACCTGCGGTACTCCTCACTCGGGGGTCCTCTGGCTTCCTTGATAGCAGCTTGGGTGATGTCTGTAGATCACTGGGTCTCCTTCTTACAAGGCTGGATAACCCCACTTGGAATCCTGATAGGCCGCACCTGCGCTCCGGCCTAGTCACTGTTTCGCTCTGCAGCACTGTGTCCTGTCTCTTTCACTCCCTGGCGCGCTCTGCCAGCTATCTCCACGAGGCTCAGGATGTACCTCAGCGTGTCCCACCCACTTCCTGCGTCCGTTCCCAGAGCATGCCGGGAAATGTAGTCCCAATGTTCAGTGTCTCTTATCGCGCTTGTCTCCCTCCGGTGGCCAAAAATAGGTACTGCCACAGTAAGGATTTAAACACAGCGCTACAGGTGTATAACAGAGCTGTAAAAGCAATACAACTCAAAGCAATGAGTCTCCGAGCTATTATAAATCCGAGCTCACTCTGTGGAAATAAAATACTTTGGCTATTTTTCTAAATTGAATCTGTATTTACATAAATGGTCCCTGAATATTCTTTATTTTAGATCGACACATTTATTTAACACTGTGATAGCGGAAATGGCGTTTGCCGCGGGAGGTTCTGCTTGCATCTTGGATGTCGCTCCTGTTGTTGTACATTAACGTCTCCTATTCTTTGTATGGGAGATCTTAATGTGCTCCTAGCAGATGAAGAATGAGCTATTCCAACCAGCTCGTCCACGTCTGTGCCTAACTTTATTCTGAGGTGAATATTGACTTTCAAACACTATGATTGCGATCGCTTCAGCACAAATCCCATACTCTCCTCAGATCCTTCGGTGGAGAGAGTGGTGCAATCCACCGCTACCTCACTATGCGGACAGCTGAACACTGGGAACAAATAGTTCCCACCGTTCCTCAGTGTATCCATCTGCTGTCCTGGCCAGATCTCGATCTCACGAGCTCACATCTGTTTCTATGGAGTCCTATGGACTCTTGGAGCTGATAAGACCAGCAGCGCTAAACGCCCTGGTGCCATCACCCTGTGGCTCGTAAGTATTATGACTCGAGCTGCTTGAAAGTGGCTTGATTGGAATACAGTCGTTAAAGGAGAGCCACAAACGGAAAACGGCTGACGAAAATGTTTTCCATTTGCGTCTTGCCTTTTATCCTGTAGGTTTTGATCTGGCCCCAGGTGCTCGTTCCTATTGTGCATTCTAGAGGTGAACCAACACCACCTAGTGGAGAAACATAATAATGACACTTGTTCATTTTGCTCTGATAATGTAATAAATAGGGAAAAGAAGGTGAAGTTTAAAGACATGAAAAACATGCTGGCTTTAACATAAAATAAACATTAGTATCGCCCATGATCAAAATCCTATAAACCTACATAGAGATTTTTGGTCTTCTTCTTCGGCCATTTAAGTAGACCAAAAATCTCTTTCTGTAGTTTTAAAGGATTTTGAGTGTAGTTGGTATTTCTTCTGCTTGTTGTATACCATATGGCTGTCTGCTAGTGTCACTGTGCTGCCCAAGAGTGATGGGATTTGTGCACGTTACTTTTTCTTCTGTTATGATAAAATAAAAGTCTTCATTCCTGAACACACGTAAAGTTATCTGGCACAAAGGAAACATTGTGACGGGTTGTTGTTTATTTTCTAGTTTGATGCTTCTCGAGTGATGCAGTTTCAGTGTAATTTATCTATTTTGAGATTTTCATCTCATTACATGGCACTTCATTGTGGGTTTTATTTTTTCTCACAGAAAATATTTTCTCTCCACAATTCAGTTTTTTTTCCCACTATTTCAATTTATACTCCCTCAGGAGGTTTGCCTTGTCATGACAGGTGGGCTTACACTTGTAATGGCCATTGTCAGTGACCAAAAATCTATTTTTTGGTTTTTGAGCACGTATAACATAATTGTTTTTCTAGTGTAAGATTTTGGGGTTGGCTGCTAATGTTGCTTTGCTCCTCCTTAGTGTGAGTGTAGTTGAGCTTGCAACATCTTCTTTTTGTTTGTTGTGCTTTTTTTCTTTTCTGTCACTATGTTTTTTTCAATTATTGGTCATGTATCAACATATCTATATTTGTTTTTCAAAACCCAGAACATTAAATGCACTTTTATGACTTACGTATAGATGTTATGCCTGTTGGTTTCATGTATTTGTAAACGTGTTCTTCTTTCTCCTTTCAGAGCAAGTTGGTGAAGTACTTCAGCCGCCAGCTGTCTTGCAAGAGGAAAGTCGCATTGCAGGAACGTAATGCAGAGCTGGAAGGGTTTCCACAGCTTATACACTGGTTTAGGATAGTCAACATTCGCAAGGAAGTAATGAAGGTAATGAACGAAAGAAAATTCTATGAGAGAAAGGAAGGTTTGTGAGGGTCCTGAGGACGAGCAACAGCACTAGTGGCCTGCTCTACGGTGGGGCCCGCTCAGGTTTCACAAGGTTTTAGCTCGATTGTGCCATTACAGAGACAACTGCTCCATATGCAAATCAGTCAGCTACACCCAGAAAGGGTGACCAGTACTGAAGTGCCAAGGACGTCATTTCTGCACGAGAGGTGCAGCAACCCTCCGACGATCATTTCGGCCTTATTAGGCCTCGTCAGGAGGCGATAGCTGACACCCCTCTATTCTATGAATCTATACATATGGTGGAAGAAGCCATATACAAAAACTACTTTTTTTTTCGATATAATATTTTTATTGAAGTTCCCACATATACAGAATGTCAGACGACGGGCACAAAATTGTAAAGAACCAAGAGGGTCATGCAGGACCCATCAGGCAAAAACCTTTCAGGCACCAAAATTCCCGAGTAGCAATAACAATAGGACATGTGAACCATATTTTGTTTTTCAAATACACATAAACAAACTACAAACATGAAAAAAAGGAAAAACAAAGTGCTCAAAGCAAGGTACACGTAACATAACTGGTTATATCAGCTTCACAGAGGAGACAAAGGTCAGCCATCCCTCCCAAACTACCTGAAATGGGGTCAGTGAGTTAGTAGCCTTGTGAAACATTCCCTCATAGTAATATATTCCTTCCAGAAACGTCATGACATCTTTCATAGATGGACCAAGTATGGAGCTCCAGTGGCGGGCAAGGACGGATTTGGCTACGTCAAGTACAATAGAGATTATACCCTTGTGCCCAAAAATTACTTTTTAGAGTGGGGTACTTGAGTCCATGAAAAAATTGTAATCGATGGGCATTCTTTACTTATAAAAACCAGTAGCTGGATGAGGATGTGACCACCATATATAGAGCATCCCTATCCCAGAATATGATCAAATACTAGACTTGTATTTTGTATTTGTTTGTAGAGTATAAAAAAAAATTCAGGTGTACTTCAACTTGCAAAGGTGTTCAGACACAAACAAAAACTCATCCCCGAATGTCCTCGAAGAATTTTGATGTAAAGTGTCTCTGTAATCTTATTAAATTATAACCTGTTCTCGGGCTGCATGTGTCAGTAGAGGCAAATATCAGTTTTAACTGTACATTTTGATCTAAAGTTGCAATAAGAAAGGGCATCATTATCCAGGGTGAACTACCGTAGGTCTCTAGAAAAATACCTCCAACCCAAATATATCTTGTGATTTTTAATCTTTGACGCATAATACAGCTTACTTATCTTCTACTTGGAGTTTATCAATACAACAATGTGTTCACATTGAATGTGTCCATATGATATAATCAAATCTGGTCTGCTCCTTCCTGTAGGCGACAGGCTGTCATAGTCCTCAGGGTGTTGAATCTTTACACATACTGGTGTTCAGGAACAAGAATTCTAGAATGTGCCCCAGTAATCAGGATCATGGGATGCCAGTAGAACATCTAGCGACCCACCGTAATTGTGTAATACATGTCACTAACCAGTTATAGTGTAGTTTAAATATGTTAGCTGTATTATGCAGACCTACATGCCTGTTGTCATACAGTGGGTACAGAAAAGAATCACCCCCCTTGAAAATAATCACATTTTGTCGCTTTGTAGCCTGAAATAAAGACAACGTTTTTGTTTATCCAGTTAACTCATGTTGTATGTACTCAGAACTTTCACTTGGATGTTAGATGTTGCACTAACACACCAACATGTCAGACAAATATAAGGACAATTCGAAAACAGAATCACTGAGTTGGAAAAAGAATCACCCCCTCCTAAAAATGACTTGTAAACTCTATCTGGGGTAGCTCAAATCAAATCAAAATAAGCTTTATTGGCAGGACCAAATACATTTTAGCATTGCCAAAGCATATGGGGTGGAGGGGGGGGGTAGTGGACATATATGGGGGGAATGGGCAAGTCCATGGACATTATCAGGGGTAAGGGATAATGTGAGGTCGGATGGGGGCGAGTCCGTGTTGGGGATTTATAAGTCCAGGATCTCTCATGTTCCTCTCAGTCTGTGACATTCTGTACGTATTGGGCAGATATTTTCACCGCCGGCTCCTCTTCTCCAAGTATGATGTGGAGTTTCCTCGTCTCTTCTATAGAGGTGAAGTCCGGGATGAGAGCGGAGAGTCTCTGGAAGTGAGTTTCCCTCAGTGCTGAGTACTTGGGGCACTGTAGGAGGAAGTGGACCTCATCTTCCAGGGCCCCCTGGTCACAATGCTGGCACAGTTTATTCTCCCTGGGCTTTAGCTAATCACCTTCTCACACAGCCATTTGACTTTCAACTGTGATCAGCTGTGGTTCCATTGATTAGCTCAGCATGAAAAGAGCTTTCCTGGAGCATCTTAGTCCCTGGTTGTGCAACTGAAGCAAACAAGCAACTATGGGTGGCAAGGCATTTTCAAATGATCTCCGGGATAAAGTTGTAGATGAGCACAAGTCAGGAGATGGATACAAAAGAAAATTCAAAGGCTTTATCAATGCCTAGAAGCACAGTGAAGTCTATTCCTATGATGTGGAAGGTATTCGCTACATTACAGACCCTCCCTGGATCAGGATGTCGCTCCACATTGGATGAAAGAGACAGGAGGAAACTGGTCAGAGAGGTTACCAAGAGGCTCACAGCAACTCTGAAGCAGTAGCAGGAATTTATGACAAACAGTGGTCATTGTGTGCATGTGACACCAATTTTACAAATTCTCCACAAATGTGGCTTGTATGGGAGGGTTACAAGAAAAAAAGCCACTCCTCAAGAAAGCCCACAGGCAGTCATGACTGAGATTTGCCATAACACACCTTGAAGATTCTGAGGCCACATGGAAAAAGGTGTTATGATCAGATGAGACTAAAATTTAATTATTTGGCCTCAACACCAAACAATGGGCCATATTACATAATTTTTGCTAACTTAACCAGAGCTGTTATAAACTGAAAACCTCCATAGGCTATAATGGTTCTGGGAAGTTTACAACAGCTCTGGTTAAGTTAGCACCAACTATGTAATATGGCCCAATATGTCTGGAGGAAATCCCATACAGCCCACCATCCAAATAACACCATACCTACAGTAAAGCATAGAGGTGGAAAATCATGTTATGGGGTGTTTCTCTGCAACAGGCACTGAAGCACTTGTCTGGATAGATAGAATAATGGATGGGGCAAAATACCATCAAATTCTTGAGGGAAATCTGCTGCTGTCTGCCAGAAAATTGTCTATGGGAAGAACGTTTACCTTCCAACATGAAAATGACCCAAAGCAAACAGTATAAATGATCACACAATGTAATGTTTGAAGGAGAAAAAGGTGAATGTCCTTCCATGGCCTAGTCAGAGTCCAGACTTAAACCCTATTGAATATCTGTGGAATGAGTTGAAAACTGCGGTCCACAAACAGGGTTATTCAAAGAGATTCGAAAAGTCACCGCACGTTCGATGACTTTTCGTTCTCTTCAATTCGGTTCCTTTTGCAGATCCCATTTCGGCGACCCTGCGGTGTATTCAGCAAGCACCACAGGGTCCCCGAATTGCAGGGAACCGCAAACCCGACGAAAACGAACCGCAAAACCGCTGAAAATGCACGCCGAAAACGCACGCCGAAAACCCTCAAAAACATCTGGATTAACCTGCCGAAAACCACGGAAAAACTCGAGCAGGAGACGATCACACGCAGCGAAGCCTCCGGAGAAAGCCAAGACCGCAGACAGAGTGAAGTGAATAAATTAGGAAAACAGTTTGCTTGAATGATTGAAAAGTGAAACGCTGTTTGCAAAGAGACTACTGAGCGAAAATGTCTGAAATTTACATATGAGGTCCAGGGAATGATAATAAAGAGGGCTGTTACAGAAAAAATAAGTAAACTTAAAAAAAAATAAAACAAAAAAATCGAAAATCCAGAAAAATGCTTAAAATATCCTAAAAAATCTATAAATAGACTCTTTACTGCAGAATTTTATAATGAACGGTTTATTAGATATTGAATTAAAACGGGAATATTTTTAACATTGAAGTCTATGGGATTCTCCTGAATAAACTTGCCGAATTAAACCACCGAATGGCAGGGCATTAGGGGAACTTTTCACTGCTGGTTTGTGTTCTCTGAATAGCCGAAGCAGTGCTTTTTCATGGGGATTTCCCTGCCCTCGAACAGGCACCGAACAGGCACCGTATTCGCCAGGATTTGGGGAATTGCCTGCTCTCTGGATAGCCGAATGGCCAAGAAAGGTAACCGAACGCAAATTTTCAGCGTTCGGTTACCTTTCTCAAGCAATTCGGATCTCTTTGAATAACCCTGCAAATGTAAGTGAACTTGAGTAGTTCTGCAAAGAAGAGTGGGCAAATATTGCACAGTCAAGATGTGCAAAGTTAGTAGAGACATATCCCAACAGACTAAAGGCTGTAATTAAAGCAAAAGGCGGTTCAACAAAATACTGACACAGGGGGGTGATCCTTTTTCCAACTCACTGATTCCGTTTTTGAATTATTCTTATTTTTGTCTGACATGTTGGTGTTATATCTTTCACTTGGATGTATATAAGTTGCACTGAGTAAATAAAACTAGATAAACAAAAACTGTGCCTTTATTTCAGGCTGGAAAGCAATAAAATGTGAATAATTTCAAGGGGTGATTTTTTTTTTATATCCACTGTACCATTATTTAATGCTTTCCTCTCACCATCATAGTGTAGCGCTCACCCCTGAAGGAGCTGCTGAATAACCCCGAGATAGTCTCACTTCACTAACAATTCACTGTACACCAGCACACCTTTATGGGTTTTTCTAAGTTATACTTTACTGAAGCAATAAACAGCAATAGTTATACATATACTTTAGGCATGAAATCGATCATGCTAGAATGAAAGCCGTAATACGTAACGCAGATATATGCGGCGAAGAAACGGTTAATAAAGCTCTCAGTTCTTTGGCTTAAGTCCCGCTCAAATAGGCTTGTTAATTTGTGTCCTAGAGTACCCCGGTACTAAATCCACTGGCCATTGGATGGACGAAATATCTTCGACTAGTCAACGTTGGGGCCCTGCAATTTGAAGCAATCAATAAGTGTGCACTGTTATTAGAGTTGTAGGCCTGGGGCCTCTCACCCAACCGATAACCAGCTTGTCCCGGACCGATATGCTCTGCCAGAAAGTCCCTCTCTGCCGTCTGGAACCCGGTGCTGACGAAATCCACGCTCCTGAACCAAATCTCCTCAGCAAGGAAACTAATGCCAACAGCACTCCGCTCCGTCCATGGCCTCCTTACATGAGGTCCTTCTCCAACACTCTCTTGCTGCCGGAACAGCTCAGCGGGACACATTGCAGTTCGATTATACACTCTCCCCGATCTTTCCAGCACAGGATGTCGCCGATTCTCAGCTCCAATCTAGCCTGGATCCCGGACAGTGTCTCTCTCGTGACCGAACTCATGCACCACTTGCTTCGTTCTGCCCACACTGCACACAATGCTTTCTCTTCCTGCCGCCAGCGTGCTCACTTCCTTTCTCTGCCCAGGGGTTTTCTGGGGGATGTAGTCCATAGTCCAATACATTACATTGCGCTCTGGCTCCCTCTAGCGGCAATATTGTCTCAGTTCTCAGAGCCAAGTTAAATACAGCGCTACAATAGCTATGGTTTCCTGTCTGTGGATTGTATACTGCCTACTTGTATAACTTGTTGAAGATCATCCCATTGATTCATTTTGCTGTTACACTTATTTTGGTTGCATTCCACTAAACAGTATAGTTATAATTTATATATTTGTTGAATGCATTCCAAACACCTGCATAACTATAGCTGTACCTTCATGGAATGTATACTATGGACAGTGATAGAAAGAAGCAATTCTAGAGCCAGTGATGAAAGGCTCAAACGTGAGGCTCCTCCAATTATTCTAAAGATACAGAAATTAAACCAATGAAATGTGGTTATGGAAAGCTCAGACAGCTCTCTTAGGGCACTATCGCTTGCCCTAAGCTAAAACGGGGATGCTAATGGGAACAAATTGTGGTTGAAATCTTCCCTTAGCATTCCCGTTTTACAAGTGGATTATAGGGCAGGTGCTGAATCCAGCAGCCTACCCCATAGCAGCTGCTAGGCTCCAGGATGCTCGAGGCAGCATTAACCCGCCATCATGAGCATCTCCTCCATGGAGTCCATAGGACTTAATGGAAGCTTGTGCTGCTGGGTCACATGACCTGCAGGATCTCGACTCTCACAAGATCCTGCAGGTCGGTGGAATGACCCCTAGTCTCACTCTGCATCCGGTGGGCAGAAGCGGCAGATCGAGCCGTCGTTCTCGCCGTGGGATGAAAGGTGAATATGATTTTTTTTTTTGGAGAGGAGCCAATTGCTGCTAACTGATTGAAGCTCTAAGCTGTAGCAAACTTTTCAATTAGGACTATGTGATCCTAATGCTAATTACTGATTGGTTACACTTTGCATTCCCCATGTTAAGCATAGGGAGCGCAAAGTACAATAAGCTCGCACTAAAAAGCGCTAATACCGTAGCGCTAACGGATTTTTTAACACGTTAGCGATCGGGAGGTGATCTTTGCGGCACGCTATCACCTCAATTAGCTTAGCGCTAACACTCATTTATGTGAGCACTAGCTCTAGCGTTAAGGGATGATAGAGTATATAAATATAGGCATGTATTTGTGTGGAATGTCAGCATGCAAATAAATGCAAGAGAGTGTGTGTGTGTGTGTGAATTCCATCGAAGTGGAAAAAAATAGGAAGTGCCCCGATTCTCCTAATTGGAGGTTAAATAAAAAGGTCATTTAAAAAATATTAAAGGGTTTTTGTAAAAAATAAAAATAATAAATGGTCTTTAACCCTTTCAATGCGGAGGACGCGCTCAGCGCGTTCTCCGCATTCCCACTGCTGTGCGGAGGACGCGCTGAGCGCATCCTCCCATTGGGGTCAGCGTTCGGCCGGGTTCCGTCCGATCGCTGGCCCCCCCGGTGCGGGCTGACATCCTCGATGTCAGCCGCGCATCCGGGACCGCAGCCGCCAGAATTAGGTGTCATCGCGGCAGCGCGATGACACCTAATTCAGGCGCCCCCCCGCATGTGCGGAGGAGGCGCCTGAAAGGGAGGGGGGGAGGTCCTTCGGACCTCTCTCCCTCCCGATCGGCGGCTCTGCGGGGGTTAACCCAGGCATCATTTGGAAGGGCACAGCCTGCCCTTCCAAATGGTACCTGGCATTAACCCCTGGGGAGCTGGATCGCGAATCGGCGCTGAAAAGCGCCGGTTCGCGATCCTTTCCCGGAGCTGGCCGACATCTTGGATGTCGGCCAAGCCTCCGGGAACTCCCCCTGAGGACTGGCGTCATCGTGCGTAGGACGCCAGTCCTAGAGTTAACCCCTAACTGCCACCAACTGTGGAGATAGGGAGTTCCAATGAACTCCCTATCTCCCGATCCGTGGCAGTTAGGGGTTAATGTTTGGTATGGTTGGATCGGCCAGAGCATGGCCGTTCCAACAATACCAAACTTGAATGTGAAAAAACTTTTTTTAAAAAAATAAAAATTAAAAATAAAAATATATTTTAAAAAAAATTATAAAAAAAAAAAAAAATTTTTTTTTCTTTTTTTTGGTTTGTTAGTGTAGCAATATTGTTCCCATTGCAATTATAATGTGAACAATGATGCTGCACTAACGATTTTTGTATGCGGTGCGTTTGTTAAAAATCGCGTAATTTTCCCCCAAAAAAAATGTAACGAGACCCCATCTCTAATTTTTTTAACAAGCGCACCCCACACAAAATATAACCGCAATTGCTCGCATGTTAAAATGTGAAAAAAAAACTTTACACGTTGTAAATTATTGAAAATACATATTTTATTGCATTTTTTGTTATAATATACAGACATGACATAACGTATACATATAATAATGACATATTATGAATCTACTGAGTCTGACGGAAAGAACGATATATAATATGTCTGGGTCATATACTAAAATAAGCCTTAAAAACACGTTTAAACATGATGAGCAAAACCGGTAAAAATGACCTCAGCACAGAGGCGGGAAAAGCCTCAGCAGCGAAAGGGTTAAAAAACAATTTAAAATGATACATTTATTACATTAAAACCTATTAGATTCGCCTGTTTAAATCACCATAATTTTGGTGCAATTCGGCGGTCTGTGAATAAACAAATTGATGGTTCTTGGATAGAAAATTGGAATCAGCACCAATGTGCAGGGTCAAAACACAAACATAATCCACCACTACTTAATAGTGATGACAATTGCTGTGTCATTAGGGAAACATCAGTGTCACTCCATACATATATAACAGTGTTAAGCCTTTCACGTCTGCACATATACACTATTGTGTTACATATATGCCCCTTTGTACACAGAAAAAATGTTTTTTATTACCCTCCTAAAAAATGACGTAGAGGAAAAAAGCTGAAGGGACGTCTGTAATCCTCAATGACACATTAAAAATACAAGCTAAAAACACACAATCGCGCAATACAGAATATCACAATATACATGTATATCGAGGCAACAACCAAATGGATAGCAACTCACATGATTCTGAGCCTATAATCATGATAGTTCTGTATGGGACAATTTCGGTACTGCCAAATTGTGGCGAAATGCACCGTATTTTGCTGTCAATACGCCTGTAATTGGTCAAATGACAGCTAAGTGATGTGTATTCACGAAGCTGTCATTTCACCAATTACAGGCGTATTGACAGCAAAATTGCACCTATGGTGAAATCCACTATTTGGTGCAATTCGGTGGCAAATTCAGACATTGGTGAATAACACTCTTAATAACCTATTAATTGGGGGGAATTCAATGGAGTACCTTTAGGGTACAAATTAAAGCATCCATACAAGAAACCGTCAATCCCAGGCACACACTGTGCACATGCCTATGATAATAACAGAGACAGGGGGATCTGTTCCCCTCAACCCAGTCAGTTCCCATGCCATGGTGATTTTCTGGTGCAATTCCTCAGGACATGGACCAATAATGAGTCAAGTGCTAAGTTCACTAAAGTAACATGGATTTAGGATAGGCCTTGTGGAATGAAATAAGAAGGTCATCTGCCATTCCACCCATTAAGAATGGTTTAGTAGTTTACATTTACATTTGTGGACATTCATTGGGCTTGATTATAATCCTAACGCTAAAATGGGGACGCTAACGAGGAAAACCTGCACCTGCAGGTTTCCCCGTAGCGTCCCCATTTTAGCATTAGATTCTGGGGCAGGCGCTAATTCAGCACCTTGTTCCAGAAAGAAGCACTACCCTTGGTGATGCTCACGGTAGCGCTTCCACACCACCTCAAATATCACCTCTTGGAGTCCACAGCATTGCGGAATGATCACAGAGGGAGACTGGGGACAAACTGTCCCCAGTCTCACTCTTCTCCTGGCAGCAAGAAGTAGCGAATCGGGCCACCGCTCTCACTGCGAATGAGAGATGAGTACCGCATTTAATGGGGGAGGGGGGGTGGTTAGGAGGTGCTAAATGATCCTGAAAAAGGGCAATCAGTTAGCACCTACGGTTAGGACTTGTTAAAGTTTTGTTTAACCCATCGGTGCGTTAATCAGTGCTAGGACTTTGTAATACCTTACTTATCCTGATACCATTAATGATTGTGCTCCCTGTGTTAAGTTTAGGATGCGCAAAGTACATTAAGCTCGTGCAATCACTGATGCAATAACAGATTTTTAAATGGTTTAGTGTTAGGAAGGTAATATGGGGGGGGGGGCATGCTTTAAAGTCACTTTTTCTGACGTTAATGATTTATATATCCGAACGCTACCGTTGGCATTCAGTATGAAATCTAGCCCATTTTTTGTAATCCTAGTTATATCTTCTTCTGCTGTTCTCTAACAAGCAGATGTGATATTATAGTTTTGTGGAATGCATTGCAATCTTCAATTTGGTTTTATGCTAACTTTTTGTGGCGATGTTTGCGGATAGTCTACAACTGACTGATATAAGTGTGCTTATATATTTAGGGATCTATTACATTCTTCGCGCATACGTTGTGCCCGCACAAAAACGCATTAACGCGAGGGGCAAAACCCTTTGTGCAGAATGTCGTATTACAATGTCAGCGCAACAAACGCACGTATATGTCTACCGCGGGTGAACCTGCGCGAACGCTGCGCGAGCTTACTGTACTTCGCGCATCCTATACTTAACATTGTGAGCGCAAATGTGTTTGTGCGCTGGTACGCGGATGGTATTACAAACTATGCGCAGTTTGTAACGCACAGCCTTTGTGCGCATAATTTTAGCAACTCCTGAAAGCTGGTGATAATGGCAAATTCTATCAACCTGGCCGAAACCAAATACACCAGCCCAAAAAACAAATACGCAGCAAAGTATAGTTACACATTCTACTCATACCAAACCAATAAATTTGAGAAGTTGTGCGTGCATTTATTATTGATGTAGCATATATGCGCAGATTGACTTTGACAGGCGCAAAAACGTAACGTGAAATAATTGTGGTTCTTAATTCTGATTGGCTGAATCGTGTGAAAAAAAACAGTCCACCCACTGATTTCTGCGCGCAACGTCCGTTTTACGTCGCACATTATTGCTCGACTGATGAAAAAATGCGCGAGGATTGTAATACCAGCGGTGATTTACACGCGTTAACGTTTAACGCTTCGTGCAAAAATTCACGCGTTCTGCGTGTGTTTTTGCGTGAAGAATGTTATAGAGCCCTTAGACTGTAAACTCCCTCTAGATCGTAAGCTCCTGTGAGCAGGGCCTTCTACACCTCTTGTTTCTATCCTATGTCCGTTTCCGTATATCTCGTTCCTTTTGGTTATTGTAAAGCGCTGCGGTAGCTGTTGGCGCTATATAAATGATGACAATAATAATAATGCATTCTGAACATCACTCATATAGTTATATTATACCTCTGTGGATTGCACTCTACTCCATGGTATACCTATATACTTTTGTATGTCCATATATGCAGGAGCCCTAAATATTAATCCCATTAAACAGTAATAGATATGTATATGTAATATGAATTATGCCAGTAAAATATTAAAGTGAGGATACATTGTACATGTAATTTTTGCTTGCCAGGTGCTTTGTGCATGGCAGCTTTGTACTAGGAAAATACTCATCACATAAGCATAACATAGTAGCAGGATATTTTGCAAACAATTCGTACTGGCACATGTTTCACCAAGAGAGGCAGTAAACAGAGTAGATGTGTCAGCCGGATATTTTACATATAAACACACACCCACACTGTGTGAGTGCTGTGCTTTACTCTGATAGATGCAAGCTACAATCTGCAATGCCAGGCATTTCTTTCCCTCTTGATTTATATTTCTTATATATATATATCTCTATTACACTCTTCGCGTTAAAACGCGGGCGCAAGGGAGGAAAAACTGCGCCCGCAGTTTTCCCCCTTGCGCCCGCGTTTCAACGCTGGATTACAATGCAGGCGCAAAAAATGCTGCCTGCATTGTTTCCGAGCGTAAAATTCTGGATGCTCGCGGTAGCGCTGAGTGCAGCCGAGAGCATCCACTCGCTGGAGTCCATATGACTCCATTGAGTTCCTCCCTGCTGGTCACGTGACCAGCCGGATCTCACCTCGCGAGATCCGGCTGGTCGGCGAAGTGATACGCAGGGAGAGACTGGGGGGACTTTTCCCCCCAGTCTTTCCCTGCTCCCGCCGGCCGGTGGAGGCGGTTGGAGCCGCGGTCCTCGACGCGGGACAGAGGGTGAGTATGTGCTTCATTTGTTTATTTTTTAATCCTGGTGTTAATGGATTCCGCTTCTGCAGAATTCGTTAACACCAAGTCCTGGCTCTGGATCACTTTTCGCTGACCAGAGCCAGGCGTTAATCAGCGCTGGGACTTTGTAATCCAGCGCTGATTAACACTTTGCGCTCCCCATGTTAAGTATAGGGAGCACAAAGTACAGTAACCTCGCGCTGAGAAGCGCAAGGTACCAAACGCAAACGGGTTACTTTTGCGTTTGGATTGTAATATGCGGTACATACCGCGGGCAAACGTTAATGCTCACGCATGTGAGCGTTAACGTTTGCGTTAGGGCCCATAGTCTTTAAAAAATATATTTTCTTATTCTCCTATTTTGTTTCCAACTGGAGAATCATAAAGAGATGTTTATTGCCACTTTTTGCGTGGTTCCTTTAAAGGGACACTAACACCAAAAAATGTTTATTAATATTTTGTTTAATTTATGTTCGTAATATCTTACATGTACTTTTTCTCATTTTTGTTTTAAGAAGCTATTTAATTCTATATGTATCCCTGTGTTTATTCGGTTTGTGATATATTGTGATGTAAAAGCCCCACCCCACAGAATCTTTCCAACACTTGTTCCTCAATGTGGGACATTGGGCATAGAATGGACTCTCTGGGCCCTATCACCTCCTTAACGCTAGCACTAGCGCTTAGGATAATCAAGGAGATGGTGGGCCGCAAAGATCACCTCCCGATCACTAACGGGTTAAAAACCATGTTCATGTGTCATGTGACCCAGCAGGAGAAGCTGGCATCCTATGGACTCCATGCAGGGGATGTTTGCGACAGTGCTTTAGCGCTGCCCCAGGCATCCTGCAGCCTAGCGGCCACGACGGGGCAGGTTGCTGGACTCACTGCCTGCCCCGTAATCTACTGGTAAAACGGAGCAGCTAAGGGGAAATTTATGAGCACTAATTTTTGGCAGATGATAGTGCCCTCTGGGTCAGAATTCCAAAACGAAATCGACCTATTGACTTGCATTGTGTGGGATGCAGGCAAATGGCATCACCAGGGAGATACATTAAAGTGTTATTAGTCCACTATCAGACCTCATTCAGTTGCCATCTCTTATGTCGGTAGCCTAGACACCACAATAGATCCACTGCAGCTTTGTCTAAACATTTACTCCTTCATCCATTGTCTCTTCACTACTGTTTTATTCTATACCACAGCTGTAAAGTGAAACTTGTGCTAAGATTTTGGTAAACGTTTCATCAGGGGAAAAATCCACAAAATGGAAACTGGAGATAACCCACCTAACTGTAATTTTGTTTTCTATGCAATTAATTCAAACAAAGAAAAAAAAATAGTAGCATGTGTTTTATAATGTGTGTTTTTTTGTAATGCACAAATAATCTATTTACAGTTTATATTGGTAGTAATGTTGCTTTAATTTCAGTCTAAATAGCAACTTTGTGTGTTGAGGACATAAAATGAATGATGATATGTTTATTGTTTATTAATGCACATTAATTTACAAAGCTCACCTGTAACAGCCAAGTGCATTTTTTTCTGAGGTATACCATCAGGGGCTGGATATTTTATTGGATAGAGTTTACGGAGGGACGTTGCCCAGTGTTGCACGATTAAGCGTCAGTGATGACATTGACCTGCACTAGAGTGCTGTCCTGTAGGATGACGTTCTGCTCACAGCTGTCACTCCCTTCCAGTGGCATGTCACTTGAGTGAATGACAGTGACACTTTGATGGGGAATTAATTAAAATTCTCCAATATATACAGTCACAAAAATGCTAGCACATGAACAGGGATGGTTCCTCATGACATGGGCCTTTGGACATGAGACGTGCATTTTTAATAGCAATGTGCGCTGTATATTAACACAAACTTCCCCTCTAATTGTAATATCTTTTGCATTAGGGGGTTAGATAAATATTTTAAGGATCAGAATTTCTTCCGATCATTGAGTTGGTGTAAAAGTATGCAGTTCTAGCATGTATAACTATAACCTCAAAACACCCTAGTGATGTGTGCACCAGTCCTTATAACAGTTGGGTGGAATCAATAATAAAACCAGAAGAGAGTCAAGGTCAGGATTGGAAAATGACACAGTAACAAGAGTCAGGATACTAGAAATACACAAGGTAAGAACAGAGCTGGCTCGGTATTACTGATAGCAGGGTAGTCAAGAACAGACCGGGTCTATAACAGAACCTCAGAACAACTTAGAATGTGCTAATGGGAAACCAAACAAGGCAAGGAGCAAGAGTGTGACTGTCACGGTTCACGACGCCGGAGCAGGAGGAAAGGCAAATCTGGCACTGCTCTGCCATAGCTGACAGCCCCCTTCTTGGAATGTATACTTGTGATCAGCTTTAGTTTAGGCTCAGCAGGTGTTCTCCTAATTAACCCCGACTGACTATTTAAGCCCGTCACACCCTTCTCTCAATGCATCAGCATTATACCTGAATTCTTCAGTTCCCTGCTCCCACCAGACTGTGAACCTCACCCTCCTGAAGCTCCTGCCTACCCTCCGCTGCTGGATACCTTGCATACGACCATTTGCTTTGAACCTGACTACTCTGTTGCTTGCTGCCCATCTTGACCATTTGCTTGAGCTTTACTACACTACTTGGATTTGTCACCTTTGCTGGATCCCCCTCCTATTTACCTGGATTTACCCATCATCACCCCCTTGCATACCTGGACTTTGTCCACTGTGCCTCCTTCCCCCAAGTCCTTTCCCAGTGTCCTATCTGATTCCCAGTAAGTCTCCTTGTGTTGTGTTTCCTGATTTTTTTTATATTTGTATTCAGCCCTCTTCATGTCCTGCTCCTCTGTGTCTGCTTAAAGTATTCAGTGTTCAGTTCTGCTCACCTCTCTTGTCCTGTCTGCTTGTTCTGTCCTGTTGTGTGTATTTATCTGGCCTATACCTTATCATGTGTCTCCCATTTGTTATACCTTTATCCAGTGTCCCCCATTTGTTATACCTTTATCCAGTGTCCCCCATTTGTTATACCTTTATCCTGTGTCCCCCATTTGTTATACCATTATCCAGTGTTCCCATTTGTTATACCTTTATCCAGTGTCCCCATTTGTTATACCTTTATCCAGTGTCCCCATTTGTTATACCTTTATCCAGTGTCCCCATTTGTTATACCTTTATCCTGTGTGCCCGTGTCCCCATTTGTTATACCTTTATCCAGTGTCCCCCCCTTTGGTTTATTCCTGCTGCTGTGATTCCCTTGTGTTCCCTCATAATAAACCTGATCTGTTTACCCCACATTGCTGCCTCCTCTCCACTCTGTCACCGCATCCCAGGCTCGGCCTTGCCACCCCATGACAGTGACTGATAAAGGCCGAGGAAATTGTCTCAGTCCAAAATCAGGATTTGCGTTGTTTAGTGGAATCAAGTCCAGGTTCTGGACATCGCCAGAATGACGCAAACCTGCATGCTCACAAATTGTTGTGCGTCAGCAGTGTCCTGCGTCAATGGTAATCCGTTGAGGGCAAAGTAACATATGTACAATACTGTGCCAAAGACAGGTGGCCTGAGAATGACACAGATCTGAAGGACTAGAATGACACAAATTAGAAGGACCAGAATGGCTCCGATGATTCCTTACAGTTGGTTAGGGCAGTGGTCCCCAACTCTGGTCCTCAGGGCTCACTAACAGGCCAGATTTTACAGATCACCTTGGGGAAAAGCAGACTGAATCCTGCAATCACTGAACAGCAAATTATATCACCTGTGCTGTGCTTCAGATATCTGGAAAACCTGACCTACTAGTGGGCCCTGAGGACAGGTTTGGGGACCACTGAGTTAGGGAACAAAGGGTCCCCTTGTCACTGCAACCCTGATCACAGTTTCCTATAACCACAGCTGCACGTTTCCCTTGATAACAAAGGAAATATTTGTATTTACACCGATTCCCATCCAAACGTTTGGGCAGTCTGATGTTCAGCCTTTCTATCAGGTTCTGTGCTTATGTTATCTCACTGCCTACTTTTGTAAAGCTGTCACTGTGGCTGTCAATAAGCATATAGCAACTGCGACGTGATTACTGTCAGCCATACAGCGGTAAGTTTAATGTAACAAGATGAACTGAAAAGAGCGTTTGAGGAGGAGTCGCCTGATGTTCAAGAAACCACCTTTGCATTTGAGTATCTACTTGAGTGTTAGTACCGCAAGCAGCGATAGAGCTCTGCTGGCATTCAGCATCCTGTAGCTTGATGCTTCTTGCTGGAGTCAAGTGTGCTGCAGGATGAAAAGGGTAAAATACAGATACAGATATACATATACAGTCAGGGCCAGTGCTAGACCGTTTTGCACCCTAGGCAAGACCAGCTACTTGCACCCCAAACCCCAAAATAAAATTTAAAAGCAACACAAATTATTTTTTATTTATATTTTGCTATTTGTTACTTTTTGCACATATTAATTTTCTTGAAGTAAAAATGTATGCAGGCTCAGAGCCATTTGGGCCAATACGGTGTTACCTCTCGGCAGACAAGGATAGTCGAGTGTCCAAGGTGAGCAGGGGCCCGAGTGCCACTTCCTGATCAGCACCCAGGGGGATGGCCGCTGGGTTCTGCAGTCCGAGTTCTATGGCTGCATCAGCTGCTTAGGATAGAAGCAGCTGATGCGGCCATACCACTCGTACCGCAGGACTCCGAGGCCGTCACACTGGCAATGCACCCCCAGTTCGCCCTGTACAGCGTGACCAGATTCTGGTCACCAGAAAGGGGTACGCACGGCTCAGGGGGACGAGCTGTCTGTGGAGCGGGATATGTCCCGGTGTCTGGACTCCCTTGTACCTCCTTCCTGAAACCAGAGGATGCGCTCAGCACGACGTCAGCAGCAAAGAGGTTAAAGGGAAAAAATTTGAGTAGAGTGCCCATTTAACCTTTTGCTGCCCCGCAACAATACCCCCCATCTCCTACCTGTACCTCACGATGCTGCCAAGACGCCCACTGTCATTTTTACTTTGTGGAGTGCAGGCAGCAGATATTGTGGCGATTCTAGGAGCAATACCAGCATTTTGGGTGCAGGGCAAGGGGGCAACACCATGCTGCGACAAGGACACAAGTGCAAAATTTTATGCACAGCAGCATGTTTAAAGACAAATACATGAATTTACACACACAGCCATACGTTTACATAAATAGCCATATATCCCCTACACCCCGGGGGTATGTAGCAATAAAACTCACAGTAATGTGCTGTGTGTATGAGCGTATTACAGAGCTCCACAGCAATAGAACTCACAGTAATGTGCGCTGTGTATGAGCTTATCACAGAGCTCCAGTGCAATAAAACTCACAGTAATGTGCGCTGTGTATGAGCTTATCACAGAGCTCCAGAGCAATAAAACTCACAGTAATGTGCAGTGTGTTTGAGAGTGTCAGAGCTCCACAGTATTAAAACTCACAGTAATGTACCAATATCAATTTATTCAACGCCTACGCCAACGCATACCAATTTAATTTCTCCCCAGCATACCAATTTATTAATTTCTCCCCCAGAATACCAATTACTTTCTCCACCCAGCATATCAATTTCCAATATCAATTTATTCCCCCAATATCAATTTCTCCCCATATCAATTTATTCCCCCAATATCAATTAACTTATTCCCCCCAATATCAATTAATTTCTCCCCCAATATCAATTAATTTCTCCCCCATAATATCAATTTCTCCCCATATCAATTAATTTCTCCCCATATCAATTTATCCCCCAATATCAATTAATTTCTCCCCAATATCAATTAATTTTCTCCCCCCAATAGCAATTAATTCCTCCCCCAGTATCAATTTCTCTCTCCCCCCGTCGCATACCTCATGGGTTGTTGGAGCCATGAGAGAGACGTCAGGTCACAAGCTGGCTGGCAGAGATGTCCGGAGGCATGCTGGAGCCAGAACACCTGC
Organism: Leptobrachium leishanense; assembly: GCA_009667805.1. Taxonomy (NCBI): domain Eukaryota; kingdom Metazoa; phylum Chordata; class Amphibia; order Anura; family Megophryidae; genus Leptobrachium; species Leptobrachium leishanense. The sequence goes on along the minus strand of CM019063.1, from coordinate 133,676,244 downwards.
CGTCGACACCCGCTGATGACGTCATGTGGCTGCCGCGCGACCGAATCAGCAGGGGCTGACTACTTGCAGGCATTGGGGGCGGTGCCAGCAGAGGGGAAGGAGCGCGCCGCTTCCAGGTTAGCTGCTAAGTAACACACTTGGCAGTCTGCGGCACGTAAATAAAACAGATGGGAGCATTCCAGTGCTAGGGGCCGGCTGCGCCCTACGCGGGACTGCACTCTAGGTGGCCGCCTAGCTCGCCTTGCGGCAGCGCCGGCCCTGTATACAGTGTATCCTGCACTTACAGATCAACACTTAAATGCCCGGTGCTCGGTGTCAGCCAACACACGTATTCTCCGTGCAGCATCAGCGCTCCTCGGCTGCTTGAAATGTAACATTTAATTTAATAATTTAAAAATAACACTGTAATCGACATTTCAGTTCCACTCAGGAACGTTCTTCAGAACAAAAATCCTGAAGATAGCTCTCTAGTGGAATAGAAACTTGTATTATGATGTTATTTTTAAATTATTAAAATAGCGGTTACATTTAAAGCAGACATGGAGTGCTGATACTATACGGAGAAAATATATAATCCGGCTACAGATCAGTAAGGGTTAAAAGAATTGTTTTAAATTGGCACATGTAAGTCACTATAAACTTTCAAAGAAAACAAAACATGTGTTAACTGAGTTTGTAAATACGTACTTTCTTTCTCAACTGAACCACTGTTTTGTAATGAAACTGAGTTTTAATGAACCCAGTCCAGTGTGACGTTACCCTGTGTGCTTGAATTTAATGTGCTGTCAAATAGAAGTATTCAGGTTTTCAATGTAATATGTTAAATTTAATGATTTGTAAAATAGGTAAGCTGGAGGTGAACATCATCTGTATGTTCTGATCAGAATCTCAAAATGTCAAGGGATGCTGGCAATCAATGGGCTCTATCAACTGGTGTGAGCTAAAACGAATGAAAAAATCTAGCGCGAGTTGCTAAAAGGTAGCGCCTGACAACCTACCAACAGATCACCTTGTCCGTGGGAGTCCGTGTACTAGATCACGAGAATTGTAATTCAGAAACATCTCTTGCGGTGGAGTTTGAAAGTGTCTGTGGTATTTGGAAAATAGTCGACTCCATACATATTTTATAATCACATGCTTTGTTTAAATATATATAGTTATTAATATCATCAATAACCAAATACTGTATATGTATGTACGGTATATACTTGCTTACCACGCTATATCGGTTGAGGAGTCCAGTGGTAACGTCTCTACCCTTCAACCATGGAGAAGCAAGTCAAAATACCATTCAGCACAGCGCTCCAATACAACTGGGGAGAAGTCTCGACGTTACGAGAAGGGTTCAACTTAACCACCAGATCGCTGATCTACAGACAACTCAATCCCACTCAGAAGAAACCACCAGCGACTGTCCTTGGGCAAGACACCTAACAATACGGATGCACCTACCTCACAAAATACTAGATAGATTGTAAGTTCCCTTGGGAACAGGGTCCCCCTGAATCAGGCTGTATCATCATGTGTGGTATTCCAATGTATCAAACCCTTGTACACTGATCTTGTAAAGTGCTGCGGAATTTGTTGCGCTATATAAATAAAGGATAATAATAATAATTGACACACTGTAAACATTATTAGATTCACTACGTGAAATCAAGATATGTCTAATTTGTAGATATATTATAAGTTGCTTAAGGGTGGGAATGGGGGGGAGGGGAGACTGATCCCCTCAGTTATCATCATAGACATGTGGAAAGTGTGTGCCTAGTACTCTGGAGCTTTTTATGGATGGAGTTTAAGGCCGGGGTCAGATGAATGTTTTGCAGAGCAGAAGGAACGTCCGTGAGAGTGGACGTACCTTCCACTCTGACGCCTGTCTGGCCACCTCGCTGTGCGCAATTAGTGCGCTCAGCGCTGCAATCCTATGGAGGATCGCGCTTTGCAACCCTGTTGAACGTGCGTCGTAGCGCTTCGACGGGGAGGTTTTCAGAACTACTGCAGCATGCCCGCTGTAAAGTGCGCAATTCGTGCATGTGCTACAGCGTCTGGCTGGCCCTGTCGAAGCGTCACAACGCTGCGACGGAGGCCAAGAGGCATGTCTGTACGGGACCACATAGTGCGCTCATCTGACCCTAAACTTTACTTTAACTCTTAAAGTTACTGTATTCCATCAAGTTAGATGTCATAAAGTGTAATTTGTATTATTAAACGGTGCTTACAGTCTGTAGTTCTTTTTGTTATACCTTTACCAATGCAAAGATTCATATATTTACTCTGCCGATGGATCTGTGTATTTCCATAACTTGAAACTGCGTTACTCTCTTTTACCCACAAGATGGCAGTAATGTCACATGCAAAGCATTGAATCTTTTTTGGAGGGGGAGACAGAATATGATTTTTTTTTTTATTCAATTCAAATGGATCAGAATGACTAGGACTGTTTAATTGAGTGAAAGGTTATTTAGTGATTCAGGTAGAAAATTTACATTATATTAGATCATACCATCATGTTCAATGATTTATCAGAGGGGTCTATCTTTCCCTGGGGGACAAAAAGTTTAAGGTATTTTCTTTCATAGAAAAATAAATGTATTTAAAACGGAAATATTCCTCCTTAAAAATCTACCGTGTGTGTCCTACATAACTTGAAACTGTACATTATTCTAGCATCTTTATTTCCGCTGCTGCTTTCCAAACATTAAGCTTGTAAAACGAGGATATATGTATCACGTACAGCACAGACATAATTATTATAGTGACAGATGATGATAATGTTTTTCGTTAAATGAAAATATAACTGCTGATTACTAATAATCATAAGGAAAACTTTAGTGTAATACACGTTTTTATTGTAAATGAGAATGATCTGTGGGTAATAAGGGATTGAAAACATTATTTTATATATTTCATTTTAATGATTTGAAGAAAGGTTATTAGTTCCAAAAACATGCTCATTAACATGGCGGCGTCTGTCTAGTTTGTTAATTAATACACGCGGGACAGTTTAATTGTGCTGAATGAATGGGAGTATTTCTGATGCTTAATAATCCCACGACTTTTGGTAAATTTGTCTCTAAGGATTTAGCGAGCTTCACATCTGTCTTCTTATCTGGGAATAAATAATACAAAATATAGTTTGTATATAGCGAGATGGAGCTCTGTGCGTTAGCGATGTAATAAGGTGAAAACCAAAGAGTTATGGAAGGCAGATCTGTTTTCCCTTCTGCTACGAGTTGAGCCGCTAAGATAGTCTGTTTGTAATAGAGCCACTAATAGGGAGCCGCTAAAAGTCTCGCATTGAGGTTTTCTTTTACCAGCTTAATATTGCTGACTGAGCCAGAATCGTGCCCTTCACGTTTTAAAGTAATTCTTTACAAAGATTGTGTGTATTACCTTTGGCATAAGCCAACAGTATAGAGTGGAAGCGCCATCTTCCTGCTATTGCTCCCATTCATTGCAGGCAGGTTGGCGACTGCCGACATGCTGACAAGATAATCAGGGTAACCAAAGTGAGCCGGATTGGATCCAAAATTGCATCAAATGGTGAATTTCCCTGTACAATGCAATTTCATGGTCATACGGCTATTCAAAAAGTTGTCAGTTCGCCAAGTATTGGCGAATTGCCAGCGAAATACAGTGATCTTTGGTGGCAGTGAAATCCCCATAGAGAAGTAATGGTTAATCTATTCAGAGAACACCGAAATGTCAGTGAAATGCCCTGAATTTCGGTGCTTTCATTCGACAGGTTTAATCAGGTTAATCCCATAGGTTTCAATGTAAATAAAATTCCCTGGTTTTATTAAGTATTTATTCAACTGTTAATTCTTTTCATTTGCAGCAAAAAGTCTATTTTTTTGAATTTTTTAGGCATTATTTGGGATTTTTAAAATGGCGTTTTTTTTTAAATGCCTTTTTTTTTCTTTAACAACAGACCTTTTTATTATTATTCATAGGACCTTATATATTATTTCCAGGCATTTTTCGGCGACATTTCAGTGCTCTCTGAATAATCCTGATAATTTAAACGGTCCCACTGAGAGCCCAACGTTCAAAAATTGCATATTTACCCTTTTTGTGGAACGCTCCTGAGCCAGCATGATGGCAGTTTCAGGAAACTATCCGGTCTATTCATTAAAAGGTGAAACTCAGAAAAATTGGCAGGAAACAAGAACAATCTAGACCAAATTGTTGGTTTGGAAAGTGAGATAAATTGGAGAATTTTTCTGGTGTAGCTATTTTGACCTAGATTTTTACTTCTCCTGACTTCACCCTTTATTGAATATTTGTATGTGATTAGTTGTGCCAACGTTTAGGAGTTGAGATGAGAGCAGCGTATGGTGCAGCTAAGCATTCCACTATGGTAGTGGCATTCCATCTTGCAACAGGTGCAAGAGACGTTCGTGCCAGGTGGGGAAAGGATGCCTGGACCTTGGCCTTTCTTTGGACTTGTTTCCTCTGTCCATTATCTTAGACTATCCTTGTAAAGAGAGAGTCCCGCGTGGAACTCATGCCTCTGACATTGATTAAAGGGTTGCTCTATGGTAAAAATAGGGAGTAAGGGCTAATGGTATTGGTAGGTTAAGTATTCTCCAATCCTGACCCTATGGGCCCACAACCCTCAATCATAACCTAACGTATCTAATTAATGTGCAGCAAGTCTCTGTCAGCACTTTTCCTTCCCTTCTGTTGAAGAAGCGGCTGTCACGTGAGGGGACTGGACGCTCCAGTCATTCCAATGGATCTCAAAGCGGAAGGTTGATGAGCAAAAACTGGGAGGGACACAGTGTTAAATAAATAATTAAATCAAATCAATTTTCATATTCATATTTACCAAAGCATGCATCCCAGAAGACCTCTGGTATTTTTCTCATATGAGCAAGAATGATGCAAAAGCAGCGCTACGCTATAGCGGAGATAACTGAAGTCAATCACACAGGATTTAGTGCTTCAAATATATCTGATGTGTCTTTGTTCAGCCAGTGCTTTTATTAAAACTCGGAGGACACACTTATAACCAATAAGATTGTTCCAACAACAGGCATAGTTCATCCCACCAAACATATCATACATAGTGACAGACATAGTGACAGGACAAAGATGTTTTTACTTTCAGGGTTACTCAAAGAGATCCAAATTGTGGCCGAAAGGTAACCGAACAGTGAAATTCATCGTACGGTTACCTTTCCTGGCCATTCGGCTATTCAAAGAGCAGGCAGTTCACCAAATGTTGGCGAATTGCCTGCACATACGGTGCCTGTTCGTGGTCAGTGAAATCCCCATAGAGAAGCAATGCTTCGTCTATTCAGAGAACAAAAACCAGCAGTGAAAAGTTGCCGAATTTCCCTGCTATTCGGTGGTTTCATTCGACAGATTTATTCAGGCGAGTCCCATAGGCTTCAATGTTAACAATATTCCCCTTTTAATTCAATATCTAATAAACCGTTGATTATAATATTCTGCAGTAAAATGTCTCTTTATTTATAGATTTTTTAGGATCTTGTAGGCATTTTCAGGAGTTTTTTTGTGTTTTTTTTTTCCATTTATTTTTTTTAATTGTTTTTTCTTTTTTCTGTAACAGACCTTTTTATTATCATTCATTGGATCTTATATGTAAATTTCAGACATTTTCGTTCTGTAGCTTCTTTACAAACAGCATTTCGCTTTTCAAACATTCAAGCAAACTGTTTTTTCTTTTTCACTCCATTCGTCTGCGGTGTCGGCTTTTTACGGCAGCTGCTCTGCGCTGTGATCGGCGGCTGCTCAGGTTCCTCTACCATGTTCGGTGGGGTTAATCCAGCTATTTTGCGGGTTTTGCGGTGAGTGTTCGGCGGGTTGGCGGTGAGTGTTCGTCGAGTTTGTGGCGGGTTTTACTTGCACTTCTGGGACCCTGTGGTGCTTGCTAAATACACCGCAGGGTCGCCAAAATAGGATCGCCAAATTGCGCCGAATTGAACCGAACGAAAAGTTACCGAATGTACGGTGACTTTTCGATTCTCTGTCAATAACCCTGTTTATCTGCCCGGCAACAAGGGTGTGGTACAACAGCCAAACATGAAACCGATCACATCAGAGTTAAAATGGTGCAGATACATTTGCCACGTCTGAGATTACATTTAACCACATATGGTTTACATTTTAACTTTTAAAATAACAGAAACATTCCTAACCCGCCCAAATTCACGTGTCCTACAAAGAAGGGGGAAGGGAGAACTGTAGCCTGTCTATACTAGAACACACTTTTCAAACTAAATGGGGCATATTAACTAAGGTATGTATTTGAAACACCATATTTATACTGTATATTCATACAGGAAATTAAAAGATAATTATTTTTACACACAGGACACTCAGATCTTCATGACTATTCTAATTCCATTAAATGGTGATGGTGGCTAGAATGTCTCTTTAATCACACAGGGTTATTCAGAGAGCGGTGAAAAGCAGGAGAATGACTGGAGAATGGAAAATTCTAGGTCAAAATAGCCAAACCAGAAAAATTCTCCTATTCATCTCACTTTCCAAATCGTCTATTTTGACTTAGACTTTTCCATTCTCCAGTCATTCTCCTGCTTTTCACCACTCTCTGAATTACCCTGACACTCTTACAGGGTTATTCAGAGAGAGGTGAAAACCATGAGAATGACTGGAGAAGTGAAAATTTTAGGTGATAATAGCTGATTTGAAAAGTGAGATAAATGGGAGAATTTTTCTGGATTGGCTATTTTGACCTAGAATTTTCACTTCTGCAGTCATGCTCCTGGTTTTCACCTCTCTCTGAATAACCCTGCTAGTTTTCAATCATTTGAAGAAGTACTATTTACCAGTCATTTTCATAAGTTTCCGTAAATGGCTAACATCTCATTGTATTGACCAGATCTAAGATGTAAGTAAGCTATAAGCACATCATTTACACCTATAAAAATTTAATTTAATTCAGGGATATTCCTTCAAAACCTTCTAATTTGGTTCAAATACAGCTGCTAACAATGGAATGTCTAGCTGGCCATATAGCACCATGGGATTCTCAGCATGACATTGGTAGCACAGTGATGCCTTTTTTGTACACCTGCCAGAAAGCAATCATGTCCTTTTCAGGAGAATTTTGTTCCTGCAACACCTCCAATGCCAGGTGACGCTTTGACATTGTACCACAGGGGACCGAGTACTCCATTGAAGCCTATAAGTCTCTTTCCTGTAGTAGAAGCCCTCTAATCATTCCATACTCAAGAGGGGGAAACAGGGAATATAGAATGTAAGTAGCCCTTAGCTTTACGCACATCATTAATTCTATTAAATTTAGTGTTATAGATTCAAACAGCAGGGTGTTTATTTATTACTCTCTACTTACAAAAAAAATCAATGCGGACTATGATGGGAAATTATTTAAAAAATAGAATTTTTTTAAGAATTCCTTAATAAACATAAATGCTACATTGAATAGTAAAGAAAATCCTACCAGCAGCATCACGCGGAAAGGCAGATAGGATTACGGTTTTAATGCATTCCCCATTTCAGGCACATTATGTTTTCTTCTGTGTTAGCTGAATTTAAAAGCCAAATAAAAGATTTTTGTATAATGCCAGGCTATCAAGGAATAAAGGAGATCTTTTTAAGCATTAGAAAGATGTGATTCGCCTTAGGGTCAAAACCCAGGTGTTTCAGTAAGCCATTAACATGAACACTCAGTTTTTTTGTGCATGGTTAGTCATGAAAGATATGGAAATTTATGAAGCATTTAAGATGCAGGGGGGGATTGTAATATAATACAGTTTAGTCACTGGCATCATTGAACCCCACACAGATAATATGTAACCTGGGGTCTAAAATAAAAGATATTCTTTCTTATTATTTTCTTGCCAAGCTGCACAGATAAGCTCTAGTTGCTTTCTTTCTTTTTTCATCCTGTGTGAATAAATCACCAAGAGACAAAGCCATCTAATATTCTTATATATTTTTTTTCAGAATGTGGGCGTCAGGCGAGGAGGTGTCCGGGAGTCCGAGGCATTTTATTAATCCCTGAAGTTTCTAATATGTATGAATGTGTGTAGGCAGATAACGATTGCTCAGGTCACAGTGATGTGTAGGCAGCATCCTAGCTACAAAACCATTGTAGGCGAAAAGCAAGATCTTAGAATATTTCTGTGTGGAAGTGGCGAATGGCGTTTTTCTGCGGAAAAGCCTCTATTTCTAGAAGATGAGGTCTTCAGGGTCTGCTTCTGCTCATCAGTTCTGTAGATCTATTTTAGTGTTGACTGACTGGATGCTAAGGCATCGTTCCGCATCAATCAGAAGACTGGATGGGAACAATAACTCGTTTAAGTAAAATGAAAAATGGATTCCGTTTTCTTTAAATTTATCATTGTACAGTTGTGTTCAAAATTATTCAGCCCCCAATGCTGTAAAGGGTTTTAGGGAATTTAGTGTACATTTGTAATTGTATTCAGAATGAAATCCTACAAGGACTTTTTAAAGAACCATATGCAACTAAAATGACATCAATTGGTTTTGTAATACCGTAGTAAATGTTTCTTTTGTGAATTCTTCATTGACACAATTATTCAACCCCTTAAAGACTACCACTCTGAAGAACAGAGGTTCATTCAAGTGTTTTCAATCAGGTATTGAAAACACCTGTGGATGTCACGGAGCAGCATTAAAGCATAATAAGCACCAATTAGGCAGCTTTAAAATGACTGTGATACTCAGCTCCTTCTAGACATTTACTGGTGTGGTTACAAACATGGTGAAGTCAAGAGAATGGTCCAGGAAGACAAGAGAAGAGGTGACTACTCTTCACAGGAAGGGCAATGGCTATAAGAAGATTGCAAAGATGTTAAACATACCAAGAGAGACCATAGGAAGCATCATTCGCAAATTCAAGGCAAAGGGCACTGTTGAAACGCTACCTGGTCGTGGCAGAAAGAAGATGCTGACTTCGACTACTGTGCGCTACCTGAAGCGTCGAGTGGAGAAAAAAGTCCCCGTGTGACTGCTGAGGAACTGAGAAAAGATTTGTCAGATGTGGGTACTGAAGTTTCAGCTCAGACAATACGGTGCACACTGTGTAATGAAGGCCTCCATGCCAGAACTCCCAGGCACACCCCCTTGCTGTCTCCAAAGAATAAGAAGAATCGACTGCAGTATGCCAAAAGTCATGTGGACAAACCACAGAAGTTTTGGGATAGTGTTCTGTGGACTGATGAAACAAAATTAGAACTGTTTGGGCCCATGGATCAACGCTATGTTTGGAGGAGGAAGAACAAGGCCTATGAAGAAAAGAACACCTTGCCTACTGTGAAGCATGGCGGGGGGTCAATCATGCTTTGGGGCTGTTTTGCTTCTGCAGGTACTGGGAAGCTTCAGCGTGTGCAAGATACCATGAATTCTCTTCAGTACCAGGAGATATTGGATGACAATGTGATGCAGTCCGTCACAAACCTGAGGCTTGGGAGACGTTGGACCTTTCAACAGGACAATAATCCCCAGCATACCTCCAAGTCCACTAGAGCATGGTTGCAGATTAAAGGCTGGAACATTTTGGAGTGGCCATCGCATTCACCTGACTTAAATCCGATTGAGAACCTCTGGTGGGACTTAAAGAAAGCAGTTGCAGTGCGCAAGCCTAAGAATGTGACTGAACTGGAGGCTTTTGCCCATGACGAATGGGCAAAGATACCCGTAGATCGCTGCAAGACACTTGTGTCAAGCTATGCTTCACGTTTAAAAGCTGTTATAACTGTAAAAGGATGTTGTACTAAGTACTAAGATTGAATGTCACTTGGGGGTTGAATAAAACTGATAATGATGTGAGCACAGAAAAGACATTTGTGGTTATTTCATTCTAAATGTTATGTTATATTTGTCTGACCTACACGTGCCTCTTTGATTTAATTGTAAGCAAGATGACTGAATGATCAAAATCAATGTCAAACTGGCCAAAACACTCAATTTCAGTGGGGGTTGAATAATTTTGAACACAACTGTATAAGTTTTTACACTATAAGTGGACTTGATTTTGTTGATATAGAGAATAAATAGGATTGTGGAGGCTCCTCCATTGGGACAGCAGGGGCAGCAGCCCACCAGCTTTTTGACAAAAAAATAAATAAGATTGCCGCAATTTTTTCCTGGTGTTGTGTTTTTGTTTACAAAAATAAACAAACAAACTAAGCCATATGTTTTTCCCATCGATGACTGATGGCAGTAGCATAGCAGCAACTGAGTAAGTCGGATCTACTTTATGGATATCTGGATTATGATAGCTCTGTCTCTTTAAAAAACATTACAATTGAAAAAGGATCTCTTTGAGCTAACAGATCAGTCTTTCCTCTCATGTTGTCTGCTGTTATCATTGACTGTTGACCAATTGGAGGCAGCATTACACAATGAGGAGGCAGGAAGGGGGGAGTGATAGGTCACCCAGAGAGCACAGACATTATGGAGGGCAATTTTCACAATTTACACCAGCAGTGAAAGGTGAGGAGAAAATGCCCAGGTATTATCTTCTAATATTTAATGTAGTAGATTGTATGCTCAGCCAGCAGGAAGGATTAACTGACAGTTCTGCCTGCTGGCTGAGCGTAATATGATATATAGTCCATAGAATTTTTTTTACTCAAAACAGCAATGATATAAGACACAGACATGACCAGGGATATTATCCTGCTGTTAAGGAATGCATAATCATAACCGCTCATTTAAAAAGTCAGTTAGTATTCTTCAGAGAGTCAGTGAATCCATTTTATGCACCTTATAGGTCATACAGTTGTGTTCAAAATTATTCAACCCCCACTGAAATTGAGTGTTTTGGCCAGTTTGACATTGATTTTGATCATTCAGTCATCTTGCTTACAATTAAATCAAAGAGGCACGTGTAGGTCAGACAAATATAACATAACATTTATAATGCAATAACCACAAATGTCTTTTCTGTGCTCACATCATTTTCAGTTTTATTCAACCCCCAAGTGACATTCAATCTTAGTACTTAGTACAACATCCTTTTACAGTTATAACAGCTTTTAAACGTGAAGCATAGCTTGACACAAGTGTCTAGTAGCGATCTACGGGTATCTTCGCCCATTCGTCATGGGCAAAAGCCTCCAGTTCAGTCACATTCTTAGGCTTGCGCACTGCAACTGCTTTCTTTAAGTCCCACCAGAGGTTCTCAATCAGATTTAAGTCAGGTGACTGCGATGGCCACTCCAAAATGTTCCAGCCTTTAATCTGCAACCATGCTTTAGTGGACTTGGAGGTATGCTTGGGATCATTGTCCTGTTGAAAGGTCCAACGTCTCCCAAGCCTCAGGTTTGTGACGGACTGCATCACATTGTCATCCAATATCTCCTGGTACTGAAGAGAATTCATGGTACCTTGCACACGCTGAAGCTTCCCTGTACTTGCAGAAGCAAAACAGCCCCAAAGCATGATTGACCCCCCGCCATGCTTCACAGTAGACAAGGTGTTCTTTTCTTCATAGGCCTTGTTCTTTCTCCTCCAAACATAGCGATGGTCCATGGGCCCAAACAGTTCTAATTTTGTTTCATTAGTCCACAGAACACTATCCCAAAATTTCTGTGGTTTGTCCACATGACTTTTGGCATACTGCAGTCGACTCTTCTTATTCTTTGGAGACAGCAAGGGGGTGCGCCTGGGAGTTCTGGCATGGAGGCCTTCATTACGCAGTGTGTGCCGTATTGTCTGAGCTGAAACTTCAGTACCCACATATGACAAATCTTTTCTCAGTTCCTCAGCAGTCACACGGGGACTTTTTTCTCCACTCGACGCTTCAGGTAGCGCACAGTAGTCGAAGTCAGCATCTTCTTTCTGCCACGACCAGGTAGCGTTTCAACAGTGCCCTTTGCCTTGAATTTGCGAATGATGCTTCCTATGGTCTCTCTTGGTATGTTTAACATCTTTGCAATCTTCTTATAGCCATTGCCCTTCCTGTGAAGAGTAATCACCTCTTCTCTTGTCTTCCTGGACCATTCTCTTGACTTCACCATGTTTGTAACCACACCAGTAAATGTCTAGAAGGAGCTGAGTATCACAGTCATTTTAAAGCTGCCTAATTGGTGCTTATTATGCTTTATTGCTGCTCCGTGACATCCACAGGTGTTTTCAATACCTGATTGAAAACACTTGAATGAACCTCTGTTCTTCAGAGTGGTAGTCTTTAAGGGGTTGAATAATTGTGTCAATGAAGAATTCACAAAAGAAACATTTACTACTGTATTAAAAAAACAATTGATGTCATTTTAGTTGCATATGGTTCTTTAAAAAGTCCTTGTAGGATTTCATTCTGAATACAATTACAAATGTACACTAAATTCCCTAAAACCCTTTACAGCATTGGGGGTTGAATAATTTTGAACACAACTGTATAACTAAGCTATATAGATATAGATACCAACATATTTATGTATATACAGCTCTGGATTTTTTTTTGAGAATTATCAGTTTCTCTGGTTTTACTATTGTCAGGTACAGTATGAGTAAAATTTAAAAAAAAAATAGTTTTATTCTGTATTAGACATATGCATGAAATTTGTTTTGTTTCGGATAATTTCGTTCTGTTTTGTTTTAGTTTCGGATCAGTTCGTTCCATTTTTTTTTGTTTCGGGTCGTCTGATATGTTACCATGATTTGCATTTCAGACTGATCCGAAAATTCTGACGGCTGGTATTTCGTTTTTCGGGTCCATTCGTTCTTTCATTTTTATTGTTAATTCGTATTTTGGGTTGATTCATATTTCACTTTACTAGTTATTTCTTTTTTAGTAGTTATTCGTTTTTATTCGTTATAAGTTTTTTATCCTTCCTGGTAAAATCCTTTATAAATAAATAAATAAATAAATAAATGTGAAATGGATTAATTAATGCTTTAGAATAGGTTAAAAAAAAAGTAATCCCCCCTGCCCTGGAGCCCCGCGGAGCTGCTGTCCTTGGTTCTGAATAGGTTTCAGCACTATAGATAGCCCCCACAGAACGCTGCCAGACTGACGGAAAGAAAAAAAAGCTGCATTCGGCAAAGAAAAAAGCCTTTTTTTAAAATAAAATAGGAATCCAAAAAAACACGAAAATGCCTAAAAAATAAATACAGCGACTTTTTGCTGCAAGTGAAAAGAATAAACGCTTGAATAAATATTAAATAAAAACTGAGATTTTCTTTACATTGAAACCTAACGGTTTCGCCTGATTAAACCTGTCGAACGAACCACCGAAAATCAGGATTAGAAATTCGGGTTAGATGCTAGGGTTAGAATTTCTAACCCTAGCTTCTATCTTAGAAGGCTACACCCATTCCCAGCATTGGCTTTCAGATTGTGGCCTTGAAGCTGACCAAGGAAAGTGCTCTGTGATCATGTTTAAACACTCTACCTGTCAGCTAAGAAGTCTGTTTCCTAATATCCAACTTCTCCCAGGACTCTCCTGCTTTTCACAGCAAACTGTCCCGTGATCTGTACCCAGACCCTATCATATGTACCAAGATCCTAACGTGTGTGCCAAGTCCTTGTGTCTCCTGTTACCTGCGAATCACCACCCTTAACCCACCTGTATGTCACTGCATTACCACGGTAAAGGGCCCATATTCCCCCAACCCAAGTACCAAATGTGACACAGTCCACACACAATTCCATCAAATTAGGCCCCATTCAGATCAAGGCTTTAGGCTTATTTTACCTTAAAGGAACACTCTACTCAAAAATCACCCCCCGTTTTTTTATCCTAATCTATCCCTATTCCCTTAATAAAAAGTTTTTTTTTTTGTGTAACTTTAATACTTACCCTAAAATCCACTTGTTTCCAGCGGCGTCTTTTTTTTTTTTATACTCGCCTCCCTCCTCTTCCGCTTCCGTCCTTCTTGCTTCTTCTTGCCTTCTGGTTTACGTGAGAAGCACGCATGCGCGCCTCTCACGTAAGCAAGCCAATCGGCAGGCTTCCTCCCGGCTCCCTCTGAGGATTAGTGTTGCGCGCAAGAGGATGCGCGCAACACTAACCCTCAGCCGCTGCCGCCAGCTACTGCGGCGAGTTGGAGACGTCATCGAGCTGAAAGCGCGATGACGTCTCCTACTCGGCAAAAGTTGGCAGAAGCGGGAAATATGATTCCCGCTCTGCTGACTGACAGCTGGGAGGGCGGAGTAAACTCCTCCGCCTCTCTCAGCTGTTTTCAGCTTTTTCTGCTGAACTGCCGAGCGGAGGGAGGGGAGACAGAGGGCGGCATACTCCGGGCATCATGACCACCTAAAATAGCTTAGGTGGTCATGTTGCCTAGAGTATCCCTTAAATATAGAGCGGTCCCTGTTCACACCTGTTTATGGGGGCTAAAGCTGACCTTTCACACACCTTACTAGGATGCGGGACAATATTGGTAGCAATATAAAAACAAGATGTCCACATCCTCTGCACATTTCTCATTATGACAGTGAAAATGTAGTTTAGAAAAAGATGCTTTTAAGTTAGTGAGACAGGCATTCAATCTTTGACTAATTTTCCTTTCAACACAAAGAAGCTGACTTACACAGAACATAAATTGATGCAAAGTCCTTGATATAAGAACACAAAGAGACACAACCACAGAACAAAATTGCTATCCGTGCAAATCTAAATAGAAAACAACATTAGCATTCAGAAGCCACTGTTCTCTGAACTTGGAAGATATTTCCAGCATTGAACATGGTTAAAACAATCTTATTAACGCAATCTCCAAGGATCGATTATGTACAGTATGTTATGGAAAACGGTTTCTTGCCGAGTCTCTAGTACTTTACAGAAGAAAGCAATGTTTGCGTCCCTCTGGAGTGGTTAATTAAGCATGTGTTAATTATTCACTAGTATGTTGCCACAGTATGAGCCCCATGGGGCCTATATCTGCATTCCTTTCCAGACTGAGGCATCTGCCCCTTTTTTCTCCATTTTATTTGTTGTTGTTTTTTTTACTTGTTTTCTGCAAGTAATAACCTTTTTTGAACAAGGAAAACATTCCACAATTTCATATTTTATTGTGATAACTAAGGGCTTGATTGTATTCGGCCCAATGGCCTAAATCGAGACCTTCATCGGACGTTTCCAGCTAATTTTCAGTTCGGGAGTTTCAAATGCGGGTTTGCTGGCATTTTGATCCCTGACAAAAATTTCCATATAATATCGGCTCTTGCGGCTATACTTCTTTTTAATGGAAATATCAATTAAACTGAATTTATCAGTATGCTGTCTTCCGAAAACATTTCAAATACTAAAAGGTATCTTTCTGGCAGGCAAATAGAGGGAGTAAGACTAAAATCTTTTTTTCTTAAACATCAGATATTTCTAATGTTTAAAATCATGTTTAAAGGCACAACTCTGTATGACGCCAAAATTAACTGGGTTTTTTTGGAGCAGCATGTTTTTCTTGAATATCGGCTCCTGCTGAATTTTTTCAACTGAATCAGCCGATGGAATTAAATCAAGTCCAAAGTCTGATATGTTTTCACTTTCATACTCAAGTGCATGTGCGTATGAACCATAAGGAATCGGCGGGGGAAAAGGCTATATAATCTTTGGATAGATATTAGGGACACACCGATACTAGTATCAGAATCGGTGCCGATACCAGCATTTACACAAGTAATGGTTACTCGTGCAAATACCCTGATAACCGGAAGCCAGTGCTGGGCCGGCTTGACAGTATCTGAGGAGCTGGGGCTTGTAGCAGAATGCATTAAGAGAATTCCGCTAGCGTTACCCTCCGTCTGTCCACGTGGTCCATGCCCAGGCTGGCCGCGTCACGTGGTCCACTGAGTGGGCGCCGGCCTGTGACGTGGCCTCCAGCTGGCGTTCGGACCATGGGGACAGCCGGAGGGGAATGCTAGTGAAATTCTCTTAATGCATTCTGCTAGCAATGGGATATATATATATATATATATATCTGTGTGGGGGTATACATTTTTTGAGGAGTGTGTGGTGTATATATATGTAGCGCTCACTCCCAGAGGAGCCGCTGAATAAACCTCGGGTTAGTCTCACCGCACTAGGAAATAACTATACACCAGCACTGTTGTGGATTTTTATGTATTATATTCTTTACTGATCCCAATAAAGCTGCATATATTACGCATATACGGTATTTAAATGACAAGAATTCGTAACGTGGGAAAAAAACGCGGCGGCAAAAAAACGGTTAACCCCCCCAGTTCTGGAGTGTCAGTCCCGTGAATAATAGCTCAAAAATGTGTATGTGTGTTGTCTCGGGTACCCGGGTACTGTATTCAACTGGCCAGTGAATGAAACAAAACAATCTTCGACTAGTCACCGTTGGGGCCCTGTGAATTTAAACAATATTGCAGCGTGCGTTTCTGTTTTGGAACTGCGGCCTGGAGGCCTCTCACCAATCCGATGAACGAAACTGTCCTGCACTTGATGCCTCGACTACAAGATCTTCTCCTCTGTGTACTGGGACTCCGTGCTACTGAATCTGCTCTCAGCTTGCCAAATCTCCGCAACTGGAACAACGATCCACTGCCTGCACTCCCAATCGATCAGTGCGGTCTCCTAACTCGGGGTCCTGCAGGATCTAACTCTTCCTCCAGACCTCTCAGCGCTGCGCAGGTAGGTCTTGACACGGTCACTGTCCCGATCTCCAGCACTAGTAAGACAGCGTCTGTACTCCGGCCTGGTTGCGATCCCTCACAGCTCCAACGTGCGTCTTCCACCTTTCACTGCTCCACTCCCTCTGCTTCTCTCTTGCACGAGGCTGCTGAACTCTTTCCTTTTCCTGTACCACCTCCTTCCTGTCCACACGCAAAGGATAATGGTACATGTAGTTTTGTTTTGTCCAGCATAGTCTAACAATGTCTCTGTCTCCCTCTGGTGGCAGCAATAGTTCATCGCACCAGAATACAGTGTTTTTAAAGCAGCGCTACATATATATTTGATGTCTGTGTGGGGTATACAGTATTTGTTGAGGTCTGCGTGGGAGATATACAGTGGCAAGAAAAAGTATGTGAACCCTTTGGGATTAAGTGGAGTTTTGCATGAATTGGTCATAAAATGTGCTCTGATCTTCATCTAAGTCACAACAATTTGAAAAACACAGTCTGCTTAAAATAATACAACACAAACATTATATGTTTTCAAGTTTTTATTGAACAGAACATGTAAACATTCACAGTGCAGGGTGGAAAAAGTATGTGAACCTTTGGACTTAATAACTGGTTGACCCTCCTTTGGCAGCAATAACCTCAACCAAACGTTTCCTGTAGTTACAGGTCAGACCTGCACAACGATCTGGAGTAATTTTGGCCCGCTCCTCTTCACAAAACTGTTTCAGTGTAGCAATATTCTTGGGATGTCTGGTGTGAATCGCTCTCTTAAGGTCATGCCACAGCATTTCAATCGGGTTGAGGTCAGGACTCTGACTGGGCCACTCCAGAAGGCGTATTTTGTTTTGTTGAAGCCATTCTTTTGTTGAATTACTTGTATGCTTTGAATTACTTGTATGCAACATTGTCCTGTTGCATCACCCATCCTCTGCGGCGCTTCAGTTGGCGGACAGATGATCTTACGTTTTCCTGCAAAATGTCTTGATAAACTCTGGAATTCATTTTTCCATCAATGACAACAATCCGTCCAGGCCCTGAGGCAGCAAAGCAGCCCCAAACCATGATGCTTCCTCTGCCATATTTTACAGTGGGGATGAGGTTTTGATGGTGTGCCGTGCCTTTTTTTCTCCACACATAGTGTTGTGTGTTTTTTCTAAACAACTCAATTTTGGTTTCATCTGTCCACAGAATATTTTGCCAGTAGTGCTGTGGAACATCCAGGTGCTCTTTTGCAAACTTCAAACGTGCCGCAATATTCTTTTTGGACAGCAATGGCTTCCTCCGTGGTGTCCTCCCATGTACTCCATTCTTGTTTAATGTTTTCCTTATTGTAGATGTGTCAACAAAAATGTAAGCATGTGCCAGAGATTTCTGTAAGTCTTTAGCTGACATTCTAGGATTCTTCTTTACCTCATTAAGCATTCTGCGCTGTGCTCTTGCAGTCATCTTTACAGGACGACCACGCCTAGGGAGAGTAGCAACAGTGCTGAACTTTCTCCATTTGTAGACAGTCTGTCTTACCGTGGACACATGAACATCAAGGCTTTTGGAGATACTTTTGTAAGCCTTTCCAGCTTCATGCAAGTCAACAATTCTTGATCGTAGGTCTTCTGAGAGCTCTTTTCTGCGAGGCATGGTTCACATCAGGCAGTGCTTCTTGAAACCAGTAAACCCAAAACTGTTGTGTGTTTTTAAAGGGCAGAACAGCTTTCATCAGCACATCCAATAATATCACACTGATTGGACTCAAGGTTGGCTCACTCCTGGCTCCAATTAGCTCTTGGAGAAGTCATTAGGCTAGGGGTTCACATACTTTTTCCACCCTGCACTGTGAATGTTTACATGTTATGTTCAATAAACACATGAAAACATATAATGTTTTTGTTGTATTATTTTAAGCAGACTGTGTTTTTCAAATTGTTGTGACTTACAGTAGATGAAGATCAGAGCACATTTTATGACCAATTCATGCAAAACTCCACGGAATCCCAAAGGGTTCACATACTTTTTCTTGCCACTGTATATATATATATATATACACCTTGAAAAAGGCCCGCTACCTTGGGCCGAAACGTTGGAACTTTTTTCATGTCTACAATAAATTAAGTTTTATCTAAGTCCCGGAGTGCCTCCCACCATCTTTCATTTATATATATATATATATATATATATATATGTGTATATATATCTGGGTGAGGTCTGGTGTCTGTGTGTGGTCAGAGTGTGTGCAGGCTGTGCAGTGGGTAAATGGGGTGTCTTGTCATACATTTCAATATTAACATAGATTGGACAGGCTTTCAGCAAAATCCTAAATTATTTATTGGAAAGCGGTCACGTGACTTTAAAAGTATCGGTACTTGTATGTTGTCTTAAAAAAGTGGTATCGGTGCAACCCTAATAGATTATATATATATATATATATACAGGTGAAACTCGTAAAATTTGAATATCGTGCAAAAGTTCATTTATTTCAGTAATGCAACTTAAAAGGTGAAACTAATATATGAGACTCATTACATGCTAAGCAAGATCGTTCAAGCCGTGATTTGTCATAATTGTGATGATTATGGCTTACAGCTCATGAAAACCCCAAATCCACAATCACAGAAAATTAGAATATTACATGCAATCAATAAAACAAGGATTGTACATAGAACAATATCGGACCTCTGAAAAGTACAAGTATGCATATGTACTCAGTACTTGGTTTGGGCCCCTTTAGCAGCAATTACTGCCTCAATGCGGCGTGGCATGGAAGCTATCAGCCTGTGGCACTGCTGAGGTGTTATGGAAGACCAGGATGCTTCAATAGCGGCCTTCAGCTCTTCTGCATTGTTCGGTCTCATGTCTCTCATTTTTCTCTTGTCAATGCCCCATAGATTCTCTATGGGGTTCAGGTCAGGCGAGTTTGCTGGCCAATTAAGCACAGTAATCCCATGGTCATTGAACCAGGTTTTGGTGCTTTTGGCAGTGTGGGCAGGTGCCAAGTCCTGCTGGAAAATGAAGTCAGCATCCCCATAAAGCTCGTCTGTGGAAGGAAGCATGAAGTGCTCCAAAATCTCCTCGTAGATGGCTTCGTTGACCCTGGACTTAATGAAGCACAGTGGACCAACACCAGCAGATGATATGGCTGCCCAAATCAACACAGACTGTGGAAACTTCACACTGGACTTCAAGCATCTTGCAGTGTGTGTCTCTCCATTTTTCCTCCATACTCTGGGTCCTTGTTTCCAAATGAGATGAAAAAGTTGCTCTCATCAGAAAAGAGGACTTTGGACCACTGAGCAACAGACAGATCTGTTTTTCTTTAGCCCAGGTAAGACGCTTCTGACGTTGTTTGTTGTTCAGGAGCGGCTTGACAAGAGGAATACGACATTTGAAGCCCATCTCCAGGATCCGTCTGTGTGTGGTGGCTCTTGATGCACTGACTCCAGCCTCAGTCCACTCCTTGTGAAGGTCCCCAACACTTTTGAATGGCCTTTTCCTAACAATCCTCTCCAAGCTGCGGTCATCCCTACTGCTTGTGCACCTTTTTCTTCCACACTTTTCCCTTCCACATAACTTTCTATTAATGTGCTTTGATACAGCACTTTGGGAACATCCAACTTCTTTTGCAATGACCTTTTGAGGCTTTCCCTCCTTATGGAGGGTGTCAATGATGGTTTTCAGCACAACTGTCAGGTCAGCAGTCTTTCCCATGATTGTGATTCCTACTAAACCAGACTGAGAGACCATTTAAAGGCTCTGGAAACCTTTGCAGGTGTTATGGCTTCATTAGCTGATTAGAGTGGAACACTTTGAGCCTAGAATATTGCACTTTATCACAATATTCTAATTTTCTGAGATTGTGGATTTGGGGTTTTAATGAGTTGTAAGCCATAAGCATCACAATTATGAGAAATCACAGCTTGAACTATCTTGCTTTGCATGTAACGAGTCTATCTCATATATTAGTTTCACCTTTTAAGTTGCATTACTGAAATAAATGAACTTTTGCACAATATTCTAATTTTTCAAGTTTCACCTACACACATATATATATATATATATATACAGTATTTGATTGGTTAAATTAATAGGTATAGATAAATAGAAAATACAGATACAAAGAGAGGTAGATTTATAGCTACAGACATAGATATACAGTTGTGTTCAAAATTATTCAACCCCCACTGAAATTGACTGTTTTGGCCAGTTTGACATTGATTTTGATCCTTCAGTCATCTTGCTTACAATTAAATCAAAGAGGCACGTGTAGGTCAGACAAATATAACATAACATTTATAATGAAATAACCACAAATGTCTTTTCTGTGCTCACATCATTATCAGTTTTATTCAACCCCCAAGTGACATTCAATCTTAGTACTTAGTACAACATCCTTTTACAGTTATAACAGCTTTTAAACGTGAAGCATAGCTTGACACAAGTGTCTTGCAGCGATCTACGGGTATCTTCGCCCATTCGTCATGGGCAAAAGCCTCCAGTTCAGTCACATTCTTAGGCTTGCGCACTGCAACTGCTTTCTTTAAGTCCCATCAGAGGTTCTCAATCGGATTTAAGTCAGGTGACTGCGATGGCCACTCCAAAATGTTCCAGCCTTTAGGCTAGGGTCAGACTGAGGCAGTGCGAACGCGCGGGCAGCCGCACATAATCACGGCCGTGCTAGCAGCAGATGCCGGGCAATGACGGCCAATATACGAAGTACGGTCGCACAAAAGTGCGGCCGCGCAACGCAAGCGGCAAACAAACGCATTTTTTAGAGAACGTGAAACCACTAGTACTGACGTACAGAGTGCGCTGCGTCCGCTAGCGGCGTGTGTGCGTGATTAGGAGACGTCAGATGCTGCTAATGTCCGGCCAACATAACGTCCAGACACAAAGGGTTTTATTGATGATCCGTACAAAATCACGGATGAAACTGCGCATCGTATGACCGCTATTGCGTATTCCGTGAAAAAATAAGTCCATTCGTTCGAACGCACTTTTTCACGGACAACGTGAAAAATGCGTTAGTCTGACCCTAGCCTCCATCTGCAACCATGCTCTAGTGGACTTGGAGGTATGCTTGGGATCATTGTCCTGTTGAAAGGTCCAACTTCTCCCAAGCCTCAGGTTTGTGACGGACTGCATCACATTGTCATCCAATATCTCCTGGTACTGAAGAGAATTCATGGTACCTTGCACACGCTGAAACTTCCCTGTACCTGCAGAAGCAAAACAGCCCCAAAGCATGATTGACCCCCCGCCATGCTTCACAGTAGGCAAGGTGTTCTTTTCTTCATAGGCCTTGTTCTTCCTCCTCCAAACATAGCGTTGATACATGGGCCCAAACAGTTCTAATTTTGTTTCATCAGTCCACAGAACACTATCCCAAAACTTCTGTGGTTTGTCCACATGACTTTTGGCATACTGCAGTCGACTCTTCTTATTCTTTGGAGACAGCAAGGGGGTGCGCCTGGGAGTTCTGGCATGGAGGCCTTCATTACGCAGTGTGCGCCGTATTGTCTGAGCTGAAACTTCAGTACCCACATCTGACAAATCTTTTCTCAGTTCCTCCGCAGTCACAGGGGGACTTTTCTCCACTCTACGCTTCAGGTAGCGCACAGCAGTCGAAGTCAGCATCTTCTTTCTGTCACGACCAGGTAGCGTTTCAACAGTGCCCTTTGCCTTGAATTTGCAAATGATGCTTCCTATGGTCTCTCTTGGTATGTTTAACATCTTTGCAATCTTCTTATAGCCATTGCCCTTCCTGTGAAGAGTAATCACCTCTTCTCTTGTCTTCCTGGACCATTCTCTTGACTTCACCATGTTTGTAACCACACCAGTAAATGTCTAGAAGGAGCTGAGTATCACAGTCATTTTAAAGCTGCCTAATTGGTGCTTATTATGCTTTATTGCTGCTCCGTGACATCCACAGGTGTTTTCAATACCTGATTGAAAACACTTGAATGAACCTCTGTTCTTCAGAGTGGTAGTCTTTAAGGGGTTGAATAATTGTGTCAATGAAGAATTCACAAAAGAAACATTTACTACTGTATTACAAAACCAATTGATGTCATTTTAGTTGCATATGGTTCTTTAAAAAGTCCTTGTAGGATTTCATTCTGGATACAATTACAAAAGTACACTAAATTCCCTAAAACCCTTTACAGCATTGGGGGTTGAATAATTTTGAACACAACTGTAGATACACATAGATAGGCACTAGATTATATATCTACATCTATATAAAGTTTATTATTGCAGAGGCCATTTACACATCACAGCAATTCAATGAACTGGATCACTGTGCTCATGTGCTACATTCCCTATATGCAGCACAGAACTCTGGGTAAGACATGCAAATAACATCTGCAATTCCCATTTTTTTGCATCCTGGGTCTGGTTTCACACAGAACCCTTCAATCAAGGCCATGTCATACTAGATGGCTTTTTTTTTTTAGCAGAGATACGATTTATGCAACTGGTCAAAGTGATTTTCATGAGTTCTTCATCTGATCATATATTATTGTATTCATAAGAAACAATGTATAAGTGTAATTTATGAGTATTAAATAATGGGTGAGTATTGGGTTGGAGGTATATACAGGCCTTTCCCTGTTGGTCAAAGTAGTTAAAAACCTGGGAGAGGAGAGGGAGGAGTGCTTGTGAGTATACTAGAAGAGAACACACCAAAATGTACCCCATACTCTAACAAGTTTGGCAATGGGAGGTTCATTGCCCAGTGCAAACATCTCCCGCAGAAGGAAGAAAGGAAGATAAATAATTCTACTAACGGATTTTTCTTAACTTTACACATTGGAAGCACACTCACACTTTCATGAATAAGCTCGAATTGGAAAAAAATAAGTAAAATATAATTTTGAGAATGTGGTCAAGCAGGGTTTTTACATGGTTCTCACTAGATGGCAGCAGTGCTCTTTCTATTACGCACATTTCAGAATTCAAATTTCCTCTGCCCGGTGTCCTTGCCATCGGAACCATGTTTATAGGCTGCGGTAAAATTCGGTTGTACAAGAAACAGAGCACATGCAAATAAGCAACTTGAATGTCACTTAAATCCAACCCTGAATAGTCACATTTTCGGAGTTTTGTGGGGTTTTTCATAGATCACTGATGTTTACCATTTTTGCAACGGTGACAAATACAGACGTTTCTCAAAAGAGAAATCCAGACAGCAGCAGGAGAAGCTTCAATGTGCTAAGGCAATATAGTGTTAAGACCTTCACTACGTCAAAGTACCACAAAGTTGTTGGGTTCTCCCCTAAATTTTCAATTGCGAGAAGTAGATTCATTACTTACTTGAAACACTGTGTAGTCTGACTTGGAATCTCTACGCAATTTTAATATTTATATATTTTAAGGATGCTTAATATGGCGCACAAGAGTGTGGCGGGGTTAACCCAATGAGCTTCCTCAGAGAACAGAATTAAAAATAAAAATGTAGATATTTAGTAAGCCCAACCCAGCACGTGTATGATTCTTGTGATGTAGGATCACTTCTGAAGTGATCGCAGCTTCTGCAAAATACATATAAAGTGGGATGATCTTCAGAACTGGATGCTTACTTTAAGTGTTGCCCCCAAAATGTGGTCCTGTCCCCAATTGACCACTCGGAATCCTGAGGGGGAAGCCTGGAGCAGTGTAGTTGATATTATTGCCATCTAATAGAAACCTTAATGTTTTTCAGGAGATAGATCCTGGGCAGTTAACATTGGAAGAGCTGATGGACATGACTGACAAGCAGGTGTGTGAGACACTGAAAAAATTTGGTGCCAACAGCGAAGAATGTGACCGGCTAAATGCTTCCCTCTCTTGTCTGCGCAATGTTTACAAATCAGGTAAGATTAATTGACTATAAGTACTTTTCATGTTAGCTGCAGGATACTACAATTTTCTTCTTGGTATGATAACAGTGTAAGAAGGTCTCTAACAAGTGTGTCTGTCCTATTGGTTAGACAAACAACTGCTATGGCTTCATCGCTTCCATATCCTCCTAAATGTTTTCCTTGGGATATATATATATATATATATATATATATATTAGTGTGAAGAAATCGTAAACACTGCATTTCATGATTGTCTTTGAATATTTGGTGTTCAGCTTTTGCTTGTCTGGAGTTGAACAGCATATTCTTCTACCCTCCTTTATCCCTATTTTACTTTTTCGCAGTCATCCTCCCCGATAGTTATCCCAGCCCAACAAACTAAGGAGAACTTTCCTCAATGCTTCTCACCTCAGAATTCTGAAGGATGTTGAAGAAATAGAATTATGTTTGTGTAGGAAGAAAATTAGTTAAGTAATTAACTTCAACAGGGCTCAAAATTTCCACTCGCCCACTCGCCTAAGTCAAGCTTAAATTCACGTAGGAAAAGTAGAAATGTGGAACTATGACGTATAGACAGCCAACTTCTTTAATTCCAGAGTGCCAGCTTTTCAGCATGCAGTGATGTGATGTTGGAGAGGATGCTGTTAGAAGAGCACAGACATGGATACAAGACAGGCTGGCTCAATGCACTTTAAGAGCACAGCCCTGCTACCAGCATAGTGTATTACCTCACTTTCAAGGACCGGGCTGACAGACATTGAAACCATTTGGTCACCTCTCCATGTGCCCACTTAGTTAATTAGAGCACTGATTACTGTTTTCCAGACAGCTCTTTAACAGTCATTTCCCATCTTCTTTCAAGTCACGTAGGCAATGAAGATGGCACAGGGGATCAAGTAGCAGAATAGTTGGGGAGCAAGAAACCTTTCAATATACTTCACGTGTCTGCAAGAGTGATGGGAATGTTGTGTTTGCAAATGTGTGTGTTTCATTGTGTGTATATCTATGTCAGTGTGTGTATGTGTTAGTATGCACGTGTCTGTGTCAATGTGTGCATGTGCCTGTCAGTATGTCTAATATGTATGTAAGTAGTAAAACCAAACACCTAATACCGGCTGGGTGGAGTAGAGGTAACATCACTGCTCTATAACCGCGGAGAGACTGTGGAGACACAGGTTCGATCCCGGCAAGAGCACCTCTCTAGTAAGTGTCCTTGGGCAAGACACCTAACGGTACATACTCGCCACCCAGGACATACTTGAAAATGAGAGAAATCTCAATGTATCATTCCTGGTAAAAATACTTTCTCCAAAAATAAGCCAACGAGCCACCAAATAGAAAGGGAAATGGGGGAGGAAACTCATATTTGGAGGTCTCATTCGACACTCCCGATGCGGAAAAATCCTCTTTTAGGAAACCATACCGTTAACCCTTGCTAAATCCTCTTGATCTTCCAGAATCACAGCAGGGGGAGGGATTCTCTTGAGTTGTGGTTCAATGAGAAGAAGGAAAAGGAGATTGAAAGCATTTTCCTGTAGGAAAGAGGAATGGCAGACCTTAAACAGCAAAGAAGCATTTGCTATATTTTACTCAACTTAAAATGAAAAAAAAAATATATTTTTCAAGAACTTAAGTGAATCATGACAGTTAGGAGTAAGCAGAATATGTTTTTGGTCCAGTTGCACACTATCAAGAAAACATGTTGTTTACCCCAGATAACATCTTCTTTTCCTGAGATAACAACATGCTAACTTGAAATAACAAAGTTGTTTTTCCAAGAAAAAGACTTCATTATCTCAGAAAAACACATTTTCTTCCATACATTTTTTTTCTGTAACTACAGGGCTGGTGTGACTTCATCCGCCACACTTTGTGTGTGATTCTGGTAGCCTCGGCCACATTCACAGCTCTCGAGACCCATAACTCAACAGGGTGTACAAATGTGGGTGCAGAATGCTGGTCACCAATCCAGCCAGGAACAATAATTGAAAATAAAATTGAAAAATCCACTTCTTGAAAAGTGTGGTAATTTCACATGTTTTAATTGACCGTCGCATAACTGTTTTTTACTTTACTATCTTATTTTCTTATGTTCCACTGTATGTCCACATTGCTTATAGAAATGATTATTGTGATTGAAATTTACCTACAGATCTTATTCTGTCAATGTTTGAGCACAGCACACATTCTCATTTTTA
Organism: Leptobrachium leishanense; assembly: GCA_009667805.1. Taxonomy (NCBI): domain Eukaryota; kingdom Metazoa; phylum Chordata; class Amphibia; order Anura; family Megophryidae; genus Leptobrachium; species Leptobrachium leishanense. The sequence goes on along the minus strand of CM019063.1, from coordinate 133,649,632 downwards.
TTATTTTATGGCTTGCCTAGGCAAGGAGATTTTGATTTTGCAAGATGAAATAGAAAATGCCTTAAATTCACAGCTTGTAAACAGGGCTCCTGGAATATTTTCATCACACCTCACTATTCTGTAAAGAAAAACTTATTGAAAGCATTAGGTCATCATTGAGGGCAGGTGACCATTATATAAAGCACAAGATAGTGTACATCAAATCCAATAGATTTAAAATCATTGAGCAGATATACTGAAAATCCTGCACTGAATTTTAAATGAGATACCAAAAATGAATCTTCGACTGCTACTCAGCTGCTGAATATAGACTCATCTTTATGCTGTGTAGATTGAAATAAAGTTAATTTTGCTTTTTGAGCTGTTAATTTGATCCTTTAAGGGGCAGTCCAGATATTTTTACCATTCAATGCAAACTGAATGGTCACAGTGACCTGAGTTTCCTCCCCATTTCCCTTTCTATTTGTGGGTTCGTGGAGGGCTCATTCGACCCTCCCTATGTGGGAAATTGGCCCCGTCCATATAGCTGCAATGCTGATCTGGCTTCCTGGAAAGGTCAGAAATGAACATCTTTTCATTCCTGGATGTCTCTGATGGCTCGTAGTGTGTTTGCACGGAGAGCCAGTGGAATTGATGGATGCTCGCCTGACTGTCCAGCCTCCCCTGTGAGAGCTGCTCCTCTACATCGCCAGACCAATGCTGAAGGAGCCTGACTCTGAAATGATAGTGAGTTTCATCCTCTCTATAGGGTTAAATGGAAGGACGGGTGCATGGAAGATGAGGAGGGGTTAACAATTAGCCCCTCCCCCAATTTAACCCTAGCGTATCCATTTAAGTGTATGCTGTAATTAATTACACAGCCACATGCAGCATTCATCCTCGAGATGTCTCTAGTTTTTCATTTTAAATAAAAAAAAATAAGTTATCTTTAAATGACTGTCCAAAGAAACCTTCTAAACTCCTGTTAAATTCCTGGTCTGTTACGTAGTTTAGGTTTTTTAATGTACTTTAAATAATTTTGCTTGGCTTTCTATTTTTTATCTATAGTGTTCTGATTCTACAATGCTGCACACAATAAATAGTGTTTTTTTCAGTTTCTACTCAATAAAGAAATCGAAACGTGTTTAATGGGGTATTTAATTTAATTTAATTAAAAAGTAACGACTCATATAGAGGCCAAGTCTTTACACTAGGTGAATAGATGACAAGATTTATTGTGCCATTAGTTCATCTATTATTTTCTATTTCTTAGTGTAATCGTTTTAGAGATTAGCCCAATTTTACACAGAGATATCAACACGTAGCCTAGTGTCAAATACAGCAGGTAAAGTTCAAATGCACTTCTTTCTCTGTGGGCCCTCTTCCGTGGTAGGCGCTAAAATGGGGAGGCTAATGGGTTAAACAAGCACCTACCAGTTTCCCAGTAGCATCCCCATTTTAGCACCATATTCCGGGGCAGGCGCTAATTCAGCAACCTGCCCCACAACGTATCGCTACCCTCCGAGATACTCGTGTTAACTCTTCTGCGCCACTGTGTTAGTATCACCTCCTGGAGTCCATAGTACTAAATGGAGGGTTCCGCTGCTGGGTTGTGAGCCCTGAGCATTCTTGTTCTCGCAAGATCATGCAACGCCGCGGAGTGATCGTGGAGGGAGACTGGGGACTCTTTGTCCCCAGTCTCACTCTGCTGCTGGAAGCAACGCATTGGGCCACCATTCTCACCGCGGGATGAGAGGTGAGTATATGATTTGAGGGAGAGGGTGTAGCTGGTGCTAAATGGTTCTGCAAAACACCCAATTAGTTTTAGGAATATAATATGTGTGGCATGCGTTAAAGTCACTTATCCTGAAGTTAACGCTTACTCAGCACGAACGCTACCATTAGTGTTCACTAGGGAATAGTGCCCTATGTGTGTCATTCGAGCAATATTGCACTCAAATCACACATATTAGATGGTAAATATACAGAAAGAAAGCAACAGAGATCCAATATTCAGTTTGCAAAAGACAAATTCTAAAAGGAAATATATTTTTGTAGTGGTCATTATCAGGTTTTTCAAGCTACGTGTATTTTCTAATAGAAAAGCTGTCCTAAATACAACGGAAAAAATGTGAAACTGGTTTGGAAATCAAAGTGAATATTTCATGTAACCTGTACGTGTCGCATTGTGGTACTTTCAGGTTATAACTGAGCTTAAAGCTCACCTGTAATGCTATCATTTGATGGGGAACCACTCCATAAATATGTGTTAATGTTTTATTTTTCTAAGACATATAATGGAGAATTTTGCAATACCATTAGACCTTAAAAATTGAAACTCAAGACAAGAAAAGTATGAAGAAACAGATTATGGTTGTCTGTCAGTTGTGTGACAGACTAAAATTAGGAAGCGTAAGAATGGTTATTTGTATAGATTAAATAATTCTTCACCACTCTGTCCATTTTTTATGTTTTATAGATGTAGCCAACACTGTCCTAACATATCATTTATGTGTCTAATATGTACAAAGAGATTAATGCCAGTGGGCTGTATGTTTGTGATGAGGATTTGGTGGAGGTGCTGTTTAAGGTGGAAGATATGAAAGGTCGCTTTATGTGTGGGTGAAGTGAAAGTATGTGTTAGACTGTTTAAGTATGTGACTCTAGGTTTCTTTAAGTATTTCTTTGACAGCCATACATGTGCACACTACTAGTCCTAAAAACGCACGGTCACAAAGAGACACTCAAACTTGTACAGATTCATGTTCACCTTCGAACAAAGGCACACTTATCCTAACCTACACTCATTCACATGCAGGCACACATACACATCGATTCTGGTAACTGGCAAGTACCTGCAGACAGACACGCATAGATACACACGGGAAACAAACACAGATATATATATAGACACTAATGGGCAAATACATAGAAATATACTAATATGCTGCCAGGTACATACTCACAGATATGCACAGACAGTGATAGACCTACACAAAGACCATCACAAGTACACACTCACACAGACACTCACAGGTACATACCAACCAGGCAGTACACACAGACACTTAAAGATATGCACTCATTGTTAAATAAATCAAATCAATATTCCTATTCATATTTACCAAAACAGTCAAGTTAGATCTCTGTATTCTGCTGTTGGTTTCATCATGTAAAGGCGTGGCAAGCGCAGTGTTAGCTAATGGGAAGCAATAAAGACACATACACAAGCGTGTGTAGTAATCACTTCAACTTGATGATTTGTGTATTTGGCTTATATAGCACACATACAATGGAGTAACAGTGACCAATCAGTGTACAGATATATTTCCATGTCAGAGTTGACCAACACGGTCAGACCAGAGACACTTCTTATTACCATAGTTAAACCCACAAAACGTTTCGTCATATTTTGACAGGACAAAGAGAATTATTTTTTTCTTCATCTGCCCAGAATCCCGTGCCATAGAAAAGGGGAGGGGAAGGGGGGGACTTGTCTGGACAGTAGTTTGAAGAGGATATTACGAACAAGCATTTTAAACTGCGCTAAAGAGGGCATGTTAACTGTCAGGGTAATTGAAAGAGATTCGAAAAGTCACCGCACGTTCGGTGACTTTTTGTTCTCTTCAATTCGGTTCCTTTTGCCGATCCCATTTCGGTGACCCTGCGGTGTATTCAGCAAGCACCACATGGTCCCCGAATTGCAGGGAAAAGCTGCCGAAAACCTGACAAAAACTAACCGCAAAACCCGGCGAAGGCACGCTGAAAACCCGCAAAAACATCTGGATTAACCTGCCGAAAACCACGGAAAAACCCGAGCAGGAGCCGATCGCAGCCTCCGGAAAAAGCCGACACCGCAGACGAGGTAGTGAATAAATTAGAAAAACAGTTTGCATAAATTATTGAAAAGTGAAACACTTCAAAGAAACTACTGAGTGAAAATGTCTGAAATTTGCATATGAGATCCAGGGAATGATAATAAAAAGGGCTGTTACAGAAAAAATAAGTAAACTTTTAAAAAAAAAAAATCCAGAAAAATGCTTAAAATATCCTAAAAAATCTATAAATAAAGAGACTCTTTACTGCAGAATTTTATAATCAACAGTTTATTAGATATTTAATTAAAATGGGAATATTTTTAACATTCAAGCCTATGGGATTCTCCTGAATAAACTTGCCGAATTAAACCACCGAATGGCAGGGCATTTCGGGAACCTTTCACTGCTGGTTTTTGTTCTCTGAATAGCCGAAGCAGTGCTTTTTTATGGGGATTTCACTGCCCTCGAACAGGCACCGTATGTGCAAGCAATTCGCCAGGATTTGGCGAATTGCCTGCTCTCTGGATAGCCGAATGGCCAAGAAAGGTGACCGAACGCAGATTTTCAGCTTTCGGTTACCTTTCTCAAGCAATTCGGATCTCTTTGAATTACCCTGTAAGGGAAGCTTTCATATGTACTTAAGAAACAAGGAATTAAAAGAGAATTATTTTACACTCCTAGGGATAAATTCTGACTCTCGTAATGTTACTCACGCAGATACTCAGACACTCGAATGTACACACCCATATAAACACATAAATGCTCACAGTTGCATATTCATACAGACATAGAGACACACTCACACAGATGCTCACAGAAGTATACAATTGGAAAGAACAGTGAAGCGCTCTCAGGATAAGTGCAAGGTCGTAAACGCTACACAATGAATATGGAGGTTCCCCATAGAACCTAAGAATAGACAATAGAACAGTCAATGGAGCGCCAGTACAAAACTGGAGATACGAGAGTGCACTTTACATGTCCTTCGATCCTTCTTCCCAATCTTCTCAGTAAAATCACTCTTGAATAAAACCTCTCTACAAGAGAGAAAATATCATTGCGCAATATATTGGTTCACCGTATGAGGAAGATGGAAAAATGATGATTCTACTCACATATTCATGAGCCTAACCTAGGCTCTACGGTGGATGTCTGATATGGGTCTTCAAAGGTATTCAGGTGCCCATGTACCCCCAATGTGGTGGTGGTCTTCAAACAGCTTTCCTCTACAGTGAATCACGGAGAGAGAAAAACAGTGCACTCCCCTAGTGCAATATCGTTAAAATATAATACAATAAAGTGATTTGTATAGTGCACTCACATGTGGGTGAGCCGCATTGGCTCCAAGACTTCGCATGGGAATTTTGAAGGAAATTCCAAAAAACCTTCTTTAAAATCACGTACCAAGAAGCAGCAGCAATTGAAAATAAATTTCTTAATACATTAAAAGAAAATATATGTTACCAGAACGCGTTTCGCTCCTCAGAGCTTCTTCAGCTGGTATCACTTGTCTTGTGTCTGCTGCTTCTTTATATACTGTTTAAAAGTCCCAATTCTTACAATAACTCAATTAGGGTAATTAATTAGGGCAATTAAAACCAATTAAGAACACCTGGAGCCAGTAATTAGTTAGAATGAAACACTCATGCGCATATGTGTTGCTTTCCGGCGTGGAGCGCAGGTTATTTATACCATATAACTCTAAATAGTGTATAATGCCGTTATGGCGTTTAATAATCGCAACTGCGCATGCGCATGGCCCGGCGCATGCGCACAGTTTATAGTATAGCGATAATGTAAACCCAGAGTGGTATGAGTTCATAACTCACCCCTCACACTAATAGTATCCCCTCAACCCCCTTGGGGGGCAAACCAAAGTACAGAGGTGGGCAAAAATGGCCATATACAGCCATAGAACAGACCCCCAGTCCACGCTATGTATTCGCACATGCGCAATAGGCAATACATGTAGTGCGCAGTCCTCACTGCGCACTCCCAGCAAACGTGACCTCCTCCTAACTAAGGAAACAACGCGGACCGGCACTGCAGCTCTTAAAGAGGAACAAGCCGCACTAGATAATAAACAATGGAATATCCAACACAAATATCCTCCATGTCACAATAATAGATAATATTAGTTAAAGTGCTAAATTGTCTGGAAGATAAACTAATAAATAACTAATAAACATATAATAGTATAAATACTGCTTTTAAATGTATAAAAATAGATAATAGGTAATGAGTGAAACATAATAAATAATACTAAATAATCTAAAAGTGACATAATCTCACTAAAGTGATATACAGTAAGGGCATCCTCATGACCTATTAATATAATATAAAGTGCTAATGATGCGTGATAGTCATAAGTGATCAAGTGCAAATAGTATATATAGAACACTAGTGCAAATAGTAAAGGATAATCTCACAATTAATCTAAAAGTGAGATAATCCCACTAAAGTGCTATACAATAAGGGCATCTTCATGACCTAATAACATAATATAAAGTGCTAATGATGCGTGATAGTCATAAGTGATCAAGTGCAAATAGTATGTATTGAACATTAGTGCAAATAGTTTAAGGATCATACCTATTAAAACCTATATAATCACACCCATATAGATATAGAATATAAATATACCTATTGAACTACCACATATATATTATATGTGGTATATGCCTAATATATTTATTAGTGTAAATATAGTAGTAAGTGTGATCATAGAGAATTATATCGGTGTTGGATATATATAATATAGTTAAATAACAATATGGAATAAATATAAATAAATGATCCAGTACATAACAAATCATAAATAAATGGATACAAAGGCAATATCATAAAAAATGGATTGATTCAAAATCATTATTAAGTCCAATAGGGGCCATAGTACCTAGATCAAATATCAACTTCATCTCCTCCCTCCCTAAAACTGTGGTCTCACTCATACCCTTATTAGTGGATTTGACCCTTTTGATAGCTTTAAACTTCAAATTTTTAGGACGACTATTATGTGCAAGTTTAAAATGCTGCGATACTGAATGTTTTTCATACTGATTTCGTATGTTCCGCACGTGCTCAGATACTCTTACATTAAGAGCACGACTAGTACGTCCTACATATTGAAGACCACACGGACATTCTAATAGGTAAATTACATTTTTTCGTACAACATGTTAAAATACCTTTAATTTTAACTTCTTTTCCACTCTTTTTATTAACCCCTTCACTGCTGAGGCATTTCACCGCTGTGTGCTGAGCTCATTTGTACCGCTTTCGCTCATCATGTTTAAACGCGATTTGAAGCCACATTTTAATAAATGACCTAGACATATTATATATCGTTCTTTCCGGCAGACTCCGCAGATTCATAATATGTCATTATTATATGTATACGTTATGTTATGTCTGTATATTATAACAAAAAATGCAATAAAAATTTGAATTTTTAATCATCTGCAGTGTGTAAAGTGTTTTTTTTCACATTTTATCACATGAGCGTTTGCAGTTATGTTTTCTATGGGGTGCGCTTGTACAAAAATTTGAAATGGGGACTTGTTACATTTTGTGGGGGGATTTACGTGATTTTTAGCAAACGCACCCCATAGTAAAAAATCATTAGTGCAGCATCATTGTTCACATTATAATTGAAATGTGAACAATATTGCTGCATTAATAAAAACAACGCACTAAAAAAAACATGGTTTTTTTTTTATTTTTATTTTTTTATTATAATTTTTTTTAATTATTGTTTTTACTTTGTACCTAGTCATGTTGGGCCTTTCAAATGACACCCTCCATGACCCCCTAGCTACAACGGTTGTGGAGATATCGGGGTTCACAAGATCCCCATATCTCCACCAGGGGATTTCCTTGGGAAATCCCCTGGCAGCTAGGGGTTCCCCGGCTATCTGACATCATCACTCTATGCATGGTGACATCAGGCAGTGAGGGGAGACCCGGGGGTGGAGCCGCCATCCAAGATGGCGGCCCCCACCGGAGCTAGGCTGCACTTCAGCGCCGCAAGGCACTGAAGTGCAACCCGGCGCTTGAGGGGTTAAAGCCAGGCACCGCTTAAAAGGGGAGACTCTCCCCTTTTAAGCGGTGCCTGGCTTTTGGCGCTGCTCCTTTCCGATCGGGAGGGAGAGGGATCCGAACGGATCCCCCCCCCCTTCCAGGCTATCTCCCGGCATTGCCGGGGGGTCGCCTGGAAATGACGTCATCGCGCCAAGCGCGATGACGTCATTTATGCCGGGAGGAGCTTGACTTCAGCGTCTGAGGACGCTGAAGTCAGAACACCGCGGGACCCCGGACAGAGAGGTGAGTATCTCCGCCGGGGGTCCCGCACAGCTGATGACGTGTGGGGCACGTCCTCAGCATGTAACGTGCATCAATGAGGACGTGCCCCACACGTCTTCAGCAGTGAAAGGGTTAAGAAAATTTTCTGAATGTGTTTTGGAATTACTGGTTTAATAACCACTGATTCATCACATTCTAGATCTCTGATGGCTGTATTTTCTTCTTTTGAGACACTAGTAATGACAGACTTGGAGAAAAACACGAGAAATAATAAGAGAATAAAATCTAATTTATCAAAAGAAGAAAATACAGCCATCAGAGATCTAGAACGTGATGAATCAGTGGTTATTAAACCAGCAGACAAAGGGGGGGGGGTAGTCATTCTGAAGAAGGATTACTACATAGCTGAGGTTATGAAAATTCTCAATGATGGGATGACTTATAAATAAATTAAGGAAAATCCAGTAAATGTAATTAAAGATTTGTTAAGTATCTATTTGAATAAAGGAAGAGAAAAGGGTATTCTTTTAGAAAAGGAATATCAATACCTATACAATCTTTATCCTAAAACCCCTACATTTTATATACTTCCAAAAATTCATAAAAATCACACAGAACCTCCAGGACGTCCTATAGTGGCCGGCATTAACTCTATTACCAATAATCTATCTGAATACGTTGATAAAATCTTACAACCCATAGTTAAAAAAATAAGATCTTATACTAAAGATACTATGGATATGCTTCAGAAACTAAAGGAAGCCAATTGGGATAGGGATTGCATTTTAGTGGTTTGTGATGTTAATGCACTTTACAGCAATATCCCGCACATCAAGGGAGTTGAGATCGTTAAAGAACAACTTTATTTATCAAAGGACCTTGAGGATGAACAAGTCGACTTTGTTATGGAAGGTATCCAGTTCATATTGGAGAATAATTATTTTCAGTTTGAGGAGACGTTTTACCTCCAGACTAGAGGGACAGCTATGGGCACTCGATTTGCGCCCAGTTACACAAACCTTTATATGGCAGGTTGGGAAACCAGCTTTGTCTATGGTTCGCGTGACTGGGCGCTGGGAAGAGTGCCCATATATAAAAGATATATCAATGATGTTTTCTTCATATGGAAGGGAGAGGAGGGAGACCTTGTCAAATTTTTGGACCAATTAGACAATTCCGATTGGGGCATCAAATTGGAAAAGAAGTGGAGTAGGGACATAATAGCATTTCTGGATTTAGAAATCTATGTCAAGGAGAATAAGCTACATACCAGAACTTTTTTTAAGGACGTCGATGCCAATACTTTTATTGATAAGACCAGTTGCCATAATGATATCTGGTTAAAAGGAGTTCCGAAAGGTCAATTGACAAGAATTAGGAGAAATTGTTCAGAGATAAAGGAATTTGAGCAACAGGCAGAATCCCTTAAAATTGATTTTATTGATAAAGGGTATGATGAATGTGAACTGGATAATCTTATAAAAGAGTTGAGGGATGTAGACCAAGAAAGTCTCATAAAATACGAGTAGACACCCCACAAGATGTCCCATTTATTTGCGAATTTAATAATGATGATCAGTTGATTAAGAGGACTTTTAGAAAATATTGACATATTTTAAAAAAAGATAAAGATCTTGGTTTGATATTGGGTGACAAACCAAGAATCATTTTTAGGGGAGCGAGGAATATTAAGACAAAATTAGTTAAGAGTAAATTCGAGAGCAAAAAAGTAGTCCCCAATCATTTTAATTTAAAAGAAGGTTTCTATCAATGTGGCCAATGTTTAGCCTGTAGATCCACCGGTAATTCCAAAACACTTTCAGAAAATTTTCTTAATAAAAAGATTGGAAAAGAGGTTAAAATTAAAGGTATTTTAACATGTTGTACGAAAAATGTCATATACCTATTAGAATGTCCGTGTGGTCTTCAATATGTAGGACGTACTAGTCGTGCTCTTAATGTAAGAGTATCTGAGCACGTGCGGAACATACGAAATCAGTATGAAAAACATTCAGTATCGCAGCATTTTAAACTTGCACATAATAGTCGTCCTAAAAATTTGAAGTTTAAAGCTATCAAAAGGGTCAAATCCACTAATAAGGGTATGAGTGAGACCACAGTTTTAGGGAGGGAGGAGATGAAGTTGATATTTGATCTAGGTACTATGGCCCCTATTGGACTTAATAATGATTTTGAATCAATCCATTTTTTATGATATTGCCTTTGTATCCATTTACTTATGATTTGTTATGTACTGGATCATTTATTTATATTTATTCCATATGTTATTTAACTATATTATATATATCCAACACCGATATAATTCTCTATGATCACACTTACTATATTTACACTAATAAATATATTAGGCATATACCACATATAAAATATATATGTGGTAGTTCAATAGGTATATTTATATTCTATATCTATATGGGTGTGATTATATAGGTTTTAATAGGTATGATCCTTAAACTATTTGCACTAATGTTCAATACATACTATTTGCACTTGATCACTTATGACTATCACGCATCATTAGCACTTTATATTATGTTATTAGGTCATGAAGATGCCCTTATTGTATAGCACTTTAGTGGGATTATCTCACTTTTAGATTAATTGTGAGATTATCCTTTACTATTTGCACTAGTGTTCTATATATACTATTTGCACTTGATCACTTATGACTATCACGCATCATTAGCACTTTATATTATATTAATAGGTCATGAGGATGCCCTTACTGTACATCACTTTAGTGAGATTATGTCACTTTTAGATTATTTAGTATTATTTATTATGTTTCACTCATTACCTATTATCTATTTTTATACATTTAAAAGCAGTATTTATACTATTATATGTTTATTAGTTATTTATTAGTTTATCTTCCAGACAATTTAGCACTTTAACTAATATTATCTATTATTGTGACATGGAGGATATTTGTGTTGGATATTCCATTGTTTATTATCTAGTGCGGCTTGTTCCTCTTTAAGAGCTGCAGTGCCGGTCCGCGTTGTTTCCTTAGTTAGGAGGAGGTCACGTTTGCTGGGAGTGCGCAGTGAGGACTGCGCACTACATGTATTGCCTATTGCGCATGTGCGAATACATAGCGTGGACTGGGGGTCTGTTCTATGGCTGTATATGGCCATTTTTGCCCACCTCTGTACTTTGGTTTGCCCCCCAAGGGGGTTGAGGGGATACTATTAGTGTGAGGGGTGAGTTATGAACTCATACCACTCTGGGTTTACATTATCGCTATACTATAAGCTGTGCGCATGCGCCGGGCCATGCGCATGTGCAGTTGCGATTATTAAACGCCATAACGGCGTTATACACTATTTAGAGTTATATGGTATAAATAACCTGCGCTCTACGCCGGAAAGCAACACATATGCGCATGATGTTTCATTCTAACTAATTACTGTCTCCAGGTGTTCTTAATTGTTTTTAATTGCCCTAATTAATTACCCTAATTGAGTTATTGTAAGAATTGGGACTTTTAAACAGTATATAAAGAAGCAGCAGACACAAGACAAGTGATACCAGCTGAAGAAGCTCTGAGGAGCGAAACGCGTTCTGGTAACATATATTTTCTTTTAATGTATTAATAAATTTATTTTAAATTGCTGCTGCTTCTTGGTACGTGATTTTAAAGAAGGTTTTTTGGAATTTCCTTCAAAATTCCCATGCAAAGTCTTGGAGCCAATGCGGCTCACCCACATGTGAGTGCACTATACAAATCACTTTATTGTATTATATTTTAACGATATTGCACTAGGGGAGTGCACTGTTTTTCTCTCTCCGTGATTCACTGTAGAGGAAAGCTGTTTGAAGACCACCACCACATTGGGGGTACATGGGCACCTGAATACCTTTGAAGACCCATATCAGACATCCACCCTAGAGCCTAGGTTAGGCTCATGAATATGTGAGTAGAATCATCATTTTTCCATCTTCCTCATACGGTGAACCAATATATTGCGCAATGATATTTTCTCTCTTGTAGAGAGGTTTTATTCAAGAGTGATTTTACTGAGAAGATTGGGAAGAAGGATCGAAGGACATGTAAAGTGCACTCTCGTATCTCCAGTTTTGTACTGGCGCTCCATTGACTGTTCTATAGAAGTATACAATTACCCAAATACACAAGCAATCTCAAATACACATGAAGACCTATATACACCTTCCCCTTCCACCCCGATACCCCACTTGAGTCCCATCCCACAGCCCACAATGATCCCTTTCCAACCCTTATCTCCACGTCTACCAGCCCCTAACACCTAACACCCCCTCCATACCCCCAAATCAGACATTTTCACGACTTGTATACCCCAAATGAGAACTTTACACCGCCCATACCAAAAATCAGTAAATTTCCATCCCCCTTGTTGAAATTCACAGGGCTATTCAGAGAGAGGTGAAAACCTTGAGAATTGGCAGGAGAATGAACAATCTAGACCAAATAGCCAATTTGGAAAGTGAGATAAATGGGAGAATTTTCTGGTTTGACTATTTTGACCTAGAATTTTCAATTCTCCAGTCATTCTCAAAGTTTTCACCGCTTTCTGAATAGCCCTGTCAGTGTTTTCCATTCACCACTCCCAGGATCTTCATGGGTTCTCATAACCTGACCCCATTTGATCACTTTTCTCCTTTTTGTCTGTCTATCTGTCGATATTTACAGTGCATTTCAAACTATGCATTCTTTGACACTCAAAAAGCCTCATCTCTTGGTCAAATATGGTAATGTAGCCAGGAATGCCGCATGGACTTCAAAGCATTCCAGTACAGTGGCTGTAATGTCCAATGTATTGAAACTTTAAGGACATATTCTGGAGCCCATTTTCAAATGAATTTTGTTTGCAATAAATTACATTTGTTTGCATTACAAGAACAGCCCAAGTTAATGCACTCTCAGGCACCTGAAGGTGCTATGGAAGAATGAGTTAACTCGATTGTGGTAGTAAGGAGTGCAGATTTTACTTTTAGTGTAGTCCATGTAAAAAGTAACAAACTCCAGGTACAAAGTTACCAATTAAAATCTAGAAGATGCAAAAGCATGTGCAAACTATTACAGTAACACTTACATTCCTCCTTTAAGAGAAATCTTGCACTCTTTACACACTTTAACAGTGAATTCCATTGCTCCGGGAGCAGCAGGCATTGTGCTCTGCTTCCTCTTTATTCTCTCTCCCATCAGATCAACAGGCCATGCGTCATTCTGGGAAGTGTCAAACTCTGGATCATAAACGTGGGTAGGACAAATACAGGCAGCAAAACACAAACAGACAATCGCCACCAAGCTTGTTGGCTTTGGCCACAAGGATGAAGCACAGTGTGCCCAAAGTCAAAGTGACCTGTCTGTGCAATTCTAACAGTGAATTCTAATAAATACAAATATGAAAGGTAATCCTCTATTATTCAGCAAAAATATAATCCATAGTATCCATTTAAATTTTCAGGGCTGACAAACTTTGGCTCCCAGATGTTTCTGAACTACACCTCCCATGATTCCCTGGCCATCTATTGCATTGAATGATGTAGTCATCAACAGCTGGTGGTCGTGAGTTTGACTGCTCTGATTTAACCCCTTCACTCCCAAAATGGACATAACTCTATTTTGCATTTTAATATATTGAAAACCAATCATTAGCATATCAGAAGCCCATTGTCACACCTTTTTAACCCGTTTGCTGCGGACGATGTGCTGGGTGTGTCCTCAGCTTTCCCGCTAGGATGCAAACAACGTGTCCAATGCATTGTTGAGGTTCCAAAGCTATGCGCGGATCACAGACTTCTCCCGCAATGGGCTGTCATCTTGGATGTCAGCCCTGCCTGCAGGGCCTCTCTATGTCCACTGACTTCCCCTGGCAGTAAATTCCTTATGGCGAAGAGCGGGGTCCCTTTGGATCCCAGTGTCCCCATTATTTACACTCCACAAAGTCAAGTTAGTTGTCAGTGGACAGATCAGAGTCTAGCCTTTCTAATGATACCAAACATGTCAAATGTAAAAAAGAAAAAGTAATTTATGATTTTGTTCCAAAGCAAAGGCATTGTCTATTTATCACATATAAAATGAACAATACCACTGCCATTTCTCACCTTCTTATTTTCCACGCCAGGCGCAATTCAGTGTTTTATACATAGTCATATCTCTAGATATTAATGTGTTTGTAACGCGTCCATCGCTGACGTCAGCTGCGCATGCACCCATCACAGTGCTCACTCAACCCTCCCTCCCCCAGCCACGGCCAGCATTGAGTGCCCTGCGTCGCGTGCCGCCATGGGGCATATCCGCTCTTACCACTCGGCTTCCAAGCTTTGCTTCCCCTTCTTTCTTGAGGGAAGGGGGGTGATGTGACAAGAGGGCCTGGCTGCGTCGCTTGCTTTGTTGCATTCCCTCCCTCTGCGTGACGCACCCGGTTACGTATCTCACTCAAACCGACCCTTGCCCGGCCCGCCGCCTGTGACATGGACACCCATACGGCACAGCCATCCTGACAGGGTGAGTCCGTCACACGCGCAATGTCTGACAGGCCATGCACTGGCAGCTCCTCACCGTCAGAGGGCGCTGCTCTGCCTCAACCGCCTGTGTGCTGCTGCTGCTCAGCATGTAATACTGGGATCTGACGTCATTACCAGTCACATGATGCTATATATATATTTTACAATATAGAGATCTGACATTACTACCAGTCATACTGGGCTCTGTATATGAATATCCAATATACATAATATAGAGATCTGACATTACTACCAATCATACTCTGCTCTGTCTGTATACGAATATCCAATATAATACAGAGATCTGACATTATTACCAGTTACACAACGCTCTGTATATAATATATTCAATATAATATAGATTTTATTTCCGGTCACACAGCACTCTGTATATAATATATACAATATAATCCAGAGATCTGACATTATTACCATTCACACAGCGCTCTGTATATGATATATGCTATATAATACAGAGATCTGACATTATTACCAGTCAAATTTCCACAAAAATTTTTTAGAGTAGTAAACTGAAACATTATACGCTATGACTATTAACAAATCACAAGGTCAAACTTTTGATAGATTTGGAATCTACAGTATTTGCCTGAACCCTTCTTCAGTCGTGGTCATCGTGGTCAGTTATATGTAGTGTTCTTTCGAGTGAAAAGCTCTGGGATGAGAACAAGGCTGCTTATTACCAGAAAGTGATGCATGCTTTACAAAAAATGTGTTGTACAAATAAATATTTTCAAAGTAGGCCAAAAAAGAAGACCTCAATAAAGAAAAATAAAGCATGGGACAGAACGTACAAGGGGGTCCACATTGCCTGTCCTGGGTGGATTTTTATCTCCTGCAAACCACACTCTACAACAACAGATTGCTCTCCAGGCTTAATACCTAGTTATTCATAAACCACAATCCCTCAAAATACAAGCAAAATATTTTGGATATTTCAGTTTTAGTTAAAATTTGCGTGTTTTCTCAGAAAACTACAGTAACAAGTTCCCAATCAAAATTTTTTTTCAACAAAAGTGCTCCATAGAATATATAACAACAAAGGTTTGGATGAAAACATGTGGAGAATAATTTTATATGCTGTAAATGATTAAAATCTGATGGAAATTCAGGTTTTTTTGTAACAGCATTCTGACAAGACATGACATACACATAGTAATGATATATTTTGAATCTGTCGACTCTGCTGAAAAAAAATGATATAAAATTTGTCTGGGTTCTATAATTTATAAAACATGATTTCAAATAACGTTTAAACATGATGAGCACAAAACGGTCAAAATGAGCTCAGCAAGGGGTTAAAGCGAGATTGGTGTACCCCTTTGTACATATGAAATCCTTTATTTTCTCTAGTCACCCTGGAGAGACATAAAACAAGCTGCAAATAGCAACCCTAATCCTCTCTGGAACAAAAAGTTCAAACACTTAGCTGCTGCAATAGAATCGAGAGAGAGGGCAGAATACAGGGAGAGCTCTGGAGTCACTCATTGCTGCACAGAGATAAGATTCAGGGTGTGATAATGAATGAAAATCTCTGTACAGTACAGATACAAGGTGTGACTGTAATTTCCATACCCAGGCATTATGCCACATAGAGATATTATTTATTTATTTTATTGGTGTTTTTGGAAGCTACATTGCTAATAATCTCATTGTGATCATTGCAAATCCCCCTAAGCAGGAGATCTGAACATTTTTGTTATTTATCTTTATCACAGTATTTGACACAAAGGCCTTTTCTGCCTGTACGATAATAATGCAGACCCCATTTGAAAATGTGTAAAATAGAGGACACCTAAAGCTCAGAATTTTAATTTCAACAATATATCTGAAATGACCTACTTTTGGCATCCTCCATCTTTACCTCTTCACATGCTAGACTGCAGAACTTTTCTCGTATGGCGCGACCCTATGGAATGTGTTTCCTCGCAATGTCAGACTGTCCCCAAATCTGGCTTCATTTAAATGCTCCGTAAAGACCCTTCTTTTTAGGGAAGCCTACCACCTGACTCTTTAACAAGGCATCCGACTGACCCAAAAATGGTCCTCACCTCTCCCTGCATTTACTCATCACTGCAGCCCCCCTCCTGTTTCTAATCCCCTCGAGATTGTAAATTCCCACGGAAATAGGGCCCTCATGTCCTCCTGTATCTACTGGCAGGAATACTGACTGGCCTCCTGTATGTATTGTAGAATTGTCCAGTCTTTACCCATTGCATCTTTTGTACGGTGCTGCGGGATGTGTTGGCGCTTAATAAATAGTAATAATAATAATAATGGATAAACGAATAATAAAAAAAAAATTTAAATGAGCAAATTTACATTATATTTTTTTTATCTCCAAACAATAATCTTAGTGCACATTTTCTGCTAAATAAACAAACAAATCAATATTCCTATTTATATTTACCAAACAAGCATCCCAAAAAAGACTAATGTATTTTCTCATATAATACAAGGAAGACGCAAAGCAGCACTACGCTATAGCGGAGATAAGTGTAGACAATCACACAGATTTCGTACTTCAAGTATCTGATGTGTCTTTGTCCAGCCAGTTCTTTTATTAAAACTCGGACACATTTATAACCAATAAGATATGTTTCAACAACACAAATAATTACCATAGTCAAACCCATGAAACTAGAAGAGTGGCCCCCTTCTAACAGATTGCTCATAATACACATTCCTTTTGTCTCTATAGGATATGGCAAGTGAAACATTTTTACACTGAGCTAAAGGGGGAGGGGGCATGTCAAGTAAGGGAAGCTTTCATATGTGCTTAAGATACAAGGAATTAAAAGATATTATTTTACATTTTCTAGTTTACCCTATATTTAATTGTTAATTTTGCTTCCCCCTGTTTCAAATAACTGTCATGATAATTAATTTTTTCAACAAAAATTGCTTGGTAGTGAAGGGATTTGACACAGTGTAGCTATAGCTGTATTCAGTAGGGGCATAATGTACACACAGCTACCAAAGCCAGCATTTCTTCCAGACCATCAACGCATGGTGTCAAACAATGGGTGCAAAGCTACACAGATCTGCTAGAGAAGTGGTTCCCAACCGCGGTCCTCAAGTACCCCCTACCAGGCCAGATTTTCCAGATATCTGAAGCACAGCACTAGGGTGATATGATTTTCTGCTCAGTGATTGCTGGATTTGGTCTGCATTTCCCCAAGGTAATCCTCAAAACCTGGCTGTTAGGGTTTCTTGAGGACCGCGGTTGGGAACCACTGTGCTAGAGAATGGGTATAACTTCATGGCTTACATTTCTTACATGATTATAAGTTAAAAAAAGAAAAGAAAACCACACAAGGGTTATAGTCTTTCAATATGTAATGCATAGTAACATAACGTGTACTGAAAAAGCGATTAGTTTCCCTACAGCCAGTGCAAAGTCAATATCAGAATAGCACACCAGTGTAGGTGTGGATCTTATAAAATCAAATAAATCTGGAACAACATTAGTGGTATTCTTTCTTATTTGTTACTGTATAATAAATACTAGACCGTCGATTTGAATTGCATTTCATTCTGTTCTGTGAAATAAAAAAAAAGAGAAGGAAAAAAACTGTCACCTAGAAATTCATTTAACAAGAAAGTGTCTCTCCTGGAACCCTGTTCATTTGTTTCACTTTGTCCTGACACTCCGGAGGTGGTGCTGTAATAATAAAGGATGGATGCAGGAGGTGGAGGCTCGGTGAGCTTCAGCTTGGAGAAACAAAGGAAAGTGAATCTGATATGATGAATTAACATCCTTCAACCTGCTGATTGTTTTTGCTCTGGGATGGGGGCAGTACTATATCCACATTTTTGCTTTTGTTCCATTATATTATCGTCCCAGGATTAATCGTAGGATTCGCACTAATACTTTTAGTGCATATGGACTAATCCTAAAAGAGCAACAATATAGTATCAGAGCCAGATATACAGTTTAGCTGTAAATGATCTTTTATTCATTACTGTACCCACACATTTTTTTAGCCATTAAATGGACTTTCTAAAGATACCATTATTTTCATATCATATACTTTACTATTAAAAGAAATAAAATATGATAGAAAAACAGTTTTCCTGTGCCTGTCATACTCTGTTTGCGCTACTAGAGGGAGCAGTTTGTGCCTGTCATACTCGGTATGCGCTACTAGAGGGAGCAGTTTGTGCCTGTCATACTCTGTATCCGCCAATGGAAGGAGCAGCTTGTGCCTGTCATACTCTGTATCCACCAATAGAGGGAACTGCCTGGGCCCCTTCCTGTCAATCAGAGGCCAGCCTCTGTAGGTGCAATTTTGTGGAAATTTGTCTATTCACAAAGCTGTCAATTCGCCAAATACAGGAATGTCCCTATACAGACTGTCAAGCTACCCATCTAGAGACCCATGGAATCCCCTTGTTTGTGCAGATCCAGGCCTGCTCTTACACTCCTAGCCCATTCATCCAGCCCAGGACTTCTCTCTAACCTGCCTTATCTTTGTCCCCTGACATCAGAGTGAAGTGGACAATAAAGTCCTTCCTCGGATGCCAGTCTCTGTTCTAATCGGTGGAGAAATCAGGTAAGTGACGGTGCGCTGTGAAAGAAATCACACAGACAATCGAAGGAGTCTATGCGGCTTCTCTGGTCAAAGCCAATGATCTCTCTGATCCTTTATTAGATTTTGATATGTTTTATAGCAGTTCTATACGTAAGCAGGTGGGAGTCAACTTAACATTTTGATTGACTTCAGCATAAAATTGTAGACATAGAGTTTATTTATTAAATAAATGAGAATCAAACATCAGCTATTTCCAAAGGTCAAGGTATCATGCGTCATCGGCGTAGTCAGCAGTTTTCTCTACATCCTGGGTGATGTCTTGTGATGTCTTGTAATGTCCTGTAACAGGATGCAAAATGTCCTGTAACAGGATGCTTGTGGTCAATTATTTCTGCAGAGACAGCGTGTGGTCCATTATTTCTGCAGAGACAGCGAAATTACGCAAGATACATTTTGGTTTTATCTGAAAAGACAGTTATATTAATTTCTTCTTAAAGACATAGCAAACTTAACTTAAATGAGCATTTTTCTAGGCCTTTTTCTAGGCCTTTGAATATTATGAAAGCAGATACATATTCTTGTCCACAACAGTCCCCCCTAAAAATGCACATTTCTCAAGTGTCCCCTTGGAGACGAGCCGCGCCTTCATCCGTTCCCCAATAGTCTCGCCAGCCATCCCAATCTTCACCGGAGGTTGAGACGAGAAACTCCTATTGAGTAAAACCCCTTTGTATTCCGGACGTGGGCATGGTCGAGACCGGTGGGTCAAGAATCGGGCCTTCAACTCGTCTTGCAATGGGTCACTAACCTTGGCTCAAAGTTAAATCACATACGGGTTTCCCGAGGGAGGGGGTGCATGGATTCATAACTCTGTGGTTGCTTCATCACTGGTGGGTGGAGTTTGTCATAAATCTCATTCATAGGTATCTCCATAAATTGTAGACTAGCATAGGAAGTGTCAATATTCTCCCCAGTGTCCCCACACAAGTGACTAAGCATAACGGGGGTAGTGGACTCCACAGTTCTTTCTACATCCTTTTTAATGCAGGGTAAAACACAACATCCAATCACCGCCAACAGAACCATTACTACCAGGATAACTATCCCTATTTGTGTGAGGATTTTCTGCCAGCCACTCATCCAACTAAAATACTGATCCCATGGATCAGTAATACCAGAATTCTTCTTCAGTTCTTCAGACAGATCTTCCTATTGTTTAATGGATTTAGTGACCTTACCAGTGGGGCCTGTGTTATCCGGGATAAAGGTGCAACAGGAGCCACCAGTACCTTTCAGCATCTTACAGACCCCACCCCTCTCTGCCAGTAGCATATCGAGGGCCATGCGGTTCTGGAAGGTCATCGCAGAGGTCGGGCCTAGCTGGTCGGCCAAACCCTGGAGGGCATCTCGGGTATAGTTAACAAACCTCTGCTGGTTGTAATAGATGTAGTTAATCCAATCAACATTCTTGTTGATGGTTATCATGGGGATTAAAGATTCAAATCCCGCCTTTACCTGGTCTCTAGCTTTGAACTCATTAGGCACCCCCCTTGGCACTCCTATGACATCAAGGTAGACGTGGGGATCGAAACTGCCAGGTACAGGTTTCACCTGTCTCTTTTGTCTAGTGAGTCCGGGGGTGTGGGCTATTGGCAGATCATCATCAAAGGGCAGGATGTGGAGGGGCATGATGGCTTTAGCCAGAGCACACTCACCGTCCCACGCACCTACCAAGCGGGAGCGGACTCGCAGGTCACCGCAGATCCAATAGACATCTCCCAGGGATATCACCTGGTTTTGCACTTTCTCCTTCTCCACAGCGCTGTACCACGCACAGTAACCTTCTGTGAAGTTCCCAACTATCCGGGCACCAGTCCCGCAAGAGGAGTAACAGGTGTAGTTCCCGGGGTAGATAGTGATACTCTCTGAGAGTCTGGGGTTTTGTGTCTGGAGGGTTGGATTTTCATTCTTTGCAAGCATCGTGATTTAGAGTGGTGTTGGTAAACAAACTGAGAAAACATTCCTCGATATCCTCCGGGATATTGAGAGGTACCATACCTAGATGAGGCCTAGCACTACCACACACATAGCAATTGGTTCTGTTGTGGGACTGAGCACAATATTTCATCCATTCTAACCAAACATTCATATCCGAGTAACCTGTTTCTATGGCCATAGTATCTGGAACTTGGGATTAGCAATGGCTACTATACCATTGGAAGAGATCATCATGTGGTGATTAAGGGGTTTGGGCTGTTGGTGCGGAGGGACCCAGTCAGGGGCAAGGTACATATCTCGTAGGTGGAATTTTTCCAGGCTCCAGGGATTCTCTGATCCGCCTTTTTCCCACATTCCCAGAATATAGGTACCGGCATCCCCGGGTCCAGGATTTTCTAGGGTTAGGATTATTTTCAGTGCCGTCGCCCCTGTTCTAGATTTAAATACTGTGTCATCATCTGATTCCTGCAATTCTTGGGCGGGGCATGTGTTTGGGGCCATTTTCAGTGTCATGCGAGCGAGAAGTGATTTACCATTGTTATCCTTTCTGTCTAGGGCGATCTGTGGCTTGTGTCCCCAGGGAACCCCAGTATTCCATCCCACCGATGCCCAACTACCACACTCCTGTCCCCAATAGCTATTGGTAACGCACATATATATCATAATTGTGTGGGATCCCATTTCTCCAGATACACTGCAGGTGGGGGCCTGGGCAAGGGTTTACATCACGATAGTTAAAGGTGTAAGTGGCCACTCGAGTGTTAGAGGAATTGTACCAGAAAGTGGTTAGTTTGTTTTTGGCGGCAGCAACTGCCGTGCCGTCAGCAATCTGTTTGACAACCTGTGGAATTATGTCAATGCCCACCTGTTCCCCCACAACTTCTTGCACCATAGCAACAGCCGCTTGTCCCATTATGACAGCCACATTTTGCCCCTGGATTCCCACCCCCCAAATGCGAAGGATATACATAATCATGGTTGGGTTGTTGTCTGGTCCGTTTCTGGTGTACAGGTCTTTTTACAGTGGGATGCGTGGATCCAGGTGGATTTTCCTTCCAGCTTTACTGACGTTGCTGTTGTGAGGAGGACCTGGAAAGGACCGTCGTATCTGGGCTCAAGTGGATTTTTCTGAAGAAACTTCTTCACTAGTACCCAATCTCCCAGGACTAGTTGATGAGTGCCGTCAATACTTTCAGGGTCTGGAATGCAAGAGAACACCTGACCATAGATATCAGTTAATGTTTTTGAAACACTGGTGACATATTTTACTAGCCTGTCAGATTGTAACTGTAATTGTTGAGGGAAACAGTATTTCGAAAGGTGACAGATTGTGTAGACCGATGAGGGCATTCATCAATGTCTTTGAGAGATGTGAGGGCCCATGTGCCTATTACACTACAGCCGGATAGAGGGCCTTAGGTAAGCACACTTTATTTCTTGTGCAGAGGAGTCCATGCATGCTTGTGGCCCCCCTTTTCTCCCAGTCTCCCTTCTCACTGTGTGATGCAGAGCCCTGCAACTGTGTGAGTTGTAGTTCTGAGACAGGAGTCTGTACTAGTAGTGGAACTAGCTGCTCGAATTCCTTTTCCTGTGTCTGAGTGAGTCTGTCTTGCTGCCTGGTCTGCTAAATGATTTAATATCAGCTTCTGGTGTATTAAGCTTTCCATGTGCTTTTACTTTTAGCACTGCAACCTGTGTAAGTGCGTGTAGTTCCGCTTGTTTTGTTTTTTTTCTTCTGGCAGAAAGGGTGGGGGTGAGGGGGGAAGTTGAACATAATTGAAAATTCGCGTGACTGCGCACCCGGTGTGATATTTCCTGGACTCGTCTGCAAAGCGGGAGCCATACAGTGTCAGGTAAGGGGCTGTGAAGAGGAGTATTGGGCACCAGTATTGCACACAGAGGGCAGGTGTGCTGTTTCTGGGAACTATCAGCATCGTCCCCTCCCCCCTCAGGAAAATGAAAGAGAGCAGCCAGGTTGAGACACTGACATCTGGTGAGAGTGTCATTATCAGGGAGCAGGAGGGAACATTGCAGGTGCAGGTGCCTTGTGGAGGACAGTTATTTGTGCTGTTTTTTTTTTGGACACTTACCTGTATTGGGCGCCGTAGCACTCTGTCCTGCAGAGCAATACTGATAGAATGCATAGCCTCTCTATCCCGAGAATATTTTGTATAAAACTATTATTTACTAAAATAATAAACCATTAGGGCATTAGCAAAAACTCCCTCCATTAATATAGACAAACTATTCTATCTACAAGAATAATAATTCCGCATACGTACGTCTTGTACTTCACATATACGCTACAACAGTAAACAACGCAGAGTCTCTTGGCAAGCACCTAACAATGGAATCATGTCACAAACAAAGCAGGTGTCATGTCTCATCTGTCTACTTTGCTTTTGGTCTTTGGTTACCGTGCTTTACATCTCTGACATACATACATGTCCTTCTTAATGCTCTCTACTGGAAAGCAACCTGTAGTTGCCATATCTAGGATAGGCTTTCCTATCCTCTTCTCACATTGACTCATAAACTATCATTCGCATCCTATAGATTATCAGATTCTGGTTTAAAATAACTTTCATCCCACTTATAAAAATTCATCATATTTTGTAACCATTTACACGAGTCGGAACAGGCGTCCCTGTCCAACCGCCGATTAAATTTATACCTTTTTCGTCTCATACTTTATATACATACACATATACATCCATATATACAAATACACACACTATATACACATATATATATTACATTTATAGTAGCTGCTTGGTCAGCTAATCTGTCCTTTGCCCACTCTCTGAGTTGTTTGCAAAATTCTATACCTGACTGGTATGAGACATCAGATACTAAGCGCGCAGAAGTAAATCCTTTTTCCATTAGGGGCCAATACCCATTGCCTGCTTTTATTTCACACAAACTTACAAGATCTCTCCATGCTACAGAGTAAGTCTTCTGAATCTGAACTATGCGTCTATAAAAGGGTATAGGTTGTTTTTCCGGGTCAGGTAATGTGTCTACTAGGGAGGAGGCTTGGGATGGTGTGAAGGTGACATACATAATGGGGACGTCAGGGGAAGTGAAATCTCCCAGTCGGGGAGATGGTCCCGGTACTCGGGCAGCTGGGAGCGTCCAGGTTACATTATTTTTGGGAGTCGGAGGGATGTCGTGGGTGTTTTGGTGGGAAGGGTAGGTGGTGTCTAAATTGGGCAAATGAGGCATAATAGGGGATATAGTCGGTGCCTGACTTGCGGTTGTTGATGGGGATGTGACAGAACCGGGTGTGTAGTATGCCCCATCTGTACTTAAAACAGGGTAAAGACTCGTGGGGGCTGATTTTTCCATTTTCCTTTTGGAAACCTCGCCATATGAAGGAGGCTCAGATCTTGGGGTGAGATAATAGTAATTCGTTTTTCCTTTCTTCTTTTCTACTGTTTCTATCCACCCTTCGTTCTCAATTTCTTTTGCAACCCTATACCATGCCTGTGCTACATTCCATAATCCATTATCTATCAACATTCCTTTTTTATTCTTCAACACATTTCTCCATTCCTCTACCTGTAGTCTGGGACTATCTAATTCACAAATCCTGCCTAAAAGCTTTAGTTTTGTCACATTTCTTTTGCCTGTCCTTTCCTCAACTAACTTGCATAGCGACAACCAACCAGCATGGCTACTCTGTTCATTTCCAATTCTCGATTGTTAGCTCTTTTTCCCGTTCAATTTCACATTCATGTAGTTTATTAACAGTCAGAAATGAGGATAGACCTATATCTATCGTGTCCTATTTTAACCACGACAATAAAGCGTCTCGTCCTCTCCTATATTCCAAATATAGGAAACCTGTTAGCAGGTGTAATTAATACTTGTTTTATCGCAGCATATATATCCTACAGGTGCTTCCTTTACCGCGTCACCTGTTCCTACTATATATATATATTCTTGTGAGTTTCTACTAGATACGCCTAATGCATCATCTATATACCGGTACCCACAAAATCTCCTCTGACTGTCAATATAGAAACTATACTTCAATCAGAGATATATCGCGTCCTACTACCAAGCTTGTGTTCACCTGTTACTGTTAGGAAAGTCCTACTACCAGGTATGCATCTATTACATCACATCACCTGTTACCGTCTGGAGATAGCTAACCAGGTACACCCCACTTGTTACCACAGGATTGCTATAATCTCTCTGACTAACAACCAAATCACAATATCTTATCAGAAAATATGCTATCAATTCAAAGAACCGGGAACAGACGTACAAACAATCAGACAACTGGCATGCGATTCGTGGGTCAGTATAACGGGCACCTGGGCAAAGTTAAATAAAAATGAAATAGAGGTAATAGATAGGGCATGGAAGTGAGCGGAGTGGCCATAGATATTGGGGAGTGACAGTGAAACAAGGAGAAATTTTGATCCCACATTTTCAGATAAAGAAGTGTGGAAGGGAAAATTTGTGGTAGGCAAGGCCTTTCTCTTCGGGGTACCCATAGTAGGTCTTGTAAAGAGTGGCCACCCCAGGGAAGCAGATTCTATAGTTAACCATTGTGGGAACGGGTGTGTGTAGACTGATTCCGCTAGAGATGCTAAGATCGTCGCCCAGTGATATTTGTGTGTATGGGTTACATTTAGACCGCCATCCCTGTGTCTATATTATAATAGGGCTCTAGGAACTCGGGGTCTCTTATGTTTCCAGATGTAGGCGAAGATAAGGGACTGGAGAGTATTTAAGTAGGGGTTGGGCAATTTCATCGGCAGAGCGCGAAATATGTACAGAATCTTCGGCAGCAGCACCATCTTCACCGCTGCCATCCTGCCCAACCATGAGATCTCCCAATTACGCCACTGAAAGAGAAGGGATTTAATTTCTGACGTCAATCTGTCATAGTTATATTTAAACATTGCTGGCAAGGTTGTAGCAATTCGAAGTCCGAGGTATATAATATAATCAGATCGCCATACAAAGGCATACCTATGGCGTAGGGTATCTAGATGGGTCTGGGGCATGTTGACCAGAAGTGCCTGCGTTTTTTGAGTGTTCACTAAGTGATAGGAAACATTGCTATATGAATTAAGTTCAGCGTGTAATGCGGGGAGAGAGGTGTCTGGTTCAGTCAGTGTGAGGAGTATATTGTCGACATAAAGGTTAAGCTTAAAGGTAGTGGGGCCCACCGAGATCCCTTGAATTAAGTCGTTTTGATGAATGGCCTGTGCTAAGGGTTCCAGTGCTAGAGCGTACAGGAGTGGAGAGAGGGGGCATCCTTGCCTTGTGCCATTAGAAATGACGAACTCATCCGATAGAAACCCTGATGTGATGACTCTGGCCGAGGGGGAGTCATATAAGGCCTGTACTGCTAATCTAAAGGGGGAGGGGATTCCGAATTTTAATAGTACCCTTTGCAAGAACAGCCAGTTCACCCTGTCGAAGGCTTTTTCAGCGTCTAGCGACAGAATTAAACCAGGGGCTCTTGTGCGATTCAGTAGTTCAATCAAATTGAGCAGTTTTTTCGTGCTGTCTGGGCCTTGTCTTTTGAATATAAATCCCACCTGATCCTGGCCTATCAGTTTTGGTAATTATCCTTGTAATTTGTGTGCCAATATTTTGCTGTATAATTTAATGTCGACATTGAGGAGAGATATCGGTCTAAAGTTAGGGCATCTATCTGGCTGTTTCCCTGGTTTAGGCAATGTCACAATATGAGCTCGCAACATGTCTACCGGGAAAGAACCCTTCTTGCTAGCTTCCTCATAGCCTGCTAGCAAATAGGGATGAGCTGTTCGGGTTCGGACGGTTCGGGGTTCGACCCGAACTTAGCCTGTTCGAGCAGATCGCGAACCCCGAATATTTCCGGGTGTTCGCCGCATGTTCGACCACAATGGACCACAATGCATTTTCCCACTGCCTGAAGCTCGTAATTGGCTACAGCCTTGCACCTGACCACAGGTCTGGTGCAAGACTGGTTGAACACTATGCCAATCACCGCTCAGAGTCCTGATTGGGCAAATTTTGCCCAATCATGGGCTCACAGAGCTAAGTCCCGCAGCACACTATATAAGGTTTCAACGCAGCGCTTTCTGCACGCATTTCAGTGGAGATTTCAAAGAAGATAGTTGTGTGTGTTGTTACTGCCGGTCTGCCACGCTACTGGGGGTCTGGGGGGGTATTATTTCTATCAAATATCAGGGAATTTAGGTGATGTGTGTCTTGTCACTGTGCCAGCAAGTTTTTTTGGGGTTTACAACTTTATTTAAAACATTTGTGTATTGAGGTGATTTTCTGGGTCTTGTCACACTGTGCCAGCAAGTCTTTTTGGGTCTCATTTATACCAAATATCAGGGAATTTAGGTGATGTGTGTCTTGTCACTGTGCCAGCAAGTTTTTTTGGGGTTTACAACTTTATTTAAAACATTTGTGAATTGAGGTGATTTTCTGGGTCTTGTCACACTGTGCCAGCAAGTCTTTTTGGGTCTCATTTATACCAAATATCAGGGAATTTAGGTGATGTGTGTCTTGTCACTGTGCCAGCAAGTTTTTTTGGGGTTTACAACTTTATTTAAAACATTTGTGAATTGAGGTGATTTTCTGGGTCTTGTCACACTGTGCCAGCAAGTCTTTTTGGGTGTCATTTTTACCGAATATCAGGGAATTTAGGTGATGTGTGTCTTGTCACTGTGCCAGCAAGTTTTTTTGGGGTTTACAACTTTCTTTAAAACATTTGTGAATTGAGGTGATCTTCTGGGTCTCGTCACACAGCCAGCAATTATTTTTTGGGCTCACTAATTTCTTTAAAACACTTGTGAATTAAGGTGATCTGTGTCTCGTCATACAAACAGTACCACGCTGTATTTTGGGGCTCACTAATTTCTTTAAAACACTTGGGAATTAAGGTGATCTGTGTCTCGTCATACAAAAAGTACCACGCTGTATTTTGGGGCTCACTAATTTCTTTAAAACACTTGGGAATTAAGGTGATCTGTGTCTCGTCATACAAACAGTACCACGCTGTATTTTGGCGCTCACTAATTTCTTTAAAACACTTAGGAATTAAGGTGATCTGTGTCTCGTCATACAAACAGTACCACGCTGTATTTTGGGGCTCACTAATTTCTTTAAAACACTTGGAATTAAGGTGATCTGTGTCTCGTCATACATACAGTACCACGCTGTATTTTGGGGCTCACTAATTTCTTTAAAACATTTGTGAATTAAGGTGATCTGTCTCTTGTCACTGGCTGCCAGCTATCAGTGTGTCTCACTGAGTTATACCAGAGTTATTTAAATCTTTATACCAGAGTTGAATCAGAGTTCTGTATATATTAATATATATATCACTCACCATGTCTGAAAGAACAAAAAGGACAGGCAGACGCTCCCAGCCACAGATAAGAGGGCAAGCAGCCCCTGTGTCGGGAGGCTGTGTCTCTGGTCGTGGTGGACGTGGTGCATCCTCTGCAGGGGCACGCTTGTCCTTTCTAACTGGTGCTGGCCGTCTTAAGCAGCAGCAACATACAAAGGACTTGGTGGATTGGCTAACCAGGCCATCCTCATCCTCCTCATCCTCTGCCAGCCAGGCTTCTAGTGCTTTACAGTCCACCTCAGCTGCCAAAGCATCTAATGCAGCCTCCATGTCCACAGCTACTCCTGTCGTAGCCTCGCTATCACACACGGAGGAGTCAGCTGAATTGTTTGACTACAATGAGAGCGACATGCTGCTTGAGGATGCGCAGCAAGTACAGTGCTCTGATTCAATCTCTGAGGTTGAGCAAGGGAGTATAATCAACCTAGAGGAAGGGGGTGCCAGTGATGACACACAAATAACTGGCACTCATGTTGCCCCAGCAGCTGCAGCATACTGCCAAGTTGGCTCCAGTGACGAGGAGATAGGGG
This sequence comes from Leptobrachium leishanense, assembly GCA_009667805.1. NCBI lineage: Eukaryota > Metazoa > Chordata > Amphibia > Anura > Megophryidae > Leptobrachium > Leptobrachium leishanense. The sequence goes on along the minus strand of CM019063.1, from coordinate 133,620,567 downwards.
GTGAAGATGACATTGATGATGATGAGGTCACTGACTCCACCTGGGTGCCAGATCGAACTGAGGAATCAAGTGAGGAGGAGGAGGCACAGCAAACATGAGGCACAACATCCTCTGTGACCAACCGTAGCACTAGCCAGTCCAAGCCATCACATGTCAGAGCTGCTCCGGTGCAGAGCGCTGTTGTCTCAAAGAACACATGCAGGAACTCTGCTGTCTGGGAGTTCTTTAAGAACTGTGCAGCAGACCCCACCGTTGCTATTTGTAATCTATGTCAGAGGAGGCTGAAGCGTGGGATAAACACCGGACACTTGGGTACAAATGCTTGAGGCGACATATGAACAAGTGCCACACATCCTGTTGGGGCAAAACTTTGCGTAGGTCCTCCTCCTCCTCCTCCTCATCTGTCTCTACCCACACTGTATGTCCTGCCATGCAATTGCCTACAACCTCCACCGACAGGGATGATGCTACAGTAATGGATGTACCAACAGGTCCTTCCTCACAATGTGACATCATCCCAGTAGCTGAAGATTTACGAAGTCAGATTACGTTGCCGCAGCTGCTGCAGCGAAAGAAAAAATATAGTCCCAACCATCCCCAAGCACAGCGTCTAAATGCCAGCTTAGCAAAATTACTCGTATTGCAGCTGCTGCCTTTCCAGCTGGTGGACTGAATGCGCTGTACCACAGTGGCAGGTTCCAAAACACCATTACTTTACACGCAAGGCCATTCCAGCACTATACCAGCACGTGGAAGACAATGTTATCCAGTCATTGGGAAAGGCAGTCAGCAGCAAGGTGCATGTCACTTTAGACACGTGGTCCAGCAAGCATGGACAGGGTCGTTACATTTCCTTCACGGCACACTGGGTAACTCTGATTGCAGCTGGGAGGGATCCAAGACGGGGCTCTGTGCTGGAGCTTGTTCATCCACCACGCCTCCAGAAAGCTGCTTGTATGAGGTCTGTCTGCTCCACCACCACCACCTCTTCCTCCTCCTCCTCCTCCTTCTCTGTCTCTGGCGAAGTGGCAGTTAAACCGATGCCTGACAGGGTGTACGCAATGGCTCAAGCAAAAAGATGCCATACTGTGCTTGAGCTGGTTTGTTTAGGGGACAGGAGCCACACCGGGTCAGAAATTTTGTCAGCTCTGCAGGGGCAGGTGCAGAGATGGTTAACACCACGCCAGCTTGAGCTGGGAATGATCGTCTGCGATAATGGCAGCAACCTTCTCTCCGCCCTACGCAAGGGTAAATTGACACATGTACCATGCCTAGCACACGTCCTAAATCTGGTGGTACAGCGTTTCCTAACCAAGTACCCAGGGCTGCCAGAGCTTCTCATCCAGGCCAGAAAAGTCTGCAGCCACTTCAGACGGTCATTCCCAGCAAGCATTCGCCTGGCAGAAATTCAAAGAGAAATCCACCTTCCCACAAACCGTCTGATCTGTGACATGCCCACCAGGTGGAATTCGACATTAGCAATGCTGCAGCATTTGCACAAGCAGCAGAGGGCCATCAACGAGTACCTGTGTGAGTATGGCACAAGGACAGGTTCAGGTCAACTTGTTTCCCCCCCGCAGTGGCTGATGATCAAGGATGCATGCACTGTACTGTCACCATTTGAGGAGGCAACGATGATGGTGAGCAGGGACAGTGCATGCATCAGTGACACAATTCCTTTAGTGTTCTTGCTGGAGCACAGTCTGCGGGGGAATTATAGATGTGGCTCTAGAGGCAGAGCAACGGGACGAAGAGGAGGCCTTCCCTAGCTCTCAAGGCCCCAGTCTTTCCGCAGACAGCATTCCAGCGGGTCCTACTCAGATCAGACAGGAGTAGGATGAGGAGGAGGAGGACTATTTAAGTAGTGGGGGCATTGAAGGTGGGGATTCCTCAAGGCAGGGATTTGTGTGCCCAGAAACAGAAGGACTTGTGCGTGGCTGGGAGGAGGAAGTGCACGATACGGTCATCCTCATTGACCAGGAAGACTCGGCAGCTAATGCCACCTCCAACCTACGCTGCATGGGCTCCCTAATGATGCAAAGCCTGCTAAAGGACCCCAGGATTCGTGCTATCAAGGAGAGGGATCATTACTGGTTGGCAACCCTTCTTGATCCACGATACAAGGGGAAAGTTGCAGAGCTCATCCTGCCCGCACAGAGGGAGCACAGGATGACAAAACTTGAGGACACTCTAAAGCGAAACTTATGTAACACCTTTCTAGGCACTGTTAGATTACCAAGTGCTGACACACGTGCTTCTGAGGCTGCAGGTGATCAGAGGAATAACGGTGAAGGCCAGGGCCGCTTGACTGATGCATTTTTTAATTTTTTTAGTCCTCGACGCCCAGGGACGTCAAATGTAGGCACCCATTGCCAGCGTCTTCACCATATGGTGCAGGACTACCTAGGGGCAAGGGCAGACCTGGATACCTTTCCAGCAGATGATCCACTGGCTTACTGGGTGTTGAGATTGGATCACTGGCCAGAACTTAGCCAATATGCTATGCAGCTACTAGGTTGCCCTTCATCTAGCGTGCTTTCCAAAAGGACGTTCAGTGCCGCTGGAGGTTTTGTCACGGACAAAAGAGTGCGTCTGTCCACCGACTCTGTAGACTGGCTGACATTTATAAAAATGAATCAGTCCTGGATCAGCAGCTATCAATCCCCTGATGCTGAAGTAATGGAATAGATAGGGGATGTCCTCTTCTGCATTCACAAAACCTCCAGCACTGAACTCTTCCACAATACCACAAAAGGGTTACGGTGTGAAGGCACTTGCTGCCATGAAAGGCACAATATCTGGCTGCACGGACGCCCATTAAAAAAAAACAAAAAACTTTTCAATATAGGACCGCATGGTCCACCCCTGCACTCTTCCACAATACCACAGAGGGGTTACTGTATGATGATACTTGATGGCCTGGCATTAAAGGCACAATATCTGGGTGCACTGACGCCCATTACCAGATCAAAAACTTTTCAATATAGGACCACATGGTCCACCCCTGCACTCTTCCACCATACCACAGAGGGGTTACTGTATGATGATACTTGCTGGCCTGGCAGTCTTGCACCAAAGGCAGAATATCTGGGTGCACTGACGCCCATTACCAGATCAAAAACCTTTCAATATAGGACCACATGGTCCACCCCTGCACTCTTCCACCATACCACAGAGGGGTTACTGTATGATGATACTTGATGGCCTGGCATTAAAGGTACAATATCTGGGTGCACTGACGCCCATTAACAGATAAAAAAAAACACTTTTCAATATAGGACCACATGATCCACCCCTGCACTCTTCCACAATACTACAGAGGGGTTACTATATGATGATACTTGCTGGCCTGGCACCAAAAGCACAATATCTGGGTGCACTGACGCCTTAACCAGATGCATATCTTTTCAATATAGGACCACATGGTCCACCCCTGCACTCTTCCACAATACCACAGAGGGGTTACTGTATGAAGATACTTGCTGGCCTGGCACCAAAGGCACAATATCTGAGTGCACTGACGCCCATTACCAGATCAAAAATTTTTCAATATAGGACCACATGGTCCACCCCTGCACTCTTCCACAATACTACAGAGGGGTTACTGTATGATGATACTTGATGGCCTGGCATTAAAGGCACAATATCTGGGTGCACTGACACCCATTAACAGATCAAAAACTTTTCAATAAAGGACCACATGGTCCACCCCTGCACTCTTCCACAATACCACAGAGGGGTTACTGTATGATGATACTTGCTGGCCTGGCACCAAAGGCACAATATCTGAGTGCACTGACGCCCATTACCAGATCAAAATTTTTTCAATATAGGACCACATGGTCCACCCCTGCACTCTTCCACAATACCACAGAGGGGTTACTGTATGATGATACTTGATGGCCTGGCATTAAAGGCACAATATCTGGGTGCACTGACGCCCATTAACAGATAAAAAAGTTTTCAATATAGGACCACATGGTCCACCCCTGCACTCTTCCACAATACCACAGAGGGGTTACTGTATGATGATACTTTCTGGCCTGGCACCAAAGGCACAATATCTGGGTGCACTGACGCCCATTACCAGATCAAAAACTTTTCAATAAAGGACCACATGGTCCACCCCTGCACTCTTCCACAATACCACAGAGGGGTTACTGTATGATGATACTTGCTGGCCTGGCACCAAAGGCACAATATCTGGGTGCACTGACGCCCATTACCAGATCAAAAACTTTTCATTAAAGGACCACATGGTCCACCCCTGCACTCTTCCACAATACCACAGAGGGGTTACTGTATGATGATACTTGATGGCCTGGCATTAAAGGCACAATATCAGGGTTCACTGACGCCCATTAACAGATAAAAAAAAACACTTTTCAATATAGGACCGCATGGTCCACCCCTGCACTCTTCCACAATACCACAGAGAGGTTACTGTATGATAGTACTTGCATGCCTGGCACTAAAGGCACAATATCTGGGTGCACTGCCATTGACGCCTGTATCAGATTCATATCCTCAGAGGGGTTACAGTGTGACGGCACTGTTGCCGACGCTAAAAGCCCAATTTTAAAGCACCTATTGTTACTTTCATCCGAAGCATGCATAGGTTTCACAATAATTTAGCCCAAAAAAACACTAAACTTTTTCTGCGCGTCCTAAAATGTCTTTTCATACAGGCTGCCGCCCCAAGCAGTTGTTTATGGATAGATTAAAGGAAAAGCATTTACCGTCATATGAAACATCATTTATTTGTTTTTAAGTGTTTCTATTCATCCTAGAAATCCGCCACTTCACGGGCAGGTTATGGGGACCTCCTAGGCACGATATTTGAAGGAATTTTTCGTTTTTATTTTTAACCCTTATTTCATGGAAAACTCACTGTCCCTTTAAAAACGTTTTTTTTAAAACGTTTTGTCCTTGTTTCCTGTCCCCCAGGGCACTACCCGGACCCCCATACACCTTTTATGGCAAATATGTAGCATATATGCCCTCTTGGAGGGCACTCTAAAAAACCGAATTTTCAGCCCCATTGACTTGCATGAGGGTTCGGGTTCGGGTTCGGACCCGAACAAATGGGAAGTTCGGGTTCGGGCTCGAACCGAACTCGGGGTATGTTCGGCTCATCCCTACTAGCAAATGAGGGATCAACTGAGAGGAAAACGAGCAATAGTATGTGTTCGGTAGGCCGTCTGGGCCCGGCGCTTTTCTTTTAGGCAGGGCTTTGATAGCTTCTTCGACTTCCTCCAATGTAGTAGGTGCCGATAAGTGGGATTTCTGTGAAAAAGATAAGGAAGGGAGGTGTAACTTGTTTAGGTATTGCTCAACGTGGTCTACCGTAGGATGTGGGATTTCGGGGCTTACATCTAAATTATATAGGCTTTCATAGTACGTGGCGAATTCATTAGCTATTTCTTTGGGGTTGTATATTGAACCATCTGGGGTGCGCAGGGAAGTAATACGCTGGGTCGCAGTAGTAGGTTTAAGTTTCCTGGCCAAAAATCGTCCCGGTTTGTTTTTTAAAGCGTTATATGAGGCGTTCAGTCTAGCCATCGTCTTAAAATAACTGCGTCCAAATCAGAGAGAGCTCCAAGTGTTTTGTCTAGTGATTCCGCAGTAGTCGGGGTTGGGAGCATCTTATTTTGCGTTTCTAAGTCTTGTAGCTCGGTCAGGAGCTCCAGGCGACGGGACACGTATTGTTTTTTCAATCTGGTTGTCCACTGTATACATTTTCCTCTCACCACTGCCTTGTGAGCTTGCCAGACGGTGAGAGGGCTAATATCAGGAGACAGGTTTTCACTGAAATAGTTAGCAATAGTTAGGGAGATATCCTGTTTCGCCGGTTCATGTTTTAAAAGGTCATCTCTGAATCGCCAGGGGGGGTCTAGAGTAAAATTGGTATGCATCTCCCGTTGTCAAGAGTACCGGTGAGTGTTCGGACCATATCATTGACAATATAGTGCAATCTACTAGGTAAGGGAGAGTCGCGTTTGACACCAGGAAATAATCAATCCTGGTGTAACTGTTATGAACTCTGGAGCGGAACGTGTAGTCGCGTTCCATAGGGTGCAATAACCTCCAGGCGTCATAGATATTAAACTGCTGGAGCAGAGTGTGAAGGCGTCTAGTGGAAGCGTTCTTTGTAACGGGACCACTCTGAGAGGAGCGGTCTTTAGAGGGATCCATGCACACGTTCAAGTCCCCACACATTATAATCTTTCTGGATTGGACGTCCGACATTTTCCATAAGACCCGATCGAGAAATTGGGGTTGGGCTTGGTTTGGTGCATATGCTGTAACTAATGTATATACGGCTGAGTTAACGGTGCACACGAGTATAATGTATCTACCATTCGGGTCCTTTATAATACAGTGAGCTTGAAATGCAACTCTGTCATGTATCAAAAAAGACACTCCTCGGGATTTTGATTTATATGTAGAGTGGTATCGAGTCGAGTACTGGGGGGCTCTAAGTGTAGGATGATCCAAGCGGCGGAAGTGGGTTTCTTGTAGGCATATTATGTCTGCGTCATGGACCTTGAGATCTTTATATAGGGAATGTTGCTTCACAGGTAAATTTAATCCTTTGACATTAAGGGTTAATACTTTCATAGAGGTGACAAAGCATGCATCATTGGGAACATACGATCAATAGCAAGTACTCTAGAATTGCAGCAGAAACCCTGAAGGACAAGTGGGGAAAAACGGGGGGGGGGGGGGAAATAAACTAGAAATAAAAAACCAGAGCCAAAACAAAAAGGCTCAAACCTTCAAAACGTCAGTTTTACACCACGTAGTGGCGGTACCAAAAAAGGGTACCATCTCCAGCGGGCTCAAAGCTCCAAACCAGAAGGTAGGGAGGAATGAGGACCCGGACTCTTCCGCCGAAGAGGGAGATAGGGGTGACATGGCTTCCACAGAGCCAGCCAGTATAGAGAAAACTTGAAAATAAAAAACCACGGCAGCCCGCAGCCAGCGGGGAGGGAAAACGGGAGATTCAGAACGTTACCACTCCGTAAAGCGAGCTCGGAACATCAGGATACCGTGAGGTGCTACTGGGCCAAATCAGCATGATTGGGCCAAATCAGCGGGAGATCGAAGACCGTTTGCTGCGATGTCTCAGCGGTTGCGCCAGTCGATTTCCAATCGGGGAGAGGAAGACGAGCTTCGATTTCTGTTCTCCTTAGGTAGGTAGCCCCATTCTTTTAGGGCCTGCCGGCCCTTCTCCACGGAGGAGATCACCATGGGAACTCCATCTCGATGTACTGTATAATCAATTTAGTGGGATATCCCCACCTGTACGCCACTTGTGCTTGTCTGAGGGCTTCTGTTATGGGGCGGAAGCTCCGTCTGGGCTGTAGTGTGGCCTGTGATAGATCAGGAAATACAGCTAGATGACTGTAGTCTTGTCCCAGCGCCTCTGGTTTGCGCAGCGCGTGGAGTATGTTCTCCTTAGGTTTAAAATAGTGTAACCGCAGTATGACATCTCGAGGTGCAGATGTTGGAGCCGAAGGGGGTTTCGGTATTCCAGTGTCGCTTCAGGCAGCAAATAATAAAAAAAGTCAGTGACGTACGTGGAAAGGTCTTTAGGGTGTACTGATTCCGGGAACCCACGAATTTTCAAGTTATGGCGTCTGGAGCGGTCTTCTAGATCCATCAGCTTTAGGGTAGCCCTCTCAATTTGTTCCTCCACCTTGGTAACCATAACATTATGCGCTGTGGCCGTTTCCGCCATTTTGTCCTCCAATTTGGAGGTTCTATCTCCAATGTCGCGAATATCTTTTTGGATATCTGCCGCCACGGAATCGAGTCGAGCCGCCAGGGTAGAGGAAAGTTCCTTAATCATCCCCTCTATTCGTGAGGAATACACCTCGAGGTCTGTGGGCGCAGCCAGTTGCGGGGCTGGAGGGGACTCGGGAGAGGCGGCGCCATCTTGGCGGGACGGCGCTTCCTTGCGCTTACCTTGTTTTGGAGTAAAAAGTCTTTTTTTTCTGCGTTTTTTTTTGCTTTGGAGGTTGCTATAGTGCTCCCCGGCTTCTATGAGCAAAATCGCTGCTAGGCCGCGGGTGTGCTGTGAGATATCCGCTTTTTTAGGCTGGCAAGCTATGGAGCAGCTCTAACACATGTCCGACATGTGCAGCTGCCGGCCACGCCCCATTGTTTAATTTTTTAAAAGACTTTTTGTATTTTTTGTATTTTTTAAAAGACATTTGTGTTTTATATTCTATTTTAAAAGTTTTCTATTATTTTATAACAGACCTATTTATTATTTTTTTAAGGGCCTTTTTTATTATTTAGACACGTTTTTATAAAATTTTTATTGATTTAAACTCCTATAAGGAGAATAGGTGACTTCTTTTTTTTCTTCAGTGGAATCCGCCAAGGCAATTTCGACGCAATTCAGCACTTTTTGATGACTTCTGATAACTAATTCTGCGACTCCTTTATTGGCAAAAAAGGTGACTGGTCAATATATAGTGAATTCATTGAACTTTCGGTGAAATGGATTCGCGGAAGTGGGGCGAAATGCAAAGCACCAAAATTGCGTTCAATTTCTGTGCTTTGTGAATAGACCCCATAGTATGATTTGGAATGCAGTAGTCATAATAAAGCTCACTTAATTACATCACTGGTGAGCCTTAACCTCTTAATTTATTCAGGGTTCAATTAAATTCTATTGGCTGATTTTTGGAAAAAAGCATCGTCTGCTTGCCAAAAAAATATCAGCTGATTCATTTGAAAAAATTGGTCTGGACCCAAAATTTGAAAAATGCTACTGGTCTGAAAAAGGTTTGGCTGGAAAAATGAATGAAAATCTTATTTTCAGCCTGCATCATACAGATTTGTGCCTTTAAACATGTCTATTAGAATAATCCAATGTTTAACAAAAGACTTAATTCTAATTTACTCTATTTTCTTGCCTGAAAATCGATTTTATCAATACCTTTTAGCCTTTGAAATTTTTCCAGAATTCGGCATAAAGATAAATTCTAATTGAATCGCTAAAGCCTATATTTCCATTGAAAAGCATAGCCACAAGAGTTGATATTCACTCCAAATTTTAATTGGTGATTGACAAGCCATTAACCTTGCATTTGAATCTGTCATACGGAAAAATGTCAGAAAATCATCCAGATAAGGTCCTGATTTTGGTAATCTGCACAATTGAATCAGTTACTTAATTATTTTTTTTTGTGAAAGGATTTTACAAGGAAGGATACATTGAGATTTCTCTCGTTTTCAAGTATGTCCTGGGTGGCGAGTATGTACCGCTAGGTGTCTTGCCAAGGACACTTACTGGAGAGGTTGCTCGCTGGGATTGAACCCATGACTCCACAGGCTCTCTCCATGCAGAGCGGTGACATTACCTCTACTCCACCCAGCCGGTACTTAGTTATAAAATATTTTTCCAGGAAGGATACATTGAGGTTTCTCTTGTTTTCAAATATGTTTTGGGATTAAGAACATTGAATTGTTACAGTAGGTACAGAAACACAAGATATGAAAAACAAAACACAAATATACAGATTAACACAGAAAATAAATATGTAAGAAATAGTCACTATGTTACATGTTTACAGATGCATTCTGTATCGAGGTATATTACTAGAGATCTCTTAAGTGACTTTAGACTGGGGGAAGATTTGATGGCGCCTGGGAGGTTATTCCATTATTGTGGTGCTCTGTAGGAAAATGAGGATCGAGACACTTTCTTTTTGTATTGTGGTATTACAAGTAAGGAGCAGGTCCTGGATCGGAGGTTTTAGGACAAGGGAACTACTGGGGGAAGCAGCCTATTCAGGTAGGGTGGTAGCTTCCCAGAAAAGCTCTTAAACACCAGGTTGGAAAGGTGAAGGGTGTGTCTGGATTCCAGCAACTGCCAGTTTAACTCTTTTAACATGTCACAATGGTGGGTCATGTTGTTACATTGTAGCACAAAGCAGCAGAATGAGTTATACAATGTAGTAAGTTTATGAAAGGTGTCTTTGCGGGGCAGCTGCATACACTGCATCTCTGTATTCAATTACCGGCATAAGCATTTGTTGTACAATCTGCTTTCTTATCGCAATGTTCAGGCAGGATTTGTTTCTGTACAGGGCACCTAGTTTGCGGTAAAGTTTAGATGAGAGTTTTTCGATGTGGGGGGGGAGATAGATTTGGGTCTAACTAACCACATACCTAGATATTTGAGAGAACTGACTGAGGTCAGCGTGCCATTTGATTTCGTCTTGACGCATAGATTGGAAAGTTGTAATTTATGTAGTTTAGGTACCATTCCAAAGAGCAATGTGTTTTGTCAGTATATAGAAAAAGTTTGTTATCCGCAATCCACTTTTCTACCTCTGTGAATTGTTCTTGCAGCACTGCCTCCAGCTGTGGAAGATTTGGTTTGCTGGTATATATTACGGTGTCATATGTGTACAGTTGAGGCGTTGTAGACGTTGAGCAGATAATTTATGAATATCATGAATAGCTGGAGGCTGGGTATCTTGTACACCAAACATTACTGGCAAGGGGGAGAGAAGCGCTGTCAGAGATGTACACATATTGCGATCAATCCGATACATATGATCGAAACCAGATTAGCGTGCGATCATTTCTTCCTTTTGTCAAGCAAAGCATATCATTTTTTGCTTTATATACTTATTCTTCAAGAATATTGTATGGAATCTATAAATAGTTAATAAGAGTTAATGCTCAAATACAAAGATGAAGTAAAATATGAAAACAGAGGAGTTAAGGAGAATCGCAAGCTGTAATAGTAGAAACATTAATTAGTAACAGTAATCTTTGACATTTTGATGAAAATTCATGATCTTTTGCGATCTGCTCAGAAAAAATATCCAGATTTGTCCAGGCATGAATGTTTCAAGTGGGTCTGTAACATAATAAATCGGTGGGATTGTCATCACATTCTTCTAAGCTGTCTACCAACGAAGTTTGTATTAGATGATTTTGGAGGGTAAGGTTACTCTTGATAGGCATCTGCTTGCCTTGCTTATTGTCAAGCTCATTGATTACTACTTTCAGTTACTACTTTACAGTTGTAGGGTTCTTCATTGCCATCTTCCCATTGTCTCATGTAGAGGACATGAACAAGGTCAGGAGTAAACTTTTTTTTGCATTGTATCCTTAAAACGTTGCCAGCTCATCAAATCATTTTCTGAATAAATTATTGGATGCATATTACAGAGAATGTTATTAGGTTTAAATGGTGTTCAATACTTGCAATTTAAGGCGTTGTTAAGCATAGGAATGCCCAATTCATCACTAGTGAAAGGTTTTGCCTTGTGGGAAATCTTGAAAAACGTAAATACCAGCATCATCCGGACAAAATCAATAACACGGGGTCTATAAATAAATACCCTCTTAAGTCACAAACCAGAATATCTATTTACCCTGGATACTCAGATCCTATTAATATGCACCTGTTAATATATTTTCTTCAGGGACCCCATGGATTGTGGGTGTTTGTATACGCCGCCCCGGCAGTATTGTACTATAATAAACTAAGCTAATTGTTATGAAGTGTAGAGTGCAAATAATTGAGGTTTGGGATCTCCTGTATAACTGTAATGGCTAAGAATACACAAACACACACTAAATTTACATAAAAAAGAACACGTTAAAAGCAAAACTATAGTCTCTGACTACACAATCTGCCAAATCATGTGTACTGGGGTGTTCTCGGCATGCGGTGGTTAGTATGACTACAATAGTTCACTAAAATGGTGAAATGTTGGCACTGCTAGTGTTCTTAGGGTGATAACAGTCGTGAATAACATACAATGGATATATGCAGCTCACCACCAGGTGTGTCCCTCACCCAGAAAATCATGCATAAGAAAAAACAGTACTGTATTCAGGGAGCGCGTATATTGATGGTAAGTTCTCAATTAAACAATAGGGAAATGATTGACTAAAAAATTGCTTCGTATCTACAATGAGAAAACAAAACAGACCAATTGCGCAATATCACACAATACCGTAAATTTAAATTGCTAAATGGACAGTCAAAGGTTTCACTCACAAGTGAAGAGTCTAATTAGACTCGTTGATATTGCGTTTGGGCCTCTGTGGGGGGCCCCTCCCACCTTCACGATATTGATTCTGAATAGAGATGTTCCTGCTGTGTAGCAATATACCTCGAAAAGAGACAAATATATGACATAGATCTGTGAGAAACTTGAAATGTGGAAGTAAAGGTTGGTATCCCACTTACATGGTTCTGAGCCTCCCTAGCAGAGTGGCTCAGTATGATCGCAGAGGACCTCTTATCCGCTCAGGGGGGTCCCACCCTTCAAACGGTTGCAATGAAGCCTCGAGTCTAAGCGCTTCAGGGGATAGTTTTCAGCAATCCATCAAATGAAAGTGACTCAGAAGAATAAATAAAATTAAAGGGATTTATTCTTGGACAAGATAAAAATGAAACGATGGGTAAAACAAATTAAAACAAGTGGCATATCCGAAACGCGTTTCTCCTGCCTCCTGCAGGCTTCCGAAGCGCTTAGACTCGAGGCTTCATTGCAACCGTTTGAAGGGTGGGACCCCCCTGAGCGGATAAGAGGTCCTCTGCGATCATACTGAGCCACTCAGTATCAGATCTATGCCATATATTTGTCTCTTTTCGAGGTATATTGCTACACAGCAGGAACATCTCTATTCAGAATCAATATCGTGAAGGTGGGAGGGGCCCCCACAGAGTCCCACACGCAATATCAACGAGTCTAATTAGACTCTTCACTTGTGAGTGAAACCTTTGACTGTCCATTTAGCAATTTAAATTTATTGTGTGATATTGCGCTATTGGTCTGTTTTGTTTTTTCATTGTAGATACAAAGCAATTTTTTAGTCATTCATTTCCCTATTGTTTATTTGAGAACTTACCATTAATATTCACGCTCCCTGAATATAGTACTGTGTTTTTCTTATACATGCGGTGGTTAGTACCTACAAAAAGTGGTGCAAGGTAAGACAACTGGTGAACCAACGTCCGGGTCAACGATGCACTTGTGAAGCGAATGCTAGCCCGTTTGGTCAAATCACACAGAAGAGCTACTGTAATTCAAGTTGCTGAAAAACCTAATGCTGGCCATGACAGAAAGGTGTCAGAACATACTTAACACTAGGCACCTACCTAGAGATTAATGCAGATCACAGACACCCCTTCATGACAGTGATGTTCCTTGATGGCAGTGACTTCTTTCAGCAGGATAATGCACTCTGCCCAAGTTAAAAATGTTCAGGAATGGTTTGAGGAACATGACCAAGATTTCAAGGTGTTATCTTGGCCTCAAATTCCCAAGATCTCTCTTTGGTTGAGCATCTGTGGGAGGTGCTGCAACAACAAATCTGATCCATGGAGGCCCCACCTCACATCTTGCAGGATTTAAAGGATGTACTGCTTATGTCTTAGTTCCAGATTCCACAGGACACGTACAGAGGTCTTGTGGAGTCTATTCCTTGATGCATCACAGCTGATTTGTCAGCATTCCATTAGACAGTTGGTTTTAATGTCTTGGCTGATCGTTGTAAATTGTGGTTGCATTTAGAGTTGAGCTCTTTGAAAAGGCAATCCATCCAATAACTCTTTTCATTTCTTGCGAGAATAGTCTCTCAACTCAAGTCTAAAACATTTCATACAACATAAACATATCGACTGGAGTTTAGAAAAAAATTCTAAAAATCATAATATACAAACTTACTGTGACTTAACATTGACACCTATGTTTTATTATGTTAATAAAATTATGGATTTTTTGCTCTTTTTTTACTGTAGATTGTGAGTGTTTTTGAATCTGAAGAACACCTTATAATTTTGAAACCTTCTTGTGATCTTGAAAAAGCACTGGTTTTCAATATGGTTCTTTCTAATTAAGCTACGGATGGTAAAAAAAAATTAAAATAACATTATACAAACATGAAAACATAAAAATGAGTAATACCTTCAAAATGTGCTTCATTCATGAATTTATTTTCGTAGGTGTAAAAGTCCCTTTTCACCGAGATGCAGATGAGATATCAGTAGGGGGAGTAGTACATTCATGAAATCATATGTATGGTGATATCCTTTTTGTACAGGAATGGTGTCATTTTCAGTAGATTAGACACATTGTAATTAGTATTACCTTCTTTCCTGCCCTTTGATGTTCAGTGATGAGTTAAAAATAAGAGAGTGAGTTAAATGCAAAAAAAAAAGGAAAAAATACAACCTGTGTTACAGAGTCTTCCTTTTAGAGCAGAGTATGTAGGTGTAGGTAAATAGCATGGAAAATATATATGTGTGTATACATATATATATATATATATATTAAATCTCCATGTATTAAAAACAAAACTAAATAGTGTATCTCACAGGTGAAAGTCATTATTAAAAAAAAAATCATTTCTACTTTCAGTAAAAGCAACGATGTTTGCAAAAATGAAAAGTATAAACCCTTGTCATTTTTATTTATGGTTTTTAATCCATTAGAGAAGATGTAGGAGGGTAGGGAACTGATTGAATATTTTGCAATGAGCGGATCCTCCCTCTCACGCACTTTTCATACCATTAAATGTAATGTACTGCATATGCAAATACGTTTGCCGTGAGATCTATCACAGCTCACTCGTTCGTTGCTTTTTCAGTTGCTGTAATGACACTTGAGAACTCAAATATTCATTTTTTTGGGAGTTTTGGAGGAAGTTTTCCTCCTATCAGACGTGCAGGCTGCCTTGGACAAGCATTTTCATCTGTACTTTAAATTATATAGATGTGTTTTCTAGGTTTCACTATGGTATAAAAAATATTAACACTTTAGATTTTTTTTTGAGGACGGTAATGATAAAAGATCTGCTTTATAACTAGTCAATTGTTTACATTCACAGTCATTTTATAAACTTTTTGAGGTGTTTGTTTGAAATGCATCAAACTAACACATACATAATATCAGGTCTCAAATGTGTTGTGTGTCCTAAGTTACTTCTTACCACCACTGCCCCCTTATTCCACACAGGTTGCACCTACAAGGTCATATATGATTCCGTGTGAACCTTCTTTCAGAGTTATTAAAAGAGATCCGAATTGCTTGAGAAAGGTAACCGAACACTGAAAATCACCTACACCTTCACTCCTAAATCTTTTTTCAAAAAAAGTATTCTTTTCATATTTTTTTACAATAGTATTGAAAGCCCTTAGGAAGTGTAGTCCTTACCAAAGTTCAGAAAGACAAGGTAGTGGACATTGAGAGCATTGAAAGCTTTGAAGAGCTGGTGCGGTGGCCATGTTCATCAAGCTTCTGCAACAATGGCTACTTAATTAAGCGTCAGTGGTCATGGATTCAAAAAAGAATAAAAAGTTGCATACAGTTATTGTCAATGAGCCACCACACAGCTTATACAGTTGTGTTCAAAATTATTCAACCCCCACTGAAATTGAGTGTTTTGGCCAGTTTGACATTGATTTTGATCATTCAGTCATCTTGCTTACAATTAAATCAAAGAGGCACGTGTAGGTCAGACAACTATAACATAACATTTATAATGAAATAACCACAAATGTCTTTTCTGTGCTCACATCATTATCAGTTTTATTTAACCCCCAAGTGACATTCAATCTTAGTACTTAGTACAACATCCTTTTACAGTTATAACAGTTTTTAAACGTGAAGCATAGCTTGACACAAGTGTCTTGCAGCGATCTACGGGTATCTTCGCCCATTCGTCATGGGCAAAAGCCTCCAGTTCAGTCACATTCTTAGGCTTGCGCACTGCAGCTGCTTTCTTTAAGTCCCACCAGAGGTTCTCAATCGGATTTAAGTCAGGTGACTGCGATGGCCACTCTAAAATGTTCCAGCCTTTAATCTGCAACCATGCTCTAGTGGACTTGGAGGTATGCTTGGGATCAATCAATGTTCTCGAACCCAGGACATACTTGAAAACGAGAGAAATCTCAATGTATCCTTCCTGGTAAAATCCTTTTATAAATAAATAAAATAAATTGTCCTGTTGAAAGGTCCAACGTCTCCCAAGCCTCAGGTTTGTGACGGACTACATCACATTGTCATCCAATATCTCCTGGTACTGAAGAGAATTCATGGTACCTTGCACACGCTGAAGCTTCCCTCTACCTGCAGAAGCAAAACAGCCCCAAAGCATGATTGACCCCCCGCCATGCTTCACAGTAGGCAAGGTGTTCTTTTCTGCATAGGCCTTGTTCTTCCTCCTCCAAACATAGCGTTGATCCATGGGCCCAAACAGTTCTAATTTTGTTTCATCAGTCCACAGAACACTATCCCAAAACTACTGTGGTTTGTCCACATGACTTTTGGCATACTGAAGTCGACTCTTCTTATTCTTTGGAGACAGCAAGGGGGTGCGCCTGGGAGTTCTGGCATGGAGGCCTTCATTACGCAGTGTGCGCCGTATTGTCTGAGCTGAAACTTCAGTACCCACATCTGACAAATCTTTTCTCAGTTCCTCAGCAGTCACACGGGGACTTTTCTCCACTCTACGCTTCAGGTAGCGCACAGCAGTCGAAGTCAGCATCTTCTTTCTGCCACGACCAGGTAGCGTTTCAACAGTGCCCTTTGCCTTGAATTTGCGAATGATGCTTCCTATGGTCTCTCTTGGTATGTTTAACATCTTTGCAATCTTCTTATAGCCATTGCCCTTCCTGTGAAGAGTAATCACCTCTTCTCTTGTCTTCCTGGACCATTCTCTTGACTTCACCATGTTTGTAACCACACCAGTAAATGTCTAGAAGGAGCTGAGCATCACAGTCATTTTAAAGCTGCCTATTTGGTGCTTATTATGCTTTATTGCTGCTCCGTGACATCCACAGGTGTTTTCAATACCTGATTGAAAACACTTGAATGAAGCTCTGTTCTTCAGAGTGGTAGTCTTTAAGGGGTTGAATAATTGTGTCAATGAAGAATTCACAAAATAAACATTCACTACTGTATTACAAAACCAATTGATGTCATTTTAGTTGCATATGGTTCTTTAAAAAGTCCTTGTAGGATTTCATTCTGTATACAATTACAAATGTACACTAAATTCCCTAAAACCCTTTACAGCATTGGGGATTGAATAATTTTGAACACAACTGTATGAACTTCTCAAATATGGGTGCAGCTGGAGCCACAGGGGGGCCAACCCCAAGGCACAGAGCAATAAAAGACAAGGAAGATCCAGGCACACCAATTGTGGTTCAAGGCTTTAATGGAGAATTTAAAACCATAAGGCAGGTAACCCTGCCTTTGCCATGTCCTTGACAGCCAAAACGTTGCTGTTTGAGATGCTCCATTAAAGCCTTGATGCACAATTGGTGTGCTTGGATCCTCCTTGTCTTCCATTGCTCAATGGTCATGGTGGCTAGACCTTCACTCCATTTTATAAGAACATTTTCTGTAGAATTTTTATAATGAGCCTTATGTAGCCACACATTTACATTGTAGATGGGGTTTCGTAGGGGGAAGATGCTTGGGACAAGCCCCCAATCCTGGGTTCTGGGTTGAGACTGAGGTTACTATTTTGTTAAGGACGGTCTCTTTTTTTTTTTCTTTCTATCGACAAAGAACCAAGATCCCCAGTTTCCATTCAATTTCCTCCGGGAATTAACGAAATAATTTTAGCCCGTGTGCTAATAAAGTTTGAGGAAGAGACAAAGCAGGCTACCATGTGGAATATCTCAATGCATCTGAATCACATCAGCGGGCAGAATTTCATGACAATGATAAAGAATAATTACTCTAGGTAAATGAAATATTTCATGTCACTTTTGGTTAAGACTAGCAAGGAAAAAAATTTGATGAGAAGTGATCTGTGCTTCAACCTTTCTCTGAATCACTTGAATTAACGGCCTTTGTTGTGCTCGATGTAGAGATTTTCCCTCCCTTTATGTTATGCATGAAAGTTCACGCAATTTGTGACTCAGTGGATTATATACTGTGTCTAGACTCATTTTATCTGTTCATATAAAATTGTTCTGTCATTGTCTTTGCTAGTGACTTTGTGAAGATCTAGGTTCGTGACGGATATCACACCACTTCCTCCATGTTTGTAGGGGTCTAAAGCCGGGGTCTAACAATAAAGCCGGTACAAATATTAAATAACGTGTTTGTGTTAATAAAACTCGAATAAGAATTTGTTGTGACATTACAGTTAGGATTGTGCTGTTTTGACTGCCACTGTAATGACTGTATAACAGTACAGAGATTCAGAAAGCTTTTTGGTTAGGTTAAAGAAGTCTATGGTTAAGGGCAGTGGCGTAACTAGAAACCTGAGGGCCCCGGTGCAAGAATCCATGAAGGGCCCCCCCAACCCCTCCAAAAAAATCTATATTTTTACTTTTTTTTCCTGCAATATAAAAAAAGATAGTATTGCCCCAGCTCACATGGATATATATATATTGCCCCCAGCTCACACAGATATATACTGTATATTGCCTCCAGCTCACATGGATATATATTGCCCCCAGCTCACATGAATATATATTACCCCCAGCTCACATGGATATATATTGCCCCCAGCTCACACATGGATATATATTGCCCCCAGCTCACATGGATATATTGCCCCAGCTCACAAATGTATATATTTGCCCCCAGCTCATGGATATATTTGCCCCCAGCTCATGGATGTATTGCTCCAGCTCATGGTTGTATTTGCCCCCAGCTCATGGATGTATTTGCCCCCAGGTCATGGATGTATTTTCCCCCAGGTCTGGGATGTATTTGCCCCAGGTCTTGGATGTATTTGCCCCCAGCTCATGGATGTATTTGCCCCTAGCTCGTGGATGTATTTGCCTCCAGCTCGTGGATGTATTTGCCCCAGGTCATGGATGTATTTGCCCCCAGCTCATGGATGTATTTGCCTCTAGCTCATGGATGTATTTGCCCCCAGCTCATGGATGTATTTGCCCCAGCTCGTGGATATATTTGCCCCCAGCTCGTGGATGTATTTGCCCCCAGCTTCTGGATGTATTTGCCCCCAGCTCGTGGATGTATTTGCCCCCAGCTCGTGGATGTATTTGCCCCCAGCTCCTGGATGTATTTGCCCCCAGCTCATGGATGTATTTGCGCCCAGCTCATGGATGTATTTTCCCCCAGCTCATGTATGTATTTGCCCCCAGCGCTCACCTTGCTCTGCGCTGTTCTTCTTCACGAGGCGAGCGGCAGCTGGCATGATGCAGCTTGGCCGCTCACCGGGAACCACCTGACTAGAGCAACCGAGTTCTCGCGAGATCTTGTGCGCTGGTCAGCTAGTTCCCATCCCACGTGAGCGGCCAAGCTGCAAGCTAGCGGGCCGCTCGCAGAGAGAGGAACAGCCGGCGGCGCTGCTCCCAGATTCCGGTGCTTATTGCCGGAATCTGGCGGCGGTGCTGGGCCCCCCTCTGGTGGCGGAATGCCAGGGCCTGGTCGCAACTGCGACTGCTGCGACCCTGGTACTTCCGCCACTGGTTAAGGGCTTCCTACCCATAGAGGGATGTGGTCTGTAATATCTGTCATCCTTAAAATGCTTCTCTAAGCTACAAATGTGTAGGTGGGAAGTAAAAAACGAAACCTGTTGCTCCCCCCAGGTCACTTATCCCTAATTTTATAGTCTAGAATCTATCTTTAAAACTTACCATAAGTCCAGTTCTATCTCAATGCTTTTGTCTATGACAGGGCTTCTGCTTGTTGATGCTTTACAAACAAAATTCAGAGTACTCAGCGATAATGTAGTCTTAAAGTAGTGGTTCACCGAAATGCAAATTTGGGACCGAAACCAAAACTGCAAGATGAGCTCAGCCAAAAACCTAAAATTTCTTTTTACCCTAAAATTTTCTAAATAGTTGCTTTTGTATTATTGTATTAATAGTAGACTTAATTTGAAATAAAAATAAAGCCAATAATTACCACACAATTATTCAAAGTGATATGCCAAAATTGGACAAAAAATATCTTAGAAGATGTCCAAATCGGCAAATTCCTTTGAACTGCAAAACAAACCAACAAAGTCTCCTATTTTCCTAATGTCTAAATAATAAAAATAGGTCCTTTAAAAATAAAAAAGATCTGTTACAAAATTAAAAAGTATTTTATAAATATAAACAAAACAAAAATGTCTTTATAAAAAAAAGGTGAAAGTAAAAAAAATTACAAAATAACCAAGTCCGGAGGCCCCAGACAGGCACCAGGCTCAGCCGGTCTGGAGGCCTGAATCGAGCACCAGGCTCAGCCGGGTCTGGAGAACCCGAATCGAGCACCAGGCTCGGCCGAGTCTGGAGGCACAAATCGATCCCCAGGCGCGGCTGGGTCTGGAGGCCCTAATTGACCACCAGGCTCGGTTGGGTCTGGAGGCCCAAATTGAGCATTGGGTACGGCCGGGTCTGGAGGCCCAAATCGATACCCATGCTTGGCCGGGCCTGGAGGCCACAATCGATCCCCAGACTTGGCCAGGCCTAAAGGCCACAATCGATATCCAGGCTTGGCAGGACCTGGAGTCCGCAATCGATCCACAGGCTTGACCAGCCTCTAGGCCCAGGTTTCGACTGGTGTTCTTAGACATTTCTGCCGAAAACACCATTTTTGGCCGATAAGTTTGGTGGCTGAAATTTTGGTGCACGCCTGTCTTAAAGATTTTAAAATCGCCTATATTGGAAATAAATGTTTGAGATTTGGTTACAACATATGATAAAAAATGCACAAGCTTGCCATAACACCAATGTACTCCACTCTGGCAGGTCTTATACTATGCTAAACTAATGACTGCTCTTTTACGGTATACCCACTTAGGGCAATATTGCAATTTTAACGCTAACGTTAGTGCTCAGCTATGACAGCGTTAACGTTAGGGTAAGTGGCCCTAGCACAGGACCCACATATTACAATCCGAATGCCAACAGATTAAAAAAAATCCTTAGCATCCGGCCACAGGTTAGCCATGAAGCAGTCATCTAGGCTCTCGCTGCCCCTTGGCCCTGTGGTTGCCCATGCATGTGGTTCCCTCTGTGGCCCCCACTCCCCTGAGGGGGTTTGGGGGTGAGCCGTTGAGTACCACTATATCCATTTTGGAGGTTGCTCCCTCCCATCTGTGAGGTGGTGTTTTTTTTTCTTCTCCCTCCCTCCCTGACCCTGTCCATTTGCCGTTCCTACTTATTATTGACCTTCTCCCTGAGGACATTACTTGTGGGGACTTCATCTTCCTGCTGATTGACCCCCTTTTTTCTTGTGCTTGCAGTCCTTTTTGTGGGGCCCACGTTTTCTGTATTTTTGGGGTTTTCTACTAGATGTGATCCTGCTTATTGATTCTATTTTATGTGGTTGTGTTATACTTTTACCTCTGTCAAAACTTTAAAATAAAGAATTCTAAAGAAAAGAGGAAAAACCCTCAGCGCATGAAAAATTGCGCTTTCTAGCGTGAGCTTACTGTACTTTGCACTCCGTTAACATCGGGAGCTTGACATAGGGAGCACAAAAAGTAATTAGCATTAAGATTACAAAGTCCTAATGCTAATTACGCCCCTCTGCGGTTCACTGAAAAATTAAGCACAGCTAGGAGCTTGTGCTAACTGATTCCACTTCTGCAGAATAAATCAGAACCATCAGCTGGTGCTGATTTTAAGCAAATCCCCCCCAATAATCAGATGCTCACCTCTCTTCCGCAGCTCGAATGGTGGCCCGATCCGCCGCTTCTGGCCGTTGGGTGCAGAGTGAGACTGGGGAAAAGGTCCCCAGTCTCCCTCTGCGAATCACTCTGCGGTCCTGCAGGATCTCGCCTCCCACTCAACTCACCATGACCAATGAATTAGGTTAAGTTCATCATGATGCCTAGAGTTTGCCATTCACTAGTTTTAACTGTGATATTTGAAATGCATATAAAGAGATATTTTGGCAAATATATAAATATTTTAACAAATTATATAATGGGGAACTAAATCCACATAAAGCAATTTAAATGTTTTCATCATATAACTAATTTAAGAAATTAATTCTGCATCAACCTGTTCACACATAGCATCCTTACCAATAGATTGTAGAAGACATATACAATGTACCAATCAAGGATTCAAAATATCCTGTCCAAGTTTATTTCTTATGAAATAATAGGTATTATTTGCCTCTGTCTCTTACTTCTACAGATGAATCCAGGAAAGGGCCGTTGTGAAATGCTACTGGTAAAATAGTGAATGTGGCACCGGTAATATAAAGAACAAGTGGACTGAGTCAGTGTTTGATTTGTACACTTTTTTTGCCTTTACTGTAATACATCATAATACAGAAGATGCTTAGATGAGAAGGCAAACTGTATTTCATAATAATTTTTTTAGTAACACCAGACCAACTAGCATTAGGCCTGGGTCATCTGAGAGTCAAAGACATATGCCATGAGATGCTGGCTTTCCCTTGCAGGGGAAACATGTCAAATATTTAATATCCAGGGTGCCCTTAAGTTTGTGACACATCCAATTAGCATACAAATTTTTAATGTTGCAAGTGAATGTGCTTCATAGAAGAGGACGGTAAGATAATTATATATATATATATATGTGTGTTTATTATTACAGAAGCCACCTGCACATCACAGCAGTTCGATGAATTGCATCCCTGAGCTCCTGTGCCACATTCCCCATATGCAGAAAGGAATTCTGGGTAGGATATGCAATGACATCTGTCTCCCTTTTTTGCATCCTGGATCTGTTATTACACAGAACCCTAAAATCAATGCCATGCCACACCGTGGCTTTCTAGCAGAGATAAGGTTATGCAACTGGTCATAGCCACTCCTAGGATATATATATTAGTTAGGCCGTGGTAGTCCAGATGCCAAAATCACGAGTATAGCAGTACGTAGTGATACCTTTTTTATTGGACTAACGTACATTTAAAAGACAAGCATTCAGGAGGATTCCTCTGTTCTTCAGGTCTGGACGCTATACTGAGCAATATCCTAGAATAGAACATTAAGACATTAAGGGGCACACGTGGGGGGGGTTAGATGTCGTAAATAGTGAGCGTCAAGTGGTATGGTCCAAAAGGGAAAATAAATACATGAACAATCTTAGGCCCGTAAAATAACAGTGATAAGATCATGACAACTTGAAATAATAAAAATAAAACTGGGGGCGGAGCTAGCTGTAGAAACAAGCGGATGTGTATTGCAGAGCTCCCGCATGGTTTTGAGATTTTTTCTGATTTAATCTGCTTGTTTTACCACGAAACCGTTTTTTATTGCCTCTGGACCTTCCAGCGGGAGTGGGGAAGCTTCTTGTGTGTCCGGTGGTGGACTCTCGGACCTTGCTGGGTTCGGAACTTCGATCGGCCTACTCTGCCTGCGTGTGCCGGAAGCCTTCGAGCAGTTTGGAACCGCTACCCCAGCTTTGCACTTTTTGCCGCCTATAAGGGTAAGAAACTGCCCCCCAGCGCTAGCCGGAAAAGCAGTCCCCGGCAACGGGACATAAGAGATTCACTGGCCAGTGGGAGTGCTTTCTGAGGAGCAGCGGCCTTACCTAATTTTCCTTCGGGCTACGGATCAACGGACAACAAGGGCTCTTCCTGGTCCCTGAGAGGTGGAGTGGGCATGTTCTGGCTTTCCCCTCCAACACAACCGACAGGTTTACCACCCACGTCGGTGGCTGCAAAAAAGAGGGCACAGAAAAAACGGAAAGCCGCACAGGTGGCGTCATTGGCGGCAGCGCAGGACCTCTCAAGGGGTGATCTGGTCGAGGACCAGCTGCCCTCTGTTGCCGATAGCGAGGCCTCAGACCGCAACATTTCTTCCCCGGAGCCCCGAGAACCGGGAACTCCGGTGAAGGCTCTTGGATCTGGCGAGGCTGACCAGATTGTGGAGGGGGACAACGGCCTCCCCTCCACGAAGGGTGACTTATGCAGGATTCTGGCAAAGATCAGGGACATGTGGAGGTCGGAGGTGGCGGCAGTTCGGGCGGAGGTGGAGGTGATTCGTACCCAGGTGTCAGAGGTCCTGGTGAAGACGGACGAGGTCGCGCAAGCACAGACACACCTCGCTGGACAGATGGATAGCCTCCGCTCTCAGGTGGAGATACTGACGCATTCGGTGGAAATGCTGGAGACTCTACATCGTCGCCGAAACATAAGGATAAGAGGTATTCCGGACTCGGTCTCAG
This sequence comes from Leptobrachium leishanense, assembly GCA_009667805.1. Classification (NCBI taxonomy): domain Eukaryota; kingdom Metazoa; phylum Chordata; class Amphibia; order Anura; family Megophryidae; genus Leptobrachium; species Leptobrachium leishanense. The sequence goes on along the minus strand of CM019063.1, from coordinate 133,596,449 downwards.
AGAATGCTCTATTACCATACGTGACTCGGTTCACACTTCAGGTGACTGGACTGTCCCCCGATACGCCGGAGACTATTGGAACTGTGCTTCGGGTCCGGAAGGCTGCGACGGCACCCAGAGGGAAACCTAGAGATGTCGTGGTGGTTTTTCGTGACATCGCCATGAAAGTGAAGGTCATGTCTGCCCCCGGAGCACGGGACCCTGTGCAGTTTGAAGGTGTCATGATGGCTCTGTACCACGACCTCCCGTTTTTGACCCTGTTAGCACGACGAAGATTTCGGGATGTGACCTCAGTCCTTCGCAGAATGGGAATTCGGTAACGATGGGGCCTGGCCGGTTCTCTGATAGTGACCCACGCTAACATCCCCTATACGGTTACTGACCCTGAAATGGCATGGGCCGCTCTGGCTGCGGCAGGCATATCACCAGACGGGTCGGAGTCTCAGCCGGGCTGAGTTGCAATGCCACTTTCGCTTTCATTCTCCTTGAGCTTGTCTGGGTTTATCCGGACATATGTCTCTGGACACCAGGAACTCTGTTTTTGCTGTTGACCGACCATGAACATTTTGTATTTGTGGTTCTCTGCTTCTTTTCTCCGTGTTTCGTATTACGAACTGATAAATTGACACTCCTAGAACCTCCCGTTCCGCATCTCTAGGTGTCTGGGATGCCCCCTCTTTTTTTTTTCTCACCCTTTTTTGCTGTCCTTCACTGGCGATTGGGACTCTAGATAAATGGAACCCCCTCCTTTCTTTTTATTTTTTATTTTTATTGGCAAGTAGGATTATAGCTGGATGGAATACTCTACCCCCTCCCCCCATTTCTCCCCCGCCTGTGGTCCTCCTGCTTTCGCGCTGTGGACTTACACTCGCTCCATTTCAGTTATTACCTGCCGTATTGATTTGTTTTTTGATATTTGTGTTGCCGGTCCTGCGTGGCCATATTTCATTTGAGTACAAGAGACTCCTTTTATAATTCTATAAATATACTGTCTGGAAAAATACATATGTGGAAATATAAAAAATAAAATAAAAAAAAAAAAACGAAACACAAAACAGTGGAGGCAGAAAAAGACACAAAAAAGCAAGAAAAAACAAAACCTACCCAGCCAGAATTCTGAATGTTATGTGACGTTATGATAATAGGTTAAAAAGCCAGGGTCCACATTAAGCCCTTCTTTATGGTGTTAAAATATGTGATCATTACAAATGTCTTACGTTAACGAGGGTCTTTAACATTTCCTTTGAGGATTTTAATCCTGAGGTTTTGTATGGAGTGGCCTGTTAGATTAAAGTGAGGTCCCAGCAGGGTACAATATTTATTTTCCTGATGGTTCTTGATGGAGTGTCTGTGCAGGTTCATCCTGAGATTCAGTTCAAGGCCAGTTTCATCAATATAGCAGCCCATTTTACAGGCCGTGCACTGGATCATGTACACTACATTGGCAGACGTGCAGAGGTACGAGCCCTTGATGTTGTATGTGGGGTTATTGTGCCGAGCAGTGCTGCTGTCACATATGTTGGCACAGTTTGCAGCAGGACTTGCTGCAGCGTTTGGTCCCATTCTGTATGTCATCTTGTTACTGGGTGAGTTTGCTGCAGACTAGTCTTTGCCTCAGGTTAGAGGGTTGCTTAAATGCCAGTAAGAGGGGCTGTGGAAATATTTCTTTGAGTGCAAGGTCCTCTGTGACCAGTGGCTGCAGATCTTTGATGATTTTGTGAATTCCCTCGAGTCGGGTTATAGGATACAGCTAGCAGGATCTGTGTGTTGGTTTTCTTTTTTTCTTTATATTGCAACAGCTGTTCACACGGGTGTTTTGTTTTTTCTTCTTTTTTGTGTCTTTTTCTGCCTTAACGTTTTTTTTTTTTATATACTTATAAGTTGTCACGATCTTATCACTGTTGTTTTATGGGCCTATGATCTCTCATGTGTTTATTTTCCCTTTTGGACCATACCATTTGACTCTCACTATTTACAATCTAACCCCCACCTGTGTGCCCCTTAGTGTCTTAATGTTCAATTCTAGGATATTGCTCAGTATAGCGTCTAGACCTCTGCACGAGGAATCCTCTAGAAAGCTTGTCTTTTAAATGTACGTTAGTCCAATAAAAAAAAGGTATCCCTACGAACTGCTATACTCGTGATTTTTATATATATGAAAGTGACTTAATTATTGTAACAATAATATGACTGGTGTGTATTTAACCCACAAAAATATAAATGTTGCAAGATAAGAGGAGCCTGTATATAAATGGCTGATGGTTCTTCATGAAATCTCCACAAAGCGGCTTCCCAACTGTAAATCCAGTCCAAAATGTGTGCATCTAATCTACACAAAACAAACAAAGCTCTATTCCATACAATAAAATGGAGACGGTAATCAGGAGAATCTACACCTGCAGATTTTCCCTTACCATCTCCATTATACTGTTGTATTCCAGGGTAGGTGCTTTCTTATCACCTCGCCCCAGAACGAAGTGCAAAGCTGCCCGAGTATCGGATCGTGGAGTCCATAGGACTGCATGGAGCTTTGCGCCTCGTCTTGGCCACGAGCTGATTGCCCAGAGCCATGGAGTGATTGTGGAGGGAGACTAGGAACTATTTGTTTCCAGTTTCACTTTGCTCCTGGCGAGAATAAGTGGTGGATCGCACCATCCTCTTCTCTGTGGGATGAGAGGTGAGTATGGAATTGAGGGTGGTTTAGGTGAATGTGTTAAAGGACTTTGCAAATGCAAAATCATATAACGCCAGATTTTAGGAATCGGTATTTCTCGCTGAAATACCGTCTCCCGTGTGGAAGTGCAGGCTACTTTGGAATAGTCTGCGCTTCCATGTGGTGGATACAATTAACGTCTCCCAAAATAAGTATGTGAGACGTTAATGTACTGTAAACTTACACAGGGAAACGGCTGCATCCGAGTCGCAAGCTCAGCTTGTGGCAGAAATGGAATGTTGTTTCCCGGCGATAAACTATCTACAGGAGACGGTGGGCCACATTATACTCTTGGTGCTAACGTTAGCGCTCAACTGCGTGAGCGTTAACGTTAGCCTTGGTGGCCCTAATGCGGGCCACCCATATTACAATCCAAAAGCTATTGGGTTAAAAAAACCATTAGGGTTTGGTATCTTGTGCTGTACTACGCGAGATTACTGTACTTTGCACTCGCTATGCTTAGCATGGGGAGCGCAAAGTGTTAATTAGCGTTACTATTACAATATACTAACGCTAATTACCGTCCGGCTCCGGTTACCAGAAATTAACCACAGCCTGGACTTGGTGCTAACAGATTCCGTTTCGGCAGAATCCGTCAGCACAAGCAGTACCCCCCCCCAATAAATTCAGATACTCCCCTCCTATCCCACGGCGAGGACCGCGGCTCCAACCGCGGCTCCAACCGCCTCCTCCAGGAGCAGGGAGAGACTGGGGGAAAAAATCCCCCAGTCTCCCCCTGCAGATCACTATGCTGACCTGACGGATCTCACGAGGCGAGATCCGGCAGGTCATGTGACCGGTGCCATTTGCCTCAATGGAGTCCAATGGACTCCATGGAGAGGATGCGCGTGGCGGCGCTTAGTGCTGCCACGCGCATCCCGGGGCTTAGCGCCCGATAACACAGTCAGTATTTGTAGCGCCTGCATTGTAATATCGCACTAAAACGGGGACACAAAAGAAAAACCTGCAGGCAAAGGTTTTTCTCCCTAGCGTCCCCGTTTTAGCGCGATGATTGTAATGTGGCCCATTATGTGTAAAGTTTCCTGTAGTTGGCTTATCAACAATTAGGGAATAAAGTTCAAAAATTAGATTCCGAGTCAGGTGCAAACTTAACTAGACCTCTGAAAAACTTGCCACAGCCATTAAGTCTATGGAGTTGGTAAGCTATTGAATACGGAGATGTAGTGTATGCAGCTGCCCCGCAAACGCACCTTTATAAGCTTATTACACTGTATAACACATTTTTCCGCTTTGTGCTACAATGTAACTACATGACCCACCATTGTGACATGTTAAAAGAGCTAAACTGTCCGTCACTGGAATCCAGACGCACTCTTCATCTTTCCAACCTGGGGTGTTTAAGAGGTTTTCTCAGAAGCTACCGCCCTACCTGAATAGGCTGCATTCCCCTAGCAGTTCCGTCATCCTATAACCTCCAATCCAGGACCAGCACCTTACTTGCAATATCACAATACAAAAAGAAAGTGGCTCAATCCTCATTTTCCTACAGAGCACCACAATTATGGAATAATCTCCCAGACACAATCAAATCTTGCCCCAGTCTTAAGTCCCTCAAGAGATCCCTATTAACATACCTGGATACAGAATGCACCTGTAAACCCGTATCATAATGACTTTAGTTCCTACATATTTACAGTCATGGCTGAATATGTTTCCCACCCAGAAATTTTTCCAGAAAATCAAGTATTTCTCACAGAAAAGTATTGCAGTAAGACATGTTTTTCTATACACATGTTTATTCCCTTTGTGTGTATTGGAACAAAACAAAAAAAAGGGAGGAAAAAAAGCAAATTGGACATAATATCACACAAAACTCCAAAAATGGCACCCTTTCAAAATTGTGGATAAATAAGATTGTCTCAAGCATGTGATGCTCCTGTAAACTCACCTGGGGCAAGTAACAGGTGTGGGCAATATAAAAATCACACCTGAAAGCAGATTAAAAGGAGAGAAGTTCACTTAGTCTCTGCATTGTGTGTCTGTGTGTGCCACACTAAGCATGGACAACAGAAAGAGGAGAAGAGAACTGTCTGAGGACTTGAGAACCAAAATTGTGGAAAAATATCAACAATCTCAAGGTTACAAGTCCATCTCCAGAGATCTAGATTTACCTTTGTCCACAGTGCGCGACATTATCAAGAAGTTTGCAACCCATGGCACTGTGGCTAATCTCTCTGGGCGTGGACGGAAGAGAAAAATTGATGAAAGGTTGCAACGCAGGATAGTCCAGATGGTGGATAAGCAGCCCCAAACAAGTTCCAAAGAAATTCAAGCTGTCCTGCAGGCTCAGGGAGCATCAGTGTCAGCGTGAACTATCCGTCGACATTTAAATGAAATGAAACGTTATGGCAGGAGACCCAGGAGGACCCCACTGCTGACACAGAGACATAAAAAAGCAAGACTACAGTTTGCCAAAATGTACTTGAGTAAGCCAAAATCCTTCTGGGAAAACGTCTTGTGGACAGATGAGACCAAGATAGAGCTTTTTGGTAAAGCACATCATTCTACTGTTTACCGAAAATGGAATGAGGCATACAAAGAAAAGAACACCGTACCTACAGTGAAATATGGTGGAGGTTCAATGATGTTTTGGGGTTGCTTTACTGCCTCTGGCACAGGGTGCCTTGAATGTGTGCAAGGCATCATGAAATCTGAGGATTACCAAAGGATTTTGGGTCGCACTGTAGAGCCCAGTGTCAGAAAGCTGGGTTTGCGTCCGAGATCTTGGGTCTTCCAGCAGGACAATGACCCCAAACATACGTCAAAAAGCACCCAGAAATGGATGGCAACAAAGCACTGGAGAGTTCTGAAGTGGCCAGCAATGAGTCCAGATCTAAATCCCATTGAACACCTGTGGAGAGATCTTAAAATTGCTGTTGGGAAAAGGTCCAATAAGAGAAACCGGGAACAGTTTGCAAAGGAAGAGTGGTCCAAAATTCCAGGTGAGAGGTGTAAGAAGCTTATTGATGGTTATAGGAAGTGACTGATTTCAGTTATTTTTTCCAAAGGGTGTGCAACCAAATATTAAGTTAAGGGTGCCAAGAATTTTGTCCAGCCCATTTTTGGAGTTTTGTGTATGTCCAATTTGCTTTTTTTCCTCCCTTTTTTTGTTTTGTTCCAATACACACAAAGGGAATAAACATGTGTATAGCAAAACATGTGTTACTGCAATACTTTTCTGTGAGAAATACTTGATTTTCTGGAAAAATGTCTATTGTGCCAACAATTTCGGCTATGACTGTATTTCTGTGTTAATCTGTATATTTGTGTTTTGTTTTTTGTTGGTGTTTTTATATACTATCTTGCATTTTATTGCTTTGCATTTCTGTAACACCTGTAAAAATTTCAATGTTCTTGAACCCAGGACATACTTGAAAACGAGCGAAATCTCAATGTATCCTTCCTGGTAAAATACTTTGAAAATTAACAAATAAATAAATAGGTTTACCAGAGCTCTGGTTAAATTTACTCCAGGCTTGGAATCTAGCCACAGATCGAAGTAATAACTACTATAATTTATTCAAAGTGAAGTAACAGAGGGCAGACCATCTCTGTAGCTGAAAATTATCATCAGGGTCATGTCTATTTCTGACTGCATGCAAAGACTCACTGTCACAGCTGTTACCATCCGTTTCTGTCTTGAAGCTCTGTCTTGGAAGAAGTTATTGCATAAACCACCCAATCTTTTATAATTTTCGTTTGTAGTTTTTTTTATTTTTTTATATAGCGCACTGACTAATCATGGTGAGCTAATGACAAGAAATATATCTATAACTATTATGTATTATAGTGATATTTTATACACCTTATCTATACAGCACTTCAAAGTTGTGTTGACCAAGGGACACAGTCATAAAATAGTTATCTTGGCAATTCTGTGCCCTTTGAATAAATTGGGCCACACCAAGTGAAGCCAGCATAATAATTTCCACTTTTACAAAATTATAAATAACTATGCAAAATAAATTATTGGTTAATGTGTTGCTTTAAAAATTTAAAAATAATATATAAACAGTGGGACGGTGTGTGATTGAGATTATAATTATTAATTTTGTTTGGCTCTTTGGCCTACATGTACTACTGGTCATTATGAGCAGAACGAGTGTTGTCCACAGTGCAAAGCCACTATGCATCGCATTGCAGTAAAATACCAGCTAATCAATAATAGGCCATAGTAACTGTGATAGTATGGGATGACTATTCTTATTATTATCATCGTTTAAATAGTGGCAGCAGTTTCTGCAGCGCTTTACAATAACCAAAGGGAGCGAGATACAGATAAACGGACATGGGCCCTGCTCATAGGAGCTTACAGTCTAAAGGGAGTGGGGTTGAGGAAGACAATGGGAAATTTACTGGACAACAGGATCATTAGTGCCAATGGTTCGGGAATGGTGTGGCCATAGAAGCAGCTTCAATCATTTGAGTAGATGAGCAGGGGGATGAGTTGCATCAGTGATGAGGTACACTAATCTGAAGAGATCGGTTTTGAGGGATTTCTTGAAGGCCCAAAGATCACGGGAGAGTCTAATAAGGGGATGCAAGTCATTCAACAGGACCGATGCTGCCCTTGAGGATTCTTGGAGGTGGGAGTTGGCCATACGGGTTGCATCTTGTAGAATCCCTATTAGCCATACACTAATGTAGACAAAATACCTTGGAGGTGAGAATTGACAAAGCTGGTGTAAACAGAGGACAGACGGAGATCGCTCACTGACCGGAGTTGTCTAGACGAGGTGTGCTTGCAGAGTAACGAAGACATGTAAGGGGGGGTCAAATTATTGAGCGATTTGAAAGTGAGCATCCGTATTTTAAACTGTATTCTGAAGTGTATAGAAAGCCAATGGAGGGACCGACAGAGGGGGGAGGTACATTTGGTGCGTCTGGTGAGAAAAATAAGCCTGGCACCTGCATTCATTACAGATTGCAAATGGGGCAATACGGCCATTGGAGAGGCCAATCTAGTCATGATGAAATGACAAGCGCATGAACCAGCACCTCTTTGTGGTATTTTACGTCCGAAAGGGGCGGACTGCATGCAAGATCTCAAAGCCAGAAAGCTGTTATAACTTATGATGATTTCATGAAAAATTCACTTGTATCTTCTGATGAACGTTACATTTTGTGAATTTTGAGACTTGAGTATTGAAATGTACAGCATGTATGGATGATTTTTTGAGACGCGTGTTTGTTTCATTGCATCTGTTGTACTTGCTTCTGGTGTCTCGTTTCCGTTTGCGGATGCAGGATCGATGTCCTCGCTGTTCCATGGCCATTTCTCAGTTTTCTCACCACAAGATTTGTCCCAAGATATGCTCAAGTGCACTTTTGCCTTGTAAGGGGTCGGCCTCCCAATCAAATCCTCGCCCTTTGGAGTTGGCAATGTGGTTAGCAGAATTTGTTGTACTTTTTCTGCACTTTTGTGTTATTGTGTGTGTGTTTGCAAATGTGTTGGAGACAATATTTCCCCCCCCCCTGCTTTCTGGCTTTTGTTTCAGCCATATTAAGGTGATTTCATGTTCGGTAGGGGTTTAACTGCGACTCTGTTTATGGGTGGTTGTGGTTCAGAATGATTCTTGGGATTTTCATGCAGTGATTTATGCATGGGAACGTGCAACTCTTGCATCATTGTAATCCGGTTGCCAATGACTCTAGTAAAAATCCTATCACTTACACAGTAATGTCAAAGCATGGTCTTTAATCTGCAATAATGTATAAAGCATTATGCTCAATATTGCTTTACAAAATATCTAAAGAGTCCTTGAGGGCTGCAGACCTCTCTGAGATGCACAGCAATATTGTCTCATTATTTATTCAATAGATACATTCTAAAATCTGGCGTGTTCCCTGCCCTTAAGGAATATGTTTGATACCCCTGGCTACATACGAAAACACATGAGGAAAAGAGACGTTTTTATTCTCTTCATGCTAAAATGTATTAAATCTTTTAACTCTGTACATCAAGAAAATTAAATTAGGTCATTTGAAAAAATTATACAGAGAGTATTGCTTTTAGATATCTTTAGATATATAATTTTCATGAAGTCTGTATTGGTTTGCAGATGGGATTTAAGTTGGTTTTTTTTGCATCTTGTGTACTTTTTGGTCACTGACCATGACTTGACTCCGGCAAAGGTATATGGGATACATGGTCTGGCACTGAACAAGAGTTTCAATGGTAGCTGCATGGTGGCTGTTATTGGGTAAATAGAATGCTTCTTTCTCCATTTTCGGTGAATGAACCGGTATAGATATGCATGTTGTTCCGGTTACACAATGTCTCATCAACTCTTGCAAAATGGATAACTCACACAGCAGTTCACCTGGTTGCAATGCTGGCAGCATCTCACTAGTGAACGGAAGCCACAAAATGAGGGCAAGAGTCAAATACATGGTATTCTGTGAGTCAATAGCCTGTCTGCAAAGAGTGGTAGGAAATGAACAGTTCAGAGACATACAGTTGTGTTCAAAATTATTCAACCCCCAATGCTGTAAAGGGTTTTAGGGAATTTAGTGTACATTTGTAATTGTATTCAGAATGAAATCCTACAAGGACTTTTTAAAGAACCATATGCAACTAAAATGACATCAATTGGTTTTGTAATACAGTAGTAAATGTTTCTTTTGTGAATTCTTCATTGACACAATTATTCAACCCCTTAAAGACCACAACTCTGAAGAACAGAGGTTCATTCAAGTGTTTTCAATCAGGTATTGAAAACACCTGTGGATGTCACGGAGCAGCAATAAAGCATAATAAGCACCAATTAGGCAGCTTTAAAATGACTGTGATACTCAGCTCCTTCTAGACATTTACTGGTGTGGTTACAAACATGGTGAAGTCAAGAGAATGGTCCAGGAAGACAAGAGAAGAGGTGATTACTCTTCACAGGAAGGGCAATGGCTATAAGAAGATTGCAAAGATGTTAAACATACCAAGAGAGACCATAGGAAGCATCATTCGCAAATTCAAGGCAAAGGGCACTGTTGAAACGCTACCTGGTCGTGGCAGAAAGAAGATGCTGACTTCGACTGCTGTGCGCTACCTGAAGCGTAGAGTGGAGAAAAGTCCCCGTGTGACTGCTGAGGAACTGAGAAAAGATTTGTCAGATGTGGGTACTGAAGTTTCAGCTCAGACAATACGGCGCACACCGCGTAATGAAGGCCTCCATGCCAGAACTCCCAGGCGCACCCCCTTGCTGTCTCCAAAGAATAAGAAGAGTCGACTGCAGTATGCCAAAAGTCATGTGGACAAACCACAGAAGTTTTAGGATAGTGTTCTGTGGACTAATGAAACAAAATTAGAACTGTTTGGGCCCATGGATCAACGCTATGTTTGGAGGAGGAAGAACAAGGCCTATGAAGAAAAGAACACCTTGCCTACTGTGAAGCATGGCGGGGGTCAATCATGCTTTGGGGCTGTTTTGCTTCTGCAGGTACAGGGAAGCTTCAGCGTGTGCAAGGTACCATGAATTCTCTTCAGTACCAGGAGATATTGGATGACAATGTGATGCAGTCCGTCACAAACCTGAGGCTTGGGAGACGTTGGACCTTTCAACAGGACAATGATCCCAAGCATACCTCCAAGTCCACTAGAGCATGGTTGCAGATTAAAGGCTGGAACATTTTGGAGTGGCCATCGCAGTCACCTGACTTAAATCCGATTGAGAACCTCTGGTGGGACTTAAAAAAAGCAGTTGCAGTGCGCAAGCCTAAGAATGTGACTGAACTGGAGGCTTTTGCCCATGACGAATGGACGAAGATATCCGTAGATCGCTGCAAGACACTTGTGTCAAGCTATGCTTCACGTTTAAAAGCTGTTATACCTGTAAAAGGATGTTGTACTAAGTACTAAGATTGAATGTCACTTGGGGGTTGAATAAAACTGATAATGATGTGAGCACAGAAAAGACATTTGTGGTTATTTCATTATAAATGTTATGTTATATTTGTCTGACCTACACGTGCCTCTTTGATTTAATTGTAAGCAAGATGACTGAATGATCAAAATCAATGTCAAACTGGCCAAAACACTCAATTTCAGTGGGGGTTGAATAATTTTGAACACAACTGTATATAGAAGTGTACTTATGACACCACTATACTGTATCAGCCAGGGCTCCATCATTCCAGGGTCAGCAGCTGTGATGTGAGTGACACAAGTATAAGCTAGACCAGTTACATGACCCTTACCTTAAACGGTACACACTCGCCACCCAGGACATACTTGAAAATGAGAGAAATCTCAATGTATCCTTCCTGGTAAAATCCTTTCTAAAAAAAAAAAGGAGCTTTATTGTAGGAGCAGCAATGTTTCAGTCCTACACTTAGGAGCTTTCTCAAGCCCCTACCTTTGCTGCTCCTATAATAAAGCTCTTGATAAAGCAAGGCATCATGTGACCACTCTCTTCTTCTTCTTCTTCAAAGAGTAGTAGGACCGGGTGCATGTTGACTGTCCCACCATGTTTTATCAACCCCTGTTTCAGCATATGCCAATGGAAGTGCAAAAGTGTTAAGCAAATTGCTAGCATATACTAATTTACTGCCATTTTTAAAGAACATAATTTGGGGAGTAACAGTCACTTTAAATAAGAGCAGACTAGGAATAAAAAGAAAAAATGCTGGGGTGGGCTGAAAGCAGAACCAGGATAAAGGACGAGGAATAATACTAATGCAGTTAGGATGAGGTGTGAGATTAATACAAAAACGTGGGGCGAAAATTTCTTAAAGGGATATTCCTGCCTAGTAAATTAAGCATTTTAGCAACTGAAACCATAGATTGATTTTGTATTTACAAGTTAATCCTATTTAATCATTAGCCTTGAGTACGCAGTACACTCGGTTTCCTGCTTTTTAACATTCTTATTCACAGTAGGTAGTGGCGTTTCTGCTTTTCTGTGAATGGGGAGCATTGATATGAGGTCACAGAGTGAAGACAGGAAAAGAGAAAGCTCATGTGCAGAACACAACACATTTATTTTTTGCTGCTTACTCTATATTTTCTGTTGAAATATAAATAATGTAATTTCTTTTCAAAATATGGAGCTTATTATGGCTTTATAACCACAATACATTTAGAATAAATGGATTGGAATAGCATAACCCCTATTCAATATACAGTCAGGTCCAGAAATATTGGGACATCGACACAATTCAAACATCTTTGGCTCTATACGCCACCACAATGGAGTTGGAATGAAACAAACACAATGTGCTTTAACTGCAGACTGTCAGCTTTAATTTGAGGGTATGCACATCCCAGTGACGTGCGGTGAGGTCAGTGGCTGGTGAGGCACTGGCTAGTATCAGAGCCAGATATACACAGGTTATGTAGGTTCAGGTTCAGTGCTCCCCAGGATCTGGCTGCTGTCAGTGCTCCCCATTAGCATTGTATGAGAGGTCAGGGCACTGCTCCTGTATTAAGATGCTTTGGGCTTGGGATTCTGTATTAAGATGCTTTTGGGCTGATGGTTCTGTATTAGGATGCTTTGGGCTGGGGGTTCTGTATTAGGGCGCTTTGGGCTAGTGGTTCTGCATTAGAATGCTACGTCAGTGGTTCTGTATTAAGGTTCTTTGGGCTTGCTTGGGATTGTGTATTAAGATGCTTTGGGCAGGTGGTTCTGTATTAGGATGCTTGGGCTGGTGGTTCTGTATTAGGAACTGCTATGCAAATTGCGTAGGCTCAGACTGCTGCAAGAAAAAATAAGAATGTGAGTGAGAAGATGGACGTAGCCGATGGGGGAACGCGGAGCAGGCAAGTCTGACTTTGATTTATCTATTTTTTTGTGCAGCTGTGCTCTGCCTCACCTGCCACCCCTGACCGCACGTCCCTGGTACATCCAACTCAGGTGAACGGTGTAGGACTTACAGCAGTTTGCAGATGTGCCTCCCACTTGTTAAGGGACCAAAGGTAATGGGACAGAATAATAATCATAAATCAAACTTTCCCTTCTTAATACTTGGTTGCAAATCCTTTGCAGTCAATCACAGCCTGAAGTCTGGAACGCATAGACATCACCAGACACTGGGTTTCATCCCTGGTGATGCTCTGTCAGGCCTCTACTGCAACTGTGTTCAGGTCCTGCTTGTTCTTGGGGCATTTTCCCTTCAGTTTTGTCTTCAGCAAGTGAAATGCATGCTCAATGGGATTCAGGTCAGGTGATTGACTTGGCCATTGCAAACATTCCACTTCTGTCCCTTCAAAAACTCTTTGGTTGCTTTTGCAGTATGCTTTGGGTCATTGTCCATCTGCACTGTGAAGCGCCGTCCAATGTGTTCTGCAGCATTTGGCTGAATGTGAGCAGATAATATTGCCTGAAACACTTCAGAATTCATCCTGCTGCTTTTGTCAGCAGTCACATCATCAATAAATATAAGAGAACCAGTTCCATTGGCAGCCACACATGCCCACGCCATGACACTACCACCACCATGCTTCACTGATGAGGTGGTATGCTTAGGATCATGAGCAGTTCCTTTCCTTCTCCGTACTTTTCTCTTCCTATCAATCTGGTACAAGTTGATCTTGGTCTCATCTGTCAATAGGATCTTGCTCCAGAACTGTGAAGGCTTTGTTAGGTGTTGTTTGGCAAACTCTAATCTGGCCTTCCTGTTTTTGAGGCTCACCAATGGTTTACATTTTGTGGTGAACCCTCTGTATTCACTCTGGTGAAGTCTTCTCTTGATTGTTGACTTTGACACACATACACCTACCTCCTGGAGAGTGTTCTTGATCTGGCCAACTGTTGTGAAGGGTGTTTTCTTCACCAGGGAAAGAATTCTTCGGTCATCCACCACAGTTGTTTTCCGTGGTCTCCCGGGTCTTTTGGTGTTGCTGAGCTCACCGGTGCGTTCCTTCTTTTTGAGAATGTTCCAAACAGTTGTTTTGGCCACACCTAATGTTCTTGCTATCTCTCTGATGGGTTTGTTTTGTTTCTTCAGCCTAATGATGGCTTGCTTCACTGATAGTGACAGCTCTTTGGATCTCATCTTGAGAGTTGACAGCAACAGATTCCAAATGCAAATAGCACACTTGAAATGAACTCTGGGCCTTTTATATGCACATTGTAATTGGGGTAATGAGGGAATATCACACACCTGGCCATGGAACACCTGAGAAGTTAATTGTCCCATTACCTTTGGTCCCTTAACAAGTGGGAGGCACATCTGCAAACTGCTGTAAGTCCTACACCGTTCAACTGAGTTGGATGTACATACCCTCAAATTAAAGCTGACAGTCTGCAGTTAAATCACATTGTGTTTGTTTCATTCCAACTCCATTGTGGTGGTGTATAGAGGCAAAGATGTTAGAATTGTGTCGATGTCACAATATTTCTGGACCTGACTGTATACACTTATTTTGGTTATGTGTGAAAAGTGTCAAAAATTTTGCCAGAAGTGGCATCAGACAGAGGTCAAAACCAGCAACTTGAAGGATGTCGAATACAGGTACTGAAACAACACAAGCATGTAAATTGAGACACTAAACATTATCGCTATAAGGGATATTCAAAGAGAGCTGAACTTGCCACCGAATTGCACCGAACGGTGAATTTCCCCCTAGGGTGCATGTTTGTGGCAAATCGCCTGTTCTGAAAGCTGGCAATTTGCCAAATATTGGCGAATTGCCTGCGAAATCCCCATAGAGAAGTACAGTAATGGTTAATCTATTCAAAAACAAATAGGTCTGAATAGGTTAACCATTGCTTCTCTATGGGTATTTCTCTGCCATCGAACATGCACTGTATTTGCTGGCAATTCGCCAAACTTTGGCGAACTGCTACATTCTGAATTGCCAAATGGCCATGAAATTGCACCGTATGGGGAAATTCCCTGTTCAGTGCAGTTTCGGGGCCAGATCCACTTTCTCTGAATAACCCCTATAATCTGCCCTGTGGACCTCTTCCTTAGGCATGCTACTGAAAATACACTGAATACTCTATCTCACATTAATGCAACTCCTCTCATCATAAATTATTTTTGTTAGCGTCCACTTCAAAATACTTTATTTAAAAATAACATTTTGAATTTCATTAGCTTGTACATTTATGTACTTCCCGTGAGTTTGTTGTTCTTAAAATAACTATAAGAACCACAAATAATCTGTTTATCACTGCACTTTATCTTAGGTATACATAAAATGCAGAGGGCCATTAAAGTGGGTCTCTTCCTGGAATAATTAGGAATTTCAAGTTGCACAGACTGCCTTTACAAATAACAGGTTCAGGCTTAATTATGACTTTATAAACAGTCATCTTTAATGTAGACTGGGAACAAAAGGCTCCTTTAAGTGTTTCATTATTGTACATTGCTGCTCAATGGCTCAGTAAGGTCTATGTTTTAATATTCTTTAAAATCTACTCATTAAGATGTACTTAATAATAGTTTTAAAAACAGGATGAGAGCACTTGAGTTTTAAATAACCGATTTTGTAGACTACTTACGTTTGAAACGGTTTAATTCTATTGTTACCCAGGACATACTTGAAGAAGAGAGAAATCTCAATGTATCCTTCCTGGTAAAATACTTTATAAATAAATAAATTGTATACTCTGCTGAAAATATTTTCCATTTTGACTTTTGTTTTTTGTTATTTTTTCCTAAAAAACATATAAGTTCTAGAAACATTTTTAGATGTTTATTAAGATTTAAATTTCGTTTTTGCAAAGTCGATAAGACTTTTTGTTTCCTCAATTGAAACAAAGCCTCACCGAAAAGTTCATGTCTTTTGACTTTCCCTAGGCTGTTAAGCCACACAGTGATTTTAAGCTGTTCTAAGGAGTGCTACACAGGAGAAGAGCTTAAGAGATCTTCGCTACTTCAGTAAAGCCCAACTTGGCTGTGGTTTAATTGTTTCACCTCTGCTAAAGGCAGACAGTTGATGTTACAGAGCTACTTAGATCTATCTCTTACAAGGCCACAATTAACTATCCTGTGCAGCAGTTTGTGTGTTACACTGTAACTGCTAGCCGTGGGATCCAAAAACTGATGGGAGATAGCAATTCATCGGTCTTACTTTTATAACTAAATATTTATTTATATTTTTTCATTGCTACATTGTATTTTACTTACATTTGTATAATGTAAACGTAATAAAAACAACTCCAGGTTCCTGTTTGCCTTTGAATATTATAGTTATGATAACAGTATTATATACAACTTATATACAGATTTTGGATGGCAATTCAACATATTCAGCAGTTGAAATGGGGGGCTGCGATGGCCATGGTTGTCGAAAAGGTATTCCTGGCTGGCCTATTTAAGGTTGGTGTTGTCCCTGTGCTGGCCAGTGGGAAGGGCAACTGTTCTCCTATTTCTGGGGTTCACCTCCTCTCTTCTGCTATCCTGTTTGCGTCCATCAGGGATGTGCGGTGAGGTCAGTGGCTGGTGAGGCACTGGCTAGTATCAGAGCCAGATATACACAGGTTATGTAGGTTCAGGTTCAGTGATCCCCAGGATCTGGCTGCTCTCAGTGTTCCCCAGTATCTATCTGGCTGCTCAGTGCAACTCAGGATCTGGCTTCTCTCAGTGCTCCCCAGGATCTGGCTGCTCTCAGGGCTCCCCAGGATCTGGCTGCTCTCAGTGCTCCCCAGGAACTGGCTGCTCTCAGTGCTCCCCAGGAACTGGCTGCTCTCAGTGCTCCCCAGGAACTGGCTGCTCTCAGTTCTCCCCAGGATCTGGCTGCTTTCAGTGCTCCCCAGGATCTGAATCGTCCACTCCAGGCAGCCGAGTGTCAGCCGAGCACTGTCCCCTCCACCTGCAGGGAGGAGGCGCTGCCACAGTGAACAGTCACACTGACTGAGGCCACACCCGAGCACAGCCCCATGCTCACTGACTGTGGGAGACGTGGACAGTCACATCACTGTCCTGTGTCAATCAATGCATGGGAGGTCAGCCACCCATGCAGGCTTTTTTTGAATGGCTTAGACCAATGGTGCTTTCCCATTGGTCCAAGCTATTCCATTGCTCTCCCAGTGTCTCTGAGGCACTGTGAGAGTAATGTTCAGGAAGTAGGCAGTGATCGGACGTCTGTTTATTGAACAGACGTGCCGCTCTGCAGATGTCTTGGCAGCTTACGCGATTTGTGTAGCGCATCGCTACGCAAATTGCATAGGCTCAGGCTGCTGCGTGAAAACAAAAAACTAATGCGCAACGCATGCAGAAGATGGACGAAGCCGACGGCAGGGGAGCGGTCCCTCATTGATTTATTGGTGATTGGTTATAGCTTATAAAATTTTGTTGACACATAACTTAAAGTTTGTGCCCAAATAAAGGTGTGAAAGAAAGGGACCAGAAAACAAAGGCTGGATGAAAAAGAATCTAAAATTATAATATGCATCATAAACCATTTTAAAATGGAACGTTTTTGTGATACCAAAATTTATTTAGGATTTTCTTTATATGGAAGTTATCAATTTAAATATATGATCCACAGTGAGGATTCATGTTAGGTTCTTTGAGGCTTCTTCTTCCACTGGGTAGCCTTTTTGTGGTGTTCTCATTAGAATGCCAATGGTATGATTCCTTGTGCTCCTAACGATGTGTGGACATTCGTTTTTTTTAACAGTTATCATTCTCGGTTCTCTTCTCATTAGAACATTAAAGCTTTAAATACATAGTATAGAAAAGGCTGAATAGGGGTAATCCCATTTCCACTTGATGTCTCATTTTCAGAAAAGTCTAAGGATCTCTTATGCTTGTTTTCCACAATGTACAGGTGCCATGAGTAATAGTGAACGAGTCGCTGCCTCATCGATGTGACAGACTCACTATAAAGATGAAAAATACAGCAGAACGTCTGATAATTGAAAAATGTTTAGGATCATAAGAGTAGCTTTTGGCATTGTCCAAATATTTTTCACAATGTGTGAGCCCCTGAAAGGGCTCCATATGTCTCATTATTTCTGTTCCAACGACTACTATTATGCAACACACCGCATGAAGACGTCTGTATTCTTCACCAAGATCTTCCAGCTTCAGCTTATTTACCCATAAAAATGTACAGTGTACATATGTTTGAGGACGGTGTCACAGGATACGTATAATGGCACCTTATAAAGGCATTTCACATTAGCTAATCTCAGAGAAGAATGATAAGCATTAGAAGATGCACAGAGTACTTCAGGAGAATGTGTGATTTAAAAATGAGTAGGATGATCTGGCTATGAAATTAATTTGCTAAAAGTGACATCAAATTATTTTTCATTAGTGAAGCTCAATTTATATTCCTGAGTATTCTTTCCGTGTTTCAAGTTTTTTTTCCCAACCCCCATCCTCCGGCATGCAAACGTTAGGGCTGCTCCGCAGAGAATAGATTTATCCTAATAAGCTAGTCAAAGATACAATGTTAACCTTTTTTAATTCATCTCTATTTATTGAAGCATTAATTGCCTTTGCTTAATTTCCCATGTTACTTCTCCGCTGCAGCTTTTTGGAATGAAGGCGATGGAAAGCATGAAAAGACAGTTTATCACCTGTAATATGCTTACACTGTAATTAAGCTCCAGCAGGATGATTTGGATGTGTGGATGATATCAGGCTGTGTTTAAGATTAAGGGGCAATATCGTATATTTTCTGAATATTGTGGCCTCCCACTCACCAGCTAATTCAGTTTTGAAATTAGATTCCCCAACTCTCCTTATATTAATCTTAGGCCTTCACTTCTAACCATGCTGGTTACTGATGACCTAAGGGATAACATGTATATTCTTAGAAGAATATTCTTAAGGGATACTATATACAGTGTGACCATTCAATCTTATTGATCTGGCTGTTCTGTAGTCCCTGACCCTTTTGACTTAGAGAGGCAGTACACGAGCATACTGTACTGCCTTTTTTACGGATGCTCTTTTTGACGGAAGATAGTGTGAGTACTGCATAAAGTGTGTCCGTAACGTCTGATGTCTCCATGCCCTAGGATAATACATGGCAGCATTGTTTCTGCGTCCGTTTAGCTTTTTCACGTCAATGTTATTTTTGTGTCCGTTGCTATATGTGTTGCCAGTTCGTGAACAAGTACGCAGGTGCTTTGTGTGGTGTATTTAATTGACTCCTTTATAAAGCTACGACAGACAGCAAACCGTGCGGTCAGACGGACGCAAAATGTTCAGAATCAACAAGCACTGAGCTCAGATTCTGGGGCTTCAGGACCTTTGGGAACTAGATCCCGCCAATGGCTTTTGACACTGAGAACCACTGTATTGCTTGAAGCATCCATTCCCCCTTTTGTCACGTGACATGCTGTTACAAGCAGCATATTCCATCCTGCTGGGTCCAAAAGGAGCCAGTACTGGATGAAGATATGTTTACTAATAATACTAGTTTCTGTTTAAGCAAGGAGACATTTTCTCAAGAGAATTGCTGCCTTACATTTATGCTCCCCACCTTCAGGTGTTCTCACTTCTCCATACTCATCTTATTAACTCCTTCACAGCCTACACATTTTCTTCTGCCTTCACTTGCTCCCTCTGGCTATCAACTTCACATTGTCCTACCCCTTGTCTCTTATAGCTCTGTGACCTTTAGATTGTAAATTTCCTGGTTCATTTGGTAGAACACATGTATAATTTTTCAGGAGTGTCCTGGGATGTATGGCCCAAAATGCGGACACCCCTTCGAAGGGTCCTAAGCTGATAGGCCAATGCTTAGAGATGGCCGGATCTGTTCCAAAAGGATACAAACTAGGCCTAGGTCTAAAAATGCACCGGTAATTAAAATGGCCAGATTTGGTACTTACAGTTACAAATATTTATATACGCCAACAAGTTCCATAGTGCAGTACAATGGGAGAGACAGAATAACAAATATACAGTTGTGTTCAAAATTATTCAACCCCCAATGCTGTAAAGGGTTTTAGGGAATTTAGTGTACATTTGTAATTGTATTCAGAATGAAATCCTACAAGGACTTTTTAAAGAATCATATGCAACTAAAATGACATCAATTGGTTTTGTAATACAGTAGTAAATGTTTCTTTTGTGAATTCTTCATTGACACAATTATTCAACCCCTTAAAGACTACCACTCTGAAGAACAGAGGTTCATTCAAGTGTTTTCAATCAGGTATTGAAAACACCTGTGGATGTCACGGAGCAGCAATAAAGCATAATAAGCACCAATTAGGCAGCTTTAAAATGACTGTGATACTCAGCTCCTTCTAGACATTTACTGGTGTGGTTACAAACATGGTGAAGTCAAGAGAATGGTCCAGGAAGACAAGAGAAGAGGTGATTACTCTTCACAGGAAGGGCAATGGCTATAAGAAGATTGCAAAGATGTTAAACATACCAAGAGAGACCATAGGAAGCATCATTCGCAAATTCAAGGCAAAGGGCACTGTTGAAACGCTACCTGGTCGTGGCAGAAAGAAGATGCTGACTTCGACTGCTGTGCGCTACCTGAAGCGTAGAGTGGAGAAAAGTCCCTGTGTGACTGCTGAGGAACTGAGAAAAGATTTGTCAGATGTGGGTACTGAAGTTTCAGCTCAGACAATACGGCGCACACTGCGTAATGAAGGCCTCCATGCCAGAACTCCCAGGCACACCCCCTTGCTGTCTCCAAAGAATAAGAAGAGTCGACTGCAGTATGCCAAAAGTCATGTGGACAAACCACAGAAGTTTTGGGATAGTGTTCTGTGGACTGATGAAACAAAATTAGAACTGTTTGGGCCCATGGATCAACGCTATGTTTGGAGGAGGAAGAACAAGGCCTATGAAGAAAAGAACACCTTGCCTACTGTAAAGCATGGCGGGGGGTCAATCATGCTTTGGGGCTGTTTTGCTTCTGCAGGTACAGGGAAGCTTCAGCGTGTGCAAGGTACCATGAATTCTCTTCAGTACCAGGAGATATTGGAATTACAATGTGATGCAGTCCGTCACAAACCTGAGGCTTGGGAGACGTTGGACCTTTCAACAGGACAATGATCCCAAGCATACCTCCAAGTCCACTAGAGCATGGTTGCAGATTAAAGGCTGGAACATTTTGGAGTGGCCATCGCAGTCACCTGACTTAAATCCGATTGAGAATCTCTCGTGGGACTTAAAGAAAGCAGTTGCAGTGCGCAAGCCTAAGAATGTGACTGAACTGGAGGCTTTTGCCCATGACGAATGGGCGAAGATACCCGTAGATTGCTGCAAGACACTTGTGTCAAGCTATGCTTCACGTTTAAAAGCTGTTATAACTGTAAAAGGATGTTGTACTAAGTACTAAGATTGAATGTCACTTGGGGGTTGAATAAAACTGATAATGATGTGAGCACAGAAAAGACATTTGTGGGTATTTCATTATAAATGTTATGTTATATTTGTCTGACCTACACGTGCCTCTTTGATTTAATTGTAAGCAAGATGACTGAATGATCAAAATCAATGTCAAGCTGGCCAAAACACTCAATTTCAGTGGGGGTTGAATAATTTTGAACACAACTGTACATACATGGTACACATACACAGAACAGTTGGAGAGAGGACCCTGCTCGAGAGCTTACAAAAGTTAAGCTAAGGATTAATGGTAAACATAAGCTGGTCCTTGAGATGGTCATAGTTGATATACAGCAAGGTAATGACAGACTAAGGTTACAGTAGCAAGGTGGGGATAAACCAGGAATACAGAGTCAAAAACCATAGGTGGGTTCGGTACACAGGGTTGCAGTAACAAGGCAAGTGTTAACCAGAATACAGAGTCAAACAACAATAGGCAGGTTCAGTACACAGTATTTCAATAACAGGGCAGGGGTTAACAACGCAAAAAATCAATGAAGCTTGTAGGCTAAGATAATCACCGATTTGGGAAGTGCCTGTTGAAAAGTTTTAAACATGGCTCACACCGTTCATTGGTTGCCGTGGCGCACATACCCAGAGGAAGACGGCCGAGGAGCTGTGATGGAAATCACTGAGGCACTCCTTGGCCGGCATAAGGGGGAGTAGCGATCTCGAGGCATGCACGAAGCGCTATTTGGTCTAGATTGTTCTCTTCTCCTGCCAATTCTCCTGATTTTCAACTTTCTCTGAATAACCCTGACAATGTTCTTATTTTATTGCTTGACTATCACACATCTTTCCTGAATGGTTTATGGCTGATTAAGGACATATTGTCTAGTAAGATACATAAAACAGCCTGAATATCTATGGTCTTGACCATATTAACAAAACAGGCCCTTGAAATTACCGGCCGGGTGGAGTAGAGGTAATGTCACCGCTCTGCATGGAGAGAGCCTGTGGAGTCATGGGTTCGATCCCAGCGAGCAACCTCTCCAGTAAGTGTCCTTGGCAAGACACCTAACGGTACTGACTCGCCACCCAGGACATACTTGAAAACAAGAGAAATCTTAATGTATCCTTCCTGGTAAAATCCTTTCTCAAAAAAAAATTACCCAGCACTCTGTAAATTCTGCAGGATCGGATGTGATTGAGTTTATCACTAGTTTCTACTCACTTACCTTTTGATATGTGGATCAAGTTCTTCTTCACATATTGATCACTGAATGCTGCCTTGGTACCTTGGATGGACTGTCATTGTCGGATAGATAGTAAAGTGATGTATGCCATTTACTTAATAAATCCTTTCCACTGTGCATTCACTTCCATGTTAATAAAAGTTCTTAAATGGTTCATATACTGTTTCTGATTTCATCATGAAATAATTCAGAAGCAGAATTTTGTTTTGCTTGGAAGTGAACATGCCAATACATGACTTGTACAGATAGAAGTTCAGCATTCAGATGCAGAAACCAAGTAAACGGCTTTGAACATCATGCAGGATTAATGTGAAACGGTCTCTCAGAAGTACAGCCAGAGACTTGTGAGCTAATGGCCTGTGACTGGGGAGCGATGAGTAATTAGCCATTTCAAGTCAAGAGTAAAATATGATCTGCTGTTGCAGATTTGTCAATGGAGTATTTAACTCAAGCGGGAAAGCTTCTAAATGTGTAGAGAAAGGGTGAAGAATGGTGTGGAGGTCTAGAAGAAGAAATCATTGGACTCCTTAATGGTCACTGCTGAGACAAAATGTATTACCTACCCTTTTTAACCTTCTACTCACTGGCAGTACTAAGCATTTTATCATTTCAAGCCCAGGGGACACCATACTGTATACTGCACGCGTCCTCTGTCACTTAACCTTTTGGATTCATTCATTAAATATCCTTTTGTGAGTTGCCAGATGAAAAGAATTTGCAATTGAATTACACCTGGCATGAATATAAAGGGTACAACAATCCGTCAGTCATGATATCTGAACCTCATTTGGAGTTTATAATGTATAATCACTCGCATACACACTCATTTAAGAATTACCTGCTATTGCCAAATTTGCTTGGCCTGTTACGTAGAAAATGAATGTTTAATATCAGTCCTTTATGCTATTGTTATTAAGTATAATGAATCACTACCATCAAAAGACCTTGCAGAATGTTTCTGTTATTTTAATGTAGTCTCGCTGGACTATAGTATATAGATTCTTCAGGTTTTTTCTTAAAAAGACCCCAAAAGTTCACAGAATTTCTAATACATATATATTTGTAGTCGCGGAAAAAGCTATAGTTGCATAAAGGTAGGGAAGGTTTCTAATGGGATAAAGTCGGGTGAGGTGTGCCAGAACCGGCAGTCAGGTTTGGTATGTAGAGAAAATGAGGTCCTACCATTGTTTGAGAAGAGAAGGGAGGGGTGCCATAAACAAAGCCTTGAGGATAGGGGACTGGAAAAATGCCGGTAAACCCCTCCCACAACTTCAGGTTTCCTTCTTTCTATATTAACACTGTATATATATATATTTATTATACAGGATAACTGAGTAGCTCTTTAAAAATTTGTCAGCTTATTTATTGTTTTCAAAAAAAAATTTAGGCCCTTTTCTGATCCCTCCTGACAAATGAGCCAGTAAGTTTTCCGGCCACGCTATTTAAGGGCTGGAGCTGCTATTTTAGTCGATCTGTAAACTTTGCCAGGAGCTCTACTTTAATGGCTACGTACTTAGATAATGCTTCCTATACAAAACATAATCCAACGGCCAGTTGGAAAATAATGAGCTATATCCTGGTAGCTCGCTATGCTTGGCTCAAGACGTAATAAAAAAAAGTCACCTGCTCAGGGTTTCACATGTTAAGTCATTCTGCTTTCGCAATGTCACTTAACACTGTGAAATAAATGTGCCAAAATATTCACAGAATTCTATGAATGCGATAAACAGCCAGAGAATCATGAGAGGTGTAGTTCAGAAACATCTAGGGGGCCAGAGTTTGAGATCCCTGCTGTTACAGTGTGTTGTAGACTCAGTAGACCTCAATGCGACTGGCAAAATAGATTTGGCTAAAGGCTGAGTAGTGTTAGGTAGGCATCTCTTGAATGAAAATGATATAAGATGCTATCTGTTAGACATGTGCATTTTGTTTCGAATCAAAATTCGGTCGAAAATTTTCATTTTTGTTTTCAGAAGCAATTACGAAATACAGAAATTGGCTGCTCAAAATTCCGTATCGGTTCGAAATAACAAATTGCGATACCAGCGAAAAATCGGAAAAATGATCAGAAACGAAAAAAAAGGAACAAAAATGTCCCAAAACGGAATGAAATGATCTAAAATGAATAAAAACAGGGATTTTTTTTTTACATTGAAACCTGTAGGGTTTGCCTGATTAAACCTGTCGAATGAAACACCGAAAATCAGGGTTAGAATTTGGGGTTAGCTGCTAGGGTTAGAAATTAGGGTTAAAATTTAGTAGCAAGATTTGGTTAGTGAGTGAATGTGAGGAGTGAAGGAGAGATTAGAGTCGACACTGAGGCAAGGAGCCCAAGAGGTAGAAGTAATGCTGGCACCATTCACCTGAAGGAAAATAGGTACAGAATGTTGGTTTTAGGCTAGGGTCAGACGAGCGCAGTATTAACGTGCGTTTAGCCACACTTAATCACGGCCGTGCTAGCAGCAAATGACGTCTAATGCCGGGCAGCATACGAAGAACGGCCGCACGAAAGTGCGGCCGCGCAACGCAAGTGGCAAACAAACGCATTTTTTCGAGAACTTCAAACCGCTAGTACTGACGTACAGAGTGCGCTGTGTCCGCTAGTGGCATGTGTGCGTGATTAGGAGAGGTCAGACGCTGCTAATGTCCGGCCAACATCACGTCCAGACGCAAAAAGTGTTTTATTGATGATCCGTACAAAATCACGGACAAAAATTCGCATCGTATGACCACTATCGCGTATTCCGTGAAAAAATACGTCCATTCATTCGAACGCACTTTTTCACGGACAACGCGAAAAATGCGCTCGTCTGACCCTAGCCTTAGAGGGAAGGAAGACGAGAAATTCAGTTTTGGAGAGGTTAAGCTTTAGGAAATGGGAGTTCATCCAGTCGGAGGCAGCCGACAGGCAGGCTATAACAGTCCAGAAAGATCGGGAGAGGAAAGGTAGATTTGGGTATCGTCAATATATAGGTGATATTGGAGTCCATAGGAAGAAACAAGGTTGCCCTGAGAGGTATAGATCTAGAAGAGTAGGGGACCCAGAATAGTGCCTTGAGGTACCCCCAACTGAAAGAGGAAGTTGGGGTGAAGAGACACCAGCGAAGGAGACACTGAAGGAGCGAAGAGAAGGATAGGAAGAGAGTCAGGAGAGTGCGGTGTCACTGAGGCCAAGTTGACGCAGTGTGAGGATCAGGAGAGGGTGGTCAACATTGTCAAATACAGCAGAAAGGTCAAGAAGAATAAGCAGGGAGAAGTGACTTTTGGTTTTAGCAACAACTAAATCATTAGTCACTTTGGTCAGAGCAGTCTCATTGGAATACTGGGAGCGAAAGCCGGATGGGTGGGGAATGGGGATCAAGTAGAGAGCAGCGAGGAAACCGGTGAGCTGTTTATAGACCAGGTGTTCTAAGATTTTGGAGGCAAATGGGAGCAGAGAGATGGGACGGTAGTTCAAAAGGGAGGTGGGATCAAGAGATGGCTTCTGTAGAATGGGGATGCTCAGAGCACATTTGAGCGCAAAAAGGAAGAGTCCAGAGGAGAGGGATAGGTTGAAAATATGAGTCAAAGCTGGGACAATGACTGGTAGGACAGACCAAATAAGATGCGAGGGAATGATTTCAAGTGGGCAGGTGGTCAAGCAGGAGGACATGAGAACTGCTGAGACGTCCTCCTCAAAACTGGATAAAAGGAAGACCTAGTAGGGGCCTAAGAGGGGACAGGGAGTGACGGAGTAAATGGAGTGGTTAATGGAGGTGGGAAGTGAAGAGATTTCTAGTCTAGGTTTAGTAATCTTATTGGTAAAGTAGTCAGCAAAGCTGACGGTTGTTAGGTCTGTGGAAGTGGGGCACATTAGAAGATTGAAGTATGAAACAGACATCTAGAATCATGAGAAAAGGTGGAGATAAGGGATGGGAAATAAGATTGTTTAGCGATAGATAGAGGGAAACTGTAGGAACTGAGCAGAAATTCGTAGTGCAGGAAGTCAGCCAAAGTGCGAAACGTCCTCCAACCACGTTCAGCTGCCCTAGAACACCACCAAAGATAGCAGGTATATTTAGTGTGCCACAGTTGGCGGTTAGGCCTGCATGTAGGATGGAGAGAGGTAAGAGCGAGTTCCTCAAGTGAAGTGGATAGGGCAGAGTTGTAGATATCAGTGGCTTTGTCAGTGAAGTTGAATGTTGAGACCGGAAGGAGAAGAGGATGGATAGCGGTGGAGAGTAGCTCAGGGCACCAGGTAGAAGAGATGTGGGGGTAGAAGCAAGAGTCTGGGTTGGCAGCAGGAGAAGATCTCAGGAGAGGAGGTGGTGATCGTAAAGGGGGAAAGGTGTGTTGGAAAGTTAGAAATAGCACAGAGGCTGGAGAAAATAAGGTCCAGGATGTTCCCAGCTTGGTGGGTAGGATAGTTGGACCACTGTGTAAGGCCCAAGGAGGAGGTGATAGAGAGCAACCTGGAAATGAGGGGGTTGGAGAAAGAGTCGATGGGACTGCTAAAATCTCCAAGGATGAGAGATGGAATGTCAGATGTGAGAAAGTGAGGGAGCCAAGCTGAGAAATGTTCCAAAAAGGGAATAGGAGAACCAGGGGGGCAGTATATTAGAACAACATGTAGGGGTGTAGGGCGGAAGAGGTGGACAGCATGAACTTTGAAGGTGGTGAATAGGAGGGTAATGGAGAAAAAGGCTAGAAAGTGCAGGTTAGGGAGAGTAAAAGTCCCACGCCCCCATCCTTGCCCTCCCCAGAACTAGGTGAGTGGGACAGTTGGAGACCGCTGTAGGAAAGCGAGGCTGGGGTAGCAGTGTCGGACGGATGAAAACCAGGTTTCTGTGAGAACTAGGAGAAGGAGGGAACGAGAAATAGAAAGGTCATGAATGAAGGAAGATTTGGTGAGGCCGCAAGCAGAGAGGGAATTCCAGAGAGGGCTTGTTGTTTTGTTAACAGGTTCTATACAAATTACAGGAGGCGTTAATTTGCAGTAAGAAGTTACCAAAGCTTGCGACTGAGTCAGATTAGCCCCTTGAGCCATTACATTGATGACTAGAGCTGTTAAGTGTAGTAACTGGGTTGGAATTGGGTCTGCATATAGGTCAGGAGGGAGAAGAACACAGACTTGTATCTTAAATAGTAATAAGTGGCTAAAAGCAGGAAATGCGGAATGGATGTAAATTAGGAAAATGTTGAATTGATTTAGGTAAAGGTAAACACCAGCATGTCCATTTAAAAGTAAGGGCTGCAAACGGCTGAGCAATTTAATTATTTTTGTTTGTAATGCTTTTCTGCTTTAGAGTAACCTGCTATTTAATTTTCCCCTTCTCCCCTACTGATAACACTATTAGACAACAGCCAGATTATTAATCTTAATTTAGATAAAACTTTTTTAAATTTTTAAACAAATCTCTCCTCTCTTTCCAATGTGTCTTTTTGTTAAACGAATTTCTACCCAATTATACAAATTTCACTAATAACAGAAAGAGTTTGGGAATCAGACAACATTCTTTAAGGTTTTCTAAAATATGCATAGGAAAATTGCACTCTCCCTCTGTTTTGGTAAGATATGCAAATCCACAGGAAAGTTTGAGCGTGCTGGCCTTTTGAGTGTCAAAAAGAAAACGAGCGCCTTTTAGGGTCATTGAGTTTGGTAGCGAAGAGAACACAACTATGAGAGCAGCATCTCTAACCTGTCGTACAAAGTCACTTTGAGTGGCATCTTCAAAACCTAAGCTGGGAGGTGAAGAGAACCCGGCAGACAGGCTGTCAGTCTACACACAGTGACCTGAGCTTCACAATACTCCGTCTCACCTTCCCGTTGAGAAAGACGTAGATTTGTCAAAATTCTGGACAGGTCTAAGGACCGGCTTAGGTTTTTTTTCAAGTGTTTCTTGTAAGTGTAACATTAACAACACACAAATATTGTCAGCACTAAACATAGTGTATCTGATTATCATGGTGTCAGAAAAAATGACATTAAAATGTCTGTATGGAGTATTCCGCCACCCTCTTCTACAATTTTCATTTAATTTGAGCTTCATTGGCATTTTAACCGCTTCATTAGAGGACCGTTACATGCTAATGGCCAAACGGCCATAACGGCATAGGCAATAGATGAAACATTGTTTTACTCGTTGATCTGTGCCTTCACACCAATATGTGTCAGCCTTTGCCCCAGCATATGTTAAACTACAACACCCATTATCTTTTTATGAACGATGTAGCCCAGTAAAATCAGTGGACTGATATAGGGCACATCTGCAAGAAGAACTCAAAGGATGAGCACTAGAGCGTGACAGGGCCTTTTTAATTTAAAGGAGTATATTTTGAGGTGTTTTTCCTCGATCTGGGCAGACAAAAACTGAAGAATAATTAGCGATTCACTTAGTTAAACTATCCGCTTTAAAGAAAGCATGTATATGTAATTATTCTCCTAATATGTGTGAATACTTATCTATCTACAATTTGCACTTGTTAGCAGATACCGGAGAAGTCAGATTGTTATTCATATTAATTTCATCCAGGCAAATAACAAATTACAAATTGGTGTTTTGCAAGCCTGTACCAATTATTTATCATATCCATATTGTATTTTTTGCATTTTGCACATTTCTCCACACCACCATAATTATTCATACACAATGATTTAGGTTGTGTGAGAGAAAGCAATATATGCCTTAATATAAATAAAGAAATGACAGTTCCGCTTGACTGCCAGCTGATCCCAGATTCTTTCCCGGCTGTTTTAAATGCAGAAATTGCTTTAAATTACATCCCTGCATGCTTTACAATTTATCCAACATTGACACCTAAGAAGAGAGTTGATAAATTATGGCTTCATAGACTTTCAGAATGAGAAAAAGACGTGTTGGTTTTTTTTCTCCACTGTGGGTTTCTCCAGTTACATGCTCAAAGTTGTTTCGGCTTGAATCAGCCCTTGTGTAAGTTTACATTGAATGCTCTGTTTCCCAGTGCCTAGAACAACCACTAGGTAGAACACCATAACCACAGGTTTAACTAATAGGGTTATTCAGAGAGAGGTGAATCTCAGGAGAATGGCTGGAGAAGTGAAAATTCTAGGTCAAAATAGCCAAACCAGAAAAATTCTCCCATTTATCTCACTTTCCAAAATGGCTATTTGGTCTAGATTGTTCTCGTCTCCTGCCATTCTCCTGGTTTTCACCTCTCTCTCTGAATAACCTTGTTGGTGATCAAGTAACATGCAACACTACCTGCTAGCTCATTCTTCTCTTCTGGAGATGGTATTTTGCATACAAGTACCATTTCCTAAATTTTGGTGTTAAGTGATTTTGCATAATCACACTCCCCTCCAAATCCCTTATTTATAATTACATTTCATCCCATGGGGAGGAGTGCATCACAAACCACTGCCTCTTCTCAATTGGAGCAGCAAGAGACCAGAAACAAATAGATTCCAATCTCTCTACATGATTCTTCCAGGACTCCTGAGCGATCACGCAGTTCCGAGCTTGCACAGAGCTCGTGCAGGGCTCCATGGAGTCCACAAAACTCCAGGAACCATTACCAGTGACAGAGCACAGCACCTCTACAAGTATTACTTTGTGATACACTTCCTTCCGGGATATTTGCTAATAAAGAGCCGCCCTTGGAAAAGGCACACTTTTTTTTGAGTGAGGCGGTGATGAATTTGAGGAAGCTGTCAGGGAGTCAGCGAAACGGTTATTATCTTCCATGTCCGGTTCAGTGCAATATTGTTATTTTATTATTTTACATTTTATTAGTTACCTTTTATTTTATTGTTATTTATTACCCATTTATCAATTTAGAAATAAATTAGTTCATCTATTTTTTTTATTATGTACACTGGGCATTGTTTTTAGTAACAACCCACTTCAAACACTGGACACTGACGTGCTAGATACAACCCTGGAGAGTGTCCTATGCGCACAAGCTTGAGCTTGACCCCCTATAGGCTCTACCTATGGTGAGTTTTTTATATCCACCACTTATTTGTTATATGAAACCTGTGCACATGTAGCACATGTATGCAGCCTCTTATGTCTCCTTGAGGGATCACTGGAGCAGGACTTCAAAAGGGCTGTGCTTGCCCAATTGGCAAAGGCATACCATACAGAGCCGATATCAGAGGCTCTGCATCACGTGAGTGAGCATTTCTATGGTTCTATTTTGGTTTTTTGCATATATAGACAGTACTGCACTAGGTTTTATTCTCTTTGTCTCTCATGAAGTTATCTGAAGGAACATCGAGATCCACTGTAACGATAATATAAGTATACATATTTTTTTGTACTATACCGCAAGGTGTTTGTCACCACACACACTTTAGGGTCTATTCACTTAAAGGTGAAACTCTGGAGAACTTTTGGAGAAGTGAAAATTCTAGGTCAAAATAGCCAAACCAGAAAAATTCTCCCATTTATCTCAATTTCCAAGTCGGCTATTTTGACCAAGAATTTTCACTTCTCCTGCCAGTTCTCCAGAGTTTCATCTTTTAGTGAATAGACCTGTGTGTATATCAAATGTATTTTATTGCATTTAAGTGAAGCTATATTTTAAGCAGATTTGTTTACTTACTGTCTCCCTTTTAGCACCAGAGTTGGAACTTTAGTTTCATATAAGTGCCTGATTTTTAGCTAGAGATCTACAATTTTTTACCACGGGAATAAGAAATCTAGACCCCCACCCCCGTGTTTACTTCTAATAGTCTGTTAGAAAAATCACAACTTTTAGGTTCCCTGTGATATGTCTCACATTATAATGTACCACTGTAAATAAATTTGCAATGTGTGCCAAAGTAATTACACGTATGCTGTGATCTAATATTGTAATTTTTTCCTACTTGGTTTTATTATTATTATTATTCTTTATTTATATAGCGCCAGCATATGCAGCGCTGTACAATGGGCACAATATAGACAGGGTTGCAATGCATTGAACAGCAATTGACAAAACGGTACAATAGGAAACGAGGGCCCTATTCCCGCCAGAACTCACGATCTAGAAGGGTTGGGGGCGGAAACAGGAGGAGAGGACTGCAAGGTGGGAATGGTGGACTGTTTGCGTCAGTGAGTCGAGTGGTAGGCTTCCCTAAACAGGAATGTCTTAAGGGAGTGGTTGATGGAAGGGAGACTAGGAGAAAGTCTGAACGTACGAGGGAGAGCGTTCCAGAGGATGGGGGCTGCGCGTGAGAAATCCTGCAGTCTATCATGGGAAGAGGTGATGCGGGGAGAAGCTAGGCGCAGGTCACTGGTTTATGCTCCACTACATAATAACTACCTTTAATAAAAAGCCTGCTTGAATTCCTAGCGGTTGTTTTATCTAAGAGATAAAAAGATAATATTGTATTCAATTTGCTTATAAACATTGACACAGCCAATTCAGAAAACTAGCTTTTCACAATTCCTCTGAATTCCATAACTGTAACTACAGATTGACTTTATGTCCGGCAGGCTGGAAATCCACCAATACTTTTCACATCCCATTATGGCTACTTCCTTTTTAGATTCTTTGTCCATAATCACCACCTAACGACTGTGAAATGTCATCCATATTAATTTACTTAAAGGGCACATGAAGAAATGTAATAAATTAATGGATGCTTGTCATATACCCAAAGCAGGCAAGCAAGGTAAATTCCAGAGTAAGGGTAGAATATTGGCCTCAGCAGCCAAGCTATAAAATTAATGCTTTTGATCATATTGACATTTCCATTATTCATCAGCAGGCTGGTATATTCCTAGGCTCGTTAGGAATTATTTGTAATAACATATTAGCTTGACGGTTTTCTTGCTGTACATTTCATTGTTGTGTTCTTTAGATTAATTCAGAATAATGTCACTTTTGATGAAGGTCACCTGTTTCTTTTGGCTTTTCCATTTCACGTTGATTACTAATGGCCTGTTGTTTCACTGTTTTTGTTGTTTGTTTGTTTTTTTCATCTTTTTTTAAGGCATTTGCGTTAACTTTGGATGGAATCCTTTACAATTAATCATTTGGGCGCTATTCACAAGTCCTACATTTCATACAGTCCTGAAGTTTAACAAAAATAAACACAATATTAATAGCTTTCTATGTCAACAGAGTTAATATGAAACTATTAGGTCAAGGAATTCTGGAGGGATGGGCTGCTTTAATTAACCGGCAAAACATGCATTTGTTGAAAACTCAGGGCCCTATTAAAAACTTGGCGCTAAAACAGGGACAATACCGGGAAAACCTTTAGATTTCCACTTGGCATCCTCGTTTTAGAGGGCATATTACAGGGCAGGCGTTAATTCAGCAGCCTGTCCCATAATGCAGCGCTAGGCTGCCGGATACTCGTGGCAGTGCTAATAACCACTACAAGTATCACCTCCTGGAGTCCAGAGGACTCCATGGAGAATTGTGCTGCCGAGCTACGAGCCCTGCGCGATCTCGCTTTGTAATCCTAACGCTAATTACTAGTGGTGCACGAAATGGAAATTTCTGGCCGATATTGAAACTGAAAATTCGGGATCGATTCAGCCAAAAAACGATACCGAAAATCAGACATGAGAACCTGGAGACTGGGCCGAGCCGGGGACTCGCCTGCCCCCGAAGGCCGGCCTCCAGGCTCAGGCGAGCCCCCAGCATCTGACGGAGAGCGGGAACCGGCTGCCGGAGGACTGTCACCACAGGACTGCCACCGGTGAGTATGATGCCTACACATATTCACCTACATCGGCCCTGAGCTCCTGCAGCGGTGGCAGACCTCCTGCATCCAGTGTCCGCTCTCTGTGTCAGTCGCCAGGATGATGTCACAGAAGCCTTTGACCCAGGGTCAAAGGCTTCCATGACATCATCCCGGCGACCGACGGAGAGAGGACACTGGATGCAGGAGGACTGCCACCGCTGGAGGAGCTCAGGGCCGATGTAGGTGAGTATGTGCAACGCTCTCACCCCCCAAACAAGAACCGTCACCTGGGCTTGGAGGTCCCTGCTCGGCCGGCCTTGAGACTCATGTGTGGCCCCTTCTCGGCTGGGCCTCCAGGCCGAGCTGGGGACTCGCCTGAGCTTGGAAGCCGGCCATGCAGGCAGCTCGGCCGGCCTCCAGGTTCAGGCGAGCCCCCGGTAATTTCGGTACATCCCTACTAATTGCTGATTGCGTTCCCCATGTTAAGCATTGGGAGCGCACAGTACAGTAAGCTCGCTCAAGCACCATTGCACTAATGGATTTTTCAACCTGTTAGGGCAGTGTCAGATGAGCGCACTAGATGTGCCCGTACTGATGTGGCATCTGGCGCCCGTCGCAGCATTGCAACGCTGTGACAGGGCTGGCCAGAAGCTGTTGAGCGTGCAGGAATTGTGCGCACAACAGCGGCCATGCTGTGTCCGTGCAGCAGGCCTCTCCATCAAAGCGCTAGGACACGCATTGACGGGATTGCAAAGCGTGATCCTCCATAGGAGGATCGAGCCTTGCAGCACTGACCACACTAACTGCGCTCAGCGAGGTGGCCAGATGGGCGTCGAGTGGAAGGAACGTCCACTCTCACGGACGTTCCTTCCGCTCTTCAAAACGCTCGTCTGACACTGGTCTTAGAGTTTGGAATGTAATATGGGGGCATGCGTTAAGGGCGCTAACGCTAGCGTCAAGAATATAATAGTGCGTTCAGTGTTGTGTCTTCCATTAGGGCGGATTGGGATAAAATTGAGTGCCCTGAAGCAAATGGCATACAATGGAATGTTGTTCCAAATATCAATCTGAGAATAAAGGATATGTGGAGTTGTGTCCTTCAAGACCATAGCTTGGCTTGAAAGCATCAGAAACATACTGTAGCTGAGATTGAGAAGCCTATGATACTGTGACAATAAGGTTATTTCTGTAGGATAACTTAATATGCAAGAAATAATTGTACTGGTAATGCAAGTGAAAAATGGTTTCTTTATTTTTTAGTTTAGTATTTTTTTGTTTTATTAAGAGGTAAGGAATTTAGAATACCACAATACAAAAAGAAAATGGCTCGATCCTCATTTTCCTACAGAGCACCGCAGTTATGGAATAACCTCCCAGATGCCATCAAATCTTCCCCCAGTCTAAAGTCACTTAAGAGCTCCCTATTAACATACCTCAATACAGAATGCACCTGTACACATGTAACATAGGGACTATATTTCCTACATATTTATTTTCTGTTAATCTGTATATTTGTTTTGTGTTAATTTCTTGCATTTTACTACTTTATATTTCTGTAACCATGTTCTTGAACCCAGGACATACTTGAAAACGAGAGAAATCTCAATGTATCCTTCCTGGTAAAATCCTTTATAAATAAATAAAAACAAATAAATAGAAAGAGGCAGGCAAATATTCCCCACCTGACGGGGGGGTCCATTTCTGATGTCATTGCGGCCATGCGACCAGGCAGTGTCTAGGTTTATTACTTGATGGATACATATCTTTTTTCAGCCCTACGTAACCGTGTACTTACAACAGAGAACCAATGAATGTGACATATTGCTTTTCAAGGAAAAAAGGCCGAAATAAAGAGTAGTATTGGATGCTTTTTTAATTTCAAGTATTAGCTGCAGCTAATCCAAAATATTTTTTAGCCCATTATTCCGCCGGCATGTGTATTCAGCTTCATTATAATTAATAGTTTTAAGATAAAATGTCTCTAGACTAAATTAAAACGTGTAAGTTCGAAAATAGATTAAATTAGCTGCAATAACCTAAGCACACAATGCACATGCTTGAAAAACACTGAGCAGTGAAACATTACATTCCGGTCTCCTGTTAATTGAAATTAGTAATAAGAGTTAGAGATCACAAGCTTTAAGTTCCATTTATTCCATTCAATGTGCTTTCTCATTAGATATCTGTTAAACTTTGCAACATTAAATATTGTATCTCTTATTAAAAAAGTAACCGCTATATTATTGGATAGTATTATATGTAAAAAAATAAATAAACTTTATTAATAATATTTATTTTTATTTCGTTCAGTATAATAAATACTTTAAATGCGCATAAGTCACAAGGGAAATGCAAATATTAGGCCAACATATCCATGTTGGAATATGTGCAGGCAAAGAAAACCCATATGTCCAAGTTGGAAGAAGGAACTGCAAATGACCGGTGAATATCTTTAGTGAATTAATGTGGAGATCTCCATTGATCTCGGCTAGAAACATCAGTAAAAGCAACACTATGGGGGTTATTCAGAGAGCGCCGAAATGTCACCAACATTTTGGTGCTCTCTCGTTCCCCGCACTTCCATGCACTTCGGGGAGTCAAAGTTCCCCACCCTGTGGTGAATTCAGCATTCACCGCAGGGTCCCCGTAGTGCAGGGAAAACTTGCTGCAAACCCGCTGCAATCCAGCCGGAACCGCTGCAAAAAACACGCTAGAAAAAGCCACCGAGCCGCTAATCACAGCATAGACCAGCCACCGGAAAAAGCCGACAAGCTGGCGAACAGGGTAAAAAAAAAAATACGATTGAAAGTGTCAAAATCAAACGCTGTTTGCAAAAAAAAACGAATGAACGAAAATGCCTGGAATTTACATATAAGATCCAATGAATGATAATAAAAAGGTCTGTTACAGAAAAAAGAAAAACGCTTGTAAAAGAAAAACTGAAAAAAGTTTGCTGAAAAAAATCCCATAAAGATCCTAAAAAAAATCTATAAATAAAGAGA
This sequence comes from Leptobrachium leishanense, assembly GCA_009667805.1. Taxonomy (NCBI): domain Eukaryota; kingdom Metazoa; phylum Chordata; class Amphibia; order Anura; family Megophryidae; genus Leptobrachium; species Leptobrachium leishanense. The sequence continues at coordinate 133,560,617 of CM019063.1, read as the reverse complement.
CTCTTTACTGCAGATTAAAATAATAAATGGTTTATTAGATATTGAATTAAAACGGGAATATTTTTAACATTGAAGCCTACGGGGTTCGCCTGAATAAACCTGTCGAATCCACCGAACAGCGGGGCACTTCGGCAACTTTTCACTGCTGTTCGGTGTTCTCAGAATAGATTAACCATTGCTTCTCTATGGAGATTTCACTGCCTTCGAAACAGGCACCGTTCTTGCTGGCAGTTTGCCAAAATTTGGCGAACTGCCTGCTTTCTGAATAGCCGAAAGGATCAGGATCTCCACTTGGCAGCTAGGGGGTTAACTGGCCCACTGACATCACCGCACATATGGCGACGATGTCAGTGGGTGGGGGTGACGCGGAGGCTTGGCTGACATCCACAATGTTAGTCACTTCTGGGTTTGAATTGTGATTCGGCACCTAAGGGGTTAAAGAGAGGCTCCACTGAAAAAGGCAGACTCTGCCCTCTTCAGCGGTGCCACTCTTTTTTACCTACGTGGAGCCGTTTGGGAGGGAGAGGGCTCCCCCTCCCCTTTCACATTCCCCACTGAAGGTGCCAGAGAGGTGAGTAGGTTAAAGGACCATGACGTCCTTGGTCCTTAAGGGGAATTTTCCCCAGGACGTACCATGTATGTCAGTGGTCCTTAAGGGGTTAAATCGAGTCCTATGTTGGCAATTCCCAAAACCATGAGTTCACTGTAGGTTTACCGTGCTTGATCTGCTGCGGACACATGGGCGCACTGAGTGCGTCTCTGTGACTGCATTTGCATCCGGTGCAGCTTTGTGAAGGCTGGACGGAGAGGGCCACACGGTCTAGCGTACGCACAAATTGTGCACGCTACCACCCTCCCCATCAAAAAGCTACGATGGACGCTGATGGGACTACATAGCGCGATCCTCCATAGGAGGATCTTGTTGTGTAGCGCTGACCACACTAACTGCGCTCAGTGAGGTGGCCACACGGGCATCAGAGTGGAAGGAACGTACACTCTCACGGACGTTCCTTCCACTCTGAAAATGCTCGTGTGCACGCAGCCTAAGAATTAACAGAGTACAACCACTGTTCTTTCAACGAAAGGACAGTGATTGTAGCGTTACTCCTGTAATGTTAATTGGCCCGTATTGTCTCAAACATAAGTAGCATTGCTCCCTTTTTATGTGGCTTTTTATTATTAATTGGCCTCTATTATTTTTAAAACCTAATACCAGCAACTCCACAGAAGAAACACGAGATTCTTTTTCACCATTCGGCAGACTTCTCCCACTTAAAAAAATGAGGAAGATTATAAAGATAAAAAGGGAATAAAATGATTGAATAGAGAAGAAAAAAAACATTTTATAACTTTTTTAAAAAAAAAAAGAAATCCCATTACCAGATTTACATGTCTATTCCTCTTCTTTACAATTAAGGATGATGATCAAAAGCTAAAGAAAATGATATCTTTCATACAGTCCAGCAGTTGGCCATTTCTAAAGATTTCTGACTGCAAAAGGGAGGGTCTTGACGGCAGGAGGCACTTTGGTAATTAATTGTGGTTCCTTTTGATAACAGCGGTCCCCAGAAGGGATGAAGTATAAAATATCACGCTGCTCGGTTATCTTCTCATGTCACCCAATAGATTGAATATGTCTTTTCTGCATTGATGAGCCCATATTTCACTCATCACCTACAAACTCTGGGAAGAACCTGTGTGAACAGCGAGAGCAAGGCTGACTTGGCAAATAAATCACGGAATATCAATAGGCTTTTAGGCTAGGGTCAAACGAAAGCATTTTTACACGCGAACGTAAAAAAAAGTGCATCCGAACGCATTGATGTATTTTTTCACGGAATATGCGAAAACGGTCATACGATGCGCATTTTCGTGCGTGATGTTTTACGAATCCAAACCAGGAAACTTTTTGCGTCTGGACGTTATGTTGACCGGACACAAGCAGGGTCTGACGTCTCCAAATCACACACACACGCCGCTAGCGGGCGCAGCGCACTCTGTACGTCCGTACTAGCGGTTCTGCGTTCTCGAAAAAATGTGTTCAAATTCCACTTGCGTTGCGCGGCCGGACTTTCGTGCGACCGTACTTCGTATATTGGCTGTCATTGCCCGTCATTTGCTGCTAGTGCGGCCGTGATTAAGTGCGCCAGAACGCACGTTAAAAATGCGCTGGTCTGATCCCAGCCTTAACCCTCGTAAGGTTAGAGAATGATTCAGGCCTTGATTCTGGTCCTTTGTTCTTCAGACATGGATAATAGTAATAAAATCTTAACTGGAAATACCAAAACAAGGAAAAACTGAGAAGGTTTGTGTGGGAAATGTGAGGAAAATGTAAATTAGATAAGCCCGGAAATATATTTGAGAAATGGAAAATATTTGAGTCGGAAATTAGATTCCACACTTTATTATAAAGAAGGCTATAGGGCCTTCTTCACTTAGGGATGCTTCTAAATTCCATGATAATAATGATTCATATGAAACCCTGAAAAATTATTTACATATTCTTTAAGTTCCTAAGTAAGGCTAGGGTCAGACGAACGCATTTTTCACGTCGTCCGTGAAAAAGTTCGGTCGAACGAACGTACGTATTTTCCCCCGGAATACGCGATAGCGGTCATACGATGCCCCTTTTCGTCCGTGATTTTGTACGGATCATCAATAAAACACTTTTTGAGTCTGGACGTTATGTTGGCCGGACACAAGCAGGGTCTGACGTCTCCAAATCACACACACACACCGCTAGCGGGCGCAGCGCACTCTGTACGTCCGTACTAGCGGTTCTGCGTTCTCGAAAAAATGTGTTCAAATTCCACTTGCGTTGCGCGGCCGGACTTTCGTGCGACCGTACTTCGTATATTGGCTGTCATTGCCTGTCATTTGCTGCTAGTGCGGCCGTGATTAAGTGCGCTAGAACGCACGTTAAAAGTGCGCTGGTCTGACCCCAGCCTTAACCCTCGTAAGGTTAGAGAATGATTCAGGCCTTGATTCTGGTCCTTTGTTCTTCAGACATGGATAAAAGTAATAAAATCTTAACTGGAAATACCAAAACAAGGAAAAACTGAGAAGGTTTGTGTGGGAAATGTGAGGAAAATGTAAATTAGATAAGCCCGGAAATATATTTGAGAAATGGAAAATATTTGAGTCGGAAATTAGATTCCACACTTTATTATAAAGAAGGCTATAGGGCCTTCTTCACTTAGGGATGCTTCTAAATTCCATGATAATAATGATTCATATGAAACCCTGAAAAACTATTTACATATCCTTTAAGTTCCTAAGTAAAATGCAAGATCTGACTGCCCAATTTTTGAATAAATAAATGAATATAAAGAGATAAGTGATATGAAACTCTAATAAGACAGACTATAAGTGAAGGAGGCATAAACAAGGAATATATTATTTTCCTGATTCTTTGAATAATTGGTGGGTTGTTGTATTTCTTTTTATTTTTGATCATGAGTTATGTATGACCACATATACTTTTCATGTGTACTCTTTCAGCTCGAAATCACCATTCAAAGCATTTAGAGCAAATGTGTTTTTTTGCTTGTTCACTAACTGTAATCGGTGACAATTAACCTCCCTGGTGGTCCGATTCTGACATATTTTATATGTCAGAATCGGTCCTATTTTGGCCCCCTAGCGGTATGAGTGTGGCTCGGGGGTTAACTTTCAATACTGAAAGCGGTATCCCCGAGCCACACTCGGGCCGATACTTACATGTCCTGCACTCCCTCGCTGTCCCCGCAGTCACACTGCAGCCGATCGCGATGTCACACTTCCTGGTTCACTCCTTGTGAGAAGAGATCCAGGCAGTGTGACGTTGCAAGCGGCTGGAGGAGACTGCGGGGATCAGCGAGGGAGCGCAGGACATGTAAGTATCAAGCCCGAGTGTGGCTCAGGGATACCGCTTTCGGTACAAAAAGTTAACCCCGAGCCACACTCAGGAAAACCGTCAGGGAGGTTAAAAGGATACTACCACCAACAAAAATTAAATTCTTTTTTTTTAAATTTTATGTTGCTGATATCTTACATGTACTTTGGTTTTCTCGTTTATGGTTAGTTATGAAAATATTTTACTCTGTGTCGCTGTGGGCATACGTTTTGTGATATTGTGTGTTGTAAACTGACCACTCTCCCCATAGTATCTTTACAGCACTTTCTCCTCACTGTATGACATTGGGTACAGAATGGGTTTATAGGTCAGAACTAATAAGGATTGCATTGTGTGGGCTGTATGGAACGGACATTACCAACTATCAGATCTCACTACGTTGCCATCTCTTATCTTCAGTAGCATAAAAAAACACAATATACCCCCTGCAGTCGTATAGACTTTCCCTCCGCCACCCCACTGCCCCTTCACTGCTGTTTTATTTTGTAAACCACACCTGCAAAGTGAAACCTGTGCTAAAATTTTGGTACATGTTGCATCATGGGAAAATCCACACAATGGAAACAGGAGATAAGCATCTAACTCTATTTTCTTTTTTACATGCAATTACTTCAAAGAAAAGAAAAAAAACAGCAGCATGTGTTTTATAATGTGCTTTTTTTTGTTTTGTAATGCACTAGTAACTTAGTTACAGCTTATGTTAGTGATCGAGTTGCTTTAATAAAATAGTAGTAATTCATCTGAGACCAGTTTCTATTCACTGGTATCAAGTGTTGAAAAAGATGTGGTAATTTATTAACCTCTTCACTATCGTGATGGTGTATACACGATCAGCAGTAGCAGACACAGCAGCCCGAGATTGTGTTAACACGATCTGGGGCTAGGCTGTACCATTGCAAATGAAATTTGTTTGTTATAAACAAATCTAATCTGCTTTTGGGCTCCAGAAGGTGTCCCCAAAGTTTTAGCCCTATGGTCATAATGCCAAAGGTGCTAAAACTGGTTAAAATCAGCTAGGCAATGCCCTTTATCAAACACTAGCTTCTGTTCAAATTGTACAAAATTTAATTTACAGGTTGATGTCTTAAAGTAATAAGTAAAGTTTACTACAGACGCTAGTCATGACGTATTGGCTACAAAACGTAGTTGTTTCATTCATTTGCGTTCATTTCTTTTTGTGTTGTAGATACAAACAGACAATGAGACAAACCAAAATAAATTACATTTTTTTTGTCTTTTTGTATCTGGAACATAGAAAATAAAACTTTTTGAGTACTTCTTTGTAAGCTACATTAGTGGTTCTTCTTTCAGGTGCTCGGATCAGCAGAGACTTAGGTGAGCTCACTCTGGAACAGGCAACGTAATAAAAGTGCCCATGTGAGAAGCAGTCTTCTCTTAGGTCAATCCCCGCTACCTTCAAAGTCTGCCACAGAGACTTTTTGATGGTCATCGCAAAACAAACCTTTAGGAAGAACTGAAGTCTTTTGAAATTAAACAGATATTCTGAAGGTATAAAAGGTATTCGTGGTATGAAACCGACTCCACCTTCGCAGAGCCAGTTAACACCGTAGCCTGAATCACATTTCTGTGGAGTGCTTTTACTTTTACCTTAACCGGGTTTTTCTGAAAATGTAAAATACATGTTTGTTTTTACGAAGATTGTAAATACCAAATTTCACACCTATAACATATTTGGTTTTTGAAATATAGGTATACTGATAAAAGTATTCAACTCCCCTTTTTGCCCCCCCCCCACTGGATTGTTGGAAAATGCTAAAATACTTTTTTTTGTTTTTCAAGACAAATCTAAATACCAATTTTCACGTCTGCAACATCTTCTGTTCTTAAGATATAGGTATCCTGTTTAAAAGCATTCACACCCCACTTTTTTTTCAACCCTCACTTGGGATTTTTGGAAAATGGTAAAATACCTGTTTTTTTAGTTTTCAAGAAGATTGTAAATACCAAATTTCACATCTGTAACATCTTTGGTTTTTGAAATCTAGGTATACTGATAAAAGTATTCAACCCCCCTTTTTGCCCCCCCCCCCAAGGAATTTTCAGAGAATGGTAAAATACGTGTTTTTGTTATTTTTTCAAGATGAATCTAAATACCAGTTTTCAGGCCTGTAACATCTTCTGTTTTTGAGATATAGGTATCCTGTTTAAAATATTTAAAATATTCAACCCCAGTTTTTCCTCCCCCCACTCTGATTTTTGAAAAACGGTAAAATACGTGTTTTTTTATTTTTCAAGACGAATCTAAATACTGATTTTCACGTCTGTAACATCTTCGGTTTTTGAGGTATAGGTATCCTGTTTAAAATATTCAACCCCTTTTCCACCCCCTTAGGGGTGGAGTTTCCAAAAATCCTTCCTTAGTGGGTGTCTACGTCATAAAAACAGTGCACCTTCAAAATTTCACGTTCCTAGGTTAAACGGTTTCAGCTGGGCGTTGATGATGAGTTAGTCAGTCAGGACTTTCGCGTTGATATACAGGTATATAGATTCTCGAGCTGACAATTCAGAGCCTTGCACTGCAGTTCTAACTGCTGTACCTCATTCGGCCAGTAGATGGCGACATCTAGCATAAAATACAGAAAAGGTCAATGGCGCATATGAATAAACCAGAGATGCTGCAAGGTCCTTTATACCTACACCACCAAGATATACAAATAAAGTCCCAAAAGGCGAAGAAATATATAGATGGGACCTCGCGCAAAAATGGCTCAGATGGCGACATCTGCCTGCCAAAAAAAGTTATTAGCATACGAAAAGCATTGGGAATATTCCCAAATATTTCGTATTGTATAGTTAATTAAAAATGATCTTTCCAAAAAAACACTGTTTTTTTTAACCGTGGATTTTTGGAAAATCACTTGGTAGTGAAGAGGTTAATGTTTCTCTATATAGCTTGGAAAAAATATTTCATTTTTAAAATGAGTCAAATGAGTGAAACAACTTTTCAGATGTTAGTGTCACATTAAGCATCATGTCTTTGGGAAAAAAAAAAAAAAAAAACGTTAACCGTGGAAAAATACTCAGCTACCACCATTTAAACACGCCTCATTAAAACCTAATACTTCTATGGCAGAAAACATTAGCATTTTGTTATCGATAAGTGTACAAGAATATGAAATATATGCTGTGTAATTCTGGTTTTATTACACCCAAAATGGGACTCCAATTTTAAAATTGCAAGCTTATATTTCTCCCATATCTGAGAGACAGATGTGCACCATCATTTTCTCTGCACCGAACTGTATCAAATAGTGCAATGAAATTTCTTATATTTCCACAGTGCTAATTAAAAATGTCTATTGAGTGTATTCTGCTAAACCATGCTGGAATATGAATGTCAGGATACAAAATATTCCACTAAAAAGTAAAAAAAAATTTAAAAGGAGTCTCCAGGCTGATTTTAAAAAGTTATATTGAGTAAAATATTTTCTTAACCCCTTCGCTGCTGAGCCATTTCACGGCTGTGTGCTGAGCTCATTTCGTCCGTTTTGTGCTCATCATGTTTAAACGTGTTTTGAAGTCACATTTATTTTAGGACCCAGACAAACTATATATCCATTTTTTCTGCAAACTCAGAAGATTCAAAATACATCATTTCTATGTGTATATGTCATGTTCCGTCAGAATGCTATAACAAAAAAATATAAGTTTACATTTCCATTTGGATTTCAATCATTTGCAACTTGCAAATTTATTTTTCAACATTGTACCTTCCAAAACTTTGTGGTTACATATTGTATGGGCCATATTACAAATTTAAAGCTAATGTTAGTACTCGGATATGTAAGCGTTAACTCTAGGTTAAGTGAGTTTAGCACATACCCTCTGTATTACATCCTTAACGCTAAACCAAAGCAAAGCTGACAGCCGTGAGGTCTGTGGAAGGTTGAGTGGATGTGGGGCGCATCAACAGATTAAAAGTGTGAAACAGACGTCTGGAATCATGAGAAAAGGATGAGATAAGGGACGAGAAATAAGATTGTTTTGCGATTGATAGAGTGAGACTGTAGGAACAGAGCATGAATTTGTAGTGCAGGAAGTCAGCCGAAGTGCGAGACTTCCTCCAGCCACGTTCAGCTGCCCTGGAACTTTGGCGAAGATATCTAGTGTATTTACTGAGCCACGGTTGGCGGTTAGGTCTGTGTGTGGGGCGGATAGAGGTAGGAGCGAGTTCATCAAGTGATGTGGAGAGGGCAGAGTTGTAGGTATTTGTCTGTGCAGTTGGATGTTGAGATTGGAAGGAGAAGAGGATGTATAGCGGTAGAGAGTAGCTTAGGATTCAGGGCACCAAGGTGCCTTCTAGGTAGAAGAGGAGTGGGGTAGAAGCAGGAGTCTGGGTAGGCAGCAGGAGAAGATTCCAGGAGAGGAGGTGGTGATCGGAAAGGGGAGACAGGGCAGCCATCAGAAATGATAGGGCCCCTTACTGAATCTCACGATGCCCCCCGACACTCAATCAACCTCTAACAGCTTTTCTCCCCTTCCAAAAAAAAAAGACATAACATAGCACCACAGCAATAAAACTCACCCAAATATTTCTTACCATATAGATAATTAAAAATGATTTTTAAAAAAACACTGGCTCTTGACAATGTTTTTTTGGAAAATCACTTGGTAGTGAAGGGGTTAAATGCTATTTGAAGTCATGTTTTGTTGCAGAACCCAGACAAACTGTATATCATATTTTCCATTGGAATCAGCAAATTAAAAATATAACATTATTATGTGTATGTGTCATGTCATGTCAGAATGCTTTAACAAGAATGTAACTATAGTATACATTTCCATTCAGACTTCAGTCATTTATTGCATGCAAAAAATATTTTTTCCACATTTTATCATCCAAACCTTAGCGGTTATATAATCTAATGTGTTTTTTTTTAAAAAAAAAAAAAAGCCATATTAGGGTTGGAGAACCTGTAACTGCATTTCTCTAAGGAAATACACAATAACCAAAATTGAGAAAAAAAATCACTTCTATTTAAGTACATTGCATTTCATAAATAATAAGACCAAACATAAAACACTGGATTTACTCCTGGTGTGGGTAATGTGAAGTTGAGTTGCACTTCTCTTCATAGTCTCCAATGGACATAAGGATACCAGAGGTAGCTGCACTCCATTTGCTCTTTGGGCCCGTTAGCTGTTCGGCTCTGCCCACCTTCTACCATGAACTCCACCCTCCACCCTCATCTACTTTCTGATGACAATGTAGTTCTGCCACCACCCACACTCTGCCTACTCTATATGGGCTGGGATGTCCTCCCACGTGCTGACTGTCAGCCTGCCTCCTCATTCACCTGCACCATGCTGACTCTCCACGTGACATGCTTCTGCATCCCCCTACAGGAAGCAGTTAAAGGAGCAGGGGTGTTAAAGGTACAGAAAAGACTGGTAATGGAGAAGGGGTTAAATAAAAGCTCAGGGGGTATAAAAAGTGAGGAGGAAAAGTAGAGGGGTATATTGCAGGGGGAGGTAAAGGACAGTGGTGGGTAATGCAGGTCCAGGTAAAGAGGAAGGGGTAAAGGAATAGGGAGGTGTAAAGAAGCAAGAGTTGGGGATAGTAAAGGAACAAGGGAGAGAAAAGGAGCAAGATAGTGGCGGAGCGGGAAGTGGTGTGGTGTAGAGGAGCAGGGAGAGCCATGAAAAAGGCTCAGACAGAGCTGGAATGTCGAACTATAAGTATTTTTTATGATACAATAAACGTTGTTTTATTTTTTAACGAGTCCCAGAGTGCGCCTTCTATGGAAAGCATATATACAATTTTTGAAACTTTTTTGCACTGGGAAGATTTATTAATATTTGAAGGAGAGTGCTGGATTATGTATATATGTTACGGGTAAAGTCAGGAGTGCGGTTAATCCTAGGATCACCCGGGTAATCCTGACATCATCCAAAACCTCTGGGTAAAGCTGCAAAAAAATGAAAATTTCAGACTTTACCCGGGTAATTTTAGGATTAACCAACTGCCCATGGTAACAGTCTGGAAGAGCTGAAAAATTCGCACTTTACCCGGATAATGTGCAAATCTGAAGCTTCACCCGGGTAATCTGAGGACTATCCACAGCTTCACCTGGGTAATCTGCAGAGCATCCAACCCCGCTTGGGTAACAGTGGATTTTGCTATTATCTATGGATATTATGATGGAAAAAGACAAACATTAAAATGTATTGCGGATATAATGAATATACAGAGTAACAGGATATGTTTCTTATATGAATGTGAAAGCGTTACATGATCTTTATTATGTGTCATTTGTGCTTATATATCATTTATAAAACATTATAACCATCAGGTTACTCTTTATATAATATCTTTATCTTCATAAATTAATTTTCAGACAATTAATGCACAGAGTAACATGACGGTTATTTAGTGTGGTTTGTGACTGTGGTTACAATTTCATTAAAAATAACCAAAAAACACAATTTTGTTATCAGTCAGATAACAGTTTGCAGCTTTATCCGGGTAATCCTCGGAATTCAGTCAACTGTAACCTGCTGAAAACCCAAGAAAACTGGAGCACCCAGAGGCGTTTGGATATTTTGCAGATTACCCGGATAAAGTCCGATGTTTCGTTGCACATGACACTTTATCCAGCAACACTAGGGTGATGTGCGAATTACCCGGTTAAAACAGTGGAGAAAAGTAGGGAACCCAGAGGCCTCTGGATACATTGCAGATTACCCGGGTAAAGTCCGAAATTTTATTTCACTTTGGATTTTTGCTAATGACACCTGGGTAATGTCAGGATTACCCGGGTAATGTCAGGATTAACCGCACTCCTGGCTTTACCCGTAACATATATATATAATCTAAACATAGTGAACGTTTCTTTGTATGTTTGTGTCAAGCCCCACCCAACTGGTTTGTTGCTATTGTGGCAGAAAAGAAACAAAGCTTGAGAGTTTCAAACACAAGAGATCCAAGCACATATCTAAGCCCTGTATCTGTATTAAAATCTAAACCGATCCAGTAAACCTTATAATTTAGAACTCTTATCAACGGCTGCAAAAAAATGTTTGGGAGGCATATGTGAGATGAATTAAAGTGAGATTTACAAAAATAAATAAATAATAATAAAAAATAAGCTTCCAGACCTGAAGAAGAGAGTAAGCTTGTCTTTTAAATGTAACGATAAAAAAGTTATCACTACAGAGTTAGACTGCTATACTTGTGATTTTTAAATACATATACACACACACAAATCTAATATATAAAAGCGAAAATTTGCTTGTATGTTTGGATCAGGCGAACTGTGAGCCGAAGGATTAAATGACAGTTAAATCCACAAAATCAACGACTGAAAATAAAAAGTAAAAAAAATACAACCTGAAAAACCATTGAAGAAGTTCAACACAAAGCAAAAAAATCAAAAGACAGTATATCAATGTCACCACACAACACACATCAACATGACATTATTATTATTATTTATTTATAAAGCGCCAGCATATTCCGCAGCGCTGTACAATAGGCACAGTATAGACGGGTTACAATACATTGAACAACATTTGACAAACAGTACAAGAGGGGATGAGGCCCTATTCCCGTAGGAACTCACAATCTAGAGGGGTTGGGGTTGGAAACAGGAGGAGACTGCAAGGTGAGAGTGATTGATGGTTGCGTCAGTGAGTTGGGTGGTAGGCTTCCCTAAATAGGAACGTTTTAAGGGAGCGTTTGAAGGAAGAGAAATTAGGGGAAAGTCTGACCGTACGAGGGATAGCGTTTCAGAGAATGGGGGCTGCGCGTGTGAAGTCCTGCAGTCTATCATGGGAAGAGGTGATGCGGAGAGAAGCTAGGCGCAGGTCACTGTTTGACCTTAGGGAGCGGGCTGGGGTGTATTTGGTGATTAGTGAGGACAGGTAGTGGGGAGCTGAGTTAGTGAGGGTTTTGTAGGTAAGGATAAGGATTTTGAACTTAATTCTGCAGTGGATGGGGAGCCAGTGAAGGGACTCGCAGAGGGGAGCGGCAGAGACAGAGCGGCGGGTGAGGTGAATTAGCCTGGCGGAAGCGTTCAGGATGGATTGTAGGGGGGAGAGGCGGGACAGAGGGAGGCCAGATAAGAGATTATTGCAATAGTCAAGTCGGGAGATTACCAGCGCGTGTATGAGTTGTTTTGTGGTGACAGCAGTAAGAAATGGCCGAATTCTGGAAATATTACGCAATTGGTAGCGGCAGGAGGAGGAAAGAGACTTGATGTGGGGGATGAAGGAAAGAGCAGAGTCAAGTGTAACTCCAAGACAGCGAACTTGGTTTGATGGGGAGATGGTGATACCCTCCACCGTGATAGAGAAGTCAGGAGGTGGGGAGGTATTGGAGGGAGGAATAAGTAGGAGCCCAGTCTTGGACATGTTGATCTTTAGGTGGTGCGAGGCCATCCAGGAGGAGATGCCAGATAAACAGTCACTGACTTTTTAAAGGACAGGGGGAGAGAGATCAGGGGTAGAGAGGTAGATCTGAGTGTCATCAGCGTAGAGGTGGTAATTAAAGCCAAAGCTGTTGATGATTTTGCCCAGGGAGGAGGTGTAGATGGAAAAGAGCAGAGGACCAAAGACAGAGCCTTGAGGTACACCAACAGATAAAGGCAATGAAGAGGAAGAGTTACCAGCATCCGAAGTGAAAATAAGAGGAAAAGACTCAGAACAGTGAGAGCAAAAGAGACTACGGAGCAGCATGAGAGCCGACTACAAGAAGTGAGGGAAAGAGCAAAAAAAATCAGGGGCAGTAGAGCCCAAAGAGCAGCAAGAAATCAACTAAAGGAAACAGGGAAAGATCCAAAACAATAAGGGCAGCAGAGACCACAGAGCAACATGAGACCAGACTTCAAAAACAAAGGGAAAGATCCAGTATTTCGAGAGGGGGCATCCCCCACATTCCATTCATTCCAACAGACTTGCCATTCAGTTTCAAGCGTCTACAGCTCCCATCAGGCTGGCATTCAGTATAACAATCAACTAGGCACAGGGACAGTCAATCAAGTGCACTGGTATCAACTTGGAATCCCCATGTTTCTCCCATGTCCACCTATATGTTGCCAGTTGGAAAAAAAGGATAAAAAAGAACAGCGCTCATCTTAGAACATTAAGTTCAGTACATATACAAAAAAGAAAAGAAACCTTTTAAATAGGTGACATTTGTATACCTTTTCAGAGTAATAGGTGGATGTTATATAATATAACGATAATTCACCATATCTCCATATTCACAGGTTTCAACATCACAGGTAATCGCAGAGGAATTATCTTGAGTGTACCTCAAAAGGAGAAAATACAATACATAGTATAATATCGTTAAACAAATTTAAAAATATTTGGACAAGTGGATATACACTCACGCTTTATGAGAGCTGCAAGCCCTCATATGATCGCTTCTCAGGTTTATTCAAAGGCTGACCTGACTGCCCATAGGTTCCTGGTTCCTTTGATGGTCTTTTAGGAATAATCAAAATAAAGTATGAAACTTCACACAAGCCGTGGAAAGTTTTAAAAAGTATTTATTTTCCCAGCATGGAAAAAATAAAGTGGCTAGACGCGTTTCGTGCAAAGCACTTCTCAGTAGCATAAGATAAAAAGATATACAATGCATATAATGACAAATCATATATATAGACAACCTTTAATTGATTTGAATCCTTCATATCGCCCCTTACTTCCGGTTTCAATCCATTTAGCTCCACTTCCGGATTTCTTCATCAAATCCGGAAGTGGAGCTAAATGGATTGAAACCGGAAGTAAGGGGCGATATGAAGGATTCAAATCAATTAAAGGTTGTCTATATATATGATTTGTCATTATATGCATTGTATATCTTTTTATCTTATGCTACTGAGGAAGTGCTTTGCACGAAACGCGTCTAGCCACTTTATTTTTTCCATGCTGGGAAAATAAATACTTTTTAAAACTTTCCACGGCTTGTGTGAAGTTTCATACTTTATTTTGATTATTCCTAAAAGACCATCAAAGGAACCAGGAACCTATGGGCAGTCAGGTCAGCCTTTGAATAACCTGAGAAGCGATCATATGAGGGCTTGCAGCTCTCATAAAGCGTGAGTGTATATCCACTTGTCCAAATATTTTAAATATTTGTTAACGATATTATACTATGTATTGTATTTTCTCCTTTTGAGGTACACTCAAGATAATTCCTCTGCGATTACCTGTGATGTTGAAACCTGTGAATATGGAGATATGGTGAATTATCGTTATATTATATAACATCCACCTATTACTCTGAAAAGGTATACAAATGTCACCTATTTAAAAGGTTTCTTTTCTTTTTTGTATATGTACTGAACTTAATGTTCTAAGAGGAGCGCTGTTCTTTTTTATCCTTTTTTTCCAATTCATTTCTTGTGGTGAAGGGAACACCATACTCTGAAAGAACTAGTAGCGATCCTATTTTTATTCAGAGCGCCATCTAAAACATCCTATTGTATTTCTAAATATATGTTGCCAGTTGTTTATATTTACTCCAACTGGAAAAACACAAAATGTTCTTTACAAACAAGCCTTACAATGATCATGTACTTTATTAAACTTTTTCTCCATAGATGTTCTTATGATGAACAGTCATACGTTTAGGCTAGGGTCAGACTAACGCATTTTTCGCGTCGACCGTGGAAAAGTGCGGTCGAACGAACGGACATATTTTTTCACGGAATACGCGGCAGCGGTCATACGATGCGCCTTTTCGTCCGTGATTTTGTACGGATCATCAATAAAACCCTTTTTGCGTCTGGACGTTATGTTAGCCGGACATTAGCAGCGTCTGACGTCTCCTAATCACACACACACGCCGCTATGCGGCCGCAGCGCACTCTGTACGTCAGTAGTAGCGGTTTGACGTTCTCGAAAAAATGCGTTCGTTTGCCACTTGCGTTGCGCGGACGAACTTTCGTGCGGCCGTACTTCGTGTGTTCCCCGGCATTGGACGTCATTTGCTGCTAGCACGGCCGTGATTTTGTGCGGCTAAACGCACGTTAAAGCTGCGTTCGTCTGACCCTAGCCTTCGGAGTTTAACCCCTTCACTGCTGACGGCATGTGGGACACGTCCTCGGTTACTCCCGCTGTATGCTGAGGACGTGTCCCACACGTCATCAGCTTTTGCAGGACCCCCGGCAGAGATACTCACCTCTCTGTCCGGGGTCCCGCGGCAGTCTGACTTCAGCGTCCTCAGACGCTGAAGTTAAGACCCGCCCAACGTCAATGACAATGCCGGGAGATTGATTGCCTGGAAGGGATTGCCTGGAAGGCATTGCCTGGAAAAAAACAGAGTAAAAAATACCAAAAAAACAGTATACAGATTGCGCAACGTGAAACGATGCATTACTGAAAACCAACCACTATGAGATTTATCAGGGATTTTTAAAATAACTATATTACAATGTCGTGTAGAATAACTGAATTGTCCACATCAAGTTTTAACCATACTCTGCTGTAAAGAAAACAATACGGTTTACCAACAGAATATTGACCATTATTATAAATGTATAGAATAGTACAGGATCTATCGTTCTTGTAAAAAACACGAGAGAGCATTATACTCATTAAGACCCCTGGGTACCAGGGTGTCAAGTTTTGTAATCCAAAATGCTTCACGTTGGAGCAATAATTGTGATCTATTCCCTCCTCTCGTTAACGATGGAATGTGGTCAATCCCGATAAATCTCAAGGAAGGTAAGCGATGCTGGTATTATAAAAAATGTTTTGCAACAGGCTTATCGGTTTGACCGTCACGATACGCGGTATTAATCGCTGAACGATGTCCTCTGATCCGATCTTGGAGCGGTAGATCGGTTTTTCCCACATAACATAAGCCACATAGGCAAGTTATTAAATAGATGATGTATTCTGTTTGGCACGTTATCCGATACTTAATATCAAATCTCTGTCCAGTCCATGGATGTACAAAAGTAGCACCAGCATTCATATGACTGCACGTGACACAATTAAGGCATTTAAAACATATATTATTTTTTTTTCTGTGCACTTTTGACTGAGTGAAACAAAAAATGGACCTCCCAGAATTTCAGTAATGTTCAAGTGCTTTTTCAAGTTGACCAGTTGAAAGTTTTATCCCTGAAAAAACTAAGAATAATTTCCTAATCCCTGCTGTGAAAAATACTTCTGACAGTTTTTTTTTTACTTTTGAGGACAATTAGAATCCATTTGCTTATGTATTTGCTGTCATAAAATGACTGTGCAGAGAAATTATATTATAAACCAAGCCCATATGTTTACCCCTGTAGATCCCATTTGTACATTGCGTATTTAACATAAAAGAAAATAAACACTAGTAGCTCTGTGCTGTGTAATATTTTATAGCTTTTCAATAGTGTATTTTGTATACATTTATCTCAATTATTCTGTGTTCATTTCTCTATTAAATACCCCATATTTGACTCAAGGGGTGAAGCAAGCAGTAACCTGATGGAATGCAGTTCTTCCACTATTTTCTCACACACTATTGACCCACACACTGAGGAGCGTTTATTAGGTTTCAATCATATGTTTCCTGAGTAAGTCACCAGAAATATATGTATTACAATAATTACAAATATACTCTAAGATACTGGGCCTGGAGCTGAAGATTTTGGGTGGGCTTTTTTGGAATGTAGTGAAATGAAAACATATTAGACATGTGCATTCGTTTTAGTACTAAAACGATTTAGTCCGAATTTTGGGATAATTTAGTTTTAGTATGACTCAAGAGATACGAAACTGCTCAGTACAAAAAACGAAAGAAACTAAAATAAAACGCACTACATTTTAGTTTCAGTCCTTTTTGTGATATTACATTGATGAGTGAAGGAGACCAGTAATGAAGCGCAACATCGCAAAGCTACAGAAAAGGTTTGAATGCGTAAACCTTCACGACCCCTACCCGAAAATCTGACAGAGATAGAGCTCCAGAATACTCACTCGCAGCACAGACAGCCAGCACAGGATAGGAAACCTTTACTTAACCCTTGCATGTCTATGAGGCAGACAAGATGATAAAAGCAGCTGGAGAAGGAAAACATTCAAATAAATCACACTGAAAGCTAATGACAGAGGAGGGCTGGATAGTAAAAACCCCTTTATAACAAGCAGCGATGGGAGAAGAGGGGGACTTTATAAAACGTGTGTTATCTCCCCTCCTGCTCTACATAATAGGGGCTTAGGTCTGATACATTTTATATTATCCAGGAGCACTATCCCCCTTTCCTCATCTATAATACATGTTTTATATAAAGTCCCTCTCTTCTCCCAGTGCTGCTTGTTATAAAGGTTTTTTTTTACATCTGATACATTTATTATCCAGCTCTCACAGTTACTCTGTCATTATGAGCCTTCAGTGTGATTTATTTGAATGTTTTCCCTAGGTTTAAAGTGCTTTATTTTATTATAAAATCCATTTGCACCAGTCATCTCTTCTCTGAGCTTTCAGACAAATTAACGTTATATTTTCCCTCTACTCTGCTTTTATATTCCTGTGTCTCCCCCACAGAGATACATAGTTTAAGTAAAAGTTCCCTCTCCTGTGCTGGATAAGCATTGCACTCCGAAGTTCTGCACCCTCCACATGCCAATGCAGTAGGATGTTCTATACAGAGAGGGGCATTAATTAATGCAGGTGGATGTTGTATACATTATACAGAGAGGGGTATTAATTAATGCAGGAGGATGTTATCTACATTATACAGAGAGGGGTATTAATTAATGCAGGAGGATGTTATCTACATTATACAGAGAGGAGCCTTTTTTTTAGCCCTTTAAATCCAGTGGCTGTGAGCGCTGAGATCGGCTGCTTGTTATATTATCTCTCAGTACAATGTATCAGTCTCAGCTGTTACAGTAACTGACTGCTGCTCACACAGCGCTCAGAGTTTCAGTTAAACAAGGAAATAATATTGTTCTAACCTCTTATATATAAAAATATTATTTACTAGTTTTACTGAAACTGAGCACTGTGATGAGCAGCAGTCAGTTACTATAACAGCTTTGCCTGTCACATTTTTCAGAGAGTGAGAGATACTTTAACAAGCAGCGATCTCAGCCCTCTGAGGAGCCACTACAATAGTGTTTGTATCCACTGTTTTTCGGATGAATGAAATTAGTTTTCATACTAAAGAACTGAAAACGAATTTCTTTAGCAACTAAATAAATTGCATTTTAGGACTAATCCATTAGTTCAAAACAAAATTTTGTGCTGTGCACATGTCTAAAACATATTAGGTTATTAAATAGGGCAGATACGTGTAACTCTAACGAAGCAGATACTGTGTGAGGAAATTACCATTCAGATTTCAATTATTTACAGCGTGTAATATTTTTTCACATTTTATCATCCAAACCTTTGTACTTCTAAAGGGCATTCTTGTTAAAAAAAAATTTAAGTGGGAACCTGTTACTGCAAGAAAATATACAATTTTAACCAAAAAAATGGAAAAAAAAATATTTCCCTTGTGTTTTGGAGGATGGTGTTTTAACAATAATATGACTATGTATTAAACACTTCCCTTGCTCCCAGCGTGGGAAATGAGAAGGTGAGTAATGGCAGTGGTATTGCTCATTTTATACGTTTTAAAAATGGACAATGCCATCACTTAGGAACTAAAAATAAATTAAAGTTTTTTTTTATTTCTTTCCTTTTAGATTTTACATGGTCTCATTTGCTATCAATGCAAAGGCCATTTTCTGACCTTTCCAATGACACCTCACTTTACCTTGTGCGGTGTAAATATTAGTGACGTAGGATTCTAAAGCCCCCGCCCCCCGTGCTCTTCGCTGCAGTGCGGCGGTTTAGGTTTTTGATGTAACAATTTGTAATAACAGATTGTACCATTACCTCCACACTTGTTGGTGACATGAGAAATGAGATGCTTATTTAGAACATCATCGTTGTTCACGTTATAATTGAAAAGTGAAAAATGTTGCTTTTAGAAAAATAAAAACATATTTTTTATTTTATTTTTTGTTACATAAAATCTGGTCATGTTTGTTATCATTAGAAAGGCCATGCCCTGTCCTTTCCGGTGATACCTCACATGACCCTTTAGTTGCAATGGAGTAGGAGATACAGGGGTCCAAATGCACATCAATGCAAACCTAGTTATCCTTTCTCTGGGCCTATTCTGGGGCATGGGCCTGGAGCTGCTGCTCCAACAGCCCCTATGTTAATCCAGCCCTGCCCGCACTTATTTATTTAGGACCAGACTCCTACTTTCACTGCTTATTTTGTAATTATAGAGCTGTAGACTTTTTTGCATTTTGTAGCAGACATTTTGAATTGTGGTTGTCGAAATAAGTCTTATAGCCTTATTTGTAGTTGTAATATGACTTCTTGTAAAAAAAAAATAATTTACCATACATATGCATTTGAAGCTGTTGTCTTCTAATATTAATCTCTGATATCTCTTTTTTTTCATTGTAGGAAGCAGTCTCTCTAAAGAAGATTGGCCTATTTCTTGGCCAGCCACGGAGACGGGGAAAGAAAATAATCCTATCAGCCAGCAAGAGACTGCACAGTGGATAAGAACCCACCTTTCACAAAGCCCCAAAGTACAGTCAAAATGCATCCAGCACTATTGCCATTTGCCAGTGGCTCATGGAACCATGTACAGTAACGTTGAAAGATTAACTGTTGAATCACACCTAGGATTGTTCCAACTGCCAGAAACTGGGCCGCGTTCATTGCCACCATCACCTCGTCAAAGGCATACGGCACACAGCAATGCACCACGAACTCCTAACATAGTCACCACCATGACCCCTCCTGGAACACCTCCTATAAGACGAAGAAATAAACTAAAACCTCCAGGCACCCCTCCACCTTCATCCCGAAAACTAATTCATCTCATTCCTGGATTTACCTCACTGCACCGAAGCAAGTCGCATGAATTCCAAGTGGGTCATCGGGTAGACGAGTCTCACACTCCCAAGTAAGTACCAAACACTAAGCAACATTATTGTATTATGTTTTCGGCCCTCCATTCTCAGAATGTTTTTTCTGTAAGTTCTGGTCAGTGCCCATTCCACTGTCGGACCATACTATGATCCACATTTCAAGATTTATTTTATTCTGAATACCTTTCCATGATCCCAAAAAGGACCAGCACTCGTGGGCTCTGTTGAAGTATCTTTATATGGGATGCCTTCAACACTAAGATGTCAGCAACGTCTCAGTGTACTGGCTTTTATCTAGCTGCTTCATAAAAGCCAGTAGGCTGAAATGTTGATGGCACCTTAGTGTGTAAAGTGAGTGGTGGTACTTTTTGGTGTCTTAGAATTCATTCTGGGTGTGGCAAAATCCAAGTACTGGGAATCAAGCTTGAGAAACTTTCTTTTAGTTTCGGATCGATTTGAAATTTCGAATCAATTAGAATTTCATATATCAATTCGATAGTTGATATTAATTCGAATTTCGGATCACTAAATAAAACCACAATTAATAAAATTTTGCTGTTAAAAGAAAAGCTAGGGTTAAATTTTAAGCTGCGTCACAGATTTAGTATTTGAGTCAAATTAAACCGTGAAACAAATTAATTTGTTTCATAAAGTCATTTGCTTACTATTACTTGTAAGTTAAGATCAATTCGATAGTTTATCAATTTGATAGTTCATTTCAAATTCAATAGTTGATACCAATTTGATATTTAATTTAAAATTCGATAGCCGATATCAGTTATTCAAAATTTTCTTTTATGATGATGACACAGTGTAAAACAAAATAAATTCGTTATATACCATTTCGTTTCAAATTCGTATCGTATTGATTTGTTATTCGGAAGTACTTTTCGTTCCAAATTCTGTTCTCCCCATACCTCCAAACATTGGGAGCTATGAAGTTCGGATGGCGGTGGATGGGTCTTGCCACTTTTGCCTGTGACATAAAGCAGGTGAGCTCAGAAAAAGGGCATGTCAGTCCCTAAGGCTTAATTGAAAAGGGGTTGACATGTCTAGAAAATTACAAACAAGCCCCAAAAGGGTAATTTTCAGGAAAAGATGAGTGTCCGTCTGTCACCAGAAAAGGGACAGACTGCTGCCTCAGATGTCCGAGAAACTATTGACTGTATTGCCTTAAGTGGTGCTGTTGGTAGATATGCAACCCCACTCATAGGCTATCCTCCCTCTAAGCCACAGAATGCTGCTGACAAGTGCACCTGAGTTGAATTTTTCCATTTTGACCAATATTTTTATCATTATTGCAAACCGTTCAATTAAACATCTTTTCAGATCATATGATTTGAGAGAAGATTCCCCTTTTTTTCCCCGCCTGAATAAACCTGCCAAATGAAAGCACTGAACAGCAGGGCATTTCAGCAACTTCATTATTCTCTGAATAGATTAACCATTACTTCTCTGTTTGGGATTTCACTGCCTTCGAACAGGCACTGTATTGGCTGGTAGTTCACCAAAATTTGAATGTTCTCTGAATAGCTGTTTTTCCCCGAAATGCCACCGTTTGGGGGCAAAATTTCAGGGCCAGATCGACTCTCTCTGAATAACCTCTTATATAACGTATTTTTCGCTCCATAAGACGCACTTTTCCCCCCAAAAAAGTGGGGGGAAAAGTGTGTGCATCTTATGGAGCGAATACTGCACGTTGCAGTGTTCGGCTCCCAGTGAGCGTCCGAAGCTATGGAGCTTCGGCGCTCGCCTGGGGGAACCACGTCACCAGCCAAGTTCTTGCGAGATCGCGGCTGGTCACGTGGCTCCCCCAGGCGAGTGCCCAAGCTCTATGCCGTCGGACGCTCAGAGGGAGCCGAACACACGGCGGCGGCGGCAGGAGGTGAGCTGGGGACTGGGGGCAGTATCCATGACAGCTACTGGGGCAGTATATCCATGAGAGGAGCTGGGGCATATCCATGAGAGGAGCTGGGGCATATCCATGAGAGGAGCTGGGGCATTATCCATGAGAGCTGCAGGGGCAGTATATAGATGAGAGCTGCTGGGGCAGTATATCCCTGAGAGGAGCTGGGGCAGTATATCCATGAGAGGAGCTGGGGCAGTATATCCATGAGAGGAGCTGGGGCATTATCCATGATAGGAGCTGGGGCAGTATATCCATGAGAGGAGCTGGGGCATTATCCATTATTACACTATTTGATTCAGAATATTTTTTTTCCTGATTTGCTCCTCCAAAAAAGTGGGGGGAAAAGTGTGTGCATCTTATGGAGCGAATACTGCACGTTGCAGTGTTCGGCTCCCGGTGAGCGTCCAAAGCTATGGAGCTTCGGCGCTCGCCTGGGGGAACCACGTCACCAGCCAAGTTCTTGCGAGATCGCGGCTGGTCACGTGACTCCCCCAGGCGAGTGCCCAAGCTCCATGCCGTCGGACGCTCAGAGGGAGCTCCTCTCATGGATATACTGCCCCAGCTCCTCTCATGGATAATGCCCCAGCTCCTCTCATGGATAATGCCCCAGCTCCTCTCATGGATATACTGCCCCAGCAGCTCTCATGGATAATGCCCCAGCTCCTCTCATGGATAATGCCCCAACTCCTCTCATGGATAATGCCCCAGCTCCTCTCATGGATATACTGCCCCAGCAGCTCTCATGGATAATGCCCCAGCTCCTCTCATGGATAATGCCCCAACTCCTCTCATGGATATACTGCCCCAGCTCCTCTCATGGATATGCCCCAGCTCCTCTCATGGATAATGCCCCAGCTCCTCTCATGGATATGCCCCAGCTCCCCTCATGGATATACTGCCCCAGTAGCTGTCATGGATACTGCCCCCAGGCCCCAGCTCACCTCATGCCGCCGCCGCCGTGTGTTCCGCTCCCTCTGAGCGTCCGACGGCATGGAGCTTGGGCACTCGCCTGGGGGAGCCACGTGACCAGCCGCGATCTCGCAAGAACTTGGCTGGTGACGTGGTTCCCCCACGTGCAGTATTCGCTCCATAAGATGCACACACTTTTCCCCCCACTTTTTTGGAGGAGGAAAACAGGAAAAAAAAAATTCTGAATCAAATATTGTAATAATGGATAATGCCCCAGCTCCTCTCATGGATATACTGCCCCAGCTCCTCTCATGGATATACTGCCCGAGCTGTTCTCATGGATATACTGCCCCAGCTCCTCTCATGGATATACTGCCCCAGCTCCTCTCATGGATATACTGCCCCAGCTGCTCTCATGGATATACTGCCCCAGCTGCTCTCATGGATATGCCCCAGCTCCTCTCATGGATATACTGCCCCAGCTGTTCTCATGGATATACTGCCCCAGCTCCTCTCATGGATATACTGCCCCAGCTCCTCTCTTGGATATACTGCCCCAGCTCCTCTCATGGATATACTGCCCCAGCTGCTCTCATGGATATACTGCCCCAGCTGCTCTCATGGATATACTGGCCCCAGCTCCTCTCATGGATATACTGGCCCCAGCTCCTCTCATGGATATACTGCCCCAGCTGCTCTCATGGATATACTGCCCCAGCTGCTCTCATGGATATACTGGCCCCAGCTCCTCTCATGATATACTGGCCCCAGCTCCTCTCATGGATATACTGCCCCAGCTGTTCTCATGGATATACTGCCCCAGCTCCTCTCATGGATATACTGCCCCAGCTGCTCTCATGGATATACTGCCCCAGCTGCTCTCATGGATATACTGGCCCCAGCTCCTCTCATGGATATACTGGCCCCAGCTCCTCTCATGGATATACTGCCCCAGCTGCTCTCATGGATATACTGCCCCAGCTGCTCTCATGGATATACTGGCCCCAGCTCCTCTCATGGATATACTGGCCCCAGCTCCTCTCATGGATATACTGCCCCAGCTGTTCTCATGGATATACTGCCCCAGCTCCTCTCATGGATATACTGCCCCAGCTGCTCTCATGGATATGCCCCAGCTCCTCTCATGGATATACTGCCCCAGCTCCTCTCATGGATATACTGCCCCAGCTCCTCTCATGGATAATGCCTGTTTTCCTCCTCTAAAAACTAGGTGCGTCTTATGGTCAGGTGCGTCTTATGGAGCGAAAAATACGGTAGTGAATTCATATATTACAGGGTCAGGCTGAGTTGTAAGGAGTGGCAGTGGCCATTCCTGTGATATTTTTCAGCATAATCTTCATTCCCATTTGGTTGAGACTGGTCACCCTGATGCTTTAAAAGTGGTCACTGAACCTGATGCCTAATTTGAACTTTATGTAATCATGTTGCCTGTTCTCCTCATATCTAGCCTGTGATATAAAAAATTACAGAAAAATGGACAACTTTAATTGTTTAAATGACCACATTTTAGTAATAATCTATGTGTTTCAGAATAATAATCTATATGCAGTTAACTACATTTCTTATGCTTCAGATAACGAACGATAATGCTCTGATACTTGTAATTTCACCGATCTACAGTACTCTTCTTTATTTGACAGTTATAAAACCTATATATAAAATTAATGATTATTAAAAAGCAGGGCATCAAATGGAAAAATACTCTAGTATTTGTTTTTTTAGTATGCCTCTGTGTGTAACAGTCTTTCTCCATGCCAGTGTGTATATATATATATATAATCTCCAATCGGGTTCGAACACACAGACATCCTCCCTACCGATGTCCTGGATAGCATCTCACAGCCAGCAGATATCACTGTATTGCTAGAAGGCTGTAAATAATCCTTGCATGCAAACTGGAGAGGCAAAAATCCTGTGAGGCAGATGCTTCAAAAAAGAAGAATTAATTATGCAAAAAAAAAAGATGATGAGCGGAGATTGGTGCGGGAAACAGGACCCTTTACGTCGCAGCATAATGCGCAAACTGTTTCCTGGATCTTTGATTTCATTGACTAATTAGTGGCTGTTTTGGACCAGAGACTCCCATTTCCCTTCATTAACCCTTGAAGCAATCCTGATACAAAAATTCACATCAAATACTGCGATTAGTATGAGTGTTCCAATAAATCTAGTATTAGAATTGCTACTTTAGAATACAAGTGGATTTGTTGGAAATAATGAAGAAGGAAATCCTTCTGGGATTCTGGTAAGGCTTGCACAGGTTCTGTATTTGATTTGCTGGTAGATCAACACAGTGATATTGTTCAGGGGGACCAGTTGGTGGTCAAGAGGGGTTAATAATTACCTCCACTATCTTTCACCCTTCCCTGTTTTTAGCCTAAAAACCTTCTTTGTTTAAGGTAGGTAAAAAAATGGATTTGTTTCGATATGAGTATACACCGTATAGGCTGCTCCAGTCAGGACTGGTGCTAGACTATTTTGCACCTTAGGCAAGAACAGCTACTTGCGCCTCCCCGAAAAAATTGTTAACTGTTAAAATGCAAGTGGGAACAAACACACTGTGTGCGAGGGGGGGGGCATACTGTGCACCGAGGGACACGCACATTGTGGAGGGGGCACATACACTGTGCACGGGAACCACACACGGTCGTTCGGTGCCCATCTTACCCCTCCACTTGTCAGGCCTGGGTTCAGTCTGTGTCTCTTTCTTTTGTCTTTTTTTCCTCTGTCTCTTTCTTTCATCTGCCTCTTTCTTTTCTTTCATCTGCTTCTTTCTTTTTCTGTCATCTGCCTTCTTCTTTTACTTTCATCTGCCTCTTCCTTTTCTTTCATCTGTCTCTTTCTTTTCTTTCATCTGTCTCTTTCTTTCCTTTGCCTTTCTTTCTTTCTTTCTTTCTTTCTTTCTTTCTTTCGTCTCTTCTTTTTATCTGTCTTTCATTTCTTTCATCTGCCTATTTCTTTCTTTCTTTCTCTCTTTTGTGCCTTTCTTTCTCTTTTTCTTTTGTGCCTTTCTTTATCTTTTTCTTTTGTGCCTTTCTTTCTCTTTTTCTTTCTTCTGTGCCTTTCTTTCTTCTGACTCTTTTTTTCTTTCATCTGCCTCTGGTGGCACTCGCACGTCATCTGGTGGCACCTGTGTATCACCATAAGATGCCCACCTGCGCTGCTAGCGGAGGTACACGAGCCGCCAATGACGGCTACATGAGCTGCACAATGAGGACCGGGTACAATAATAGAACCCAGGTTGGGGGCGGCTGCACCCCTAGGCGGCAGTATGCCCTAGGCAGTTGCCTAACTTGCCTAGTGGGAGCACTGGCCCTGGCTCCAGTGTCAATCTACTTACTTTCTGCAGGTCCTTTTCAATGCTAACTTAATGACTGTCCTGAAAATCCATTCTTTTGGGATTCTCTGCAGTTCAAAGTTTAAATAGGGCCCTGAAACTAAGCTCCTCTGTCAAGTTAGGAGTGCAGAAATGTAGTGGGGGAGGGGATAAGACATCCATTATACTACACAGAACAAGGAGGTAACAGCCATCCTTTGCATTTGGCCTCCTCTTCGCACGTTCCCTTAACTCTCCATAGAAATTTATTTTGACATTCCTGGTTTAGGGCTTAAATTATATGGGCTTTAATAGCGGTTCCCAAGTGGATAAGCTGTGTGTGAGCTGTTATCCATTAGCGACTAGCTGTTAACTGCTAATTTCAATGTTCTTAAACCAAGGACGTACTTGAAAACGAGAGAAATCTCAATGTATCCTTCCTGATAAAATACTTTGCAAACAAACAAATAAATAAATAAGTAAACTGATCTATTCTGTAGCGTGCTGCTGTGTTAGGGGCTTGAGTCAGTTTATTCTGGAAATGCTTGTATGCACCATCAGCAACCTGACACTGGTATCGGCGCTTGGCTTTCATAGGAGTCCAAGGAGATGTGCACCACTGTGCAACTTCATACTTGCTGGGTTGCCCAGGGGCCACGGAAAGACACTGGAAACTATTTGTTCCCAGTACTCCACTGCACGCGTCAAAGGGGTGCCTGCCACCCACTGCACCGCCGGATCAAGGGTAAATATGCTAATTTTTGATCCATTTATTTGTTTTTGGTTAGGGCCCGCGTCAGACGAGCACACTTTTTGCATCCGTCTGACCGCACGCACTGTTTGCTGTCCGTTGTAGCTTTTCAAAGGAGTCAATAGAGAACAACACACGAAGCACGTGCACACTTTTTCACACGCGCACAACGCATGTTGCAATGGACGCCAAAATGGCATCAACGTGAAACAGCTAGACGGACGTAGAGAAACAACTGCATACAGGTTTTTTTCTTTTTCTCAACATCAGTCAAAATTAACTGATACAATGTAACCACAATCTCATCAGTTAAAAAGTACATCCGTTACTGTGCGCAGTCAGTGTGCGCTTGTCTCACCCCACAGTAAGTGATTTTGGAAGAGGAAAACCAACCAACACCAGGCTCTCTGAGCTGGTATTCTTTGTAGAATACCATCTCAAACCTAGAATATCAAGCTAGCATGGAATAGCTCACACTTCTCCAATACAAAGTATTGGAGCTGTTAATATACAATAACGAGTCGGTAATGCTGGAATAGTGACTCGTGCCGTTAAGATAACAGCTAGAGCCATCATATATACTAGCTCAATCCGTTAGCTTAATGAGCCATATGTATCGCAGCAATTTTTTATTATGTATTTACGTGTGGCATAATATTTTATAAAAAAATAAATGATTCGATCAGATGAGCAACTCAGCCCTTGTCACAATCTAATAACGATAATACAAATAATAACCCTAATGGGTTGCGGTGTAGCTTCAAGATATATTGAAAAGTAAACCATATCCTGAATACGTGGAGATGAAAAGACACTGAGCAGAATAAGCATCCATTTATACCCCACAGAGAAATGCTGCTGTTAAATGCTGAATAGATACGAGTCATCAGATGGTTATTCTAAAGCTAAGATCTGCTGCGTTTGGAAGCCCGCTGCGATCTTCAAACCAAGTCTGCCAAATTACGATTAAAGGGGTATTCATTCATTAACCGGGCCCGAGTAATTAATCAGATGATGTACAATGGAAGGGAATCCATTCTAACCTTCACTGGAACAAACACCACAAATGGTCATGTGGTAAATGGAGTTTATTCGGCAAAAGGTCTTGTTACCAGTGGGGTACCTCAGGGGTCAGTACTTGGACCCATTCTATTTAATATTTTTATTAGTGATATTGCAGAAGGTATTAATGGAAAAGTATGTCTTTTTGATGATGACACAAAGATTTGCAACAGGGTTGACGTTCCTGGAGGGATCAGCCAAATGACAAATGATTTAGGTAAACTAAAAAAATGGTGGGAGCTGTGGCAATTGAGTTTTAATGTGGATAAGTGCAAGATAATGCACCTGGGACGTAAAAACCCAAGGGCTGAATATAGAATATTTGATACAGTCCTAACCTCAGCATTTGAGGAAAGGGATTTAGGGGTTATTATTTCAGAGGATCTAAGGGTAAGTAGTCAATGTAATAGAGCTGCAGGAAATGCTAGCAGAATGCTTGGTTGTGTAGGGAGAGGTATTAGCAGTAGGAAAAGGGAAGTGCTCATGCCACTGTACAGAGCACTGGTGAGACCTCACTTGGAGTACTGTGTGCAGTACT
Source organism: Leptobrachium leishanense (assembly GCA_009667805.1). Classification (NCBI taxonomy): domain Eukaryota; kingdom Metazoa; phylum Chordata; class Amphibia; order Anura; family Megophryidae; genus Leptobrachium; species Leptobrachium leishanense. Next base: position 133,532,307 of record CM019063.1, on the reverse strand, counting down.
GGAGACCGTATCTCCAGAAGGATATAGACATCTTAGAGAGAGTTCAGAGAAGGACTACTAAAATGGTATACGGCTTGAAGGAGAAAAGTTACCAGGAAAGGCTTAATGATCTTAACATGTACAGCTTGGAAAAAAGACGAGACAGAGGAGATATGATAGAAACATTTAAATACGTAAAGGGAATCCACAAGGTAGAGGAAGGGAGTATATTTAAAAGGAAACAAAGTAGCAAAACAAGAGGACATAGTCTTAGATTAGAGGGGCAAAGGTTTAAAAGTAACATCAGAAAGCATTATTTTACTGAGAGGGTGGTGGATACATGGAACAGTCTTCCAGTTGAAGTGGTAGAGGCCAAAACAGTAATTGAATTTAAGCAAGCTATCCTAAACAAAAGATAAATCCAGGTAAAGTATCCATGTAATTGGGCAGACTAGATGGGCCGAAAGGTTCTTATCTGCCGACATTTTTCTATGTTTCTATGTTTCTAATATGTAGAAAACATGATTGTTTGCAAGTTGGCTTTTAATGGGCATGTTTGGTGTCGTTTGGACTTGTTATGACAATAAATAAATGCATGCTGGATTTTAGTTGATTGGAGGATATAGATGTCTCCCCCTGTTCCCTTTTGTTTCACTTGCCTCAGTTCCTTAGATTGTAAACTCACGGGATGTCTGGCTGAGCACTCGTATAAAGTGCTGCATTAGCAGGTCAATTATCCTACGGGCAGGGCCGTCTGTTCCTTATGTTTTATTATTTATTTTGTCATCTGTCTGTGCTTCCCCATTGTACAGCGCTATGGAATCTGTTGGCGCTGTATAAGTACTTGTAACAATAACTGTCTACAAGAACAAAACAGAGGGAATCCCAGAGATTACAAATCAGTATTAATATTGGCTGTACCCATAGGACGTGTAGCACATAACAACTCAGTTTTACACTTAAAGGGACAATGTTGTTGTTTTTTTTGTTTAATCAATTATTTATTTCTTACCTTTTGTAAATTATATCGATTTAAAATGCGAGTCTGCAGACATCTCTCTCCTGCCCAAAACATATGTTCTTTAATTCACTTCAAAGTCCCTGTGCCTCAGATGCCAAAGATCGACCCTCACAATTGATGCGACGCACATCGCAACACACAGCCAGGGTCTTAACTGGACATTGTTAAGTGTGGTAGGCAGCGTCTTCATCTCAGAAGCTGTGGATTATAATTCCTTTCGAGCTGGCTTTGCAGACTTGTCTTTAAAAGCATCAGGTTTGCAAATTTGAATGATGGAAGAAATGGGACGGTATGTGAAAATACAGGGAGGCTTAGACTTATTTTGAAATATAGTGAATTTCTAAGCCCTAATTTCTCTGCATTTTAATGTTTGTAATTTTTACATCTATTACAACCTACAGTGTAAAATATATGCAGTTTTCTAACACCGTTGCACCGTACGACTAAATAAAAAATCACTTAGTAGTAGAATTGAACACATGTTAAAGCCATGTGACACTGGGCGGATGAAAGGCACCTAATAGACACCTAATAGATCAATAGGGGTCCATAATTAAAATGTTGAAAGAAAATATAATTTTCAAGCTAAAAGCATTATCACGCTGGGACACAATTACAAACAATACCATATTTCTCGGAGGGTTTTTAGCAGATTAGTAATTCGTTGTTCACAGCCAACACCGTGTGATTGTTCAGAAACGTAGGAAAGCTGATTATTGGGCGCGCATCCAGGTCGATTCAACCTTTTATACGTTTATTATTTAGAGTGCCAGGTATTAACACATTGATAGGTGCCTTTTGAGATTCCACCTCAAGCACCACGATAGCCAACCTGATTCGTCCTGTCGATCTTTCCGCATTTATTTTTTTACTTCTAAAACTAAAGAATCTGTTACAATGTCAGTCAATATTCTTGTTTCAGGCTAATGTAAAAATAAATAATTAAAAGGCTCAATTTCTAGTTCTATTTAATTCTATTGGTGGATTCTTCAGAAAAAATATTGTCGAGTATCAGCCGAAACATCAGGTGATTCAATCAAACTTAGTTGAAACCTGATAAATTATCATGTTTTGAAAAAAAATGTGGGATGGTGATACGATCCCCACCTGGAGGAGGTATGATCCTTGCACGCAGCACCCTATCCTTTCCCTCCGATCCTTAGAAGTGGTCGGTCTATAATATATATATCCCTATGAATAGATAACTCGCAGCAAGGTGAGGTCAAGGTACAGTGCCAATATGTCAAAACCAGAATAGTCAGAAGCTGTTTGCCAAATGTCAAAACCAGAATAGTCAGAAGCTGTTTGCCAAATGTCAAAACCAGAATAGTCAGAAGCTGTTTGCCAAATGTCAGAATCAGAAATACCAAAATTACAATAGAGCAGCTCTAAGGGATGTTAACCACGTTAGGGCAATGTGGAAATACATTGACTGTGTTTTTAAACCCGGCGGGTGTGCGTCATCACGCCGGGCTCCGCCCCCGGCGTCTCACATGACCGCCCAGATTCCCCTCTTCACTCGGCGCCCGGACAGCGAGCAGCGAGGACGACGCTGCCGGGCGCCAAGGGGCCATGGCGGGGCACGTAACAGATGGTAAAATGCCAGAAAAGCCATATTTGCTGCTGATACTGCAACTTTAGCAATTCAATAATTAAGCCTATATTTTAATGGGAATCAATAAAGGGTAAACCCTTAATGAAATCTGCTGAACTGCAAAATGGCCAAATTTCAGCCCGTAAATTCAGAAAATATCAAGGATCAGGCTCAGTTAAATCGACCCCTTAGTGTTAAATGATTTGGCGTTCGTGAATTCCTTTACATAAATATAAATCAAATTTATACTCACTTCTGGTCTGACAACGAAAAGGACTGTGTAAACCACAGCCTTCTCTTATTGTTTGCAGAAGAAACTGGGATTAAATAAATCCTTTTGTCCTTCCTCAGGTTCTCCAGAACCTGCAAGATTGCGTGCAAACGATCACATCGAGGGCTTTCTCTGTTTTCCATGGAGTCCTATGTACTCCAGGAAATACTACCAGCAGTTCTGGGGTGATGTTGCCTGTAGCTGTAAGTGAATCTCTATATTAGGAGTCTATCTACTAATATAGACAGTTTTTCCCCAGGGAAGATAATACTTGATGTATTGGTCACCTGCTTCAAGTTCAAGGTGATGTGTCGAGGGAGGATGTTGGCTCCTACATCCCTCAGTAATAAGTCCCATGATTTCTGGTTTTCATGGGGACTCCTGCTTGACAGTTATGTTGGCACTTACTTCTTCTAAGCTCCGATTTTATCCATTACCCAAAACATATGCAAATGCAGGAAAATCCCTTTTTGATTCAGATTCCACAAAATCTTTAATTTATATCACTTCACATTAATTCCCATGTTCACCAAATCCACAACATATTATTTAGGGTCACCTTTATTTTGACTTACATATATGTTAAAATTAGTCTCCTGAGTCCCATATTGATAAATGTATAGTCACGTCATTCAGGGGTTGTTGGGCAAGAGATAAAGGCAGTGGCAAGAGATAAAGGAGTGGATAAATGTACAGTTGACAGGTGCGGTTCAGAGGATTTATTATACAGAACACGTCACAGCAGTAAACAGTGTAGGAATAGGTTGGTTTTAGGACACAGTACACAAGGGTAAAGCAGACTGATTGGGGACTCACATGAGGGAGGGTATACAATGTGTCGGAACGTGATAAGGTTTACAGGTACACAATGACCTGGGAAACATGGTCACAACAAGGCTTAGCAAACAGGTACACCTCAAGGCTAGACCATCAGGAGAGGATGAATAGATCACAGGTTCCGAATGCAGCGCTAAGCCTCAGGATGCTCGAGGCAGCGCTAAGCGCCACCGCGAGCATCCCCTCCATGGAGTCCACAAGACTATATTGAGGCTTTGACTGCCAGTCACATGACCTGCATGATCTCATCTCTTGCGTGATCTTGTAGGTCGGCGGAGTGATCGCAGAGGGAGACTGGGAGACTTTTTTCCCCCAGTCTCTCTCTCTGCTCCCGGCGGCCAGAAGCGGAATCATTTAGCACCAGCTCCTAGCTGTGGTTAACTTTGAATTAGCCGCAGTGGGACGTAATTAACTTTAAGACTTTGTAATCCTAATGCTAATTAACTTTTTGCGCTACCTATGTTAAGCCTAGGGAGCGCAAAGTACAGTAAACGCGTGCTAAGCTTGCGCAAGCTGCGAATTGCTAATGGATTTTTTAGCCCGTTAGCGTTCGCAATGCAATATGGTCGGCCCGTGCTCGTGCCACTTAAGCAAACGTTAACACTTAGTCACTCACAGCTGAGCACTAACATTAACGCAAAGTATGTAATAGGGCCCTTAATTAGGAGTTCACATCCAAGGCAGAATGGGGAAGTACCTGAGGTATCTTGTTGGTGGAACACTATCAAAACCAGGCCTGGAAAATGTGGGGCTCCTGGGGGCAAAGGCATGAATACAGTTAGAAGAGGTCAGGTCTTGGGCATGGACCTTTCTGCGTCCATTACGTGACCCTGGGCTTGGTTCTTTACAGAACTCTCCCCTTTCTAAGGTGAAAAATCCTTCATTTATATGCTACAAGAAGAACAAACAAATCTGGGGCCACATAGCCACAGGCTCTTAGAATTTTACCTCTAACTCCTTCATTTCTACATTATTCTGCACAAAACTTAATTAAAAAAATTGTCTGTCACCTAAAATATAGTTGGCTCCGTCTTTTTGATACAATTTTATCAAGCCATGCTCTACAATGAGAGGGTAGCGAGGTACCAGTTAGCAAAAACCTAACCAAGGAGCCATACTTACTATAGAAACATAGAAACATAGAAAAATGTCGGCAGATAAGAACCTTTCGGCCCATCTAGTCTGCCCAATTACATGGATACTTAACCTGGATTTATCTTTTGTTTAGGATAGCCTTATGCCTATCCCATGCTTGCTTAAATTCAATTACTGTTTTGGCCTCTACCACTTCTACTGGAAGACTGTTCCCTGTATCCACCACCCTCTCAGTAAAATAATGCTTCCTGATGTTACTTTTAAACCTTTGCCCCTCTAATCTAAGATCATATCACCTCTTTAATGCTTGCGCTCACATAAATGAGCATTAGCGCTGGGCTAATTGAGATGATAGTGTGCCGCAAAGATCACCTCCCGAACACGTAAGCTTACTGTACTTTCGTCCCTATGCTAAACATGGGGAGTGCAAAGAGTAAGCAATCAGTAATTAGCGTTAGGATCACAAAGTCCTAACGCTAATTACCCAACGCTGTCGCTAACTAAGAAAGTTTGCTGCAGCTTAGAGATGGTGATAACTGTTATAGCTGACTGTACTATACATGTGCTATCACTTTAACTAGTGGCTCCGCCCCAGGATGACACAGGTCAGAGGGCACCGCAGCCATCTTCAAGGGTCAGTTAGTGTTATGCCGTTATGAAGGAAGATGTAGGATACGGTGTTCCTGTAGTAATTCAAAGCCTGTGTATAACAGTAAGTGTCCTGCAATAAATTAATGGTGAACCTGACAGCCCAGCCTTATATCTGAACAAGCAGAGAGCATAACAGTAACCGATTCCACTTCTGCAGAATCATTTAGCAGCAGCTGGACACCCCCCCAAAACAAATCAGATACTCACCTCTCATCCTGCGGTGAGTACAGCGGCCCGATCCATCACCTCTGGCTGCTGGGAGAAGAGTGAGACTGGGGAAAAAAGGCTCCAGTCTCCCTCCGCGATCACTCCACTGACCTGCAGGATCTCATTATAGGTGAGATCCTGCTGGTCATGTGACCCGGCAGTAGAAGCCTCCACAGAGTCCAAGTGGCCACTACGGGGCAGCCTGCTGGATTCAGCACGTGCCCTGTAATCCACTGGTAAAGCAGGGACGCTAAGGGGAGATTTGCAAGCGCAAATTTTTCCCCTTAGCATCCCCGTTTTAGCTGTAGGCAGGTGATAGGGCCCTAAATGTTTTGTGAAACCAGAAAATGTTAATGCTATATAAATGATATCAATGATACTTGTTCTGATGGGTGGATGTAGAAATGCATGAATATGCAGAATATCACTTAATTTTCATTTCTATCCTGCTGTTGTGTTTTATAATGAGGAACAAGCAAATATTATGTATTTGGATTGAACACAGCCTTAATTTGATTTAACATTGTCTCATTGAGTTTTTTTGTTTTACATTATTCATTATTGTTTTTCAAAGGGATAAAGTGAATACAGAGATAGGCACCATACAAAGATCGTAGCTTTGAAAAGGCAGGGTGCCACGGTAGCCTTGTCATGCTTTTATGCCCAAAGCTTTCCCAGGGCACATTTTTATTACCCGCCATTTATTATTTATGATAATTGACGTCATCAAACCATCTGTTCCATATAGACAAAATGTATTTTCATTAATGTGGTAACATGGCTGACTGTTGAGCACATCACCCAATGTGGCAGTCGTCCATTGTCCCCAGAGGGGATTTGTAGCATTCAGTGGGATGCTCCATATCAGGCAGTCAGTAGTTATTGCCCAGTGTTGGCATCTGGATACCCATTAAACTTATACTTGCTGATAATAAATAATGTTATATAAATAAATAATTGGAAAGATTGCCAACGGATGTCAAAGAAAGGCTCGAATTTCCTTAACAATAATAATAATAATAAAAAAAGATGGCTAGACGTCGTAAATTTAAATTCAGAGGATACCCATGTGACTTTAAAAAGAACTATATAGAAAACATGATGGTGAATTTAGATGGGCATTTACTGTACCTAATGAGGGTAGCGATAAGGGGAATTTAATCGCTTAAGTGTAATTTATGGTGTTTGGAACACATCATAAGGTGAAGCTTGGAATCAGTGGGGAGAGAGCAGTGGATTAAATGAAGAACTTTGTAATGAGGTAGAAATTAAAATGCAAAATAATCTCATTTATGAAATCATTAAAGCCAGGTTTTCACATACCACTTACCGCGATCAGCTAAACCTCAATCATGATGTGCTGTACACATTAATTAAGATTAAGATAGTTGGCCCATGTCGGTGACTCTGCTCAGCATTTACTTTCTCTGATTTTCCTTCTATTTTCCTTTCCTTATTTCTTTTTGTTTGATTTTGTCCCTATTTTTGTGTATGTGTGATACAGATAAATCAAATATACCCTTCATTAGGGTGTGCTGTGGCATACACGACAAATGCCCTTTTGCAACTATTTTCTTTGCAGAACAAGTGGCTAATAAGATTATTCAGATTTTTCTTAAAGGGTTATTCAATAAGTGCCGAACCTTGCCACCAAATTGCACGAACCGGTGCAATTTTGTGGCAATTCATATATTTAGAAAGCTGTTGAGTTGCCAAATACTGGCGAATTGCCAGCAAAATACGGTGCAGATCACCGCAAATCGGCAACCTTCGGTGGCAGTGAAATTGTCCCATAGAGAAGTAATGGTTAATCTATTCAGAGAATGCCGTACTGCACTGAAATGTGGGTGAAATGCCCAGATTTGCGGTCGTTGAGTTCGACAGGTTTAAACAGGGGAATCCCATAGGAGTCAATGTTAAAAAATATTAGCGTGTTCATTATTTTTTTATTCAACCGTTATTCTTTACATTTGCAGCAAAAAGCCTTTTTATTTATTTAAATTATTTAGGTATTCTTCTGGATTGTTTAGGTAAAATTTTTGATTCCCATTTTTTAAAATGGTTTTTTTTTGTTCTGTAACACACTGTTTTATTATTTTTGTAGGAACTTTTTTTTATTTTCATGCATTTTTATTGTTTTAAACACCTTTAAAAAAATGAGCAGTCCCCCACTCCCCAAATTCAGAGGCGTTTGGCGTCTGGTCGCTTTTTTTCGGTGGTCAGTTTGGCCGCATTCAGCGGATCATCAGCGGTCTTCGATGACATTCGGGTGCTCGTTGGCCATTTTCAACGGAGTGCGGCTGTCAGTCTGGCAGAGTCTGGCGGCAACTCCTTGATCGGTGTACTTCAGGGACACTGCATTGAATAGTGAATCCACCACGTGGTCCCTCTCACTTTGCAGGCTGGGAGAGGCAGGGCTGAGATGCAGGTGCATCTTGCAGAAAGAAAGAGGCATTGAGGCCAGAGGAAAGAAAGAAAGAGACAGAGGAAAGAAAGAGTAACATACTTAACCCTGGCCTGACCAGCAGAGGGGTAAGATGAGCACCGAACGACTGTGTGTGGCTCCCATGTACAGTGTATGTCCCCCTCCGCAGTGTGTGTGTCCTGGTGCACAGTGTGTCCTCCCCGCACGCACAGTGCGTGTGTTCCATCTCACATTTTAACAGTTAACAATTTTGGGGGGGAGGCACAAGTAGCTGCTTAGGGTGCAAAATAGTCTAGCACCGGCCCTGTGTGAGAGGCCATGTGGTTTGTTACTGTACATATCACCATCTCATGTGTTCAATCTGAAAATGAAAATCCTGAAATAGTGACATTCATTCTTTTTTTAGTTTTTATTCTTTACCGTTAAATTCAAGGTTTGAGAAACATTGGTGGTCTTGAACCATTCGCTAACTCAAATTATTATGTACGGAGAACTATTATCAAGAACACTTTTGAAGCGTAACTTTATAAATGTCTTTGCTTAACCCAGTAATTGCCAGATGGATGAACAGAGCCTTAAAGCACAATTAACTGTGTCTCCTGTGTAGTCGAATGGCTTGAAAGATCTTATTCCTCAGTCTCCCTCAGGCTCATCCTATCAGCCATCGCTCATTTGTGTTATGATCTCCCTCTGAGGACTAGTTAGATGGTTGTGTAGTCAACTGTCGCGCATGATTGAGAAGAATTGCCCCGTGAGATTGATAATGTGGTATTGAGAAATCATGCAGACTTCATTTGGCTTTGTAAAGTAGGAAAACCCAAAGAGTAGATTTAGTCCTTCTATAGATTAGATGTAACGCATCTCCCTTTATATCTGTATTTCTGGCTGACTGGTTAGTTGCCTACTTGTATGTCTAGTTTTTTGTCTGGCTTCATTCTAGTCTATCTGTCCTGCTATATTATATTATATCAGGCACCGAGATGACTCTCTCTAGATAACATTTTTCCCAATGCTAAAAGACACTTTTGTAAATATTTGTTTTCGTATTAAGCCAGTCAATACTGCAGCTGGGTAAAAGGGTTACAATGTATTTTATAAGACATGGATGGGCAGAGTTGGAAAGGTAAGACGGCCCTCCCAAAGGAGCATCCAAACAAAAAGCTAATCTTTCCGTCAACTACTCTCTTCTGTAGGTGTTTGCTTTGTAATGCTGTTTTGCATATCTATTTGTGCACTATAACATCTTTGAATATATATTTTGTATTTGATTTTTACAGTGACAGAACGATCAGTGTTGAAAGGATTCACTTTTATATCTCGGTGACAGAACAATTGTTGTAAAATGGATTCAATGTTGAAACTGTCTGCATATGTTAATTCCTGTTCGATGGAATATTAAGCAAAGTGTTCTTCCCTTGTAGATTATTGGAAGTATGTAAGGACATAATGGAGCTGAGATATGTGTAATTACAAACTATTGTTAAAGAAACTTAAATTTTAGGCCAGAAAAGTGTTCACATTAGGAAAAAATGGCGTTGGTGATACCTATTGGGCTATTAGAGAGGTACTCCGGGGACCTGTTCTTGAACAGGACTATAGACAAGAGACGAAGATATTGACAAGTTGATAATAGGAATACCTAAAGGTTTAAAGATGATTGAAGAGGTGGGAAAGGATTCCAACTCTATTGAATAGAAGTAAAAATTAGGTATAGACATGCTAGGGGTATACACATTTAAAAAAAATCTGAAAAAAAAATATTGGACAAGGGCAAGCATCTGCAGGTCAACTGGGGTAGGAAACATCAATGTACCACTCAAGGATCCGGTTTAGCAGAAGACGATGAGTCCCAAATCTTTGATGCTTCAGGGATCTCATTGGTGATCTGTTTAAGGGATTTAATCATTTACAGTTGTGTTCAAAATTATTCAACCCCCACTGAAATTGAGTGTTTTGGCCAGTTTGACATTGATTTTGATCATTCAGTCATCTTGCTTACAATTAAATCAAAGAGGCACGTGTAGGTCAGACAAATATAACATAACATTTATAATGAAATAACCACAAATGTCTTTTCTGTGCTCACATCATTATCAGTTTTATTCAACCCCCAAGTGACATTCAATCTTAGTACAACATCCTTTTACAGTTATAACAGCTTTTAAACGTGAAGCATAGCTTGACACAAGTGTCTTGCAGCGATCTACGGGTATCTACGCCCATTCGTCATGGGCAAAAGCCTCCAGTTCAGTCACATTCCTAGGCTTGCGCACTGCAACTGCTTTCTTTAAGTCCCACCAGAGGTTCTGAATCGGATTTAAGTCAGGTGACTGCGATGGCCACTCCAAAATGTTCCAGCCTTTAATCTGCAACCATGCTCTAGTGGACTTGGAGGTATGCTTGGGATCATTGTCCTGTTGAAAGGTCCAACGTCTCCCAAGCCTCAGGTTTGTGACAGACTGCATCACATTGTCATCCAATATCTCCTGGTACTGAAGATAATTCATGGTACCATGCACACGCTGAAGCTTCCCTGTACCTGCAGAAGCAAAACAGCCCCAAAGCATGATTGACCCCCCTCCATGCTTCACAGTAGGAAAGGTGTTCTTTTCTTCATAGGCCTTGTTCTTCCTCCTCCAAACATAGCGTTGATCCATGGGCCAAACAGTTCTAATTTTGTTTCATCAGTCCACAGAACACTATCCCAAAACTTCTGTGGTTTGTCCACATGACTTTTGGCATACTGCAGTCGACTCTTCTTATTCTTTGGAGACAGCAAGGGGGTGCGCCTGGGAGTTCTGGCATGGAGGCCTTCATTACGCAGTGTGCGCCGTATTGTCTGAGCTGAAACTTCAGTACCCACATCTGACAAATCTTTTCTCAGTTCCTCAGCAGTCACACGGGGACTTTTCTCCACTCTACGCTTCAGGTAGCGCACAGCAGTCGAAGTCAGCATCTTCTTTCTGCCACGACCAGGTAGCGTTTCAACAGTGCCCTTTGCCTTGAATTTGCAAATGATGCTTCCTATGGTCTCTCTTGGTATGTTTAACATCTTTGCAATCTTCTCATAGCCATTGCCCTTCCTGTGAAAATTAATCAACTCTTCTCTTGTCTTCCTGGACCATTCTCTTGACTTCACCATGTTTGGAACCATGTTTGGAACCACAAAGTAAATGTCTAGAAGGAGCTGAGTATCACAGTCATTTTAAAGCTGCCTAATTGGTGCTTATTAAGCTTTATTGCTGCTCCGTGACATCCACAGGTGTTTTCAATACCTGATTGAAAACACTTGAATGAACCTCTGTTCTTCAGAGTGGTAGTCTTTAAGGGGTTGAATAATTGTGTCAATGAAGAATTCACAAAAGAAAAATTTACTACTGTATTACAAAACCAATTGATGTCATTTTAGTTGCATATGGTTCTTTAAAAAGTCCTTGTAGGATTTCATTCTGAATACAATTACAAATGTACACTAAATTCCCTAAAACCCTTTACAGCATTGGGGGTTGAATAATTTTGAACACAACTGTATTTGAATGTGACTTACGTGTTTCTTAGATCAGCAGGGGATCCTTCCCATTGGACCTGCTCTCTCCTGGTTCTCTTCCTATCTCTCTCTCTTCGCTCCTTCAGTGTCTCCTTCGTTGGTTCCACTTCACCCACGGTTTCTTTTTCAGTTGGGGTACCTCAAGGCTCTGTTCTGGGTCCCCTACTCTTCTCGATCTATACCGTCTATCTGGGCAACCTCATTTCTTCCTATGGACTTCAATATCACCTCTACGCTGACGACACCCAAATCTACCTTTCCTCCACCTTTCCTCCCCCAATCTCTTTCCTCCCGTGTTAGACTGTGTTACAGCCGGCCAATCAGCTGTCTCCAACAGGATGATCTCCCGTTTCCTAAAGCTTAACCTCTACAAAACTGAACTTCTCGTCTTCCCTCTCTCTAAAACCAAGATTCCTGAACCCATTTCCTTTCAGGCGAATGGTGCCACCATTACTTCTACCTTTCAGGCTCGTTGCCTCGGGGTCCTCTTCATCTCTGATCTCTTCTTCACACCGCAGTCACTAACTAAATCTTGCTGCTTCCACCTAAAAAACATTGCAGCGTCCGCCCCTGTCTTAATCAGGACTCTGCTAAAATGCTCATCCAAGCTCTTATTATCTCCCGCCTTGGCTACTGAAACCTCCTTGTCTCTAGCCTTAAGTGGAGATCCCAGATACTACCTCTGCAGTCTGTAATGAACACCTGGGCTAGGCTCATCCACCTCACCTCGCGCACCTCTCGCACCTCACCAATCTGTCAATCTCTACCCTGGCTCGATGTTTCCTTTAGAATCCAATTCAAAATATTTGTGCTCACACAAAAGCTCTTCATAACCGTGCCCCTGCCTACATTTCCTCCCTTATTAACAGGTACATCCCGTCCCAAACACTTTGCTCTGCCAATGATCTGATGCTATCAGCTCCTTGTACCCGCACCCCAACTCCCGCCTTCAAGAGTTCTCTCGAGCTGCCCCCTTTCTATGGAACTCCCTCCCCTGCATCATAAGACTCTCCTCGTCTCTCCAGTCCTTCAAGAAGTCTCTGAAAATGCATTACTTTAGAGAAGCCTATCAGCTCACTCCATGATTCCTCCACTGTACATTACTTGAACCATGTTCCAACCCAGCCCACATGCACCCACTAGTTCAGGTCCTCTATTTACCCTCACCTAGTGTGTCACCCCTCTCCTCTTAGATTGTAAGCTCTCGAGCAAGGTCCTCTCTCCTACTGTTCTGATTGTTTAACTAGTATGTGTATTTATTATTCTGTCTCACCCATTGTACAATGTTACGGATCTTGTTAGCGCTTCATAATAACTTGTAACTGTGATTGTAATTGTTTGGTTGTACACAGCTATCATGTCCAGCAAACTTGCTAATTAGGTTTAATGGAGATTCTGGAGAGCGTAGTTTGGCCTATAATTCCTATTTAGAACATAAACTATTCGTGGTTCCAGGTGCGAGCTCATTTGTAAGCATGTGCTTAATCTCTACACAGAAGCAATCAAGGGGCAGGACTACCACATGTGGTAGTATGAACCCACATTCCCACAACCCCTCTCTCTATTAATCATCCAATTTTGGACTGATTTCCGCTTTCTCCTCACTGCTGTAATCTCACATTTTCTATCAATTTTCTTTTTTTAAACTTTTCTTATCCTCTTCTCTTGGACATGCTTGTGTCATCTATTTTCTAAACTTTCAGATACTCCACCTTTTATTCTCAATTTTCTTGTCATTCAAAACTTTATCCATGTTAATTCGTGACCCATATTTTGTGGTTAGAAAACCACAACCTCCCTTCTTTTTCACACCTTATGCTGTTTTGTGAGAAAATCATGCTATTTTTACCTTTTAAAGCCAAACTTTTCCAGTTCCTTCTTGCCTTAACATGCATGTCATCCATTTCTTCAGTCACTTATGCCGTGGCCACCCTAAGCCCATGCTGGGCATGGCAAAATACCATTTTCTGAGTGGCGTCGCCAGAGGGGTGCGAAGTGAGTGCAGCATACTGTGTGTCACTATAACAGCAACTGGGTCTAGTCTCCGGCTTGAGGAGCAGACCTGAACCTGTTAAAGCGTCCGTCTCTTCTCTTCAGTCGAGCAGATCCACAGTAGCTTTCCTTCTCTCACAACCCTCAGCCAAAACTTCAGGGAGTGCTGTATAATTCTATGTATCACTCCCCAAACACCAGACGAGATTTAGCTCAAGGGAAGTAGAATGATCTTTAATTTGAAATGGGGACCAGTTGTATGGAAAACAGGGAGGGGGAGGTAAAATAACATAATCAACTCCAAAAAAATTGTCTACATGAGGGGGAAGTGAATTCCTTCAGGAGACAGAGAAACCTGATCAGTTACACACTAGACAAGATCAGCAAATAAACAACATCAAATCAATCTAGGGTCAAACAGTTATACAGATAGTAAAATAATGTAGTCTTTGCTAACACAAACCAACTCCTAAAATACAAACTGTTTCAAGCTAGCAATAGATTTGACCCGTTAACCTTTAGGTGCCCACTTATGCCCATTGTCCTTGAGAGTTGGCTTTGCCACATTGGTCCACGTTCCCCTTGACATGAGGCCAGCATCCACGCTTCTTCAACACGCACAGAGGCCATGCATAGGGAAAGAGTGCCAAGGAGGGTGAGGGCACAAAGATGGAGGGAGCTTTGGTTATAAGTCACCAATCAGAGGGGTGACAACCAGCTAGGCAAGGGGTTAGCTGAGCCAAGGTCTAAATTAATCGTTTTGTGTTGTGAGTTTTATTGCTCTTGAGCATTGTGAAACACTCATACATACCGCACATTACTGTGAGTTTTATTGCTGTGGAGCTCTGTGATACGCACATACACACCGTACGTTACTGTGAGTTTTATTGTTGCAGATCTCTGTGATACACTCATACACACTGCACATTACTGTGAGTTTTATTGTTGCAGAGCTCTGTGATACGCTCATACACACCGCACATTACTGTGAGTTTTGTTGCTGTGGATCGCTGTGATACGCTCATACACACCGCACATTACTGTGAGATTTATTGCTGCAGAGTCGACTGTGGACCTGGAGGGGTCCAGTGCATGGTTAAGGGGGGAGGGGGAAAATATGTTTTTGTGTAGGGTGGGGGGGGGGTGTTATGGATTCCCACACCTGGGCCTTGAGGTTTGTAGTTACGCCTCTGGATCAGAATAAACTAATAACACATTTTCATTTGCAGCTAGTTTGTTGTAGTTCCAAGCTGATTCTAGTCTTTTTCTCGGTTCTCATCATTTTCCAGGAAACTGCTGTATTGTAATTATCTCACATAATTCTGTCATTCTCCCAGTCCGTTGATGTCTGCTCTTTGGGGACAACCTACAGATCTATGACGTGCTGTCATCGTTATAGATTAAAATTGTATGTGTGAAAAGTAGGTCAGTAACATGTACATCCATTTAATTAACAGCAACCAGCATAAATGTTCCCTAGAGGTTACCAACCAATATGTAATAAAAGAGATCACCTTGACTGTCCAATGTGTTGGCACTATTCAGCAGAGCTTGTAATGTGGCTGCATCTCTTTAACATCTGTGTTCTGAATTATAGGGACTTGAGAATCAATTTAATTTAGAATCATGAAGATGTGCATTGATGATCAGACCAGCAATGACGCACTTGACCGTATAACATTGTCCTCACTATTTCTTCATATGCGATACAATGTAAACTAAATATCATTTTAACAAATGAACAGCTCTCCAACCACCATAATTTCATGAAGATAGTTAGACGTTTCCTGACGTTAATGGACTTTCCTTTTTTAGAAATAAAATTGATAAGAAACAGGGACATTTTAAAGTATTAATATGCAGTTTTTGCGTTTTTTTGTAATTTTTGTAATCGCGGTAATTACACACAAATCATAACAGTTGAAAAATATTGTAACACATTTAAAACAAAATGTATTGAAGATTTGTGGTGCAGGAAGAACATATTAAAAATGCTAAAAACAGCGAGTTTATACAACATAACAAAACAAAAAAAAATGTCAAGGACAAAAGAGCATAAGAAATTAACTTCATTACCAGTTTTCCCTATTCAAAATACGTCCAGAAATCGGGTCATTGGACTTTGGAAAGTAACATGCAGAACTGATTTACCATATCAGGATGTACAGATGGCACTTTTCAAAACAGGAAGGAGCAGAATCTGAGCCTAAGAATGAAGTGGAAATTGTATTTATTTATTAAGTATTTTACCAGGAAGGATACATTGAGATTTGTCTCGTTTTCAAGTTTCTCCTGGTTTCAAGAACATTGAATTTTTACAGTAGGTACAGAAATACAAAGTAATGGTCGGAGCTGTGGCAATTGAGTTTTAATGTGGATAAGTGCAAGATAATGCACCTGGGACGTAAAAACCCAAGGGCTGAATATAGAATATTTGATACAGTCCTAACCTCAACATCTGAGGAAAGGGATTTAGGGGTTATTATTTCAGGGGATCTAAGGGTAAGTAGTCAATGTAATAGAGCGGCAGGAAATGCTAGCAGAATGCTTGGTTGTGTAGGGAGAGGTATTAGCAGTAGGAAAAGGGAAGTGCTCATGCCACTGTACAGAGCACTGGTGAGACCTCACTTGGAGTACTGTGTGCAGTACTGGAGACCGTATCTCCAGAAGGATATAGACATCTTAGAGAGAGTTCAGAGAAGGGCTACTAAAATGGTATACGGCTTGAAGGAGAAAAGTTACCAGGAAAGGCTTAATGATCTTAACATGTACAGCTTGGAAAAAAGACGAGACAGAGGAGATATGATAGAAACATTTAAATACGTAAAGGGAATCCACAAGGTAGAGGAAGGGAGTATATTTAAAAGGAAACAAAGTAGCAAAACAAGAGGACATAGTCTTAGATTAGAGGGGCAAAGGTTTAAAAGTAACATCAGGAAGCATTATTTTACTGAGAGGGTGGTGGATACATGGAACAGTCTTCCAGTTGAAGTGGTAGAGGCCAAAACAGTGATTGAATTTAAGCAAGCATGGGATAGGCATACGGCTATCCTAAACAAAAGATAAATCCAGGTAAAGTATCCATGTAATTGGGCAGACTAGATGGGCCGAAAGGTTCTTATCTGCCGACATTTTCTATGTTTCTATGTTTCTAATAAATTCGTAATATTAAAACCAAAACACAAGCATACAGTAACACAGAAAATCAATATGTAGGAAATATACTTACTATGTTACATTTTTATAGGTGCATTCTGTAAACATTCGTAAAATGCAAGAGAATGGTGGTTAGGGTTAATCCCAGTGGCGGAAGTACCAGGGTCGCAGCGGTCGCAGTTGCGACCGGGCCCTGGCATTCCGCCACTGGAGGGGGGCCCAGCGCCGCCGCCAGATTCCGGCAAAAAGCGCCGGAATCTGGGAGCCGTGCGCTGGCCGTCCTCTCCCTACGCGAGCGGCCGCTGACATGCAGCTTGGCCGCTCACGTGGGAGAGAAACCACCTGACCAGCGCACGAGACCTCGCGCTGATCAGGTGGTTTTCGGCGAGCGGCCAAGCTGGATGTTTCCAGCGGCCGCTCGCCAAGGAGGAGAAGACGCCGGAGGAGAAGACGCCGACGGAGCCTGCCCTGGGCCTGGGGCCAGCAGAGCAGGTAAGAGCTGGGCTGGGGGCAGTATATCCATGAGCTGGGGGGCAGAGCTGGGGCAATATATCCATGAGCTGGGGGGCAGAGCTGGGGCAGTATATCCATGAGCTGGGGGGCAGAGCTGGGGCAGTATATCCATGAGCTGGGGGGGCAGAGCTGGGGCAATATATCCATGAGCTGGGGGGCAGAGCTGGGGCAATATATCCATGAGCTGGGGGGGCAGAGCTGGGGCAGTATATCCATGAGCTGGGGGGGCAGAGCTGGGGCAGTATATCCATGAGCTGGGGGGCAGAGCTGGGGCAATATATCCATGAGCTGGGGGGCAGAGCTGGGGCAGTATATCCATGTGCTGGGGCAGAGCTGGGGCAATATATCCATGAGCTGGGGGGCAGAGCTGGGGCAGTATATCCATGTGCTGGGGCAGAGCTGGGGCAATATATCCATGAGCTGGGGGGCAGAGCTGGGGCAGTATATCCATGTGCTGGGGCAGTATATCCATGAGCTGGGGCAGTATATCCATGTGTTGGGGCAGTATATCCATGTGTTGGGGCAGTATTTCCATGAGCTGGGGGCAAAAATATCCATGTGTGAGCTGGGGCAATATATCCATGTGTGGCGTGGGGGCAATATATCCATGTGTGGTCTTGGGGCAATATATGTCCATGTGAGCTGGGGGCAATATATGTCCATGTGAGCTGGGGGCAATATATGTCCATGTGAGCTGGGGGCAATACTATCTTTTTTATATTGCAGAAAAAAAAAAGGTAAAAATATGGATCTTTTTTGGGGGGGTTGGGGGGCCCTTCATGGATTCTTGCACCGGGGCCCTCAGGTTTCTAGTTACGCCACTGGTTAATCCTATCCTAACCTGAAATGTAGCGTCCCGGTTTTAGCTCAGGGCAGTTGATAGTGCCCAAAGTGTTGAAATCTAAACATGGGTAATAACTCTGAAAGTTACAATTACACCAGTTTTCTGAAAATATTTTCTCACTCTTTGTAACCTAATCAAATCGGCTGCTAACAGAAAATTATTTGTTTTGAACATTTTTTGCATTGTAATGTCTATAATCCCTAGGGTACACTTGAACATGAAAGGTGTCTCACTGCAGCCTTTTTTAGTAGAACGATATCTGAATAGATAAATTACACAATGCAATTTATTTTGCTTTCACCTGAATGTGAATCTCAAAAAAAAAATCGGTTAGCGCATATGTATTAGCTCTTTTTAGCACAAGCTTTCTGTACTTTGCATTCCCTATGCGTAATATGGGGAGCGCAAAGTGTAAGCAAAGATTAATTAGCAATATGACCACATAGTCCTAATACTAATTACTAACTGCTGACACTAACTGAAATGTTTGCTACAGCTTAGAGCTTCTGCAGAATCCGTTAGCAGCAGCTGTAAACCCCCCACGAAATCACATACTCACCTCTCATCTCGCGGCGAGAACAACAGCCTGATCCGCCGCTTCTGGCTGCCTGGAGCAGAGTGACAATGGAGAAAAAAGTCCAGTCTCCCTTCACAATCGCTCCGCGGACCTACAGGATCTCGTGAGAGGTGAGATCCTGCTGGTCATGTGCCCCGGCAGCAGCAACCTTCATGGAGTCCTATGGACTCCATGGAGGGGATGGTTGCGATGGTTCTTAGCGCAGCCCAGAGCATCCTGGAGCCTAGCCGCTGCTACGGGGCAGCCCGCTGGATTCAGCGCCTGTCCCGTAATCCATTGGTAAAGACGGGGACGCTAAATGGAGATTTGCGAGCACAAATATTTCCCCTTAGCATCCCTGTTTTAGTTGTAGAGAGGTTTTTTTATGACAAATCTTAATTTTCTTGAGAACCAACAGCAATGGTCAGCAACCTTGGCCCTCCAGTCGTTTTGTAACTGCATCTCCAATGATGCTCAGCCACTCATTAGATTGGTTCAGCATCATGGGAAATGTAATACAACAGCATCTGAAGGACTATGTTTGCTGACACCAGGCCTACAGTAACTTTTTTTTTGTTCAATTTTGTGTTACATTGCAACCTTGAGTAAAGAAACATTAATAAAAACCATGTACAGACCACCACTGGTTTTTACTTTGCATTCTAGTGCTTAGGAAATGAAAGTGGTATGTCGCCATACTTACATTCGATACAGTCCAGAGGTGGCCACAATAAATGTTTCTGTAATATAAGGGGGACTTGCACTACCTATGAACTCGTTTAATGAACTTAATTGAAATCATTTGTCCTGATAGTCATGTTAATGTTTGAGCTAATATGGAACCAGTATAGGCAGCATAATTTGATTACAATTACAGCAATTCTAGGGCAGCTGCCATATCAGGGTTTCATAATAATTGTTAGATAAATTATTAGAAATATGGTATTTCAAATAATCGCCCATATGTTAGCATTATTCTAAGTCTTTTTCTTGTATTTAGTTCTTGGAAACCTGTATTTCCTGGTGGTTCTATACACACTCAACCACTAGAAGAGATGCAAGGTTATCCTCCAACCTGAGTCTGGCATTCCTGGATATGTTGGCCAGTTCTAAATGCAATTGAAATAACTGGGGTGGAAGCTGTAATCTCTTTTACACAGGGCTTTATGGGGACAAAAATAGGCCTGGACATTTAACCCCATTCACTACCAAATCGCTTTCCATAAAACCACTGCCAGTGGACCGAGTGAATTTATGGAAAATTACTTTCCATTGCAGACTGTCTAAAAATGAATGTATCCTTCGTAAAATAGATTTTTTAGAGTCTGTAAACTTGACAGGTCCGTTTTAGGGTTTAATCCCTCCACCACAACATCCTATTACTCCTCCTTTCTGAGCCCATTGAGACCCAGATTAGTATCTTTCTTTATTTGACAGGACCTGCTGGCAAAAAAGCGCTACTACATGTACTTTAAACTAGTTGGGCATTTGTGTTTCCTTGATGAAAAAAAACCAAACCCCAAGCTGTTCAAAAAGCTTCATGTGAGGATTACCAGTACTCGAGAGGTTTCCTGCCAGCTCAATGCCTCCCGAGACGCCAGCCCGCACCATATGAGCCTTCATTCAGTTCACTGCCCTGTTGTGGTTGTTTTGCTCCCAATAGCGAGCTTCACCGTTACCAGATTCTTTCTCTGTGTACCGACCTCGGCTTGTCAGTCAGCTTGCTCTGATTGTGTTTCTGTGTACCGACCTCGGCTTGTCAGTGATCTTGCTCTGCTTTTCTCTCCATGTACTGACCCCGGCCTTAGCATTCTAAGTGAAGTCTTCAAAGTGAGCACTTAGAGATCTTCTGGTGAGTGATTTTGATTTTTGTTTCAAACAGATCTTTTCTATTCATCTTAAGGTTTTAAGTTAGGTCTGGTGAGTATATTAGGTTAGGCTGGTGACTCATTCCTCTTACTGATTAGCATACAATTGGAATCAATTGCGTGCTATTTGCAAAGGTTGTTAAACTTGTCCACACCTTGCTGGGGGAGGTGTTCTTAGGTGATTATATAAAGCTTGTGGAATATTAGCTTGGTCTAATTGAGCTTGTGAAGCATTCTCAGTGAAGTCTTCAAAGTGAGCACTTAGAGATCTTCTGGAGATACTCTGGAGGTAGTCTGAGGTTAGACAGGAGGTAGAAAACCTACAAAAAGGTAAGATTTGTTGGTTTAAATCCATTCTTTTATAATGGCAGGCTTGGTCCAGTGTAAGAGCTGTCATGCATTTGTTTTTAGATCCAATTTTTGGAGGTTTGGAGTGTGCCTGATATGTAGGCAGCTCTCTTTATTGCAGCAGGAAATTGCCTGTTTGAAGTCTGAGATTTGTAAATTATCTGTTACACAAACTCAGGCTATGGCTATGACTGTTACAAAGCCACTGCCACAGAGGCCTCCTAGGAGTGGCAGATGGACTACTGTAGGATCTGGTAGACTTAGAGTTGTGGATATAAGGCATGTCCCACAGTCTGTGGCTCTTCTTAATTCTTTTGAGGCACTTTCAGAGTGTAGTGGTGAGACGGAAGTAGGCTCAGACACCATAGTTGAGGAACCACCATCCCCTATGCTTAAGGTATGCAGGACTGCAACCAAGAACAATAAGGAAAAGGTGGGACATGATAGAAGGCAATTGTTGCTGGGTGATTCTATCATAAGAGGTGTGGATCTGGAGAGTAGTGGTTTGGTGAGATGTCTTCCTGGGGCTACTGCTCGTAGAGACAAGAAACGTATTCTCAATATTGTCAAACAAGCAAAGCAGCAAGGGGAAGTGGATGTTCTAGTCCATCTAGGGACAAATGACTTGGCTAGCAATGAGTTTTCTGAGATTAAGGAGGATTTTTGTGTTCTTGGAGGTGAAATACAGCAGATTGCGTCCACTGTGTCATTCTCTGAAGTTTTGCCTGTGCATAACATTCAGGATAGGCAGATGCGCAATAGGGAATTGAATTTGTGGCTTCGGGAATGGTGTCGAGAGCAAGGATTTGGCTTTGTGTCCCATGATAGCTCTAATTGGAGCAGAAAGGAACTGTATAAAAAAGATGGTTTGCATCTTACTCATAGGGGAACATATGTTCTCAGTGAGAAGTTCAAAGGTTTCGCAAAGAAATATTTAAACTAGGAGGGGGGGACAAAAGGGTAAAAAACAATCTGCCTGATTGTCCCCCAAAACTAAATCGGCGGGTGCAAGCAACATGCGGGGAAAAAAAGGACAAGCTCAGCGTTGTGTCTATAAATGCTCGCAGTTTAGTCAATAAAATCAATGAACTGGAGGCAATGATGGCAGCTGAAAAAGTAGATGACGTTGCGGTTACTGAGACATGGTTCAGTGAGAAAAATAACTGGGACATAACAATACCGGGGTACTCTTTATATAGAAAAGACAGAGAAGGTAGGAAAGGAGGAGGAGTGGCCCTGTATGTGAAAAACAACATAAAAACGAACCAAATAAAAGTGAGCGAGGTGAACATAGAGTCAGTTTGGGTTACGCTAACATTTGGCAATCATACAGTAGCTCGTGTAGGTGTGATCTATAGACCCCCTGGACAAGTAGAAGAGCTAGATAATCTGCTGCTTGAGGAAATAGCCAAAATGGCAATGAAGGGGGAAGTTATTATCATGGGGGACTTTAATCTTCCTGATGTGAACTGGAAAACCAAAACTGCTGGGTGCACCAGGAGTACAAATATTCTAAACTCCCTACTGGGATTATCTCTAACACAAGTAGTTGAGGAGCCGACCCGTAAAGAGGCCATATTGGATTTAATACTCACAAATGGAGGTTTGGTATCGGACGTTGTTGTAGGTGAAAATTTGGGATCTAGTGATCACCAGTCAGTATGGTTTAATATAAGAACAGAGATGGAGCCGCACCACACAAAAACAAAAGTTTTAGACTTTAAAAAAACAGATTTTTCTAAAATGAGACTTTGTGTGAAGGAGTCATTATCAGACTGGAGGAGTTTAAAGGGTGTCCAGGAGAAATGGGATTATTTAAAAGAAGCATTATTGAAGGCCACAGGCAATTGCATTCGGCTTGTTAGCAAAAACAAAAAAGGGAAGAAACCACTGTGGTACTCTGCAGAAGTGGCCAAAATAGTGAAGAACAAAAAGACAGCATTCAATAATTATAAAACAACTCAGAGTGAAGAAGATAGGCAAACCTATAAGATTAGGCAGAAAGAGGCAAAGCAATTTATAAGAGCTTCCAAAGCACACGCAGAAGAGAAAATAGCTCAGTCAGTAAAAAAGGGGACAAAACATTTTTTAGATACATAAACGAGAAAAGAAAAGTAAAACAAGGATTAGTTAGATTAAAAACAAAGGAAGGAAGGTATGTAGAAGAGGATAAAAGTCTCGCTGACTGCCTCAATGAATATTTTTGTTCAGTCTTTGCAGAAGAAAAGGAAGGAAAGGGACCTCAGTTAGGAGGAAACACTAACGAGACAATTACATATCAGTTTACAGAGGAGGAGGTTCTACAGCAGCTGTCTAAAGTAAAGACAAATAAATCAATGGGGCCTGATGGGATCCACCCTAAATTATTAAAAGAGCTCAGTGATGTAATAGCAAAACCGTTAACAGATTTATTTAACCAATCCTTGCTAACGGGAGTCGTCCCAGAAGACTGGAAATTAGCAAATGTTGTGCCCATTTACAAGAAGGGTAGTAGGGAGGAATCTGGGAACTATAGGCCAGTTAGTCTTACGTCAGTAGTGGGTAAATTAATGGAAACCATGTTAAAGGAAAGGATTGTTGAACATCTAAAAACACATAGATTACAGGATCAGAAACAACATGGGTTTACCTCAGGGAGATCATGCCAAACTAATCTTATTGATTTTTTTGATTGGGTAACAAAAATAATAGACACAGGTGGTGCAGTAGACATTGCTTATTTAGATTTCAGTAAGGCTTTTGATACTGTTCCGCATAGAAGGCTTATCAATAAATTGCAATCTTTGAGCTTGGATTCCAATATTGTTGAATGGATTAGGCAGTGGCTGAGTGACAGGCAACAGAGGGTTGTGGTAAATGGAGTTTATTCGGCGCATCGTCTTGTTACCAGTGGGGTACCTCAGGGGTCAGTACTTGGACCCATTCTATTTAATATTTTTGTTAGTGATATTGCAGAAGGTATTAATGGAAAAGTATGTCTTTTTGCTGATGACACAAAGATTTGCAACAGGGTTGACGTTCCTGGAGGGATCAGCCAAATGACAAATGATTTAGGTAAACTAAAAAAATGGTCGGAGCTGTGGCAATTGAGTTTTAATGTGGATAAGTGCAAGATAATGCACCTGGGACGTAAAAACCCAAGGGCTGAATATAGAATATTTGATACAGTCCTAACCTCAACATCTGAGGAAAAGGATTTAGGGGTTATTATTTCAGAGGATCTAAAGGTAAGTAGTCAATGTAATAGAGCAGCAGGAAATGCTAGCATAATGCTTGGTTGTGTAGGGAGAGGTATTAGCAGTAGGAAAAGGGAAGTGCTCATGCCACTGTACAGAGCACTGGTGAGACCTCACTTGGAGTACTGTGTGCAGTACTGGAGACCGTATCTCCAGAAGGATATAGACATCTTAGAGAGAGTTCAGAGAAGGGCTACTAAAATGGTGTACGGCTTGAAGGAGAAAAGTTACCAGGAAAGGCTTAATGATCTTAACATGTACAGCTTGGAAAAAAGATGAGACAGAGGAGATATGATAGAAACATTTAAATACGTAAAGGGAATCCACAAGGTAGAGGAAGGGAGTATATTTAAAAGGAAACAAAGTAGCAAAACAAGAGGACATAGTCTTAGATTAGAGGGGCAAAGGTTTAAAAGTAACATCAGGAAGCATTATTTTACTGAGAGGGTGGTGGATACATGGAACAGTCTTCCAGTTGAAGTGGTAGAGGCCAAAACAGTAATTGAATTTAAGCAAGCATGGGATAGGCATAAGGCTATCCTAAACAAAAGATAAATCCAAGTAAAGTATCCATGTAATTGGGCAGACTAGATGGGCCGAAAGGTTCTTATCTGCCGACATCTTTCTATGTTTTCTATGTTTTTCTATGTTGCTGACCACTGTCTTTTCTCAGTCTGTTCTACCATGTATTGACCCTACTAGCCAGTGACTAGACTTCTATCTCTCAGTTTCCCAGTCACCTCAAGGACTGGTTCTCTTCTGCCCTGTGATTCAGTATATCGGTAGGTGAGGGTTCGCTCCCAGCATATTATAAACCCAAAGAAATGTGTATGGTAGATCCAGCGCTTCCTTCGACAACAGTAGTCCACTTCTCTCCGTTCTCTTCCGTCAAGTGCCTCAAATAAAACAAAATGCTGCCATAGTGTAGCAAGTTGAGTTGTACAATTGAGGTGTAAATAAAAGAAGGGAATTACTCACATTTTATTGTGTCTAAATCAGACACCAGATGGAATCGGCAACCAGCAACATTAGAGGGAGCACCGGATCTCCCGCACAGCCCGTAAATTTCCTTTCGCTCCGATCAAATCAGGATACAAGGAATAGAATTAAAAGGCTAATTTATTAAATGGAATAAAACACAAAAGTCGAACAAAACACCCAAACGCGTTTCGCGAACATTGTCGCTTCTTCAGTAGGTGTCTTATATTATAAACCCAGCCACTAGTGAGGACTGAATTGGGTCTGGTGTGTTCCTCCACCATGGCTAGATTTAGGAGGTTTCAGGACAGGTACTGCTCTTGGTTCAATTGGTTCGTGTTGCTCCCACTCAGCTCCATTGTCCTCACACTTCAGCACCTTGGATGACATGTCCAAGGTGCTGAAAATCTGGGGCACAATCTGGAGCCCATTTTCAAACTAATTTGCTTGAAGGAAACAAAATATATCCATTGCTCCACTGTCATGCTCTTGCAGGAGTATCTGCACATTGAGTATTCTTGAACATGGTAATGAAGGGGTTAAATTACTTTACTTTTTGAAAATGTTTTCCTAATGTAAATATACGATAGCCAAGTGAACAAACTGAAACATGGCAAAATGGTAATTTTGGTTCCAGTTTCAAATGATTTTATTGCTGGAGATCCCCATATATACATCAATACGTTACCAAAAAAGCGTGATGATGTCAGATAGCCGAGGAACCCCAAACTGCCTGGGGATTTCCCAAGGAAATCCCCTGACGGAGATAGAGGGTTCCTTTGACCCCCGATATCTCCAAAACCGTGGCAGCTAGGGTGTCATGGAAAGTCTGAGCATGGCCTTTCGAATGATACCCAATATTATGATGCCCTAAAATTAAAAAAATAATAATAATAAAAAAAAAACATTTTTTTTGTGTGTTGTTTTATTAATGCAGCCATATTGTTCACATTTCAATTATAATATGAACAATGATGCTGGGCTAATGATTTTTTTCTATGGGGTGCTTTGCTAAAAATCACGTAATTCCCCCCCAAAAAATGTAACTAATCCCCATTTCTAATTTTTGTACAAGCGCACCCCATAGAAAATATAACCGCAAACGCTTATGTGATGAAATGTGAAAAAAAAACACTTAACACGCTGTAGATGATTAAAAATTCTAATTTTATTGCATTTTTGTTATAATATACAGGGAGGACATGACGTATACATATAAAAGAGATATATTATGAATCTGCTGAGTCTACCGAAAAATAAATAAATAATATTTCTGGGTCATATAATAAAACGTGGCTTCTAATTGCGTTTAAACATGATGAGCAAAAGCAGTAAAAATGGGCTCAGCACACAGGCGTAAAATGGCTCAGCAGGGAAGGGGTTAAAACGGGAATATTATTTGCATTGAAGCCTATGGGATTCGCTTGAATAAACCTGTCAAATGAAACCACCGAACAGCAGGGCAATTCGGCAACTTTTCACTGCTGGTTTTTGTTCTCTGAATAGACAAAGCATTGATTCTCTATGGGGATTTCACTGCCCTCGAACAGGCACCGAACAGGCACCGTATGTGCAGGCAATTCGCAATTCCCGGATGGCCAGGAAAGGTATCCGTACGCTGAATTTCACTGTTATGTTTATTTTACTTTTGCTTTAATTGAGGTGTCTATGGAATTAATGTACAAATTGAAAAATTGACAAATTGAAAAAACATTTAGGTAATTGCATATTTTCAGACTAGTCAATTCGATAAAAGATGAAGGCCCCTATTACTTGCACAGCGCATTTGCGTGCGTGCAAATGCGCTTTTGCGCGAGGACAAAACCATTTGCATGGAACGTCGTATTACGACGTTCGCGCAAACGATGCACGTTAGCGTCTACCGTGATTGTCCCTGCGCGAACCCAGCGCGAGCGCAAGTGCGTGCGTGCATCCCATACTTACCATTGTCAGCGCGAATGCGTTGGAGCGGATGGTATTACGATCTTCGCCCAACGTCGTACGAACGACGTTTGCGCGATGTATCGTAATGTCTTTGAAAACCTGGTGTTAACTTACAATCTGAACGTTCTGGCCGAAACAAAATGAACCTGTACAAAAAAAAAATACAGCACAGTACAGTTACACATTCTAGACATACCCAAACAATAAAATTAATAAATTGTTTAATTTTTTATTTTTGTTGCAGCACATATACGCAAATTGACTTTGACAGGCGCAACAACCGAAACCTAGCAAATGGTGGTTCTTAATTCTGATTGGCTGAATCATGTGAAAAAACAGTCTGCCCACCGATTCCTGCACGCAACGGTCATTTGCGCCCGGCTTTGCGCGTCGGATTTGCACTCGAAAGAACATGAAGGCTGATAAACTGCGCTCAGATTGTAATTCCGCGTTAATTTGCGCGCGCTAATGTTTTTTGTGTGCGCAAAAAAAATTGCGCTACGCGAGCGCATTTGCGCGAGGATTGTAATAGGGGCCTTATACATTTGTGGCATTATTGGGATAGTTGGGGAGGTATAAGATGCATTCGTTGGTAAAGGATGTTCTTTTGAGCTGCTGAGAGGACCATTTGGATTAGTGAGGTGTGTTTAGTCTGACGTTTAAGGAGAGCCTTGAATAAATTTAATGTGCAATGTCAAACAGCAGCCGCCAAGGCCAGCAAAGTACTGGCATGCATTAAAAGGGGAGTTCACTCTCGGGATGAAAACATAATTTTGCCCCTGTATAAATCAATGGTCAGGCCGCACCTTGAATATGCCGTGCAATTTTGGGCACCTGTCTTAAAAAAAGATATTATATCGCTAGAAAAAGTGCAGAGACGGGCAACTAAATTAATAAGGGGAATGGAAGGGTTAAGTTATGAGGAAAGACTAATAGACATGTGCATTCGTTTTAGTACTAAAACGATTTAGTCAGAATTTTGGGATAATTTAGTTTTAGTATGACTTAAGAGAAACGAATCTGCTCAGTACAAAAAACGAAAGAAACTAAAATAAAATGCACTACATTTTAGTTTCAGTCCTTTTTGTGATATTACATTGAGTGAAGGAGACCAGCAATGAAGAGCGCAACATCCGAAGTTCTGCACCTCCACATGCCAATGCAGTAGGATGTTCTATACAGAGAGGGGCATTAATTAATGCAGGAGGATGTTCTATACATTATACAGAGAGGGGTATTAATGCAGGAGGATGTTATATACATTATACAGAGAAAGGTATAAATTGAGGATGTTCTATACAGAGAGGGACATTAATTAATTAATTCAGGAGGATGTTCTATATATTATACAGAGAGGGGTATTAATTAATGCAGGAGGATGTTCTAATCATTATACAGAGAGGAGCCTTTTTTTAGCCCTTTAAATCCAGTGGCTGTGAGCACTGAGATCGGCTGCTTGTTACATTATCTCTCAGTACAATGTATCAGGCTCAGTTGTTACAGTAACTGACTGTAACAGCGCTCAGTTTCAGTAAAACAATGAAATAATATTGTTCTAACCTCTTATGTATAAAAATATTATTTACTAGTTTTACTGAAACTCTGAGCGCTGTGATGAGCAGCAGTCAGTTACTGTAACAGCTTTGCCTGACACGGGGCAGTATTACAATGTTGGTGCTAACTTAACCAGAGCTGTTGTAAACTGAAAACCTCCATAGGCTATAATGGCTCTGGGAAGTTTACAACAGCTCTGGTTAAGTTAGCACCAACTATGTAATATGGCCCACATTGTGCTGAGAGTGAGAGATACTGTAACAAGCAGCGATCTCAGCCCTCTGAGGAGCCACTACAATAGTAATTGTATCCATTGGTTTTCAGATGAATGAAATTAGTTTTCATACTAAAGGACTGAAAACGAATTTCTTTAGTAACTAAATAAATTGCATTTTAGGACTAATCCATTAGTTCAAAACGAAATTTTGTGCTGTGCACATGTCTAAAGACTAACAAGCTTAAACCTGTTTAGTTTAGAGAAAAGGCGCCTTAGAGGGGATCTGATAACCTTATATAAATATATACGGGGCCATTATCAACCATTGTCTGATGACCTATTCATTAACAGGACTATACATAGGACAAGGGGTCATCCATTTAGACTGGAAGAAAGAAAATTTAGCTTAAAGCATAGGAAGGGTTATTTTACGGTGAGAACAATAAAGCTGTGGAATTCTCTGCCTGTTGAGGTGGTTGGGTCAGAGACTGTACAGACTTTTAAAAAACGACTGGATGATTTCCTGCAGACACAGAATATTAAGGGTTATAATATTTAATATGTGGGTAAAAGCTTCTTGATCCAAGGAGAAATTGACTGCCATTCGGGGTTAAGAAGGAATTTTTCCCAGTATGTTGCATATTTCAGACTGGGTTTTTTGCCTTCTTTTGGATCAACAGCAGTAGGTTATGTGGGAGAGGCTGAACCCGATGGACGCATGTCTTTTTTCAGCCTATATAACTATGTAACTATGTAACTATGTAAATTAATTGTTAAATATATATTCTATTCTTCATTGGCACAAATAACACTCGTTTCTCCTCTTCCGGTAAATTGTCATGCCCATCAATTGTGCCTGCATATTATGGAAATCTACATCTCCAGTAACTACCTCAATGCTTTGGGATCATATAGCATAATGTATCAAATAATAATACTATCAATATAGTAATGTCTTATTGAGTTTTTGACTATTATTATTCATTGCGTAATACTAGATAATTATCTAAATTTCTCACCCAAAGACTTTTAAAAGTTGGTAAATTCCAATTGGCCTTTCACTTTGTAGTACTTAAAATACTGATGTTTGATAGTTATGTGATAGTTATGTAATAGTAACAGTTGATAGTGACTGTAAGCGCAGCAACCCGAATAGAATATAGAGGTAATGATAACGTATATTTTCCTTTCATAGTGCTTAAAGATAGTGAAGTGGAAATAGGCTGGAAGACGGCCGCCATTGTACACAGGCGGCCATCTTGTTCAGAATATTGGTTCACTTGTATATAACTAGACAGGTTTGTAGCTGAAACTAGAATGAGGTATACGTAGAAATTTAGGAATGCGTTTAGATTAGCAGAAAAGCAATTAAAGCTTTATGAAAGATCTTTGCTGTTTCTGGCACGGAGAAGTAGATATTCCAAGGTCGTTGGGGCCCGCGGAAAGACGAAGGAGTATAGAAGACCGGGCCCCAGGCCATCTGAATAAACATAGCCGATAGGGAGGGAGGCACTGCCCGGAGAAAGACAGCACAAACAAATCACAGACTGTCAAACTAACGAGAAGTGTATCAATTTATAGTTATATGTGGAATGTTCTTTGTGTTCGAATTAATGATGGGAGGTATTAACCCACGTGGGGTGGAATAGAGTGTCATAGGGAGGTGGGCTAATGGGGATGTACCTAATTATGTATTTGGGGCATAAAACCTCATGTCTCTGTGTAATCGGGGCTCACTCTAAGCGATTCAATCCTGTGTGAGCACTTGTGTGACGACACAATAAACTCTTGCCTTTCCTGAAGAGACTCGTGTTTGGACAATCCTTGCTTGTGTCTGGTCCGGCGCCGTTAATGAAGTGAACCTGTCTGACTCCGGCTACATTTCTGGGGTCTCGATAGCCGGGATAACGGGCCTTTTGCCAAGACACAGGCAACGGCTGCTGAACACAGTGCGGCGCTTGACTGCAGCAGTGCCAGAATCCCGATGGTTGGGGGCGTCCGTTGAAGGTGAGCTGACATCTGCAGGCGCCAAGCAGGATTTCCTGTACAGTGGACCTCATCTCGTCCCAAACAGACCCCCCCGGCCCGGGAAGCTGGGACACACCCGAGTCCGAGGAAACAGCGAGCAGCGCCGGCGATAGGTAACGTGTCTTCTATGTTTTGTATGTCTAAAGGAAATACCGGTATATAAGGGAAACGTCCGACTGAGATAGACGGATAAGAGGATGCGATGGCCACCATCCTATTGGCATATCTAGCCCGCCGCTGATAGCGCTGATATTGCTGAGGAGCCAGAGTGGCTAGCGGGTGTCTGGATTCGGGGGAATTGAATGCCAATCAAAGGGTAGTTCTGTAAGAGAGGGGAAGGTAGCTGCGTGGAGTTGCATAGTTCAGTGTTTGTAAATAGAGCTTCGCCACGTGGGTAAAAGGGAAAGGAGGAGGGATTTTTCTGTGACTGGGCTAAGAGCCTGAGTCAGTGCCTAGTGTGTACGCCGTATAGTGAAAAGGGCTTATAGTAAAGCCAGCGATAGCTGCAGAGATAGTGGTGCTGAGTGGGTAGATTATCCATAAGGCAGATTGGAATTGCAGGCGGAAGTATAGACAAGGAATGGGGTGCACATAGCCACAAGCAGTCAAGAGTTAGAGTTCAAATTACGGGGTATAAGGAGCCACAAAGAAAGGGATAAGTACCCTTGGCTAGTAGAAAGAGTAGAAGTGCCTATGTTTTGTTCTGTGATGAAAGTATCTGATACGGAATGTGTTGTGAATGAATTGACTCGAGTGCTGTGAGTGAACGTGCGCCTACTCGCTCCACGAGGAAGCAAATACGAGATTTGACCCTGGACGTACGGTTTCGGCTCAGGCGACTGCAGTCGGCTACTGAAGGGGGAAGCGTATGTGGATGCGGATAAATTGTTGACTGAAGTATCAGACTGTAGATTTTAACTGTTGTTGAAATAAGATATTTGTATCGCAAAAAGTATTGTTTTCAGGAGTGACAATGGGTAACGGGTCATCAAAGCCCAAGAGGGTAAAGGAGGGGGAGACGCCCCTAGAGTATATGGTGCGAAATTTCGATGTATTATATAAAACTCATGACTATGGTGTAGAATTGACAAAAGAGAAATTAAAAGTAATGTGTACAGTTGTGTGGCCGTTATTAGTCCCAGGATGGCCAGAGCAGGGGTCAATGGACCCGGAGTTGGTACAGAAGGTACACTCCCAAGTCACAGAGCAGTATGGGCATCCTGAACAGTATCCGTATATAGAAGTATGGAGATATTGTATTAAAAATAAGAGTCATTTTATAATGATAGCGGGGAGAAATAAGAAGCAGGACCCCCAGAATAATGGAGAGAGAGAGGGAGACCGGTGTTAGATCAACCGGAAGAGAGTGATAATCTGCCCCCGTCCTACCCATTATGTTATGGGGCAGCTAGGGAAGCTCTGAATGCCGCGATTGCGCGGGCGGAGAGGGGGAGCAGGCAGCTGCTATGTCTCGGTCAGCTCCCTCTGCTCCGTCCCGTATGGCTGAGGAAGAAGAGCAGGGTGCATCGAGTAGAGGAGATAGAGAGGCTCCACCAGAAAAGATTGAGATGCCCGATGGGAGTATATATAAATTAATTAATATTTTATGGAGTGAGATAGTTGCAGTGCTGTATAGTTTGTGTGTATGGTTCAGACTGATTTTGTCCGATTGTGTTTTTAATTGATTATTAACCTGTTCAATTAAAAGTTGAGATTGAGCGTCGTCCCTGGTGTAATAGGCCCCCTCCTTTTTCTGACAGACTGTTTGCAAGAGAGAGGGGGAGAATTGGGAGCAGTTTGTTTTTCTTTGCTCTCTGATAGCTGGAAAGAATAACCTTTGTGTACTTGTGCAGCGTACTATGTTTAGCTAATTTTAGTGTGTGTTACAATAGAATATTTGTCTGAAGTCTGTTGAGTGCAAGATATATGTTTATATTTTGTGTTGATATTATTCCGAAAGTTTAAGTTTTGTTCAGAGCTAGAATTAAATAGAAAAGAAAAGGGAGTCCTGTTTTTTATATTATTGCATATAAATAATAATAAGTATGTAATAGTATACAATATTGCCTACTAAAATATAAAATTTATTAATAAATTAAATTGAAATATATGAAACGGTTAGAAAATAATTCGAGAAATAATTAAAGTAATTTTTCTTTACTGTTTTTACAAGGTATGTTTTTGTTTGATTTTTGATGGAATGATTTATTTTTATTGTTTTTTTTCGATGTAGTATTAAGAGTCTGTTTTGGGCTATGGGAAAATATTTCTGAGAATATTATTTACACAATGTGTATATGTATATGCCCGAATGTCCCATCCAGCTCCTGGGGCGGGATATTTTTTGCAAATTGCAAGCCCAAATTACGTTCCTTCCCGGGGGTCACGCTCAATTAAACCTGCCGGAGAGTGGCAGTTTTGTTCGGTAGTATAATCCAGCCAGCCCGCACAACCCCCAATCTGTGAAAATCGCAGTAGTTATGTCAAAGGAGGAAGAATGGCGCACGGCACCTACTCTGTCTGCCACGCTGGATCCGCACGCACTACTCCTTGGAATTTCTGAGGTGGGAGGCGGAGGACAACCCGCCCAGATTAGTTGAATTAAAGCCCGGCGCAAAACCGGTGGCTCTAAGACAATATTATATCCCACAGAAAGCCAAGCAGGTTACAGAGTGTCTAAAAAGAAAGCACAAATATGTAAACAGAGTGTAAAATACCTGGGATTCCAGTTAACAGGTACCAAACGTGCACTAGGGGCAGAAAGGAAAGAAGCAATGTGCCGCATACCCCAACTAAAGACCAGGAGACAAGTCCGTGAGTTCCTGGGAGCTGCAGGCTTCTGCCGCCTGTGGATCCCCAACTTCGCAGAAATTGCCAAGCCGCTTTATCAAGCAACCAAGGAAAGAGAATTAGACCCCTTTCATTGGGAAGAAGAGCAAACCGCAGCGTTTCTGAAATTAAAGACTCTGCTAATGGAAACTCCTGCACTGGGTCTGCCAGATCATAGCAAGCCTTTCCAGCTGTTCGTACATGAACATAACCAAACAGCAACAGGAGTATTGGTCCAGACCTTTGGCTCGTGGCTGAGGCCTGTGGCCTACCTCTCCAAGCAACTCGACCCTGTGGCCTGCGGCCTACCCCCATGCCTGAAAGCAGTGGCTGCCACCGCAATGCTGATAACAGAAGCAGACAAGCTGACCCTTGGACAAGTTCTTCATGTCAAGGTGCCCTATGCTGTCAAGGCTCTGCTGGATGTCAAAGGAGGTTACTGGTTTAGCAACAGCCGGATGACGAAGTACCAAGCCATGATGTGTGAAAATCCACGGGTTCATTTGGACCTCATCGCTATTTTAAACCCTGCTACTTTACTGCCTGACTGTGAAGAGGATCCAAATCATGAATGCCTCCAAGTTATGGAAGAAGTGTTCAGTAGCAGGCCAGATTTGAAAGACGTACCCCTAGACAAATACGATCTACAGCTATTCACTGATGGTAGCAGCTACATGGATGATGGGAAGAAAGTCTCCGGCTATGCAGTAGTCTCAACAGAAGAAATTATTGAAGCAAAGCCACTGCCAGGCCATACATCGGCACAACTAGCTGAAATAACAGCCTTAACCAGAGCCCTTGAAATTTCTGAAGGCAAAAGAGTAAATATCTATATAGATTCCAAATACGCCTTTATGACAGTCCATGCACATGGTGCACTCTACAAAGAAAGAGGCCTACTCATGTCTTCAGGACAACAAATTAAATATGCTGCAGAAATCACGGCCCTCCTGGAAGCAGTGTGGAAACCAAGTGCTGTCAGCATCATGCACTGTCGTGGCCATCAAAAAGGCCGTGATGAAATTCCAAAAGGTAACAGACGCGCGGACCAGGCCGCAAAAGCAGCTGCAAAACCGCCACTACCAACAGAAGCAGAAGCTCAAGCTAAAGTACTGATCTGGAAGCAAGAGCCTCAATCTTCCATGCCAAATTACGAGTTCTATATGAATTTGATAAAGTTTGAACCCCACGGCGAGTTCATTGAAATAATATTGAACAAATGGCAAGATGATTATGAACTGTTAGAACTCAATCATGATTATATCCAATGGTTTTTCCCAACTCGAACACAAGGCCGAAATTTCTACTCTACTCCCCTAAATCCGCAAGAGACACGCCTAATGGTTAACACCTCAGAAGTTCAGCAAAGACTGCGCAGAGTCTGCAAAATGAGGCTGAAATTCTTCGGCGTAAAAATAGTGGGGGAGGAGGAAGACAAAGAAACAATTGAAGTTGAACGAGCAGAGAATTTCGCGTCACGTTTTGAAAATTTGACAATCAATTCTCACAATAATCTACGAATCACACGAATACTGCACAGTCTGGGAGAATTGGGAGCAGAAGAATATCAAGTCCCACTGGTGAGGTTCTTCCTCAAGGAGATCCTTATCAAGAACAGACTGCCAAGAATGAAGAAAAGTGTAATGAATTTTTTTTATACTAGCAGTAAGAGATTCACAAGACAGACAAGATTTGTTATTTTGAGAACAGGCCCATCGGGCTATCCCCAATGGTATTATTACAAATAGACTTTACAGTGCTGCCACCCTGCAAAGGATACAAATATTTACTAGTGATGGTGTGCACTTTGACAGGATGGGTAGAAGCCTTCCCAACTAGAACTGAAAAGACGACAGAAGTGGTAAAGAGTCTAATGAAAGAAATAATACCACGTTACGGACTTCCACTCGAGATAGGGTCGGACAATGGCCCTGCATTTATCCGGAACTGTTTACAACAATTTGCCCGGCTACTGGGCATCACCTGGAAGCTATAGACCGCCTACAGGCCCCAAAGTTCGGGAAAAGTTGAAAGAATGAACCGTACCCTAAAGACTTTGATGTCCAAACTGTGCCAAGAGACGTCACTAGGCTGGTTGGACTTGCTGCCGATAGTCCTTTTGCACATTAGGTGCAGACCAACCCCCCAATTGAAGCTAAGTCCGTACGAACTTATGTTTGGACGGCCAACCCCTCTGATTAATGGACTAAGGGGGGACCTTCGGGCATTGGGAGAAATTAAACTAAATAAACAAGTAGTAATGCTGGGTAAAACAATGCAGAAAATAAATATTTGGGTGGGGGATAATATACTGTATTCTCTGTATTTTTCACTGTATAAGTATTGTCCGGGTGACTCAGTATGGGTATAAGAGTGGAAAAATGATCCACTAGGTCCAAAATGGAGAGGTTTTTATTTTGTCCTGTTATCAACCCCTATAGCAGTAAAGGTTGCCGAGGTGGTCCCGTGGATATATCACTCCAGGGTAAAAGCAGCCGCAGCCAGTCCTGAACCAACATGGAAGGTTGTTACCAACGAGACCAACCCACTGAGGCTGAAGCTGACAAAGACCACAGCCATGAGCACCTAAATGATCCTAACCCAGATAATACAGAGGATCAACAAGTGGGTGTTTTGATGGGCACAGGTCCTGACCACCCGCCAACGGGGGATACCCACAGGGTGCTTTTTAGGGGCCCGGCCCCCACCCTTGATCATCCAGAAATGTTCTTTATTTTTGAAATTCCGGTGGGGAGGGATTGGGTTTATGTGACTGTAAAAAGAATTGCCCAAGGAATTCTGACACTCGGGGCATTTGTGGTGCTGATTTTATATCTTGCTAATTTGATTTATGGACTCTCGCGTGGAGTATGCTCTAATTGTACGGGCAATGTGGGGAAAGTGGATATTTCCCATATCTGGAATGGTACGCACCCGGTGATGGAGAACCGTACCATGTGGAGACAAAAACGAGAGGCGCTATCTGGAACCAACCCAAGAGGACATTTACTTGTGCAATTCAAATATGACTATGCTAAAAAGTCTGGGCAAACTGCATGCTGGGTGTGTAGTAGACTGCACCCAGAGACAATTTATATACCATTTGCCTCTGTTCCAATGAATTTGAGTATGTTTGTATCAGGGAAAAGACAGAATCAGTCAGTCCCGGGTACCCTATAATAGGACCAGTGTATCCACCAGAATGGTGTTTTCAACTAGGACCAGATAAAGAAACAAATAACGAGGGTGGGTTATGTAACTCAAGTCAGTTCAACTGGACATCATACATTTACATATTCAAAACAGGACAAAAGGCGAATTATTTATATATACGATACAGGCAACTCACTAGAGACCAAGAGGCGGTGATTGGGAATGTGACCAATGGGAGGCAGGGTGCAGTGGATATGATGAGACGGCTGAGACACCTTGCGATAGAGATATCAAAGGGAACACTATATTCATCACCATTTATAGTGACAGGAGGGTACCAGGTGTGCTGTGAAAGGGGTGTTACACATGGGTACCACCAACAATAACGGGAATGTGTTATTTGGCTAAGCTGGTCCCAATCCAGAAACTAAGGGGAGAAGACACAAACACAGACACAGAACTACACCCTAGGTACCCACTGGTGTTTGAAAGACCGAAGAGAGAATTTTTGCGAAGATGGATCGAATATGGACATGGTTGCCAGCATGGACTGGATGGGGAGGAGAGATGATGAGGAGATTGAATAGCTATGTCAATCTGATGGATGAGATTCTGAATAGAACCAGTATGGATATCCAGCTGCTGAATCTGGAAATGCGTGAGTTACGAAAGGTGCAAATGATATATGAAATGGCGCTTGAGCAGATCAGTGCGGCCTTGAATGGATTGTGTGAAATGACAATGCACTATGAATGTTGCACCTTCATCAGAAACACTACACATGAAGTCCCAGACTATTACCAGGTAATTCAAGATCATCAGGAGAAGGTAGCACAGTTGCAGGGCACAGCCAGAAGGATTGCTGCCGAAGGCTGGAATCCGCTCCGTGGGTTTGGAGCAATGGGAGAATGGTTTGGTTCTATCTTACGATTCATCTCAAAGATTGGATCCATGATACTTATGATAGTGGTGATCTTGATCATAGGGATACTGATATCTACACAAACACAGAAGATACCACTGATAATTCCACAGGGTATGTTCCCAGTGAAAGAAACCCCCCCTTTTTTCAGTAGTTTCAGAATAGTGGAGTGTAATGGCTACAAGTGCCAGGAAAAGATCCTGACACTTGAGCCAAGGGGGAATGAAGTGGAAATAGGCTGGAAGACGGCCGCCATTGTACACAGGCGGCCATCTTGTTCAGAATATTGGTTCACTTGTATATAACTAGACAGGTTTGTAGCTGAAACTAGAATGAGGTATACGTAGAAATTTAGGAATGCGTTTAGATTAGCAGAAAAGCAATTAAAGCTTTATGAAAGATCTTTGCTGTTTCTGGCACGGAGAAGTAGATATTCCAAGGTCGTTGGGGCCCGCGGAAAGACGAAGGAGTATAGAAGACCGGGCCCCAGGCCATCTGAATAAACATAGCCGATAGGGAGGGAGGCACTGCCCGGAGAAAGACAGCACAAACAAATCACAGACTGTCAAACTAACGAGAAGTGTATCAATTTATAGTTATATGTGGAATGTTCTTTGTGTTCGAATTAATGATGGGAGGTATTAACCCACGTGGGGTGGAATAGAGTGTCATAGGGAGGTGGGCTAATGGGGATGTACCTAATTATGTATTTGGGGCATAAAACCTCATGTCTCTGTGTAATCGGGGCTCACTCTAAGCGATTCAATCCTGTGTGAGCACTTGTGTGACGACACAATAAACTCTTGCCTTTCCTGAAGAGACTCGTGTTTGGACAATCCTTGCTTGTGTCTGGTCCGGCGCCGTTAATGAAGTGAACCTGTCTGACTCCGGCTACAATAGCAAATGAAATGAAAATGGTCTTTTATTATGAAAACAAAGACTAATGATCATGTCTACGCGCCCTTCATATAATAAGTAGTGGGTAAATTACCATAATTACTATATAACATTTTACATATCCCCCCACAGACCTGTTGCACAAGACATTCGTGGTGACCTGCATTTTTTTAGATCACTAAATTACACTATCAAGCAAAGGCTAAAGATTCAATCCTGCACTTTAGGTTAATAAATGCTTAGATTGTGATAATTCCAACTGAAAAGAATAACTGGTATCAGTGATAACTAGTCAGACCTGAACCTTTGTGAACTTGTAATAATTAACGTAAAAAATATATACAGGGTTATTCAGAGAGCGTGAAAAGCAGGAGAATGACTGGAGAATGAAAAATTCTAGGTCAAAATAGCCAATTTGGAAAGTGAGATGAAAGGGAGAATTTTTCTGGTTTGGCTATTTTGACCTAGAATTTTTCATTCTCCAGTCATTCTCCTGCTTTTCACGCTTTCTGAATAACCCTGATAGTTTTCAAATACTCCTACTTTTTCTAGAAAGAACAATTAAAGGAAATATTTGAAGGACGAAAGGTAAATCATATGTGGTAAGCAGAGAAATACAATATTGTAAGTCAGTGGTTCCCAACCGCGGTGCTCAAGTACCCCTAGCAGATCAGGTTTGCCAGATATCTGAAGCACGGCACAGGGGATATGATTTGCTGCTCAGCAGTAGGGATGAGCTGAACACCCCCGAGTTTGGTTCGCATTCGAACTCAAACTTTTCAAAAGTTCGAATTCGAACTCAACACGAACACGAACTCAATACAAGTCAATGGGACTCAAAGTTCGATTTTTAGAGTGCCCTCCAAGAGGGCATATATGCTAGATATTTGCCATAAAAGGTGTGTGGTAGTGCCCTGGGGGACAGGAAACCAGGACAAAAAGTAAAAAAAAGTTTTTAAAGGGACAGTGAGTTTTCCATGAAATAAGGGTTACAAATAAAAATGAAAAATTCCTTCAAATATCGTGCCTAGGAGGTCCCCATAACCTGCCTGTGAAGTGGCGGATTTGTAGGATGTATAGAAACATTTAAAAACAATGTCCGGGTCCGGGTAGTGCCCTGGGGGACAGGAAACAAGGACAAAAAGTAAAAAAAAAAACGTTTTAAACCCAACCCCTTCACTGCTGACGACATGTGGGAAACGTCCTCAGTTACTCCCGCTGTATGCTGAGGAGGACACGTCATCAGCTTTTCGGGTCCCCCGGCGGAGATACTCACCTCTCTGTCCGGGGTCCCGCAGCGTTCTGACTTCAGCGTCCTCAGACACTGAAGTCAAGCTCCTCCCGACGTAAATGACGTCATCGCGCCATGACGTCATTTCCAGGCAACCCCCGGGAGATCGCCTGGAAGGGAGGGGGGGATCCGTTCGGATCCCTCTCCCTCCTGATCGGAAGGTCCCACAAAAAAAAGCCAAGCACCGCTTAAAGGGGAGGCACCCTTTTAAGCGGTGCCTGGCTTTAACCCCTTAGGCACCGGGTCGCAGTTCGGCACCTTGCGGCGCCGAAGTGCGGCCTAGCTCCAGTGGGGGCCGCCATCTTGGATGGCGGCTCAACCCCCAGGTCCCCCCTCACTGCCTGACGTCCTCCCGCATAGCGTGATGATGTCAGATAGCCGGGGAACCCCTAGCTGCCCGGAATCCCCTGGTGGAGATAGGGGGTTCATTTGAACCCCGATATCTCCAGAATAGTGGCAGCTAGGGGGTCATAGAGGGTGTCAATCGAAAGGCCTGAGCCTGGTCTTTCAAATGATACCCAACATGACCAGGTATAAAGTAAAAAAATAAAAAAAATATATTTTTTTTGTGTGTTATTTTTATTATTGCAGCAATATTGTTCACATTTCAATTATAATGTGAACAATGATGCTGCACTAATGATTTTTTTCTATGATGTGCGTTTGCTAAAAATCACATAATTCCCCCCAAAAAATGTAATAAGTCCCCATTTCTAATTTTTGTCCAAGCGCACCCCATAGAAAATATAACTGCAAATGTTCATGTGATAAAAGGTGAAAAAAACCACTTTACACGCTGCAGATGATTAAAAATTCAAGTTTTATTGCATTTTTTGTTATAATATACAGGCAGAACATGACGTATACATATAAAAATGATATATTATGAATCTGCCGATTCTGCCGGAAAGAACGATATATAATTTGTCTGGGTCGTATAATAAAATGTGGCTTCAAATCGCGTTTTAAACATGATGAGCGAAAGCGGTAAACATTAGCTCAGCACACAGCGGTGAAATGCCTCAGCAGTGAAAGGGTTAAAGGAACAGTGAATTTTCCATAAAATAAGGGTTAAAAATAAAAACAAAAAAATCCTTCAAATATCGTGCCTAGGAGGTCCCCATAACCTGCCCGTGAAGTGGCGGATTTGTAGAATGTATGGAAACATCGCCATCACAGACCCACACAAGACACCTTGCACTCTCAGTCTGCATATAATGTATCAAATTCATGAGACCGGACTAATTAGAAGCACATGTTATTTCCAAACACTAATTAAACACCTGTTGTTTACGCCGTTTGAGAGCACAGGTCATTTAGAGGTGAGAATCTTTGCACCTAGACATTAGTTTTTAATTCGATATCTAATAAACCGTTGCTCATAATATTCTGCAGTAAAGAGTCTCTTTATTTATAGATTTTTTAGTATTTTTTATACTTTTTTCAATTATTTTTTTTTCGAACTCGAACCGACACGCCAAAAAGTTCGAAGTTCACGAACTTTCGAACTGCCGATGTTTGAATCGAACTCCGTACTGATCGAACTGAACAGCTCATCCCTACTCAGCAGTGGCGACTCTGGGAACAATATATTAGGGGGGGCGCATAAGATACCATAGTCAAAACTGGGGGGGAGCACTAATTTTCGCACTAATTCATACCACTTAAAAAAACCTAAATAAGTATATATAAATAAGATTCCATAATCCCAGAGTAATGTGCTGCAATAATACCTTTTTGTTGTACTAACCTGATACATAAATTCAATATTTTATTTGCCGCAATTCGGTGGTTTTTACTGACGTCTGATAACTGCTTCAGTGATTCCAGTTTTCGCAAATTATGGTGACCATTTTGCTAAATAGGGAATTCACTGTCATGGTTATTCAAAGAGAATCGAAAAGTCACTGCACGTTCGGTGACTTTTCGTTCTCTTCAATTTAGTGCGATTTGGCGATCCCATTTTGGCGACCCTACGGTGTATTCAGCAAGCACCACAGGGCCGCCGTAGTACAGGGAAAAGCCGCCGCAAACCCGCCGAACGCACACTGAAACCCGCAAAAACATCTTGATTAACCACGCCGAACACGTCGGAGAAACCCGAGCAGCCG
This sequence comes from Leptobrachium leishanense, assembly GCA_009667805.1. Taxonomy (NCBI): domain Eukaryota; kingdom Metazoa; phylum Chordata; class Amphibia; order Anura; family Megophryidae; genus Leptobrachium; species Leptobrachium leishanense. Next base: position 133,490,243 of record CM019063.1, on the reverse strand, counting down.
CCGTTCACAGCGCAGAGCAGCCGCCGGAAAGAGCCGACACCACAGACTAATGGAGTAAAAAAACGTACGCTTGAATGTTTGAAAAGTGAAACGCTGTTTGCAAAGAAACTACAGAACGAAAATGTCTGAAATTTACATACTGTATAAGATCCATTGAATGATAATAAAAAGGGCTGTTACAGAAAAAAACGATTAAAAAAAAAAGGGAAGTATGGTAAGCGCCCACACTATACCCTCCGAATGCCCAGCAAACCAGATGAATAGTGGTTTCCCCCAAACCAAGTGTACAATTATGGCAAAAATACGTATCTGGTATGCGCGAAGTTAGACACTAGGGAACTCGGACTGGTCTCTCGAATGACGTCACCAACCAAATAACATGTTGGAATAAAAAGCACAAAAAATACAATCTAAGTGCAGAGAGTTGACAGTGGTGGATGATTGATATTCGTATATGGTTGAAAAACTCACAAACAGAGAGCATTTCAAATTTGAGGTGGATTTTTATATCAAAATTTGCGTCCAGCTACGCGAACCTATACATGGCTGGCTGGGAATTCCAGTTCGTCTACGGTTCGCGTAGCTGGGCGCTTGGGAATATATTGTCATATAAAAGATATATTGACGATATATTTTTTGTTTGGAGAGGATCAGAGGAAAGTTTGCAGGTATTTTTAACCAGTCTTGATAGCCCTGAATGGGGGATCAAGATGGATAGAAAGTGGAGTAGAGAATGTGTTACATTTTTAGACCTGAAGATCTATAGGGAAGGAGATAATGCAAAATCTAAAACCTTCTTTAAGGAGGTAGACATGAATACTTTCATAGAGAAGACCAGTTGCCATAATCCTATTTGGCTCAAAGGGGTGCCCAAGGGCCAATTTATTCGGCTGAGGAGAAACTGCACAGACACAGAAATATTTAAACAACAAGCAGACATCCTTAAGAAGGATTTCATTGAAAAGGGGTATGAGGAGAATGACCTGAATTATATTGTCAACGATTTAATTAAAGATGATCGCGAAATTCTACTTAAGTACAAACCCAAAAGGGGAATAGAAGGAGAAGAAGTGAGGTTTATCTGCGACTATAATAACAAGGCAACCCAGATCAAAAGAATTTAAGAAACACTGGCATGTCCTACGTAATGATAAAGATCTAAAAAATTCCGTAGGAAAAAATCTGAAAATTGTATTTAGAGGAGCAAAAAATTTGAAGTCTTGTTTGGTTCACAGCAAGCCTAAAAAAATAAGTACTAAAGAGGGTCCGTTTGGATTAAAACAGGGATTTTACAGCTGTGGCCGATGTTTGGCATGCAGATCTACAGGAAACAAAAAAAGTTTTAAAGGTTCATATAACAACCAAAAGAATAAAGATGAAATTTCTATAAAGGGCATCTTAAATTGTTTTTCAAAGAACATAATATACTTGCTGGAATGCCCTTGCGGTATGCAATATATAGGGCGTACCAAGAGAGCATTTAATGTAACATTCTCCGAGCATGTTAGAAATATAAAAAAAGGGTTTGAACAACATTCCGTGTCATTGCATTTCAAAACAAAACATAATAGTTCACCAGTGGGTCTAAAGTTCATAGCGATTAAACAATTAAAACCTAATGATATAGGGGAGGATTTTCTCAAGAGATTGGGGCAATTAGAGGTGCGTACTATTTTTGAAATGGGCACCCTGGCACCGGGTGGACTAAATTAGGACTTTGAAGTCACCCACTTTTTATAAGCAGGTTTTTTTCTTATTTGTTATGATTCAATATTAATTTACACTCTCTTATATATAAGATAGGTCACCACCACATATAAAGCCAATAGGCCAAGGTTGAAAATAAAGACACCTACTATCTGCAAATAGGTTATATGCATTCATACAGTTTTGTAACATAGTAGATATAAATGCACACTGCACCAATTTAGACTTCGTCCCTATTGTACACTATATAATCTAGGCCTCTCTAGTATATTTTAGATAGAATTCCTCTCTATAGAGGGGACACTAATGTCTTTACATACTCACCATGTATTAATAAATTCACTATAGAATCACCCCAAGAGTATGTCCTTAAATTGATAATACCTCTTAAATGGTTTAATCCACACCACTGCTTTTATATATAATTCATGTTCGACATTTAGGTATTCACAAGACTACCTTTTCGAATAACTAAGAGAATAGAGATATAATTTCGCTCTATTTAGGGTATAGCACTTTAACTATATATCTATCACTAAACTAATATGCATATATAGAATCTCCATAGAGGTCCTATGTCCTCAGATTTATAATAGCGTACCCACACTGATTACCATTTCACATAAAACTATTTCCAAGTTTGTTGTGGTATTGATAAGAGATATTCATTGTCTCCACAATTCGGGAGACCGGATGTCTCACTTAATTTACATACACACAACCGCACGATGAGTTTGCTGTCCCACATCACTAAATTTTAGTGCAATTAGATCTTGTCCTCTTTGTGAATTATTTCACATAAGGATATATAATAAAATCTCATTTATTTGTACTCCTCTCCGCCACATGGATCACTCCACATCCAAGTTTTACATTTTGAGAAAACAACCTGCTTTCTCTTTAGGGTTTCTTCCGATGCTATTTTATGTATTCCTGAATGTGGTTTATGTTATTTTAATTTTCCGTTTGTGTTGGTGCAGCCCATCTGTTTTTCCATAGACATTAAGGCACTGGGAAGTGTTGTGTATCCTCGGTGGCATCCTTGGTGCACTTCGGTTATAAGCGGTAGAACGCATGGCGGACTACATAATACGTCCAATTCCATTCCGGATAAAGCACTTGGAACGCAGGGTGGAACGCGGAAGTCCACGATGTGCCTGCCTAAGATGGCGTCGCGGGTCAGCTATACACGAGTAATCCGGAAAGAGGCCAGAAACGCACGCTGACCACCAATTACATACAGGAAAAACGATTTCACCTGATTTTCCTTAATTATCTGGTTATATAAACATGCATGTTAGATCTCTTTGTATAGACCAGCTGATGAAGCCGTGTGCCAACGGTGAAACGCGGTCTGTAATTTTATTTAATTTGTTTTTACAATTATTAAATTTTTTAAGGAAGAATCACCTCTGCATGTTCGGGTCTTTCATTGGTGTAGCGCTCACTCCCGAAGGAGCCGCTGAATTTGAACCTCGGGTCAGTCTCCCCGCACTAGGGAATAAATATACTCCAGCACCGTCGTGGATTTTATAAATTATATAGTTTACTAGAATAAATGGCATATAATAAATAACACGGTATACGTAGATATATTTACAGTACTTCGTAATGCGGGAAACGCGCAGCGGAAAAGAAATAAAATGCTTCGTAATTCGAGAAACGCGCAGCAGAAAAGGGAAAAATATATCTTTAACCCCCTTTGTGGTTGGGGAATGAGTCCCGTACAGGTTATGTCCCAAAGAATGTAGGTGTGTGTGTGTGATGGTACCCGGGTACAATATTCAACTGGCCAGTGAATTATTTTTGAGGTATCTTCGACTAGTCAAGTTGGGGCCCTGTGGTTTTTTTAAACAAACAGCAGCGTGCTTTCTATTTTCACAACAGCCTGGAAGGCCTCTCACCCATCCGCCAGATACTTGGTGCTCCGCTCGACCCAGGACGTCTCTCCGCTCGATTTTGACTGGGATTCTATGGGTTACCGGATCCACTGTCTTGCTTTCCTTTAGCTGCCGCAAGATGTCCAGCTCACCGCCTGCACTCCCTGTCAGATCGATCTGCGGTGCTCCTAACTCGGGGTCCTTTCGCTCACTTGGTATCAGCGTGGGTTATTCTGCTGAAGGTGAAGCACTGGGTCTTCCTCTTATGAGGCGGAATAACCCGGTCTTTCGCTCTGTCAGGCCGCACCTGCGCTCCGGCCTGGTCAATGTCACGCTCTGCAGCACTGTGTCTTGCTTCTCTCACTCCCTGGCGCGCTCTGCCAGCTCTCCCCACGAGGCTCAGGATGTCAGCGTCTGTGTCCCACCCACTTCCTGTGTCCGCTCCCAAAGCATGCCGGGAAATGTAGTCCCAATGTTCAGTGTCTCACATCGCACTTGTCTCCCTCCGGTGGCCAAAAACAAGTACTACAACGGCAGGGGATTTAAAACCAGCGCTACATTGGGTTTGACCAGAAAAACCCATTTGCCTTCCATCTTGAGCTGGGAATAGCTCAACTAAATGTGAGTGTTCACTGGTAGTTGTTATACAGTATAATTTTGTGTGACAGATATACACAAAGATTGTGCCTTTCTTCTTTCCCATGTCCTATTGATGCAATGAGCCAACTACACCAAGGAGTGGGTTTCCTGAGAAGTGATAGAAGATAAATAACCTAAAGGCAGTCTACCACTCAGAGCCAGTGCACGGGCTCTCTGTTTGTGAGTTTTTCAACCATATACGAATATCAACCATCCACCACTGTCAACTCTCTGCACTTAGATTGTATTTTTTGTGCTTTTTATTCCAACATGTTATTAGGTTGGTGACGTCATTCAAGAGACCAGTCCGAGTTCCCTATCGTCTAACTTCGCGCATACCAGATACGTATTTTTACCATAAAAAAGAAAAGGTTCGCGAAAAAATCCCGAAAAATGCCTAAAAGATCCTAAAAAATCTATACGTAAAGAGACTTTTTACTGCAGAATATTATAATCAACGGTTTATTAGATATTGGATTAAAACGGGAATATTTTTAACATTGAAGCCTATGGGATTCGCCTGAATAAACCTGTCGTATGAAACCACCGAACAGCAGGGCAATTCAGCAACTTTTAACTGCTGGTTTTTGTTCTCTGAATAGACGAAGCATTGCTTCTATATGGGGATCTCACTGCCCTTGAACAGGGTTACGTCCTCTGCCCCCACGGCGCTGCCTGGGGGGTCTGGACGCCCGGTGGCATCGCTGGCTGGCCAGTTGCCAGGAGCACAGGCTGGCCGATCGGCGTCTGAAGGGGCAGGGCTTGGCGTGATGACGCGGAGCCACCGGCCTTAAATACAGGGCGCGAGTCTTTGCTCGTCACCCTGACGTGGAGTGATTTTCCCGCATCGCCAGCTGACTCTACAGCCTGTCTCAGTGTACTTTGTATTTTTGTTGCTGATCATTTGCGTGTACGAGGACCTTGCTTTGTTGATTGACCCGGACTACCTACTGACGATTCTCCCTGTATACCTGTATATACCCATGTATGATTGTTTGTTTTTTCATGCCTATGCTTAGCCGCATGTTTTCTCTTGGGAGATCTGCTCTTCAGGTTGCTCATTTAATCAACCTCCTGGTCTACCTAACGAGTACTGAGTCTGGGTACACCATACCATGTACAGTATGTTCTCAGTATATGGGTCTGTCTTTCAAGTTACTAGATCAATCAATAGTTCAAGTTGCTTGAGTAATGTCTGGTATAATTGCAAACCATATCACAAGATCTATGATTGTAGGACTGCCCTGCAGTTTGCTGAATATATCTGTCTTTTAAGTGATCTGTTTAAAACCAAGTCGCAATACATTAACCTAATCTCTAATCTTAGGCCTGCCCTGCAGGTTGCTGAACACAGAGAGTACCTACTCTATATGGTTGAGAGCAAATATAAGAGTATTACCTCTGTTATAGATGATTTGCAGGATTCAGTCTGCATTTCTGTCAGGCCCTGGAGGCCCTGACCCCCGGACACCCCCTTTTTGTGAATTATCCTGCATGTCCCCTGCAGATTCCAAGACTCTTGTATGAACAATGCACCTTCCTGATTATGACGTTCTGGCCCTGGATCCACACCTGCCCTTTATCCTCCCTGATTAGCCCTGCATATAAGGGAGTCCCACCCTCAACCCTGGACTTCCACATTGAAGTTGAATTTGCTGACTGCAATACCTGTGTGACAAAGCTCACTGATACTTCTTGCCAATCTCCTGACTTCTCTGCCAAAGACTCCAAGGACCCTCTGTTATATCACCTGGACTTTCATCGCTTCAATATACCGGTACCCTCCCATCCTGCTCCCCTTCTGCCCCCATCTAGGACCCCCCGTGTACCAGACCCCTTGCTGAACCCTGACTATGCTATTGTCTAAACCTTGCCTGAATCTACGTTCTAGTGTTTGTTTTACAATAAACACCTTTTGTTATCTTGAACCTGCCTATATCACTGCATATTGGGCTCACAACCTCATCCTGCTACACCAACCGCAGTCAAACCCTGACAGAATGTGGAAGTCAACAACCTGTGAGCCCGCAGTGATATATACAATGGTGGAAAACTTAAAAGATGCCTTTCTGAAGATCCAGCAGTACCTGGACTCCCTGCTTGATTATATGCAGCAAAACCCAAGAGGCACCTCATCTAAGGTGCGTTCCTGCTACAGAGGGAGCCAGAGGACCGCTGACCCCAGAAGAAAAGGCAAGGAGGGCGCTAGACCTCTGCTTCTACTGTGGGGGTCCCTTGCATCTAATATCGGCCTGCCCACTGCGCCCACCTAATCCAGGTACAAAAAGTTTTTCTACACCTGTTCATGCCAAGCCTGTTTGTACCAAACCTGTACCGACTGTCAAGCTCACAAAGTCTTCGTTGGGGAAACCGGTGCCTGCCCTGTAAAAACTGACCTCATCAACTGTCAAGTTACAAAAACATGCACCCAAAGAAAAAACCCTATCCCAGCTTTCTCCCAGAAGAACCCAGGTAATTAGTCCTCCTCAAAAGCGTGCTCCTGTTCCCAGAAGAGCAGAGTCAAGAGCTACCAGACTCTCTGTACCCAGAGACCGGGTTACTCAAGAAGCTCCTTCTGAGGGGTCAGACCACGAGACCCCTATGAGTGCGCTGAACCGGATTCTGATCCCGAAGTGCCAATGGAGCAAGATTCCATAGACGCTGAGTCAGCCATGCCCATGGAGACCGAGCCTAGCCAATACATCATGGCTGGTGTTGCCAAGAAGCCAGAACCCAGCCCTCTATCTCCTTGTTGCACATATGCCTCAAACGGAACTGTCGTTCGCAGGGAGGACCTGGAGATCTTCGAATCGGCCCTGAGACGAATCGGCCCTGGGAAGCCGCTCCTCATGGACACACTGTGCCACCTTCACCGTGTCCTTCTGAGGGAGACTCGGAGTCCGAAGAAAGGGAACCAAGGGAGGAGAGGTGGCCCTCCATAAGTCCAGCCATCTATCCTTGCCGCTCGGTTGCCAACTACAGAACTCCAGCTAATAAAACCTTTTCGAGTGCACCATGCCAGAGATCTGCCTTCATTGGTGCCCTATTCTCCATGTCACCCACAGTTGTTCGATTGTCTGTGAAACCGAAACCACAAGAGCTGGAGACTCACCTATGCCTCCTGGAATTGGAGGTTGAGCCAAAGCCAAAGGTTGTTGCCCTGCATTCCGCAGGATCTCCAGAAGTTGCTGCCCTGCATCCCGCAGGATCTACAGAATTTGCTACCCTGCATCCCGCAGGATCTACAGAATTTACTACCCTGCATCCCGCAGGATCTACAGAATTTTCTACCCTGCATCCCGCAGGATCTACAGAATTTGCTACCCTGCATCCCACAGGATCTACAGAATTTGCTACCCTGCATCCCGCAGGATCTACAGAATTTGCTACCCTGCATCCCGCAGGATCTACAGAATTTGCTACCCTGCATCCCGCAGGATCTACAGAATTTGCTACCCTGCATCCCGCAGGATCTACAGAATTTGCTACCCTGCATCCTGCAGGATCTACAGAATTTGCTACCCTGCATCCCGCAGGATCTACAGAATTTGCTACCCTGCATCCCGCAGGATCTACAGAATTTGCTACCCTGCATCCCGCAGGATCTACAGAATTTGCTACCCTGCATCCCGCAGGATCTACAGAATTTTCTACCCTGCATCCCGCAGGATCTACAGAATTTGTTACCCTGCATCCCGCAGGATCTACAGAATTTGTTACCCTGCATCCCGCAGGATCTACAGAATTTGTTACCCTGCATCCCGCAGGATCTCGAGAGGTCACTGCCCTGCATCCCGCAGGATCTCGAGAGGTCGCTGCCCTGCATCCCGCAGGATCTCGAGAGGTCGCTGCCCTGCATCCCGCAGGATCTCGAGAGGTCGCTGCCCTGCATCCCGCAGGATCTCGAGTTGTCGCTGCCCTGCATCCTGCAGGATCTCGAGTTGTCGCTACCCTGCATTCCGCAGGATCTCGAGTTGTCGCTGCCCTGCATCCCGCAGGATCTCCAGTTGTCGCTACCCTGCATTCCCGCAGGATCTACAGAATTTGCTACCCTGCATCCCGCAGGATCTACAGAATTTGCTACCCTGCATCCCGCAGGATCTACAGAATTTGTTACCCATGCATCCCGCAGGATCTACAGAATTTGTTACCCTGCATCCCGCAGGCTCTCAAGAGGTCACTGCCCTGCATCCTGCAGGATCTCGAGAGGTCGCTGCCCTGCATCCTGCAGGATCTCGAGAGGTCGCTGCCCTGCATCCCGCAGGATCTCGAGTTGTCGCTGCCCTGCATCCTGCAGGATCTCGAGTTGTCGCTGCCCTGCATTCCGCAGGATCTCCAGTTGTCGCTGCCCTGCATCCCGCAGGATCTCCTGAGCTACCTCCGCCACGGGGCCATCGACGCCGCCGTAGGGCCAAGCCGCTCACTGCCCAGCAAGAGCCGTGCTGTACCCAGGTCGCCGCTGAGCCATGCAGTACCAAGGGCCTCGCCAAGGGCGCTGCCCCTCTGTGCCTAGCCAAGGGCGCTGTTCCTCCGTGCCTTGCCAAGGACATCGCCGTTGAGCCGTGCAGTGCCAAGGTTGTCACCAAGGGCACTGCCCGTCCGTGCCTTGCCAAGGGCGCTGCCCCTTCGTGCCTCGCCAAGGGCGCTGCCCCTCTGTGCCTAGCCAAGGGCGCTGTTCCTCCGTGCCTTGCCAAGGATGTCGCCATTGAGCCATGCAGTGCCAAGGTTGTCACCAAGGGCGCTGCCACTCCGTGCCTCGCCAAGGGTGCTGCCCCACCACGCCTCACCAAGGGCGCTGCCCCACCGTGCCAGCTGTTGCCGTGGAGACCCCCATCTCCACTACCCATTGTTGGCAGTTTCCAGCCCTGGCCGCGCCAAGGAGGGTTTGGGGGTTTGCAAAGGTTGACTCTCCCATCCCTCACAGCCGCATGTTTGGGCTTATTTCTGGACAACCATGCCAAGGAATTGCATACCTCTACCCCAGCCGCTGCTGTCACCGACTACCTGTGCCAGTCAGTCCCACAGACTCTTTGTTCCGAAGGAACCCCTGGTCATCATGACCACTATTATGCACTCCAATGGTGCAATGAATATTTGTCCCTTCATCCGCCAGTGTGACCGTGATCTCGGCCTGGGCCGTTCGGAGTCCGGCCCTTAGAGGGGGGCTATGTCAGGCCCTGGAGGCCCTGACCCCCGGACACCCCCTTTTTTGTATATTATCCTGCATGTCCCCTGCAGATTCCAAGACTCTTGTATGAACAATGCACCTTCCTGATTATGACGTTCTGGCCCTGGATCCACACCTGCCCTTTATCCTCCCTGATTAGCCCTGCATATAAGGGAGTCCCACCCTCAACCCTGGACTTCCACATTGAAGTTGAATTTGCTGACTGCAATACCTGTTTGACAAAGCTCACTGATACTTCTTGCCAATCTCCTGACTTCTCTGCCAAAGACTCCAAGGACCCTCTGTTATATCACCTGGACTTTCATCGCTTCAATATACCGGTACCCTCCCATCCTGCTCCCCTTCTGCCCCCATCTAGGACCCCCCGTGTACCAGACACCTTGCTGAACCCTGACTACGCTATTGTCTAAACCTTGCCTGAATCTACGTTCTAGTGTTTGTTTTACAATAAGCACCTTTTGTTATCTTGAACCTGCCTATATCACTGCATATTGGGCTCACAACCTCATCCTGCTACACCAACCGCAGTCAAACCCTGACAATTTCCCCATGGTAAACCTTAAAATCTGGCCTGTTATGGGTAACTGAGTTGAATAAGTCATGAGAGAATATTAAGCGTGACAAGGGACACCCCTGCCTAGTTCCATTTAAACTTTCTGATAATGTTTGTTTAAAAAAAATCTACAAGCTGCTTTCCTTTTGGTACAGAACTCCCTTGATTTTGTCTCGGATGTTCCCCAATGCCTCATCGAACTGCTGGCGTTGCAAATCTGACAATGGCACATACCTATATATTTAGTGCTATTGTCCGTTTCTGCTGCCTTTTTGGCACATGGTGTGTGAGGCAATTCGCGACCTTATGGATTTGAAGGTCGCCTTTACCCTGGCGAGTTTTCTGCTGCTCCAATTCCAGTTGCCTCTTAAGTCGGTTAAGTGCTCGGTATTCGTGTACTTGATGCCGATGGCCAGGGTGCTGATACCCTTGTACTGGAGCAGGATTGCTATCCCTTCTGAGCAGGAATGGATCTCAAAAGGTGAAGAATTTTGCGCCATTGAAGGCCTGCTTGCGACTTCCCAGGGTGGGGATCCAGATTACGTGCCCAAATGATTTTCATGGGAGCGCTATACTGGAACTGTGACTTCCTGACGGACCACCCCTGGAGTGGTGTCTGGGTCTCGGTCTGAACCCCCTGTTGTGGTGGTGTAGGTGGCCCCCTCTGGACTCCACTCCATATGGTTGTGTGGTTGTGATCATGGTCTGTCCATCAGTACTAACCCCTATTAGTAATCTTAACAATAACACCTCTATTACTAACATCCTACATCAAGGTGCTAGTTTCTGAAATACTTGATTTTTTTAAATCACATTTCATCTATATATCTCCAATAATAATAAATAAAAATAATAATAAATACATAGTGAATGACAGAAAATATCTGTCCAGAATCTTGCTCCCTTCTAAATAAATGAATACTGTCACCACACATGGTTGAGTAGGAAATTGTTCTTTTGTGAAAATATTTTGGACTGTAACTTGATTTATGGGGGAGAGAAATGAAATTAGTGGTTATAAAAGCAGTTCCACAGGAAGCAGGTTTGGAAGCTGGCTCTCCGTGAAAACGCAGGGTGCATGCATAAAGATGATCTCAGAAATATGGGATCGGTCCAAATATCAGTTTATTGTCCTACGTTCTGCTGTATCTATTACACTGCATTGTTCAGTGGATAGGCCATATCACAATGTTATTAATGGATAGGTCTATTTATTGTGATACTTGATGGTAAAGTATAGTATACTGATAGACAGCTTAATCCGTTCCTTAAAACCAATGTCAAGGCTGCCGTAAGGGGCAATTTCCACAGTGATACCTGGGAGACAGCAGCAATAGGAACACATCTCCTCTCATGGAAAAGCACAACATGCCGGGAATTGAAGCGCCACTCAAGCTGACAGCTGCTTGTCAGACTGGGACTGCCTTGATCACCCTGTCAGCATGATTGTAGTCTTGAGAACAAAACCGACTCCATGAAAACACAACTTGACATACACCTATTCTAAGAAAATCTCAACATGTGGATTCAGAACTTTCTCAGGGTTAAGAGCGAGAAAGCATCTAGACATAACATTTGGTCGTTTATGTGCTAAATGCAGCATTTTTTTTAACAGCAGCCACCCCAATATCCATCCATTGTATATTTTGAAATATAAAGTTATATTGCATTTTCAAGACAACAAAAGAAGAAACATGGGGATACAGAAAGAAAAAGAGGGAAGGGGAGAAAACAATCTACACAGACATAGCATCAAAATGATAATTGCAACCATGCACCCAGTAATACAGCCTCCCGAGACACCCCGGAACAAAATATGTACAGATCAGGGGAGCAGTAACATTAAATCTTTACAGTATATGTGTCCCAGAGAACCCAGTGGTCCCTCCCAACCCCAGGCATGCCCATCAGGGCCCTGGCCATAGCATCCAAGAACCGCAACTCTCCCAATCTGGCTTTGACAGTGCCCACAGTAGGTATTGCAGGCGATTTCCAATAAGCAGCTATGAGATTAGTGGTAGTGGAGAACAAATGGGCTAAGAGCTGTTTCTGGAATTTAGAGAAAGAGTCCGGAAACATTTGTAGAAGGAACAACTTGGGATGGGACAATCTCCGAGTCTACAAGCTTAATCTGTATAAAGATACATTTTAGTGCGAAGTCTATGAGTCGTCCACACATAGTCCCGTTTGTCGAATTCTAGCAGTTGCGATTGGAGCGCCAGTAGCGTAGAGCGGTCAACCGGTTCAGTCTGTTTCTTATGGAGGGACGTGGCTTGATGAATTTTGTGGAGAAGGGACAACCTTTGAGCTAAATTTTGTTTCTTAAAATACAATCCCCATTTAAGCAAAACACCTCACAACACAGCCTTGCGAGCCTGCCACAACGTAATAGGATTCACCCCTGGGGTAGCATTTTCCCTAAAGTAGTCGTCTAGTGTACTCGTGAGTTCATCCACCACTTCCAGACGAGACAGAAGGGATTAATTTAACCTCCAAGGGGAGCAACCTACAGGGGACTGAGAATCCGGGAGGAGTAAAGATACAGGGGCATGATCTGACCAGGACATTGAGCCAATCACACAATCCGAAACAGAGTTCAACATATCGGCAGTAACAAAAAAGAAGTCTATTCTGGAGTAGGTTTTGTGTGCTCCCGAATAGGAGTAATCACATTCATCAGGATTGAGCAGGTGCCAAATATCGAATAGTTGAAATTCCGCCAACAAAGCAGCAAAGTTGCGGACAGAGGAATGTTGAGCTCGGGTAGGGCGAGGAGGTAAATCCAGAAATTGATTAAAGTCTCCACAAATTAGAAGCCGACCCGAAAAGACTTTAAGCAATTTAACAAGTGCCTATCTAAGAAACGAAAGTTGGGCAGTATTGGGACAGTAGGAATTGGCAATAGTGGCACCTGGTTAATAGTACAGATCATGAAAAGATAACGCCATTGGGGATCTAGGAACACTCTGGGCAGTAATACAAAGTTGGTGCTAACTTAACCAGAGCTGTTGTAAACTTCCCAGAGCCATTATAGCCTATGGAGCTGTCAAGTTTACAACAGCTCTGGTTAAGTTAGCACCAACTTTGTAATACTTCCCTCTGTGTAGCTTAAAGATTACATCCTGGTGGATCAGAACAGCGACACCTCTGGCTTTAACAGGAGCTGTGGCGTGGAAGTGATGGGGATAAGTCGGCAGGTATAATTTAGAGTGTGCAGATCTCTTAAAGTGCGTCTCCTGAAGACCCACCACAGCAGAGAATGACGCTTATGAGGAAGATTTAGCCCCTTAACATTTAAGTAAACAATTTTAAATGGCATCATTTAATCTCAAGAAATGAATCACATATCACAGGGAAGAAGGCCCACATCGTTCCTGCAGTAACAGGGTCAGCAACTCCAAGGGCGGACGCCCTGGTACTCAAAAAAGGCTCATGTGTCCAGGGTATCTCTTGGTGGACCGGTGAAGCAAAAAAAGAATGGCATGGTGCAATATTAAAAAAACAAAGACAGAAGACAGACCAAGGTGGGGGAGAGGGAAAAAAAGGAAAAAAGGTAAGGACAGCAGCTTCGGTGCAACAGGCACCATACCAATATGTACAGAGCATCTCCCAGGCCACGGAAAAATCGGGCCAACCCTGAACATGTCAGGGGGAGGGGGGGGTGTGCTCGGTGGTGTAGATCTTGGTAAAAGTCCAGAATGAGGAGGGAACGTCCGACAAGCATGTCCACCGCCCAATAGGAACATCAGTATTGGAAACCAGAAGAACTCCAGAAACTGAAACGTAGGAATAGCAGATGTTAGACAATCCAGCACATAGAGAAAACCAAGCAGGATAAATCCAAATCAGGAATCACTTCACCGAATTCACGCGATGCCATTCCGGCAAAACGTTCGGTGGAGATAGAGGCGCTTGGTGCGGAGGGGTAAGGTCTCCCATCAGGTTCCACGATTGCAAAACAGAATAGCCTTCACGGACGTCACGGATAGCTGTCACTGTCCCTTGATAAGAGATTAGGAGTTTCAAGGGGAAACCCCAGCGGTAACTCTCTGGATCAAGATCGCGTAGGGCTTGCGGCCTGGAAATGCAACCCTCCATGGTGTCCTATGGACTCCAGGAGGTGTTAATACCAACGGCGCTGAATCGCTACAGCGAATATCACTGAAGGTATCGCTTTGTCCTGGGGCAAGGTGCCGAGGTAGTGCTTGCCCCATAATCTAACGCTAATATGTGGATGCTACGGGGAAGCGTCAACGTCCCCATTTTAGCATTGGGTAGGGTGGAAGTAATTTGTAACCCCCTCTTCTTCCTTGTCCTGACTTCTGTTTGTGTACAAAGAGCTGTAATAGCACATTTCTATCTCTGTCATTATCCACTTGCTGTGTTTATGTTAACTGATATAATAAAATATCGCTGCACATAAAAAGACAGCTCTCCTGGGGAGGAATCCACTTAAAAAGGAAGTTTTAATTGCCCTGAAATTAATTATGAGGTTAGTGCTTAAATGCATCGAGAGGCCTGAGGTTTTCAAAGTCCCCCTGAGGCCACTGCTCTGTTTCACAGGGTTAGCCAAATAATCAGGCAGTGGGCAATGTTGGTTCGGGCAATTAAGTGTAATGAGCATCTGGTCGGGGCAGGTGAAGGCTATTAAAAGTTTGCAACTTTCAAGTCATTACAGTTATATAGTTAAAGTGAAAATAGAGATGCACACCTTATATGAACGCTGTGCTGTTAACTTAGTACGAGTGTCCTTATAGTTAGACAAATATGCACACTTATATGGTTGTAATTGTATTATTTTTGAATTATATATCCTCTCATACAGGGACCTGCCACATACCGGTATGATCCCTGTAAATAGAGGTCAGGGGGGCCAGAAGCAGGGAAGATAGATACTTATTACTGTCTGGATTTAAAGTGAACAATAGGAATTAATAAGTACCTACGTAGAAAGGAGGAAGGTAAGGCCAATATGGAGGGAACTAGATAATAGAAAAACTGGCCACAAACCAGTACAGGAGGTTCTCAGAGTAGCTGGGGTAAGTATCCAAAACAGACTTTTAGACAAAGCAGGATTAAAGAACAAGAACAAAATAAGAGATTCAGTGCACTCTTGAGTAATAAAGTTGGTGAAAAAGCTCAGTGGAAGAATTTGTTTAAATAGTTTAGGGGAGTATGATGTCATCACCTGTGTCTGGAAGAAATTATCTGGTTCTTACGGTGATGTGAAGTGATGTAATCAGACTGCTTAACACCTTCACTCCCAAGATCGAGATAACTTGGGTCAATATCAAGTTATTTTGAACTGCAGCTGAGCAGGGCAAAAGCAAATGGAATTCATTTGTGGCAAACCGATTTTAGTCCGATGAGTATAATGCCCAGCTAGGCAAGCCGGATATCTCAGGCTTTCCCCAGTCGATGCCAGGAGCCACAGGCTGAAGTTCTAACTGCATGAACTCCATTGGACCAGTAGATGGCGACAGCTGCCCGCCAAATAGGTTATTACTATGAGAAATACATTGGGGATATTCCCAAATATTTCTTACTGTATAGTTAATTAAAATGATTGTTCCCCAAAAAGTTTTTTAAAAAAAAATCACTTGGTAATGAAGGGGTTAATAAATGAAGCTCAGGCGGCAGAGACCAGTGTCAGAATGTATGTAAGTGTCAAACTAGGAGGTCAATGCACTCATAAACGAATCGAGAAAAGCTAGATGGGTGCTAGGAGATCTAGAACAGCCTACTTCCCATATAATAGTTGCAACAGCAAAAAAAAACAGCACTTTAAATATGTCAAAAAAGACCAGTTTATTAGGTCTTATTTTATTTATTTAGGTTTATTAGGCAGCAACATTTTGGCTGACTAAACTTGGGAAAGGCTGCATGGATAGCCAAAACGGTGCTGCCACTGACCTTATAAACTGGTCCTTTTTGCTGTATTCAGGCTGTTGGGTTTCTTTGCTGCAAGATTGTATGTAAGTGAACCCAAGTCTAGACTAGAGGTGTGCATTTCGTTTCGTAATGAATCGCGATTCATCTGAAATTCCGTTAATTTCAAATTATTTGAAACGAATCGCGGTAAAAAAGAAACAAAACAAATTTATACATATTGAATCGATTCGTTGAAACAAATCACTTTGTTAAGACGTTTCACACAGCACCGCGTCCCTGTCCATTGGCATCGGTACTGAATCAGCACCACAGGCCAATAAAAGGCAAAATACGGTGTCGTTCGTCGATTTTCGGCGGCAGCAAAATTGTCCCATAAATATCCATTGAATGATTCTATGGGAAAAACCACTGAACTGAACCAAATACGTTTCAGCACTGCGGAATATGTTGGCACTGCATAAAGTATAATAATAAATTAAAATAATAACTGCAATGTAGTCCCTGTCAATTGGTTTCCTGTTGTCTTGAAATTGATTCAGCAGCACCACAGTAGGCAAATTGACAGGGAATAATATAGTGCAGTTATTATTTATTTTATTATTACTATATATATTGTGCCAACATATTCTGCAGCGTTGAAACATATTCCGCAGCTGTAACTATGTCCACTTATGCTGTCTGTTTGTGTTGGTCTTGCCACATTGGTCCACTGTCCCTTCGCAGGAGGCCAGCATCCACACTTCTCTAGTGGGCACAGGGACCTTATACAAGGCTGAGACATGTGCTATGGAAGCGCAAGGCACAAAGGGGAGGAAGCTTCGGTTACAGTGGTCATAGAATTCCCCATGATGTTGTACTAGCCGGCCTTGGGTCTGGGCAGATCCTGGCATTTGAGGCTAGAACACCCAGCTGTGCATAGCTCAATCTGAGTGCTTAGTGAATACAGTGGGATGCTTTTTGTCGATATCGGATGTATTGTGCCCATACCGGCATTGCTGTGAATCCAGCCCTCCATCACCATTATGACGCACATAAGTTATCATACAAATGGAAAGTTAAATGAAGTCACCAATGACATGAATTCTTTATTACCACACAACTAGTTATTTGAGCTATTTTCTGTACCCATTTTTAAAAACATATCTGAGCTCATTATTTCTTTATTTTCTATTTGTGAACTATGTTCTATGCGCTTTGTACCTGCCTAGTTATCATGTTACTGCTTTACATTTTAATTGCAAGAAAAAAAATCATATATTTGTATCAGGTTAAGAAATAACATTCTGTATCTCTGACATAAATTGGTGCAGATATGGCTAAATAATATCAATGTAAATAAAGAATAAGTGGTTGCTGAGTAGAATACTGTAGGTTAATAACTAGTGTTTATGCACAAAATAAGGGTAACTGACACCTGTTGGATAGTTCACTAGTAAACCGTTTTTATTTTATTTGAAATGTTTTATTAATGGATCAGGTACAGAACAAAAATACAAAAGCAGAACACACACAAGTAACCAAGCTTCAACGGTATGAGAAAGTAACAGCAGCAGTAATGACAAATTACCAGGAAAAATACCATGTAGTAAGGCCACATATGAAGGGGGAGTTACTATCCATTCAATTCATACAAGACAGAACCATAGTGGATTTGTTGCCACCAGGGATCGTAGGATCCAGTAGGTCTTTGCTCTCTAGCACGAGTCTAGAAAGCAAGGTAGAGTGTTGTCAGAGGGTGTAGATGGGACTGGATGGGATCCTCTTGACATTTGAAGGGTGTAACAGGGTGAATAGAGAAAGGTATCCTTAACAACGTATTTGTGTCATCTAGAAGGACTTTTATAACAAGCTACTCCAACCTGCTTGTTCCCCCATCTGCAACTGACGTTTATCTGAAAAGAATAACATTTTTCAGACCCTGGTGTTAAGTGACTGAGCTTCAGCACAATCACATAACACACAAAACGAAACCCATCCAAAAATCCAATACTCACCTAAGATCTCTCAGTGGAGAATGCGGCGCGATCCGAAGCTTTCTCACTCAGTTTAGTGTTAATCTTTCAATGTGGTAGCACTAGCCATCAGGATTCCTTGTGAAAAAACTCAACGTAATTTACTACACCTATTGCCCTGCTATATATATGGCTACAAGCTTATATTCAATAGAGATAATGACCGAAAGTGCACATTGACATCTCTGTTTGCTGACATTTATTTATTTATAAAGTATTTTACCAGGAAGGATACAGTGAGATTTCTCTCGTTTTCAAGTATGTCCTGAGTTCAAGAACATTGAATTGTTACAGTCATTACTGAAATACAAAGTAATAAAATGCAAGATATTAAAAACAAAACACAAATATACAGATTAACACAGAAAATAAATATGTAGGAAATTTATTTATTTATTTATTTATAAAGGATTTTACCAGGAAGGATACATTGAGATTTCTCTCGTTTTCAAGTATGTCCTGGGTTCAAGTACATTGAAGTGTTACATTTACAGAAATACAAAGTAATACAATGTAAGATATTAACAACACAAATATACAGATTAACAGAAAATAAATATGTAGGAAATATAGTCACTAGGTTACATGTTTACAGGTGCATTCTGTATTGAGGTATGTTAACAGGGAAATTTTGAGTGACTTAAGACTGGTGGAAGATTTGATGGTGTCTGGGAGGTTATTCCATAATTGTGGTGCTCTGTAGGAAAATGAGGACCGAGCCACTGTCTTTTTGTATTGTGGTATTGCAAGTAAGGTGCTGGTCCTGGATCGGAGGTTATAGGATGAGGGAGCTGCTGGGGGAAGCAGTCTATTCAGGTAGGGTGGCAGCTTCCCAGAGATGCTCTTAAACACCAGGCTGGAAAGGTGAAGGGTGCGTCTGGATTCTAGCGATGGCCAGTTTAGCTGTTTTAACATGTCACAATGGTGGGTCATGTAGTTACATTGTAGCGCAAAGCGGCAGAATGAGTTATACAGTGTAGTAAGTTTATGAAGGTGTGTTTGCGGGGCGGCTGCATACACTACATCTCCGTAATCAATAGCCGGCATAAGCATTTGCTGTACAATCTGCTTTCTTACCGCGGGACTCAGGCAGGATTTGTTTCTGTACAGGGCACCTAGTTTGGGGTAAAGTTTAGATGAGAGTTTTTCGATGTGGGGGCCAAAAGATAGATTAGGGTCCAACCACATACCTAGATATTTGAGAGAAGTGACTGTGGTCAGTGTGCCATTTGATATTGTCCCAACACATAGATGGGGATTTTGCAATTTGTGTAGTTTAGGTGCTGTTCCAAAGAGCATCGTTACAGTTTTGTCAGTATTTAAAAAAAGTTTGTTGTTTTTGATCCACTTTTCTACCTCTGTGAATTGTTCTTGCAGCACGGCCTCCAGCTGCGGGAGATTTGGTTTGCTGGTATAGATCACAGTGTCGTCTGCGTACATATGTACAGTTGAGGCTTTGCAGACGTTGGGCAGATCATTTATGAATATTGTGAATAGCAGGGGGCCTAGTATTGAGCCTTGGGGTACACCGCAAGTGACTGGGAGCGGGAGGGAGGAGCTGCCAGAAATTGACACATATTGTGATCGGTCGGATACATATGATTGAAACCAGGTTAGCGTGCGATCACCAATGCCAGAGTTTTTAAGTTTTTCTAACAAGATGCCATGGTCTACCGTGTCAAAGGCCTTGGCAAAATCAAGGAAGATGGCTCCAGTTAGGTTTCCTTGTTCCATCCCAGCTATAGTCACTATGTTACATGTTTACAGTTGCATACTGTATCGAGGTATGTCAATAGAGATCTCTTAAGTGACTTTAGACTGGGGGAAGATTTGATGGCGTCTGGGAGGTTATTCCATATTTGCAGTGCTCTGTAGGAAAATGAGCATCGAGACAGTTTCTTTTTGTATTGTGGTATTTTAAGTAAGTTGCTGGTCCTGGATCGGAGGTTATAGGATGACGGAACTGCTGGGGGAAGCAGCCTATTCAGGTAGGGTGGTAGCTTCCCAGAAAACTTCTTAAACACCAGGTTGGAAAGCTGATGGGTGTGTCTGGATTCCAATGACTAACAGTTTTGCTCTTTTAGGCTAGAGTCAGACGAACGCATTTTTCGCATTCCGTAAAAAAGTGCGTCCGAACACATTGATGTATTTTTTCACGGAAGACGCAAAAGTGGTAATACGATGCACATTTTCGTGCGTGATTTTTGTCGGAGCTATTAAAAACAAATGGACGTGATGTTGGCCGGACATGTGCAGCGTCTGACGCCTCCTAATCATGCACACACGCCGCTATGCTTTTTGTATTGTGGTACTGCAAGTAAGGTGATGATCCTGGATCTGAGGTTATAGGATGAGGGAACTGCTGGGGGAAGCAGCCTATTCAGGTAGGGTGGTAGTTTCCCAGAAAAGCTCTTAAACACCAGTTTGGAAAGGTGAAGGGTGCATATTGATTCCAGCGACGGCCAGTTTAGTTCTTTTAACATGACACAATGGTGGGTCATGTGGTTACATTGTAGCACAAAGCGGTGGAATGAGTTATACAATGTAGTAAGTTTATGAAGGTGCGTTTGTGGGGCAGCTGCATACACTGCTTCTCCGTATTCAATAGCCGACATAAGCATTTGTTGTACAATCTGCTTTTTTACCGCAGGGCTCAGGCAGACTTTGTTTCTGTACAGGGCACCTAGTTTGGGGTAAAGTTTAGATGAGTTTTTCGATGTGTGGGCCAAAGGATAGATTTAGGTCTAACCACATACCTAGATATTTGAGAGAAGTGACTGTGGTCAGCGTCTCGTTTGATTTTCTCCTGACACATAGATGGGGATTTTGCAATTTATGTAGTTTAGGTTTTGTTTCAAAGAGCATCGTAACAGTTTTGTCAGTATTTAGAAAAAAATTATTATCTTTGATCCACTTTTCTACCCTTGTGAATTGTTCTTGCAGCACTGCCTCCAGCTGCGGGAGATTTGGTTTGCTCGTATAGATCACAATGTCGTCTGTGTACATGTGTACAGTTGAGGCTTTGCAGACATTAGGCAGATCCTTTACAAATATCGTGAATAGTAGGGGGCCGAGTATCGAGCCTTGGGGTACACCGCACGTGACTGGGAGAGGGAGGGAAGCGCTGTCAGAAATGGACAAATATTGTGATCGGTAGGATACATATGAGTGAAACCAGGTTAGCGTGCGATCACCAATACCAGAGTTTTTAAGTTTTTGTAATAAGATGCCATGGTCTACTGTGTCAAAGGCCTTGGCAAAATCAAGGAAGATGGCTCCAGTCAGTTTTCCTTGTGCCATGCCAGCTTAGATATCATTACAAACTTTTAAAAGGGCAGTTGTAGTTGAGTGATTTAGACGAAAGCCGGATTGATCAAAATTTTTGACATTATAGGGAGCAATGATATTGGACGGTAGTTGGATACGAAAGTATTGTCTCCACTTTTATGGATAGGTACCACCCTCGCAGTCTTCCAGGGTTTGGGTATGTATCCAGTCGTCAGTGATTCATTGATTAGGGTTGCGACAGGTTTTGCAATTGCCGGTGCACTGATTTTCAGCAGCATTGCTGGTATTTGATCAGGTCCAGACTGGTATTTCATTTTTTGTTTACGGAGGACTTTAGTAACGGCACTGACAGGCACTGGTCTAAAGCTGAATTTATCTTTGCCACAGGGTCTTTGCAATGTTGGTGGGGCCTGACCTGCGTGTGGCCTTTCTGAGTGTGTGTCATTTGCTAGCTTAGCAATCAGTGTGGTGGCGCATCCAAAAAAAATATAATTAAAAGCATTTCCTACATTTAGGGCGTGTTGCAGGGTTTGGTTGTTTACTTTGACAGCAGCCGGTTGGGAGTGGACGGGGGTGATTGTATGTTATTGTTTAGCTTTTCATTGAAGTATTGGGCTTTAGCCATTTTTGTTTGTTTTGTGCATGCATTCCGCCATTTTCGGTATTCCTATTGATCGTTCATGGACCAGTACTCTTGAAATTTTACCACAGTGAATCTCTAAACTGGTACATTTTCGTAAGGTCAGCTGTAACCCATGACTTCTTTTTAACTTAATTAATCCTATTTTAATAGTCATTGTTCTTTTGATTTTTCATTTTCATTTTCTCTTTTCTGTTTTACTTACAGGACAAAGAAAAAGAACAAGCCTCTCAACCTTAAGATTCACAACAGCGTGGGAAGCTGTGAAAATATTCCATCGCAGCGCTCCCCGCTTCTCTCAGAACGCTCCTTACGTTCATTCTTTGTGGGTTACCCATCGTTCCTTCCTTCTACTCCCCCTGTTCATAATGAACCCTCCTCTGCAAGTAAGTAGTGCAAATTAACTCATGTGATGTTATGGAATGATTCTAGATCGTGGGTGGTGATACTTGGTGGTGGAGGTTCCATTTCACACTTAGACCTTTTGGATCTTTTCTGTGTTCGTGTATGTACACATTAGTCATTACCTATTACTAGTTCATAAAGCTTTCCCTTAGGATTCTGTATGTGGGAATAAAAATCTCTGAGCTTGTTTATTCTGATAATGCTCATAAATTGTCTGTAGCATGCAATTATTATCTTTACATAATTAAGTATCATGCTCCAGTCTCATCATTACTAATAGCTGCATTTACCAACCAAATGTAATAACTCTAGCTTTTCCACATTCCGAAAGTCACATTTTTTTAAGTAGGAGGTTGTTGGGAAATGGAAAACAGATGACATAACATATAATATTCACAGTTGACATCACTATATTGAGTCTTCAATCGGAGCTGAGAGGAGACTGGAGTATGGTAGGGAAGAAGGGTGCTTAAAGTTTGCCGTGCCATGATTGACCAGACTGCTGCACAAAATTTGGTATTGGGCCATTTCTGGAGCTCTTTTGATATTTCACTGTCCTGGGAAGCTATAGTACTGGGTTATATGGACATTGTTGGATGTTTTGACCTCACACTCACCTGCCAGCATGACTAACATGAGCTGAACTAAGGTACCCAACTCATGAATGGCAGGAATGTCGGATAATGTCATCTGTTTATCTTTGTAGCATGATAATCCCTCTTAATCCCTCTTCTCCACTACTTACATAATTATCATTGTTTGAATAATGCACAATAAATTAATAGTTTATGCACATGAAATATTCCTCCAAAAAAGTCAATTTCTATTAGATTTGTGCAACACACTGTGGTGATTATTCATAGTTAATTTCTGAATTTCAAGGTGTTGATAACAGCAAGTCAGCAAACTGTCAATTTATATATGGGCTTTAATGATTTTATGTTGTATTTTTTTATCGTTAGTATGTGCATCTGTGCACTGTACTACCCGAGAGATGGATACAGAAGAATTTTGCATCAGCGCTTCTGTACCAGTGATATTAGTATGCAGGACACCATCAGAAATTTTGTGGCTCCTATTAAACCACTTGTCGAAACCACTGACGCCGGAATGCTTTCTGCTTTTTCATATCCCATTAAGACTCTTAAGCGGTCAGTGCTGCTTCTTCTGTTACTGTCAGCCCGGGTGCTGATCCCGGCGATGTGGCACACCACTAGAGTCCCTTCTTTAAGGCCCCGTTCACACCTAGACGTTTTAACGCACGTTCGTGCGCACTTTAAAACGCATGAACGGGGAAATCCCATGTTTTACTATGGGCCCCGTTCACACCTAAGCGTTTTAAAGCACGCAGGAACGCGCTTTAAATCGGCCGACGCAAAAAGAAGTCTGGGAGTTTCTTTTCGGGCATACAGCAGCGCATTCGCGGTCATAGACATAGCCGCAAATGCGCTGCAATGCGCGTTCACGTGTTTTTTCGTATGCGCAAACGCACGTAAAAAACGTGCCCGCGCTGTATTGAATCAGTTATAGCTGTAAAGTTGTTTTGGCCTTACTCTGAATTCTAGCTCCACTTCCATTAATTGAAAACCTCAATAAAAATGTTAAAATACACTTTTACATGTGCAAGACCTCCCTGTACCTCTCATTGTCATCAGTAATCTACATTTCAGAACTAACACGTATGTAGTTGATCTTTCAGCACAGCGTGCTGTTTTATTTTAATTCCAGTTGCTTTGAGGTTTTGCTGATCATTCAAGCTAAGAACAATGTGTAACTTAATAAACTGGATGTTCCAAGGTATTTATTCTTTAACTTTGTTAGATCGGGTAATGGCCATCTGTTACGTGGGGGTTTCCGTCCACGTGCAGATTGCTCCCCTTGAAGTCAGTATTCTGCAGAAGTACTGCTTCTAACCCAGATGCAGGAAATATCACACAGCAGATCCTTGCCGTTTCAACCCAAAATGGAGAATGACTGTTTATTACACAGAGACACACAGGTTACAGTCAAGGACTCACACATTTGCATACAATGAAACAGATTACATCACAGATCAGATAGCTGCACAGGACCTTCAAACAATGGATTTCCTAGGAGGAGAATGGGGGAGGGAGAAAGCAGGTTAAACAAAAGGAATTTCTTATAGAGAGAACATACACAATAGAGAGAGCAGGTACTGAAACAGAGTCGACAGAGACGAGGTACACAGAACACACAAACACCCTGCATCTAGAATTGTAGATACAGGGTGACTTTAACAAAGGAAAGAGCAGGGAAACCATATAAAACATCAGGCTCGCACCTCCCAAATACATTTCTAGGCCCATGTATTTCGAGTCCAAAGTGACGCATGTCACACCATCAAGCAAAACTTGGGATAGGGAAGGCATTACTACGAGAAAACCAAGATCTAAGAGCCCTAAAAGGGATGCATTGGGTGTGGGATAATTTGATTGTCAATAGGGATGAGCGTTCGGTTCGGATCAGTTTGATTCAAACATTGCCCGTTCGGCTGTTCGTTGAACTCCGAACATTTCCACGTGTTCACCGCATGTTCACCCACAATGCACCACAATGGACCACAATGCACTTTTCCACTGACCTGAAGCCTGTAATTGGCTACAGCCTTGCACCTGACCATATGTCAGGTTCAAGACAGGTGCAAGACTATGCCAATGACGATTCAGAGTCCTGATTGGGCAAATTTTGCCCAATCATGGGCTCACAGAGCTAAGTTCCGCAGCACACTATATAAGGCTTCCCCGCCTGCAGCCCCAGCGTGTGTGTTTGCAGGAGTGAATCAGAGAGGAGAGGAGATTGTTCTATCAGTGACATTGTAGGAGATTTCTGGGAATTAGAATCTGTCTTGGCATTGCCATGCGATCAGGGACAGTTTGTATCAGTGAGTTGTAGGAGATTTCTGGGAATTTGCATCTGTCTTGGCACTGCCTGTTATTAGTGTGTATCAGTGAGTTATACCACAGTTCAGCAAATTAGAATCTGTCTTGGCAGGGTCCAACCTTGCACTCTTCCACAATACCACAGAGGGGTTACTTACGGTGGGAAGGCACTTGCTGCCACCAAAGGCACAATATTTGTGTGCACTGCCACACTGACGCCTATACCAGATTCATATCATTTTAATATTGGACCGCAGGGTCTACCATTGCACTCTTCCACAATACCCCCGAGGGGTTACGGTTTGAAGGCACTTGAGGCCCACCAAAGGTAAAATTTTTGGGTGCACTGCCACTGACGCCTATACCATATTCATATCATTTTAATATTGGACCGCAGGGTCCACCACCGCACTCTTCCACAATACCACAGAGGGGTTACGGTGTGAAGGCACTTGCTGGCACCAAAGGTAAAATATTTGGGTGCACTGACGCCTATACCAGATTCATATAATTTTAATATTTGACCGCAGGGTCCAACCCTGCACTCTTTCACAATACCACAGAGGGGTTACTTACGGTGTGAAGGCACTTGCTGCCACCAAAGGTAAAATATTTGGATGCACTGACGCCTATAGCAGATTCATATCATTTTAATATTTGACCACAGGGCCCAACCATGCACTCTTCCACAATACCACAAAGGGGTTACGGTGTGACGGCACTGTTGCCGACACTAAAGGCCCAATTTTAAAGCACCTATTGTTACTTTCATCCAAAGCCTGCATAAGTTTCACCATAATTTAGCCAAAAAAATCACTAAACTTGTTCTGCGTATCCTAAACCGTCTCCTCTTTTCATACAGGCTGCCGCCCCAAGCAGTTGTTTATGAATAGATTAAAGGAAAACCATTTACCGTCATTTGAAATGTCATTTTTTTGTTTTTAAATGTTTCTATACATCCTACAAATCCGGCCACTTCACGGGCAGGTTATGGGGACCTCCTAGGCACGATATTTGAAGGAATTTTTCGTTTTTATTCTTAACCTTTATTTCATGGAAAACTCACTGTCCCTTTTAAAAACGTTTTTTTTTAAAACTTTTTGTCCTTGTTTCCTGTCCCCCAAGGCACTACCCGGACCCCCATACACCTTTTATGGCAAATATCTTGCATATATGCCCTCCTGGAGGGCACTCTAAAAATCGAACGTTCGGGTCCCATTGACTTGCATTGACTTCGGATCGTGTTCGCGTCCGAACTCGAACTTTTGAAATTGTTCGAGTTCAAAATGCGTACCGAACACGGGGGTGTTCGGCTCATCCCTAATTGTCAACTGGAAATTGTCTTTTCTGCACGTAATGATCTTCCTACAATTACACACAAATTAATACCATCTGATCATCTGTAAACAGAAAAATCATTTCACTTTTGACTGTGGAGTATAAGCAGTGATTTCTGCTCCTGCAGAATCTTTTTAAGCTTGGCATACACCTGAAATGTTCACTTTTTGCATGTACACATACGGGTCTATTCAATAAAGGTGAAACTCAGGAGACTTGACAGGAGAATAAGGACTCAGAAACTCAGGAGAATAAGGGTGTGCATTTGTTTCGTAGCGAATCTCAGATTTTTTTTTAATTTGTGTTTTAGAAGTACTTCTGGAATAACAAATTAGTTTCATCCGAATTGAAAAACCGTATATAACGAAATTTGTTTGTTATACTGTTTCACAAGAGAACCATTGATTGAATGATTCCTCTATGCACACTGCAGCAAAACGGTAATTTAACCCTAGTTTGCCTTTTAACCCTCATGTTTAACCCTAATCTAATAGTAATTGAGCAGGATTTATTGTTATTTTTTTTAGTGATCCCAAACTTCGAATCGATCAAAAATTACAAACGAGACTATGAAAACAAATCCGTTTCATTTTACGGTTTCACAAAGCAAAGTCCCTTTCAATTGGTTGTGGTGTTGCATCTGTTGTATTCAGCTCCACAGGCCAATAGACAGCTCAATATTTAACCCCAGTTTTTCTTTTAACCCTAATCTAACAGTAATTGAGCAGGATTAGATTTTTTTTTTTTTTTTTTTTTTTTAGCGATCCTAAAATTTGAATTGAAATTATGAAACGTAATTACAAAAACGAATCTGTATTCAAACAAATTCTGTTTCGGATAAAATTATTTTCAAACAAAACAATTTTTTCAGCTGTGCACACCTCTACTGGAGAAGTGAAAAATCCAGGTCAAAATAGCCAAAACAGAAAAATTCTCCCATTTATCTCACTTTCCAATTCTGGAATTTGGACTAGATTATTCTGTTCTGCCAATTCTCTTGAGTTTCACCTTTTAGTGAATAGACCTGTTAGTCACCTTTCGGTGTGAACTTATTAATGTCCATATACAAATAGGCTCTGTGATTCACAAAAAAAAATAGCCAACTTTTACTCTGGGCAAAGCAACATTCCAACTGATACAGGATGTTAAGCATCAAACAAACCTGGCTCTCCCCTTCCGACACTACTACACCAGCCTCCCTATCTTACGGTGGTCTCCTGCTGTCCCACACACCGAGGTCTGGGGGCTGCAAGGGTGGGGGCATGGGATTTCTACTCTCTCCAACCTGCACTTTCCAGCCTATTCCTCCTATACCCTACCTCCTATTCCCCTCATTCAAAGTCAATGCCAGCTGCTTTTTCTGCCCCACACCCCTATGTATTCCTGTAATCTACTGCCCCTCTGGATCTCCTGGACTCTTTCTGGAACATTTCTCAGCCTGGCTCCCTCACTTTCTCTCATCTGACGTTCCATCTCTCATCCATGGAGATTTTAACTTTCCCATAGACACTCCCACCAACACCCTCACCTCCAAACTGCTCTCTATCACCTCCTCCTTGGGCCTCACACAGTGGTCCAACTCTCCCAACCGCCAAGCGGACAACACCCTGGACCTTATTTTCTCCAGCCGCTGTCCTATCTCCAACTTTTCTAACACACCTCTCCCCCTTTCCGATCATCACCTCCTTTCCTGGAAACTTCTCCTGACACCAACCAAGCCTCCTACTTCTACTCCCACACCTTTTTTTTTTTCGGTTCGGTTCGATTTGTTCGGATGTTTAAAATTTTCGATTCGGCTCGTTTCGACCGATTTCTGTTTCGATTTGGTTCGGTTCGGCTCGTTTTTTGTGTACATTTTTTTTCGGAATATCGACCATTTTTCGTGTTTTCGGGTCACTTTGCTCGTTTTTTGTAACGACTTTTCGTGATTTCGGAAATTTTCGTTTTTTCGGAACGTCTGTTCTCCTCGTTTCAAAGTGTCTAACTCTATTCGTTTTGACGTAAACTACTATGGTTTACTTTTTTCATACTTTATATCTTTTTTTATAATAAATTTTTGGTTTGTTTTTCGGATCCGATAATTCATTCCGTCGATACGATAATTCTGACGATTCTATCGTGTTTTTTTTTATTAAATAAAGATCCTTTTTTCTTATGAATATATATTTCACAACTTTATTTAATCATATTAAAATGGTATGAAAGCCAAGGAACAAAAAAAATGAACAAAACGATTTAAAAAACGCTAAACTGACCCGAATGCCACAAGAAACAAGTGATACGCATTTACAAATACAAAATTTACAGAATCAGCGATATAACAGTTAAATATATGATGTCCAGAATTACCGAAATGGAACCGAAATCACGAATGGAACCGAAATCATGAATAGAGCAAAAATAAATTTCGATTTGACACATTTCAAGTCCTTTCGAAAAATCTGAAAATTTTTCGTTTCGGCTCGGAAAACTTTTCGGATCTGTCGGTTTTCGGGTCCGATCCGATTCGGAAATTCGGCCGAATCCGAAGACACGAATCGGGACATTTCGTGAAAATTCCGAAATTCCGAAACCCGAAACGCACATCCCTAATATTCAGTCTCTAACCAAATCCTGCTACTTCCACCTAAAAAACATTGCACGCATCTGTCTCTTTCTTAATACAGACTCTACTAAAATGCTCAAGCTCTTCTTATCTCTCCCCTTGACTACTGTAACCTCCCTCTCTCTGGCCTTAAGAGATTCCAGATTCTCCCTAAGCAGTCTGTAATGAACGCCTGTGCCAGACTCAAACACCTCACCTCCCGCACTTCTCAAACTTCACCCCTCTGTCAATCTCTGCACTGGCTCCCTGTTCCCTTTAGAATCCACTTCAAAATACTGGTGCTGCTCACATAAAAAGCTCTCCATAACCACGCCCCTGCCTACATCTCCTCCCTTATTAGCAGGTATATCCCATCCCGACC
The DNA here is from genome assembly GCA_009667805.1 of Leptobrachium leishanense. Taxonomy (NCBI): domain Eukaryota; kingdom Metazoa; phylum Chordata; class Amphibia; order Anura; family Megophryidae; genus Leptobrachium; species Leptobrachium leishanense. Next base: position 133,460,835 of record CM019063.1, on the reverse strand, counting down.
ACTTCGCTCTGCCAATGATTTGATGCTATCAGTTCCTCGTACCCCCTACTCTCGCCTTCAGGACTTCTCTCGAGATGCCCCCTTTCTATGTAACTCCCTCGCATCACTAGACCCTCCTCGTCTCTCCAGTCCTTCAAGAAGTCTCTGAAAACGCATTACTTTAGAGAAGCCTATCGGCTCACTCCGTGATCCTCCACTGTACATTTCTTGCTCCATTTTCCCATTCATGCCTCATGCACTCCGCTACTTCACATACTCTATTTACCCTCACCTAATGTGTCACCTCTCTCCTCTTAGATTGTAAGCTCTCGAGCAGGGTCCTCCCTCCTACTGTTCTGTCTGTGTAATGTGTATGTATATTTAAATTTGTTATTCAGTCTCTCTCATTGTACAGTGCTAATGAATTTCTCGTCGCTTTATAAATACTTGCAACTAGAACCGTCCCTTCTGGCAACCTGTCATGGCCCTCACCGTCGGCGAGGATGTAAGAAGACCAGATAAGGTGCCGCCCCCCCTTTCCATGTTGACTCCGGACCAGATTTATCTTTGCCTGGTTTGGTGTCCAGGCACCCAGGAATCCACACCAGGTTTCCCCTTTCCTTTCCAGCCTCAGGTATGAGTTTAGCCTGGATTACCTTTAAAACCATACCCCACCCTCAGGTCTTGGCTTCTGCTTTGAAGTCCTTCATTGTGACCTGACCAGCGTGCAAAGCACATATCCTGTCTGGACTCCCGCCATTGTTGTCCATCGATTTCCACCGTGACCCTCCATTGTTATTAATGGATGTAACGTGGGTGATCACTTTCCTAAAGTTTTTTCCTTGACTCTCCACCTGACCCCGAGTGCCCCTTTTCTCTCTACCCAGTTGTTTTATGCACCCTCTCAGTAGTTTCTGTAGTCCCTCTTTTCAGTAACGTTCTCCTTTTTCTACAGTTCTGATACTTTCAGTGTATACACTGATATATACTGTGTTTGTATCTGCTGGTCTAATGCTTGCTGTCCCCAGAGTAGCCACTAATCCTGCCACTACTCACTGAACACACTACACACACAAGAACTCCCACCTCATAAAGAGCCCTAATAATTCCTAGATACACAGCATCACCAAGTCCGATATATAAACACACAGGGCAGTCTTACAAAGTTGGTGCTAACATAACCTGAGCTATTGTAAACTTACTAAGTATAAGTGAAGTCTTCAAAGTGAGCACTTACAGGAGATCTTCTGGAGATACTCTGGAGGTAGTCTGAGGTTAGACAGGAGGTAGAAAACCTACAAAAAGGTAAGATTTGCTGGTTTTAAATCCATTCTTTTATAATGGCAGGCTTGGTCCAGTGTAAGAGCTGTCATGCATTTGTTTTTAGATCCAATTTTTGGAGGTTTGGAGTGTGCCTGATATGTAGGCAGCTCTCTTTATTGCAGCAGGAAATTGCCTGTTTGAAGTCTGAGATTTGTAAATTATCTGTTAGACAAACTCAGGCTATGGCTATGACTGTTACAAAGCCACTGCCACAGAGGCCTCCTAGGAGCGGCAGATGGACTACTGTAGGATCTGGTAGACTTAGAGTTGTGGATAGAAGGCATGTCCCACAATCTGTGGCTCTTCTTAATTCTTTTGAGGCACTTTCAGAGTGTAGTGATAAAACGGATGTAGGCTCAGACACCATAGTTGAGGAACCACCATCCACTATGCCTAAGGTATGCAGCACTGCAACCAAGGACAAAAATGAAAAGGTGGGACTTGATAGAAGGCAATTGTTGCTGGGTGATTCTATCATAAGAGGTGTTGAGCTGGAGAGTAGTGGTTTGGTGAGATGTCTTCCTGGGGCTACTGCTCGTAGAGACAAGAGACGTATTCTCAATATTGTCAAACAAGCAAAACAACAAGGGGAAGTGGACGTTCTAGTCCATCTAGGGACAAATGACTTGGCTAGCAATGAGGTTTCTGAGATTAAGGAAGATTTTTGTGTTCTTGGAGGTGAAATACAGCAGATTGCGTCCACTGTGTCATTCTCTGAAGTTTTGCCTGTGCATAACATTCAAGATAGGCAGATGTGCAATAGGGAATTCAATTTGTGGCTTCGGGAATGGTGTCGGGAGCAAGGATTTGGCTTTGTGTCCTATGATAGCTCTAATTGGAGCAGAAAGGAACTGTATAAAAAAGATGGTTTGCATCTTACTCATAGGGGAACATATGTTCTCAGTGAGAAGTTCAAAGGTTTCGCAAAGAAATATTTAAACTAGGAGGGGGGACAAAAGGGTAAAAAACAATCTGCCCGATTGTCCCCCAAAACTAAATCGGAGGGTGCAAGCAACATGCGATGTAAAAAATGACAAGCTCAGAGTCGTGTCTACAAATGCTCGCAGTTTAGTCAATAAAATCAATGAACTAGAGGCAATGATGGCAGCTGAAAAAGTAGATTTAGTGGCGGTTACTGAGACATGGTTCAGTGAGAAAAATAACTGGGACATAACAATTCCGGGGTACACTTTATATAGAAAAGACAGAGAAGGTAGGAAAGGAGGAGGAGTGGCCCTGTATGTGAAAAACAACATAAAAACGAACCAAATAAAAGTGAGCGAGGTGAACATAGAGTCAGTTTGGGTTACGCTAACATTTGGCAATCATACAGTAGCTCGTGTAGGTGTGATCTATAGACCCCCTGGACAAGCAGAAGAACTAGATAATCTGCTGGTTGAGGAAATAGCCAAAATGGCAATGAAGGGGGAAGTTATTATCATGGGGGACTTTAATCTTCCTGATGTGAACTGGAAAACCAAAACAGCTGGGTGCACCAGGAGTACAAATATTCTAAACTCCCTACTGGGATTATCTCTAACACAAGTAGTTGAGGAGCCGACCCGTAAAGAGGCCATATTGGATTTAATACTCACAAATGGAGGTTTGGTATCAGACGTTGTTGTAGGTGAAAATTTGGGATCTAGTGATCACCAGTCAGTATGGTTTAATATAACAACAGGGATGGAGCCGCACCACACAAGAACGAAAGTTTTAGACTTTAAAAAAACAGATTTTTCTAAAATGAGATTTTGTGTGAAGGAGTCATTATCAGACTGGAGGAGTTTTAAGGGAGTCCAGGAGAAATGGGATTATTTAGAGGAAGCATTATTGAAGGCCACAGGAAATTGCATTCGGCTTGTTAGCAAAAACAAAAAAGGGAAGAAACCACTGTGGTACTCTGCAGAAGTGGCCAAAATAGTGAAGAACAAAAAGATAGCATTCAATAATTATAAAACAACTCAGAGTGAAGAAGATAGGCAAACCTATAAGATTAGGCAGAAAGAGGCAAAGCAATTTATAAGAGCTTCCAAAGCACACGCAGAAGAGAAAATAGCTCAGTCAGTAAAAAAGGGGGACAAAACATTTTTTAGATACATAAACGAGAAAAGAAAAGTAAAACAAGGATTAGTTAGATTAAAAACAAAGGAAGGAAGGTATGTAGAAGCGGATAAAGGTCTCGCTGACTGCCTCAATGAATATTTTTGTTCAGTCTTTGCAGAAGAAAAGGAAGGAAAGGGACCTCAGTTAGGAGAGAACACTAAAGAGACATTTACATATCAGTTTACAGAGGAGGAGGTTCTACAGCAGCTGTCTAAAGTAAAGACAAATAAGTCAATGGGGCCTGATGGGATCCACCCTAAATTATTAAAAGAGCTCAGTGATGTAATAGCAAAACCATTAACAGATTTATTTAACCAATCCTTGTTAACGGGAGTCGTCCCAGAAGACTGGAAATTAGCAAATGTTGTGCCCATTTACAAGAAGGGTAGTAGGGAGGAATCGGGGAACTATAGGCCAGTTAGTCTTACGTCAGTAGTGGGGAAATTAATGGAAACCATGTTAAAGGAAAGGATTGTTGAACATCTAAAAACACATAGATTACAGGATCAGAAACAACATGGGTTTACCTCAGGGAGATCATGCCAAACTAATCTTATTGATTTTTTTGATTGGGTAACAAAAATAATAGACACAGGTGGTGCAGTAGACATTGCTTATTTAGATTTCAGTAAGGCTTTTGATACTGTTCCGCATAGAAGGCTTATCAATAAATTGCAATCTTTGAGTTTAGATTCCAATATTGTTGACTGGATTAGGCAGTGACTGAGTGACAGACAACAGAGGGTTGTGGTAAATGGAGTTTATTCGGCACAAGGTCTTGTTACCAGTGGGGTACCTCAGGGGTCAGTACTTGGACCCATTCTCTTTAATATTTATATTAGTGATATTGCAGAAGGTATTAATGGAAAAGTATGTCTTTTTGCTGATGACACAAAGATTTGCAACAGGGTTGACGTTCCTGGAGGGATCAGCCAAATGACAAATGATTTAGGTAAACTAAAAAAATGGTCGGAGTTGTGGCAATTGAGTTTTAATGTGGATAAGTGCAAGATAATGCACCTGGGACGTAAAAACCCAAGGGCTGAATATAGAATATTTGATACAGTCCTAACCTCAACATCTGAGGAAAGGGATTTAGGGGTCATTATTTCAGAGGATCTAAGGGTAAGTAGTCAATGTAATAGAGCAGCAGGAAATGCTAGCAGAATGCTTGGTTGTGTAGGGAGAGGTATTAGCAGTAGGAAAAGGGAAGTGCTCATGCCACTGTACAGAGCACTGGTGAGACCTCACTTGGAGTACTGTGTGCAGTACTGGAGACCGTATCTCCAGAAGGATATAGACATCTTAGAGAGAGTTCAGAGAAGGGCTACTAAAATGGTGTACGGCTTGAAGGAGAAAAGTTACCAGGAAAGGCTTAATGATCTTAACATGTACAGCTTGGAAAAAAGACGAGACAGAGGAGATATGATAGAAACATTTAAATACGTAAAGGGAATCCACAAGGTAGAGGAAGGGAGTATATTTAAAAGGAAACAAAATAGCAAAACAAGAGGACATAGTCTTAGATTAGAGGGGCAAAGGTTTAAAAGTAACATCAGGAAGCATTATTTTACTGAGAGGGTGGTGGATACATGGAACAGTCTTCCAGTAGAAGTGGTAGAGGCCAAAACAGTAATTGAATTTAAGCAAGCATGGGATAGGCATAAGGCTATCCTAAACAAAAGATACATCCAGGTTAAGTATCCATGTAATTGGGCAGACTAGATGGGCCGAAAGGTTCTTATCTGCCGAAATTTTTCTATGTTTCTATGTTTACTAGAGCCATTATAATCTATGGATAGTCTGGTTAAGTTAGCACCAACTTTGTAATATAGCCCACAACCCTTCCTTTTCTGCCCAAACCTCACCCATGATAGCCTCATGTCAGAACTACAGTTCCACAAACACAGAAATATTTAAACCAATAATTTTATTTTTTTCAGCCAGCCATATTGAAACCCAAACACTTCCAAGCAGCCCACCCACTCTTGATTTTAATATAAAGCAAATAGTATTTGCAGGTGCACTGAAACAAACCAAATCGCAGAAACAATAGTGGTTTCCATGCAAGTTTTTCTTCATGTCCTTTCATTGATTTGCATTTTCATCAAACCGCTGAAGTGTGCAAAATTTGTTCGAATCCGATTAAATTTGATTTGGAGGGAGTCTTGTCAACACAGGAATTATGGCTGATCATTGTGTATAAAAATCTCGAACATTTGCTATGCTATTTTTTTGGCTTCAATACTCAGAACTTTTAGTAAACATGTTTCTTTGGAGTCGATAGGAATTTAACAGTGAGAACCAGAGTCAAAACAAAAACAAAAAAATAAATCAAGTGTGATTTAAATACATGGGTGTTTCGTGCTATATAATTAGTGAATGCTGATACGAAAACCATCCTTTGTTCTGGCTACACCTGCTTCTTTCATGTCTTTGAGGTTCACTGTATTATTTTCTGTGCACCTGTCCAACATGGTGTGTTCATCTGTCTTTGATATCTGATGGAAATTTTAAGTGTCTTGTTTAAAAGGGCGTTACACTGACACCTGGGATATATATTTTTAGTACAATTATATTATGCAGCTTTTTGATTTATTTTTTTCCATTTTACCTCATAATACCAATGGGCCAATATTTATTTTATTGTAAAGATCTGGTTGTTTGCATATACATTGGAAACAATAACTTTAAGGAAGGAACACTACAAATGTTGACTACTCTTCAGATACTCTGTGCATTCAGAATGATGCTGCATCATTTCTGCAGAGTTAACAGTGACACCCCTCATACGTTATTATTATTGTCATTTATATAGCGCCAACAGTTTCTGCAGCGCTTTACAATAACCAAAGGGAACGAGATACAGATAAACGGACATATAATGGAAACAAGAGGAGTAGAGGACCCTGCTTACAGGAGCTTACAGTCTAGAGGGATTGGGGTTGAGGGAGACCAGGGCAGTTTTACTGGATGTCAGGATCATTGGTGCCAGCGATTCGGAAATGGTTTGCCCATAGAAGTAGCTTCAACCATGTGTGAATAGGTGAGAAGAGGGATGAGTTGCGTCAGTGATGTGGTATGCTAATCTGAAGAGATGGGTTTTGAGGGATTTCTTCAAGGCCTGAAGATCAGGGGAGAGTTTGATAGGGTGAGGCAAGTCATTCTACAGGACCGGAGTTGCTATTGTGAAGTCTTGGAGGCGAGAGTTGGCAGCTCATGTGTAGACAAAGGACAGGCAGAGGTTGCCCGCCGACCAGAGTTGTCCAGATGGGACGTGCTTGTGGAGTAACGAAGACATGTAGAGGGGTTGAGTTATTTTGAGTGATTTGAATGTGAGCGTCAGTATTTTAAACTGTATGCTGAAACGTACAGGAAGCCAATGAAGGGACTGGCAGAGGGGGGAGGTATGCGAGGTGTGTCTGGTGACAAAAATAAGCCTGGCACCTAAATCACCAATATATGTATTTTTACCTTTGAAGACTTTTTAGGGACAGCCATTATATTTAAGAGGAGATAGTGTCAGTGTTGGAAAGCGGTATGAGGAGGCTAAGATAAAGGATAGATTTTGAGAGGTTTGAAACCGAAGCAAATTTGGGTAAAGAGTACAATTGTTGGGTTCAGTGGACCTGAGACTTAGGATGGAGCGGGGCCTTAAGGCTAATGTCAGATGAACTCAGTCTGAGCACACTGTGCGTGCGTGCACAACGAACAGACGTACTGACGGAATATACTGTAGACACCACACGGTCCGTTTTTCTTGACGGACGTAGAAAAAAAAAGGAATTATGGGAAACAAAATTAATATGAAAAATTATACAAATTGGAAAATGATATGAAAAGCCATTTTGTGCGTCAAGGTGCTGGACGTCGCAAATGCGCTTCGTCTGACTTTGTGTCATCACACACAGAATGCTATGCTGACGTGGCACACTCTGCGCGTCCGTCCTAGAGGTTTTACGTTCTTGCTTAAATTGCGTACGTTTGCCATCTGCGTGGTGCGTCCGCACTTCAGTGCACACGTACTTCGTGTGTGGGTCTCTATTGATCATGATTCTATGCTACGACGGACGTTAAACTGTGCGGCAACACGGACATGATAACGACTTAAGTCTCACTCGGGCCTAAATCTAGGATTAGTGAGTGGCCTAAGAATAAGGTTATGGAACACCTGTTCTGTTTTAGGTTTAGCGAGGTCTTAAGTTTATGGTTTGTTGGATTCTTTGAATTTAGGGCTCGATTCAATTCAGCTCGATGGACAATTTTTCTACCACAATTCAGCCATTTTTCGATTTATCAGGTTTAATTAAGGACATAAACACAAAAACTTTGTAGCACCACAGGATATAGAACGTCAACAATATCGGATGGGTTCACCTAAACCCCAAGGTGCCCTCTATCCTAAAGCACACACATTAAATATCGTAAAGCGAAGAAAAAATAGGTGTGGCACTCCCTTTTTTTAACAATAGTATACTGATCTTAGTATACATCCATGTGGATTTAACATTAAACACCAAAGCTATCAATGCTGTGTAGATCACCAAATGGCAAGGAGATATATGAACCTTATGGCCACTATTGATGTTAGTGCAGCCTCAATTTGGTATACCGGAAAGAAAAAACATATAAACATATCATAGCGCACCCTATATATTCAGTACGCGTATATTTATTGAGTATATATCTCTCACTCACATTCCTCTGAGCCAAACTGGGCTCTCAGAGAAAGTAGCTTGCGGGTCGTTTATGGGCCACCCTTCTGCTTCCCTCTGGATATTTTCAGTGGTCAAGACTTTGATGTCGATATATATCCCCAAGGAAATCCTCAGAAAGGCAAAGACATTCGCCCTATAGCGTATTATTGCAAGTACCGCTAATCGATTCAGCAGATAAAGTATCCCACTCACGTGATTTTGAGCCATGTCCAGGCTCTATAAATAACGTGTTAGATCTCCCAACGTTCCAAGGATTAAACGTGGATGCCAGCAGATCACTGCGGTGACCGGCCGGATCTCGCAAGGTGAGATCCGGCAGGTCATGTGACCGCCAGTGTCTGGCTGAATGGAGTCCTATGGCTTAGCGCCCGGTAACAATGCAGGCAGCTTTTTTAGCACCTGCATTGTAATCTAGCGGTAAAAACGGGCATGCTAGGGGGACAACTGCGGGCACAGTTTTTCCTCCCTAGCGCCCCCATTTTACCACTAGGATCGTAATTTGGCCCTTGATTTTTAAATAGGCATGTTACATAGCAAAAGGGCGCTGTACTGTGCAGTGGAACCCAGAAAGTCTGGTCTCTGGCTTTTGACCCGCCCTGTTCCACCACAATCTTTGTTCTTTCTCATATCATTTTGCCCAAAAAAATCCCCAAAAATGCCTAAAAGATCCTAAAAAAATTGACTTTTTGCTACAGATTAAGAGAATACACAGTTTATTAGATATTGAATAGCAACGGGAATATTTTTTAACTTTGAAGCCTATGGGATTTGCCTGATTAAACCTGCCGAATGAAACCACCAAACATCAGGGCATTTCACTGACATTTCTCTGCTGCTCGGTGTTCTCTGAATAGATTAACCATTACTTCTCTATGGGGGATTTCTGTCACGTCTTCGGCCCCCACAGCGCTGTCTGGTGGTCTGGGCGCCCGGCGCATCACTGGCTGGCTGGGTGCCAGGAGTTAGAGCTGGCAGAACGGCATCTGAGGGGGCGGGGCTTGGCGTGGTGACAAGGAGAAGCTGGCATTAAATGCAGGGTGTGAGAATCTGCTCATCGCCCTAACGTGGAGTAATTTTCCCGCATCGCCAGCTGACTCTTGAGTCTGTCTCTTTGATATTGTTGCATTCGTTGCTGATCTTTGCTTGTAGGAGGACCTTGCTTTAGTTATTGACCTGGAAAACCCACTGACGATTCTTACTCTTGACCCCTGTGTGTATGTTTGTGTTTCATGCTTATGTTGTACCGCATGGTTACACTTGGGAGAGCTGCCCTGCAGGATGCTCATTTCATCAACCACTCGATCTGCCTAACGAGTTCCCGGCCTCGCTCTGAAGTATCATGTATCGTCTCAGTATGTGGGTCTGTCCTTCATGTTACTAGATCACTCAAAAGTTCTAATTGCTTGAATAACGTCCAGTCTGGTTCTAAAGCATATCGCACGATCTATGATTGTAGGCCTGCCCTGCAGTTTGCTAAATATAACATTCCTACAAGTTGACTGTTTAACACCAAGTCCCATTAGAGAAGCATTATCTCTGATTGTAGGCCTGCCCTGCAGGTTGCCGAATACAGTGAGTATTTACACTATATGGTTGAGATCAAGTATATGATTATTACCTCTGTTAACAATCCTGCATGTACCACAATCGTTACTGGTACCGATCTGAAACCTACAAATAATCACGCTCGTACTGTACAAGTCTTGAATCACTGTATCCAGTTGAATATAGTTAACGTGTTTTCGCTCAGCGGTCTCTCGGTCACGAAACCATTTGAGGCTGAGTGGTATCTAGAGTTTTGTATTACCTCCCTGGCTGGGGATTATAAGTATTACAGTCTTTTCTGCTTTCAAAGAAATCTGTCCATAAAGATCCAGACTTCGCTGATCCGGGGTGAGCGCCATAGCGCCCGTTACAATTTCACTGCCGAACAGGCACCGTATTTGCTGGCAATTCACCAAAATTTGGCGAACTGCCTGCTCTCTGTATAGCTGAATGGCCACGGAAGGGGTACCATACAGGGAAATTCACAGTTCGGTGCAATTTCGGGGCCAGATCAGCTTTCTCTGAATAACCCTGATAGAGAGGACACAAAGAGAAGTGGAGACAAAAGAGATATTTTTAGTCATTGTCTTTATATGTTGCAACTTGCATTATCGTCTGCTAGATACTGCCCTAAAAAAAACTTAACTTAATCAACTCTTAGTATCCTCTAGCCATAACCCATGCATTCAAATTCCTCTGCATCAAACCTGGACTTTTAAAATTTCTACTTTCACAATTTTAACAGGCAGTGGCGTAGCGTGGGGAGGGGCCTCGGGGGCTGTCGCCCCAGGTGCAATTTTCTTAGGGGCGCAAAATTTCCAAAGAAATTTGAACCACTAATATTTTCCAGCAGGGATCAGCAAGGTGTCCGCTCATGGACACTGATGTCCGTGAGAGGCCCTTGCATGGGCAGCCACCAGTTTTGCGGCACCGGTGGTGACTTAGCACTCAGCGTCCAGAAGGGACGACCAGGACAGAAAATTCTGGTCCTGTCCTGACTCCTCCTTAACGCTGACATGAGTCACGTGAAACAGCGCAGCATTATCCGATAGAACACCCTGTACCATGCTTGTCAGCCCCCCCTTGAAGCCCTGTGCCAGCACCCCGTTGCTGGCAGCCCTGCAGCCGCTGAACAGGAAGGAGGGATGGAGGCGCCTGTCCTGCAGCACATTTATAATCCAGTCTCCACTAAGCCCCCTGGACAGCTCCCCCCCAGGCCACCAGCAACTCCACACAGGTAGGCAACACTGTGTGACACCAGAGCAGTGTGACCACCACACAGTGAGGGGGTACTGGGCGTACAGGGAGAGGGTGACTGGAGGTTCGGGGAGAAAATGACTGGGTGTACTTGGATAGAGAGAGAGTGACTGGGGGTACTGGGAGAAAGTGGGGGTACTTGGAGAGAGAAAGTGTGAGAGAGAGTGACTGGGGGGGTACTGGGGAGTGACTGGGGTACTGGGAGAGAGAGCGTGTTTGGGGTACTTGGAGAGCTAGAGAATGACTGTGGGTACTGGGAGAGGGTGACTGGTTATAGTGTGAGAGTGGAACTATGCTAGGGTATACTGAGAAAGGGTGACTGGTAGCAGTGGCGTAGTGTGGGGGAGCATGTGTGTTTCATTTTTTTAATATATCAGTATTTTGTTAATATACAATACATGTGCTTGTGGGGTAACGGGAGTCGATACTCTACTGGTGGAAGGGAATCAGGGTGTGTTACCATGTCCACAGGTTGGTGGGGGGGGGCGCAAAATTCTTGCCTTGCCCCGGGCACTGACAACCCACGCTACGCCACTGACAGCAGGTTAAGGTACCAAGAATAACACTGACACTCAACTGTACCATTGTAATATCTGGATGGGGACTATTAGAGACATTAAAAATACTACAACACACTTCAAACCCCATCAGTTTTTTTTTTCTTCATAGACGACATCTAGGTTATTGTGGGTCTTTTTTGTGTGTGACTCTTGTAAAAACATATGTAAACATTTACAGTCAGAGAAATGATGGAACTCAGCACCCTGTGGCACTGCCAGGCCAGATCTCAATTAACTTTAATATAATCAGCATCACTGTCATCACTTATGTCACAAATGTGGTTTTATGGCAGCTGTGCCGGAGGATTTCAACAGGCTCTGCTCAGGGAATAAGTAAGTAAGCCAACCAAACCGTACATAAAAACACAGTACAATTACAGGAACACAAACCCAACTTTCCACACAGCATCCTGTACGAATGCACCCCTAGGGGACCGGCAGAGACTATTATGTAGCATTAGTTTCAGCTGATTTGGCACATGTGACATGTCACATGACATCATAAATGCCCTCACTTTATATCAAATGTTTAAAGACGTGCTATTTAAATAGAATATTTGTTGTGTGATTTCTTAGTTTATTACTTTTTCAGCCTTACAGTATTTTGATTATAATGGCACAGGTAAGGAACACAAGCATTGTAGCCTCCTATGAGCTTACTGGTACAGCCTAAACACTCGGGCCATATTACAAAGCTGGTGCTAACGTAACCAGAGCTGTTGTAACCTTAACAGAGCCTTTATATTCCACTAGATGTTAAGCCTGCCCGGAGGGCAGTCTATTGTTGTTGTTGCCAGCTCAGAATTTGTGTCCACATATTTGTTTTTAAATGTCCTATCCAAGAGTATCTCCATATATAAATGCGTTTGTGCTGGTTCCAGCATGTGGCGCTCAGAGCCTCCCCTGCACCAGCTGCCGGGGAAGACTCAGGGCAGGGCTTTTCCGCGAAGGACAAACAAAAAAAAGCCGATCCGTTAGATTTTTGGTGTCCCTCGCGCCTGCCGGCTGCTAATCACCGCGCGCATGCGCAATGCGCAAGTAGCCATGCGCATTGCGTCCGCCACCTGCGGCGACGGACGCAAACAGTTTTATATATAGAGATGGAGTTGTTAAGTTTACAATAGCTCTGGTTAGGTTAGCACCAACTTTCTAATACTGCCCTCTATGTACAATGTCTATTCACTAAGTCGGAAGTTGCATTAGAGTACAAAAAAGTTTTCAAGTACAAATGTACAACTCTCCACAATTTCACCATTTAGGCCCAATTCAGGTAAATTCGTTAAGATTTACGAGAGAGCTATTGACTCTTAAAGCAGCACTCATAAATCTTTGCATCACTACTTTATTCCAAGTAGATCAACAAATCATGCCTAGCTTTCAGTGAAATATTGTGTAACTCGCGAAATTTGACATACATTTTCTGTACTTTGTATCAGAATTGTGAGTGCCCACCCCAAAAAAACATCTGCATAACCCCAAATATCTTAAAAAAAAGTATTCCCTTTGGGAGCTGGCAGAACTGGATTTATACCTTTGCAACCACCAGACACCATTTATAGCTTGTAATAGGGGTTCATCTATTTAAACTAATTCAAAATATCAACTAGACTAATATATCCTATGCCTTCTAATTAATAACATTGCAGAACTGTCTTTTAACTGGCAAAATAATTAGTCTGTCTTGCAAAGAAGATCAATACAAAATACTGTAGATGAAGCGCCCACTGGAAAACACACATACAAAACCTCGCTCACTAAAATACTGTATATGGTGGTTTCTCTACAGTAATGTACTAAGTGAACCATACAATACAAATAACAGCGTAGCGCCAGTTACCCTTGGCTCACTGGTTAAGCAGGGTATTTATTATATATCATACATGTCCATTACAAGAGCTAGAGATTTCTTTCTTCTATAAACCTTCTTATCCTTCAAAAGTATCCCAGAAGGACTATGGAAAAAAAGTCTATACATCAGGCATACTGCGCAATTGGTTTTTTCTTCCTTTTTTCCATAGTTCTTCTGGGATACTTTCTAAGGATACAAAGGTTTATTGAAGAAAGAAATCTCTCTCCAGCTCTTGTTATGGACATGTACGATATATAACATCATGCTTAAACAGTGAGCCAAGGCTGTGATTCGTATTGTCTTGCAAAGAACCCTGTAGATGCATTTGATTGATCTTTGTAAAATGAAATCACCAAACCGCCCCAATCCTAGCACTGTTTGCTTATGTCCATCTGAATTAAATGACTTTGTTTTGTTGCATCATAAAGTGCTGAAATAACCAGTTATATCACATAAACATCTAGGGCCACATTACAATCCTAGCGTTAAAACGCAGGCGCAAGGGAGGAAAAACTGCGCCTGCAGTTTTCCCCCTTGCGCCCGGGTTTTAACGCTGGATTACAATGCAGGCGCAAAAAATGCTGCCTGCATTGTTTGCGGGCACTACCACCCCACGATGCTCGCGGCATCGCTGAGCGGAGCCGCGAGCTTCCACTCGATGGAGTCCATAGGACTACATTGAGTCTCCCCCTGCCGGTCACATGACCAGCCGGATCTCGCCTCGCGAGATCCGGCCAGTCGGCGTAGTGATACGCAGGGAGAGACTGGGAGGACTTTTTCCCCCAGTCTTTCCCTGCTCCCGCCGGATGGAGGAGGCGATCAGAGCTGCGGTCCTCGCCATTGGACAGGAGGTGAGTATAGCATTCTGGTTCTTGATTTAGGCTGGTGTTAACGGATTCTGCAGAAGCGGAATCCGTTAACACCAAGTCCAGGCTGTGGTTAACTTTTTGCTAACCACAGCCACCAGACGTTAATCACCGCTAGTAGATAATCCTAACGCTGATTAACACTATGCGCTCCCCATGTTAAGTATAGGGAGTACAAAGTACAGTAACCTCAAGCTGAAAAGCGCAAGGTACCAAACGCAAATGGGTCACTTAATCCGTTTGCGTTTGGATTGTAATATGCGGTAGATACCGCAGCTAACGTTAGTGCTCACGCAAGTGAGTGCTACCGTTAGCAACAAGAATGTAATGTGGCCCCTAGAGTTTGATAGAATGACATATGATAGAAAACCGTGCATCTGTCGAATTGACTATTCTTGGATAACTCTTTTTAGATTAACTGTATTCGAAGACTTACAATTTTGATGCAGTTCTTCATTCAATATCCCTAAAATTCCCTAGATTCCATTAAGAAATTAATATTTACTCATCGTCTGGCAAAAGATAAACATGATGGTACCGAGCTTATTAAGTTATATCTCAATCACAGCATGTGTGTCTTAGCCACATTGCAGCTGACAAGTCTCATCTAAGAATGTCCTTTGACGCAAATCCCTAGGATCTCCAGAGACAAAGTAGCAGTTGACATGTTCCTATTGTTTTCCAATGCTTTTTGGGATAGTTCCGCAGTTTACTACAGAAAGTTTTAAAGCATATGGCAAATCTATTTTTGCATGAAACAAAATGAATAAAATGTCTTGATAAGATGGAACGTAGATTCGTTTCTGTGTGTCTCTTTCTTTCTTTAATTAAAATAGGTGCGTTTTTGAATACATGGTCACTGTCCGAGTTGAAGTGTTAGCAAGCGGGTTATAATTAAATAAGTAGGGTAATAGAAAGAAAGGAGCTCTATGTCTCATATATTATGGCAATCTTCCTTTCGTCAGCATTACACTGTACAGCATACCTATATCAGTGTTTCCCAACCCTGTCCTCAGGTACCCAGGCCAGATTCTGCAGAAGTGGAATCAGTTAACACTAGGGATGCACCGATACCACTTTTTTAAGACCGAGTACGAGTACCGATACTTTTTAAAAGTACTCACCGATACCGAGTACCGATACTTTTATTTAATGTCATGTGACGCTTTCCAATAGGAACAGACCTCATAAAAATTTATATGAGATTGACCGCAGCTCACATGGATTTGCCCCCAGGTCTCATGGATTTGCCCCCAGCTCACATGGGTTTGCCCCCAGCTCACATGGGTTTGCCCCAGCTCACATGGGTTTGCCCCAGCTCACATGGATTTGCCCCCAGGTCTCATGGATTTGCCCCAGGTCTCATGGATTGGCCCCCAGGTCTCATTGATTGGCCCCCAGGTCTCATGGATTTGCCCCCAGGTCTCATGGATTGGCCCCCAGGTCTCATGGATTTGCCCCCAGGTCTCATGGATTTGCCCCCAGGTCTCATGGATTGGCCCCCAGGTCTCATGGATTGGCCCCCAGGTCTCATGGATTGGCCCCCAGGTCTCATGGGTTTGCCCCCAGCTCACATGGGTTTGCCCCCAGGTCTCATGGATTGGCCCCCAGCTCACATGGGTTTGCCCCCAGGTCTCATGGATGGCCCCCAGGTCTCATGGATTTGCCCCCAGGTCTCATGGGTTGCCCCCAGGTCTCATGGGTTGCCCCCAGGTCTCATGGATTGGCCCCCAGGTCTTCATGGATTTGCCCCCAGGTCTCATGGATTTGCCCCCAGGTCTCATGGATTGGCCCCCAGGTCTCATGGATTGCCCCCAGGTCTCATGGATTGGCCCCCAGGTCTCATGGATTTGCCCCCAGGTCTCATGGATTGGCCCCCAGGTCTCATGGATTTGCCCCCAGGTCTCATGGATTGGCCCCCAGGTCTCATGGATTTGCCCCAGCTCTCATGGATTTACCCCCAGCTCGAACGCTGGCCGTGTGCATGTAAAGCACGCGGCCAGCGTTCCCCTCCGGCGCGCCAAATACTCACCCTTCCTGAAGTTCCGGTCGCTGGGCAGTGATGCAGTCACGTGGCCGCCGGGCACATCTGTGACGCTGCCTCCAGCTGAGAGGCAGCGTCACAGGAGCGCCCAGTGGCCGCAGGAACGCATCACTGCCCAGCGACCGGAACTTCAGGAAGGGTGAGTATTTGGCGCGCCGGAGGGGAACGCTGGCCGCGTGCTTTACATGCACGCGGCCAGCTTCCCCAGCCCCGCGGATACCGGCAAGCCGGCCCAGCGCCGGCTTCCGGTATCGGCGGGATGTATCGGGCCGTTTGCACGAGTAACAAGTACTCGTGCAAACGGCAATATCGGCCCCGATACCGATACTAGTATCGGTATCGGTGCATCCCTAGTTAACACCCGCTTAGAGCTGTGGGTAACTTTTCAGTTGGCCACAGCGGTAAGTAATTAGTGTTAGGACGTTGTGATCCTAATGCTAATTACTCTTTGTTTAGTCTTTGTGCTCCCCATGTTAAGTATAGGGACCACAAAGTACAGTAAGCTCGCGCTAGATAGTGCTACTACCGATGCACGAACATATTAACCCATTAGTGTGATGCCCAGAAGTATAGTATCATGGCCCCACTCATTAACTGTAACAGCTCCTGTCCAATTCCATTCTTATTCCAGCAGCTGTCCCTTATAGCTCGAATGTTGCAGCTCCCTACTGTCATCATGTTCTACTCGTTTTTTTTAGTTCCCAGTATCCTTTATCGGGCCCTGCAAGTTATTGTATGTGTAGTCTCTTGTCTCCATGTTATCCTATGTGTTAGCTCCTCCCACTTATTGTGAGTCAAGCTTCTCGTATAGCTGTTCACATGTAATAGAGCCAGTAATAGGGAACAATTAACAGTTAACGATACACCGATACCACTTTTTTAAGACCGAGTACGATACTTTTTTCAAGTACCCACCGATACGAATACCGATACTTTTATTTTGTCATGTGAACGCTTATCAATAAGAACAGACCTCATATAAAATGCCCCCAGCTCACATGTATATATCCCCCGAGGTATATATATATACAGAATGCCCCCAGCTCACATGTAGCTTGCCCCCAGCTCACATGGATATGTAGCTTGCCCCCAGCTCATATGGATATAGCTTGAACCCAGCTTATATGGATAGTTGATTTCCTGGAGTTGCGGGACTGGAGTAAGGAACTGCAAGGCCCACTTTTTACTCTGGGTAAACACACGTCTATATCATGCTTTCTCTCACGCTTTTACTCTTTACTTCTACCGTTCTCCTTAAATGGAACTCCTGCCCCTCTACCACCGACCCCTACACTATCTGCATCTCTCCCTCCCTCCTCTCATCCCACATGATGGCCTCGCATGAGCTCCTTTGTTTCCTCAGAACATGGTCTCCCTCTAACTCTTGTGCTGCCAATCACTCCCACTCACACAAATCCCATTCCCACCTTCTCTTTCTCACTCTCCTGCTGTTACTCTATGCAGGTGACATATCCCCTAACCCTGGCCCCACAACACATCCAATACTTCCCTATCATCCTATCTCCATCACACAAAAATCACCTCCCTGCAAGCCCAGCAACCTCATTCCCATAAACCCTCAGCGCCTGTCCTCTTTCTCCTGCGCCCTCTGGAACGCTCGCTCTGTGTGCAACAAACTCACAGCCATCCATGACCTCTTCCTTTCAAACTCCTTCAACCTCCTAGCTTTAACTGAAACCTGGCTAACTCCCTCTGACACGGCCTCCGTTGCTGCTCTCTCACATGGCGGTCTACACTTCAGCCATACCCCCAGACCGGGTGAGAGAAATGGTGGCGGGGTCGGAATCCTGCTCTCTCCTACCTGCACCTACCAGCATCTCCCTCCACCTCCATCCCTCTCCTTCTCCTCCTTCGAGACACACTGCATCCGCCTGTTCTCTCCTCTGGCTCTCAGGGTGGCAGTCATCTACCGCCCACCGGGACCAACCTCCCAGTTCTTTGACCACTTTGCTACCTGGCTTTCTCACTTCCTGTCTTCTAATCTTCCATGCCTATTTCTCGGGGACTTCAACATTCCCATTGATGATCCTTCTGCCCCTGCTGCCTCCAAACTTCTTGCACTCACGTCCTCCCTCCTCCCTACCCACCGCGATGGTCACGCTATTGACCTTGTCTTTTCCAACCTCTGCTCCATTTCTGAGTTCAACTGGCGCCCTTTCCCCATCTCTGACCACCACCTTCTCTCTTTCAACCTATCTGGACTTCCTAAACACCCTGCTCCCCCACCCCGCACGCACACTTGCAGAAATCTACATGCTGTGGACCCCCATCAATTCTCCAATCTACTTCACCACCTCCCTCACACCTCATCCTTCACCTGCCCTGATGCTGCCACTAATCACTACAACACTACTCTTATCTCTGCTCTAGACACTCTTGCTCCTCTTCGACTCTGTAAGGCCCCATGCCGCCAGCTTCAGCCCTGGCACACTCTCCAGACATGCTACCTGCAAAGATGCTCCCACACTGCAGAGCGTGCCTGGAGGAAATCCCTCTCTGAAGCTGATTTTGTTCACTTCAAGTTAATTTTCCGGTCATACACCTCTGCCCTCCACTTGGCCAAACAATCCTTCTTCTCATTTCTTATATCTACACTGTCCTCCTACCCTAAACGGCTCTGGTCCACCTTCAACACCCTCCTCTACCCACCTGCACCTCCCCCTTCAGCTGCCTTCAGCGCTCAAGACCTGGCAGACTACTTCCTCAGTAAAACTCTAACTATCAGAAGCAACAGCCCAACACAAGATAGTTATCTGCCACCTCCACTCCCAGAGGTCCCTGCTGCTTCCTCCCAGCCACTGAGGAGGAAGTCAATTCCTTATTGTCCTCCTCACATCTCACCACGTGCCCGCTCGACCCCATTCCCTCACATCTAATTCCTCCCCTCTCCTCCTCCCTCACCCCTGCTCTCACACACATCTTCAACCTATCTCTCTCCACTGGCTCCTTCCCATCCGCCTTCAAACACGCGCTAGTTACCCCTTTACTAAAGAAACCATCCCTCGATCCCAACTCTCCATCCAACTACCGCCCTGTATCCCTGCTTCCCTTCACATCAAAGCTCTTAGAAAAACTAGTCTTCAACCACCTCTCCCTCTTCCTGTCCTCCAATTCCCTACTTGACCCCCTGCAATCTGGCTTCCGTCCCCTACACTCAACTGAAACTGCCCTCACCAAAGTCACCAACGACCTCCTAACTGTTAAAAAACACGACCACTATTCTATTCTCATCCTGCTTGACCTCTCGGCTGCTTTTGACACTGTTGACCACCCCCTCCTTCTACAGACCCTCAACTCTCTGGGTCTCGGTGACACTGCACTTGCTTGGGTTGACTCCTATTTATCCAACAGGTCCTTCTGTGTGTCCTTTGCTGGTAACTCCTCCTCTTCATTGCCTCTATCTGTTGGTGTACCTCAAGGCTCTGTCCTTGGTCCTCTGCTCTTTTCCATCTACACCTCCTCCCTGGGCAAAATCATCAACAGCTTTGGCTTTAATTACCACCTCTACGCTGATGACACTCAGCTTTACCTCTCTACCCCTGATCTCTCTCCCCCTGTCCTTTCCAAAGTCAGTGACTGCTTATCTGGCATCTCCTCCTGGATGGCCTCCCACCACCTAAAGATCAACATGTCAAAGACTGAGCTCCTACTTATTCCTCCCTCCAATGCCTCCCCACCTCTTGACTTCTCTATCACGGTGGAGGGTATCACCATCTCCCCATCCAACCAAGTTCGCTGTCTTGGAGTTACACTTGACTCTGCTCTTTCCTTCATCCCCCACATCCAGTCTCTTTCCTCCTCCTGCCGATACCAACTGCGTAATATTTTCAGAATTCGGCCATTTCTTACCGCTGTCACCACAAAACAACTCATACACGCCCTGGTAATCTCCCGACTTGACTATTGCAATAATCTCTTATCTGGCCTCCCTCTGTCCCACCTCTCCCCCCTACAATCCATCCTGAACGCCTCCGCCAGGCTAATCCACCTCACCCGCCGCTCTGTCTCTGCCGCTCCCCTCTGCGAGTCCCTTCACTGGCTCCCCATCCACTGCAGAATTAAGTTCAAAATCCTTATCCTTACCTAGAAAACCCTCACTAACTCAGCTCCCCACTACCTGTCCTCACTAATCACCAAATACACCCCAACCTGCTCCCTAAGGTCAAACACCGACCTGCACCTAGCTTCTACCCGCATCACCTCTTCCCATGATAGACTGCAGGATTTCTCACGCGCAGCCCCCACTCGGAACGCTCTCCCTCGTACTGTCAGACTTTCCCCTAATTTCTCTTCCTTCAAATGCTCCCTTAAAACATTCCAATTTAGGGAAGCCTACCACCCAACTCACTGACGCAACCACCAATCACTCTCACATTGCAGTCCTCTCCTCCTGTTTCCAACCCAAACCCTCCTAGATTGTGAGTTCCTACGGGAATAGGGCCCTCATCTCCTCCTGTACTGTTTGTCAAATGTTGTTCATTGTATTGTATTGTAACCCTGTCTATACTGTGCCTATTGTACAGCGCTGCGGAATATGCTGGCGCTTTATAAATAAAGAATAATAATAATATATAGCTTGCCCCCAGCTCATATGGATATATAGCTTGCCCCCAGCTCACATGGAGATTGCCCCAGCTCACATGGATATTGCCCCCAGCTCTCATGGATATGCCCCCAGCTCTCATGGATATGCCCCCAGCTCTCATGGATATGCCCCAGCTCACATGGATATGCCTCCAGCTCTCATGGATATTGCCCCAGCTCACATGGATATTGCCCCAGCTCATGGATATGCCCCAGCTCTCATGGATTTGCCCCAGCTCTCATGGATATGCCCCAGCTCTCATGGATATGCCCCCAGCTCACATGGATATGCCCAGCTCACATGGATATTGCCCCAGCTCTCATGGATATGCCCCCAGCTCACATGGATATGCCCCCAGCTCACATGGATATGCCCCAGCTCACATGGATTTAGCCCCAGCTCACATGGATATGCCCCATCTCACATGGATATGCCCCCAGCTCACATGGATATGCCCCAGCTCACATGGATTTTCCCCACAGCTCTCATGGATATGCCCCAGCTCTCATGGATATGCTCCAGCTCTCATGGATTTGCCCCAGCTCACATGGATATTGCCCCAGCTCACATGGATATGCCCCCAGCTCACATGGATATGCCCCCAGCTCATATGGATATGCCCCAGCTCACATGAATTTGCCCCCCGCTCTCATGGATATGCCCCAGCTCTCATGAATATGCCCCAGCTCACATGGATATGCCCCAGCTCACATGGATTTGCCCCCAGCTCACATGGATATTGCCCCAGCTCACATGGATATTGCCCCAGCTCACATGGATATGGCCCCAGCTCACATGGATATGCCCCCAGCTCACATGGATTTACCCCCAGCTCACATGGATTTGCCCCCAGCTCACATGGATATGCCCCCAGCTCACATGGATTTGCCCCCAGCTCTCATGGATATGCCCCAGCTCTCATGGATTTGCCCCAGCTCTCATGGATTTGCCCCCAGCTCTCAGGGATATGCTCGAACGCTGGGGAAGCTGGCTGCATGCATGAAAAGCACGCGGCCAGCGTTCCCCTCCGGCGGCAGCGATACTCACCCGTCTGAAGGTCCGGTCGCGCTGCTGTGACGCGATCACGTAGCCGCCAGGCGCCTCAGTGACGCTGCCTCCAGCCGAGAGGCAGCATCACAGAGGCGCCCGGCGGCCACGTGAACGCATCACAGCAGCGCAACCGGACCTTCAGATGGATGAGTATTGCTGCTGCCGGAGGGGAACGCTGGCCGTGTGCTTTTCATGCACACGGCCAGCTTCCCCAGCCCTGCGGATACCAGAAAGCCGGCCCAGCGCTGGCTTCCGGTATCGGGGGGGGGGGGTGTATCGGGCCATTTGCACGAGTACCAAGTACTCGTGCAAACAGCAGTATCGGCACCGTATCGGTGCATCCCATCCGTTAACGGCTTATGCTGCATTTTTTTATTACTGACTTTTTATTACCAGTTCAGCCTGAAAAGGGCTCACATTTATTTTTGTAATATTTTTTTTCTTTTTATGTGTAATGCATTAAAACGGAGGGACCTTTACAGCCAGTGGTTTCATTTTAAGGATCTTTTAAAAATGTTCCTTTTTATTTCACACATAAGCTAACTTTAGTGGGAGGACCTGAAGTCATGATGAAAGACAACAAGCAATACAATTAAAATGGCTTTATTTCATTCTCTCTGCCAAATCATAGCTTCTCTGTTTTAAAATGTGACTCTGTTCTCTTCTCCCATTGTTTCTCAGGACAATATTAAATCCAGACCATACATATCGCAGAATAACTCCATTGATAAACCTATTACTCCTTCACTGTTGAGTGGATCTTATCACTTGCTCTTGGTCCTGATGAAACAGGACTGGAATAGTTTATAATCAGTTAAGATGATTCCAACAGAGTCATCATTCATCTGTTGATGCTCTTATGCTTATTGAATTTAATAGTCACACATATTCTCCAATATTTGGTTTAATGTTTCGGAAGATGAACCATGAAAAGCTCTTGCCCTGTTTGATTTATTGTAAATTAATCCCGTTGAGTTTCTGCGTAATTGGATTAATGATTGGATGGAGCATTCTTTATTCTTTTTTACTTGTAGGAATATTTCTGCGGCCTTGGCATTTTCTTTCAGGCACAGAATGAAATCACTACAATTTTCTAAATCTTTTTTAATATCTAACATAAGAGCGTGGTCAACCAGAAGAATTAGAACGGCATCACGCCTTCAATGTTTCATGTGGTATAATAAAAAACAACCTAATACTAGAGTTGGGGAATAGAGGGATTACATTTTAACCCCTCATGACGCCTCTGCGTTCCACGCTCCCATTCTAACTATTTACAGGGTTATTCAGAGAAAGGTGAAACTCTGAAGAACTTTTGGAGAAGTGAAAATTCTAGGTCAAAATATTCTCCTTTATCTCACTTTCCAAATCAGCTATTTTCACTCCTCCAAAAGTTTTTTAAAACTCGCCTTAAATCCAGCGCTGTTCTAATGTATCAACGCCTTGTTCACCTACTTGTACAGCCTTGCAAAATATGTTGGCCCTATGTAAAAATAAAGTATTATGATTATTTAGCATAAATGTTATACCCCATAATTTAGATATACTTTTCTTTTAAATTCATTTTGAAAATCATTTATTAAATAAGGAAAAATAAAGAAAAACAGGGGGTAGCTAATAAATAGAATTAATAGAAATCATTTTCACAGTTTTTCATTCCGGTCTATTCAAAGAAAGGTGAAACTCAGGAGAATGATTGGAGAAGTGAAAATTCTAGGTCAAAATAGCCAAACCAGAAACATTCTCCCATTTATCTCACTTTCCAAATTGTCTGTTTGGTCTAGATTGTTCTCTTCTCCTGCCAGTTCTCCTGGTTTTCACCTTTCTCTGAATAACCCTGCATGTTTGCTACAAATTAGATGTTTTGCATGTCTGTTTACCACCACGTGGTATTTTATCACGGAGCAGTATTTTATCGCAGACCTTACTTAGCTTTTTTCCTAAAAACAACAAATATGGTTGCTTGCATTAAGTATTTATATCACCTCACCATAATTAATGTTTAATGTCTATACAGAATTTGTAGAATTATTTCTCAAATAAAATCCTATGAGACCTCTTAGTTCTCCAATTTAAAATACTGAAACCATCATTTATTTATCGAAGCTCACCTTTATACCCAGACTTCCCTAGGGTTATAAATCATTGGCATTTTAAAGAAGTCGTTTTACATTCGGTTGTCATACAGCACAAACGCAGTGTTGTATATGATTGTTGGATATTAGTAATTTGTTTTGTATATTTTGGGGCTTTTGTTTTTTATTCAGAACATTTTCCAAAGGACACCTTCTCCCTTGAATCTTAATTATATATGTGAATCCCAGCTACTTGTGGACCCTTTAGGGGTCAATTTCATCTCTAAAAAGGATATCAGTTGCATATTTGCAAACGTGTCCTTGTCACTCCATTGATGGGCAGCTCAGTCTCATATCCCCTAGGTTTTTCGTATACCTACGATTCATTTTTTTGCATAATGCTTATCCCCTTTGCCCTTGGCTGATAACCATAACAAGAGGTTTGGGTTGATGGCTGATGCTGTCTTTCAGCTCTTACGTCCCAGTGCCTGGAAAGTGAGCGTTGACGTGTCACCTGTCACGAAGAGGTCTTACTTAACTGTCACCCTTTATAATGGGGCTGTCATCTCCCTCTTTTGTGCTGCATTTATAATAAGAGAATGGGATAAGGTAGGGCAAGACAGTCAGCATGTCTTAAAACATGCCTAGCAGGCAGCCCAAATAAAACCAGTAGTGACACACATATTAATTGTTGTGTTTTTGTGATTATCCTTTTTTTTTTTTTTTTCTTCAAATATGCATCAGAATAAAATCAGAATAAACGTATCAAATTATCTACGAATCCATAGTGGAAGTCTTCTCTCCTTTGTTGAGAAAAGTTAGTTTTTTTTCTTTTTTAAATCCACTGCCAGCAGAACCTCCTTTTTAAATTTTTAATGGATAACTGAGGCTGATAGTCACCCTTTCGCAATTTTTTTTTTGCATTATTTCAAAAATATTACGAAAATGCGCTTAATGAGTAGAAAAAATTCTAAAAAAAGACACATTGAATGTAAACCCTTCAAGCACTCTGTCAAGACCAGGGCACATGTCAATCAGTTAATCTCTATTAAAGGTGTAATTTGACATTTTAAATATTTTTACTTTTTTATTTCATGTCAGGATGCCTGTATTAATATACCTTCCTGTGCTGATCTTCTATAGCTGCATATAAGGAAGCTTAAGGCTAGTGTCAGATGAGCGTCTTTGGAGAGCGGAAGGAACGTCCGTGAGAGTGGACATTCCTTCCACTCGATGCCCGTCTGGCCACCTCGCGCTTTGCAGCTCAGTCAACGTCCGTCCTAGTGCTTTGCTGGAGAGGCTTGGATAGCGGACGCTTGTTGTGCGCGCATTTCGTGCGTGTGCACAAGCGTGTGACCGGCTCCGTTGCAGCGTCAAAATGCTGCGATGGGCGCCAGTAAGCACGTCATTACGGGTGCACATAGCGCGCTCGTCTGACGCTGGCCTAAAGGGATACTCTTGGCCTAAAACAGCTAAGCAAAAAGGGGGGAGAGGGGTGAAGGCACTGAGGTCATTGCGACGACTCCAATATTGGGTGATCACTCTGCCTAGCTTGGCCTTATCAATTGAAATTGTGAGGTTTAACTAAGTTTTAATTAAAACTTTCATGTGCAGGAGATGTAAGTGTAGGCTCTGTCTTAATTTTAAATTGACACACAATTCTTGTAATGCACCTGACTGTTATATCCATCAATTTATATCACCTAATAAGGATTGTGAAATAGCTCTGTATCCATCCGTGCATGTTATGGGTCTGTATGTCAAAAGACTACATAAGTAAACCTATATGCTTTGTCATCTTTATGCATTTCAAATTAAATAACCACTTGGTGCATTTTATGGAGCTACGTGACAAAATGGATAGTTTATATCTCACAGGGTGACTCTGTTGGTTATTTTGTTTGTTTC
The DNA here is from genome assembly GCA_009667805.1 of Leptobrachium leishanense. Lineage (NCBI taxonomy): Eukaryota > Metazoa > Chordata > Amphibia > Anura > Megophryidae > Leptobrachium > Leptobrachium leishanense. The sequence continues at coordinate 133,434,952 of CM019063.1, read as the reverse complement.
AGACACCCTCTCAGTGCCTCGCTGGTCCCCTCAGATTCCACGCCGAGATCTGGGAAACTCCATCAAGCACAGGTATTTATTTATTTATTTAAAGTATTTTACCAGGAAGGATACATTGAGATTTCTCTCATTTTCAAGTATGTCCTGGGTTCAAGAATATTGAATTTTTGCAGTAGGTACAGAAATACAAAGTAATAAATGCAAGATATTAAAATTAGAACACAAATATACAGATTAACACAAAAAAAAAATATGTAGGAAATTACATGTTTACAGTTGCATTCTGTATTGAGGTATGTTGTTAATAGGGATCTCTTAAGGGACTTTAGACTGGGGGAAGATTTGATGGCGTCTGGGAGGTTATTCCATATTTGCGGTGCTCTGTAGGAAAATGAGGATCGAGACAGTTTCTTTTTGTATTGTGGTATTGTAAGTAAGTTGCTGGTCCTGGATGGAGGTTATAGGATGACGGAACTGCTGGGGGAAGCAGCCTATTCAGGTAGGGTGGTAGCTTCCCAGAAAACTTCTTAAACACCAGGTTGGAAAGCTGATGGGTGTGTCTGGATTCCAACGACTAACAGTTTAGCTCTTTTAGGCAAGGGTCAGACGAACGCATTTTTCGCATCCGTAAAAAAGTGCGTCCGAACGCATTGATGTATTTTTTCACGGAAGACGCGAAAGTGGTAATACGATGCACATTTTCGTGCGTGATTTTTGTCGGAGCTATTAAAAACAAATGGACGTGATGTTGGCCGGACCTGTGCAGCGTCTGACGCCTCCTAATCACGCACACACACCGCTATGTCGACGCAGCGCACTCTGTACGTCAGTACTAGCGGTTCTACCTTCTCAAAAAAATGCGTTCGTTTGCTGCTTGCGTTGCGCGGCCGAACCTTCGTACGGCCGTACTTCGTATATTGGCCGTCATTGGATGTCATTTGCTGCTACTACGGCCATAATAAAGTGCGGCTGCACACGCGTTCGCACTGCGTTCGTCTGACCCCAGCCTTAACATGTCACAATGGTGGGTCATGTAGTTACATTGGAGTACAAAGCGGCAGCATGAGTTCTACAACGTAGTAAGTTTATGAAGGTGCGTTTGCGGGGCGGCTGCATACACTACATCTCCGTATTCAATAGCTGGCATAAACATTTGTTGCACAATCTGCTTTCTTACCGCGGGGCTCAGGCAGGATTTGTTTCTGTACAGGGCACCTAGTTTGGGGTAAAGTTTAGATGAGAGATTTTCGATGTGGGGGTCAAAAGATAGATTTGGGTCTAACCAAATACCTAGATATTTGAGAGACCATTTGATTTTTTTTTTTTTGACGAATAGATTGAAGGTTGTAATTTATGTAGTTTAGGCACTGTTCTAAAGAGCATTGTGACAGTTGTGTCAGTATTTAGAAAAAATGTGTTACCTGCAATCCACGTTTCTACCTCTGTGTATTGACCTTGCAGCACTGCCTCCAGCTGGCGCGAGATTTGGTTTTCTGGTATAGATTACGGTGTTGTCTGCGTACATGTGTACATAACATCCGCACCACTGAATTTTTAGGAACGTAATATTCTATGTGTTCTAGATATTCTCGGGTCATGAGTTAATATTGACTCTTGCAGGGTAATTCAAAGAGATCTGAATTGCTAGAGAAAGGTAACCGAATGCTGAAAATCAGTGTTCGGTTACTTTTCCTGGCCATTCGGCTATTCAGAGAGCAGGTAATTTGCCAAATCCTGGCGAATTGCCTGCACATACGGTGCCTGTTCGGTGCCTGTTCGAGGGCAGTGAAAACCCCATGAAAAAGCACTGCTTCGGCTATTCAGAGAACACAAACCAGCAGTGAAAGGTTCCCCTAATGCCCTGCCATTCGTGGTTTAATTCGGCAGGTTTATTCAGGAGAATCCCATAGGCTTCAATGTTAAAAATATTCCTGTTTTAATTCAATATCTAATAAACCGTTCATTATAAAATTCTGCAGTAAAGAGTCTCTTTATTTATAGATTTTTTAGGATATTTTAAGCATTTTTCTGGATTTTTTTCTTTTTAAAAGTCCGTTTTTTGTTTTTTTTTAAGTTTACTTATTTTTTCTGTAACAGCCCTTTTTATTAGCATTCCCTGGACCTCATATGTAAATTTCCGACATTTTCGCTCAGTAGTTTCTTTGCAAACAGCGTTTCACTTTTCAAATTTTCATGCAAACTGTTTTGCTAATTTATTCACTGCTTCTTCTGCGGTGTCGGCTTTTTCCGGAGGCTGCGACCGGCTCCTGCTCGGGTTTTTCCGTGGTTTTCGGCAGGTTAATCAAGATGTTTTTGCGGATTTTCGGGGTGCATTCGCCGGGTTTTGCAGTTAGTTTTTGTCAGGTTTGCGGCAGCTTTTCCCTGCAATTCGGGGGCCCTGTGGTGCTTGCTGAATACACCGCAGGGTCACTGAAATGGGATCGGCAAAAGGAACCGAATTGAAGAGAATGAAAAATCACCGAACCTGTGGTGACTTTTCGAATCTGTTTGAATTACCCTGTAGGTACCTTTGCACTCACCTGCTCATGGTCATCTTAGTGAAGACCTACAGGGTTAGTCAAAGAGATTTGAAAAGTCCCCGCACTTTGGGGCGATTTGGCGATCCTAGTTCGCTGACCCTGCGGTGTATTCACCGCAGAGCCCCCCGCACTGCAGGGAAAAATCTTTGCAAACGCACCGAACACTCACCGCAAGCCCACCGAGCACTCACTGAACACTCGCCAAAAACAGCTTAATTAACCACGCCGAACATGCCGGAGAAAACCGACTAGCCGCCGATCACAGCGCAGAGCAGCCGCCGGAAAAAGCCGACACGCAGACGAACGAGGTGGAAAAAAAAACAGTACGCTTGAAAGTTTGAAATGTGAAACGCTGTTTGCAAAAAACTACTGAACAAAAATGTCTGGAATTTACATATAAGATCCAATGAATGATAATAAAAAGGTCTGTTACAGAAAAAAGAAAAATCGATTTAAAAAAGGAAAAAGAGTTTGCCAAAAAAATCCCAAAAAATGCCAAAAAGATCCTAAAAAAATCTATGGATTAAGAGACTTTTTACTGCAGAATATAATAATAATAAACAGTTTATTAGATATTGAATTAAAACTGGAATAGTTTTAACATTGAAGCCTATTGGATTCTCCTGAATAAACCTGCTGAATGAGACCACCTAACAACGTGTTACAAAGTTCGGCAACTTTTTCCCTGCTGTTTTGTGTTCTCTGAATAGACGAAGCATTGCTTCTCTAGGAAGGATTTCACTGCCCTCGAACAGGCAACGTACGTGCAGGCAATTCGCCAACATTTGGCTAACTGCCTGCTCTCTGAACGGCCAGGAAATGTAGCCGTACGGTGAATTTGGTATCTGGTTACATTTCGGGGCCAGATCGGTTGAATAACCCTGATAGTGAGATTATGGATATCCTAGGAATACTGTTACCATACCTATTCCTCTGCCACTGGGTTTGATTCCAGGAGTCCTTAGGACTCCACGAAGCAGAGCGTGACTGGAGTGACCGAGGAAAAGCAACTCCATCAGCAGGAGCCAATCTGGTTATCGTCTGCAGCTAATATCTTAACAGCAAGAGTGGAATAGGGCCCTTACGTCTTGAAGAGTCCAGCTAGTGTCCATTTGTTGATCAATGACCAAATAATGCACTAACGTGACTAAAGTAATGGATTTTTGTGAAGGTTTGTTGAAGAAATAACAGTACAAAGTGGCCATGATTCCCAACTTACATACATATTTGAACTGCCGTTAAGTGGATCACCTGCCATTAAAATAAAATCTCTCACTAGTACTGCTGATGATAAAAAAAGTTAACAAACCCACCTGCTCCATGCTCCCCCACCGTCCATCTCTGCTCCAATTTTTTTTTCTGTTGAATTCGGCTGGGGAACACTGAGAGCAGCCAGTACCTAGGGAGCACTGAGAGCAGCCAGTTCCTGGTGGAGCACTGATAGCAGCCAGATCCTGGGGAGCAGTGAACCTGAACCTACGTAACCTGTGTATATCTGGCTCTGATACTAGCCAGTGCCTCACCAGCCACTCACCTCTCCGCACGTCACTGCCTTCTCAATATATCCTTTATAAAATAAAATAAAATCCAACACTACTACTATATCCTCAAGGAGCTCTATAGACTCAAAATGAACTCAGTTTGTCCCTTTGAATAATGTGTTTAAACATTCATGATAAAACAATACATAAAATAAATATTTATCTTTGAAGTTAGTTAGTTCTCCATGGAGAATTTTGCTGGTGTGTAGCGAGACCTGCCCTCTCTCTCGAGATTGTGTAGGGCCAGGGTGTGATTCGCAGAGAGAGTGTGGGGACTATTTGTAGCGTTAGCGCTCGGAATGTAATATGGGGGGCGTGCATTAAAGTCACTTAACCTAGCGCTAACGTTCACATATCAGAGCGCTAACACTATTGATAAGAATGTAACAGTGCCTTATGTATGGGATAGCCCTTTATATAATCACATTTACAAGTGGAAATATCCATTTTAATATTTATATAGTCATTACACATTTCTTCCCAGTAACACTGCTAACGTATGATTTCATGAGTTTTTCGTTGTCTCGTTCATGCAAAAGAACTTTCCATTCATGTTTACAGACTGTCGATTCCCCGGCTTAGGCTAGGGTCAGACTGGGGCAGTGCGAACGCGCGTGCAGGCGCACTAAATCACGGCCGTAGTAGCAGCACATGACGGGCAATGACGGCCAATATACGCAGTACGGGCGTACAAAAGTGCGTCCACGCCACGCAACCGGCAAATGAACGCATTTTTCGTACAACGTGATACCGCTAGTACAGACGTACAGAGTGCGCTGCGGCCGCATAGCAGCGTGTGTGCGTGATTAGGAGACGTCAGACGCTGCTATTGTGCGGCCTACAAAACGTCCAAACAGCCAAAGTTTCCAGGTTTTGTTGAGCGTACCTGCGTACCTGCGACTGTCGAAAATGTCTGCTGGACCAGAGATCGACGTGGAGAGGCTGATCAGCGCTGTGGGGGAGCATCCTGAGATATGGGACACGGCCTGCGACAGGTATAAAGACAAGGGGAAGAAGGCCAGTGCATGGGTCGTGGTGTCCCGTGTCGTGTACCCTGATTATGATACGTGGTCCGAGAAAGAGCAGCATATCCAGAGTGAGTATTTGATTATTTTATTCATAATCCCATACATGTAAATCTCAATAATAATAATAAAAACAAATATGTAATCATTGAGGTGAAATCTCAAATGCTCCCCAGCTGCCAGGGCACCTGCCTGCATCACTCGTAAAATAATTAGACAGAGCATCGCGAAACCTGTTGCTGTATCTATTCACAGCTATGATGTCATCGTTCACATCATCTTCAAGACCGACAACTGTGAGGGTATCATCAAAATTAAAACCATCCCTGGCACGCACATAATTATGTAGGATGCAACAGCATTTCACTATATCCACACAGAAATCAACCTGTACATCCAGCGGTCTATGTAAAATCCTCCACTTGTTGGTCAGTATGCCAAAGCTACACTCCACATACCGTCTCGCCCGCGACAGCCTATAATTAAAAACCCGCTTCTTCACATTCAGGTGTGTCCCTGAGTAGGGCCTTAGGAGGTGTGTGGATAGTCCGAATGCTTCATCACCCACGAAGGCATAGGGGACTGCCACGTCACTGCCAGGCAATGGTGCGGGTCTGGGGATGTTCAGGGACCCACTCTCAATTTCATTCCACAGTGTGGAGTTCCTGAACAGTGTGGAGTCAGAGTCCTTGCCATATGAACCGACATCCACATAGACGAAACTATAGTTGGCATCTGCCACCGCCAGTAGGCCAATGGAAAAGTAATGTTTATAATTCTGATACAGTGAGCCACTGTGCGGTGGCTTCACTATGCGGACATGTTTGCCATCCACGGCTCCCAGGCAGTTTGGAAAGTTGGCTCTCTCCCAGAATCCTGCTGCAATTTCTAGACATGCCTTGTGTGTCGGTTTTGGCAAACATTGGTCCTTCATGGTTTCCCATATGGTTTGGCACACCTTGCGGACGATCTCACCAGCTGTTGATCTGCCAACGCGGAAGTTATAATGCAGATCCTTCAAACTGCATCCACTAGCGAGATACCTAGAAGACAAAACAAAACTGTTTGAATATGATCACATACCATGAACACAAGCTAATGTCACACTCATCATGTTTTGCAGCACAAGAGGCGATGAACAAATGGCGCACAGTACGCGACAATTATACGCGGGTGCAGAAGGAAGCAAGCCATGGCTGCGCGCTCTGGAGCTGGCTCCAAGAAGGTCCGTGGATATATCTACACGGAGCAACTGTCATTCCTGCGAAGGACCCAGGAGCCGCGCAGTAGCGTCAGCAGCATCGACCAGCCATCGACCTCCGGCTCACAGGTCCAACACACGGTGCCAGGAGGTTCTGCCAGCTGCCAGGAGGAGGTGAACCGGGGTGGTGCAGAGTCGCACCTGGAGGAGGATGTGGAGACAGGACAGGTGGCAGGTACCGCAACAACGGTCAGCACCAGACCTGCACAGAGGAGAAGGGCACCAGCTACAGACCTGGAGCAGGCCATGGTTACCTTCATGGAGGCTCAAACCAACCATCCACACCAACGCTGCATGCTTGCGGACTCCATGGACATGTCATTCTTCAATTCCTGTATGATCCTCCTCAACAAGATGAGCGAGGCTGAGAAGGTGGAGTACCGGCGCAGATCTCTGGCTATATTGACGACATCCTTTCGCGTCCCCATCACGCAGCCGGTTACAATGCTGTGCCACAATCCACCAATGCCAGTGGATCTTCCCTCCCCAGTGAGGTGCTGTCCACCCACCCAGCCATGCCCCCTGGAGCCAGGCACACACAGAGTCGGAGTACTGCTCTAGCCACACCACCGGCCCTCATGACCCAGATGCTCGGCGGTATCATGATCTGTGATACATGTCATGAATATGTTTAAGTTGTTTGTCATGTGTTATTTGGTTTCATGTTTAATATATCATGACCTAAAGTTAACAAGGTATAATATATGTCGAGAATATATTACTGTTATTTTATTTAATGTTTCATATTATATTATTATTTTGGTCTACATTGTTGTCGGAGTCATTTATGATTATGTACGTGTGATGTGATGCCTGTGTGTGTGTGTGTATGCATGTGACAGTGGGCATGTGACTACAGACATGATGCACTCATGTCAGGTGACTGGCAGCGATGTCATGTATGCAGGTGTTTGACAGTACGTACCGCAAAGTGATGACCAGCATCTCCTCCGGGGTATGGCGGCCCTCATGTTGCTGTCCCTCTTGGTCAGTGGCTCGCGTACCTGCGACAACAGTTCATCAAAGGAGGGGATGGACATCCGCATGTAGTTAAAAAACTTCACGGGGTCCCTCTCTAGCAGTGGCCTGTACAGCGTCACAAAGTGTCCATGCGTGGGTCTGGCAGCGTTAATTTGATGAACCCAGGTTCGCCGCTTTCTCTTCCTCTTAAGGTACAGGTACCCCATTGCAGCAAACACAAAGACTTGTACTGGATCCATCTTTGAAAAACGCCACCATACCCAAAATGGCTTTTTATAACCCTACCCCTTATTTTTTCATTCATCAATTAATTGGATTCATCGTTTTTTTTCTCTTTTTTTACAGCTCCGTCATGAAATACGTCCAGAATTGCGCATCGTCTGACCGCTTTCGCGTATTCCGTGAAAAAATGCGTTCGCACGCACCAACGTACGTTTTGACGCTGGATGTCAGAAATGCGTTCGTCTGACCCTAGCCTTAATGTTTGTTTTACAATTTGATATTTGAGACAAGGTTGGAAGAAACAAGATGATAACAGTGTGTTTTAATAAAACGTTATAAAGGAAGAGACCTGGATTGATGTCTAGCAGAAAATAAACATAAACTACAAAACATAGTCATTTTTCAGGGTTAGGAAAGATGTAATTTCTCAAGGTCTGCAAAAGAGATTGAAAATGTGAGACAATATATATCACTTGATGTTAGGAAAATGCATATTATTATAAAAGTTCAGATGATGATTTTTTGTCACCTCATGGCACACATTGTACAACTACAGGCAACTTGCATTTATGTGCCCATCCAGGGCTGAGAAAATGTCTGTAACGTCCAACAACTCAGAGGACAATGGGCTGAGACTTAATTATTAAGTTCACAATTTTATAGACTGTTATTCTATAATCCTAGATATAGGGGTTATTCAGAGAGCACTGAAATGTCAGCGACATTTCGGTGCTCTTTCGTTCCCTGCACTTTGGGGAATGAAATTTTCCCACACTGTGGTGAACTCCGCATTCGACGCAGGGTCCCTGGAGTGCAGGGAACGAACCCGGAAATCCGTTGCAAAACTGCCAATAGCCCGCCAAACACCCACCGAAAATCCAGCAAAAAACGCATACGTTACCATCCGAAGTATTGGATCACTCGAATCGGTGCCAAAAACACATCATGTTCAAAAGATTTTATATATTGGTATGAAAACCTACATACGCATACGCATTTTCTACATGCGCATGGGTATGAAAACCTACATACAAATTTTTTTTTCTTTTTTTTTCATTTTCACTGTAAAAAGAGAGAGAGCCCCAATCTGTTTGATGGATGACAGGTCGAAGGTGCTGAAAATTTGGAAGCATGTTCTGGAGTCTATTTACAAACGAGTGTCGCTTGTAATAAATGAGATTCCTTTTGCACCAAAATACGACCAGCTCCTGCAGGGGCTTCTGAAAATAGACAGGTTTATTCAAAGAAAGGTGAAACTCAGGAGAATGACTGCTTAAGTGAAAATTCTAGGTCAAAATCGCCAAACCAGAAAATTCTCCCATTTATCTCACTTTCTAAATTGGCTTTTTGGTCTAGATTGTTCTCTTCTCCTGCCAATTCTCCTGGTTTTCAACGTTCTCTGAATAACCCTGAGAGTATACTCGACCATGGTAGTGAAAGGTTTAATGGTTATAAGCAAAATACAATTCCTGATCCATTTTGAAGACTGTCAGGGTTATTCAGAAAGAGAAACCTTGAGAATTGGCAGGAGAATGAACAATCTAGACCAAATAGCCAATTTGGAAAGTGAGATAAATGGGAGAATTTTGACCTATAATTTTCAATTCTCCAGTCATTCTCAAGGTTTTCACCTCTTTCTGAATAGCCCTGAATCTATTTGTATGGCCAGATAGCCGTAGCAGCAGACCAAAGCCTGCCAATCTACTCGGCTGTCACGGGATGCCGGGAGTCAGCACCGAAACACAGGACCTCACGATGCAGACTAATGGTGGTATATAAAAGGCGAATAAGAATGGTCACATAACAAGGTTCAAAGGGATGTAGAAGACAACATGGTAAGGTACAATAGCCAAGGAATAATTAACCAAAACACAAGTACTAGGAGAGAACTAAGCATGACTATCCATCAAAAAACCTAGAAGCAAACTGATCTTTTATGCTCTAGTCACAAGTATGGAAACACCCATTGCCTTCAGGTGTTTGATATTGGCACTTAGTAGTTTCTGTGCATGTCCCTTTAAATCCTCCCTGAGGTCGCGCGCGCGCGCACACACACACGCGGCTCCCCAAACACGCCGAGGACCGCCAGGACACGCCGCGCCCTCCCAGCCTGCAAGGCGGCCCGAGGAACAGGAGCCACAGGAACACCCAGCGGGGGAAAAACAGGCCGACCGCGACCACGCCAGGGGCCCACACCCGTCCGCACACCCCCGTGTTGGTGAGTAGGTCGCCGTGACAACGGCTGAAGGCATTGCATTCACTTCTAGAGTGCCATTTGTCTAGTGAGCAAAGAGTTAACTGGAATTCACAAATCAACAGAATTGCTCTATCTATATCTTGTATAGCTATCTATAAGCGCGGCTAATGAAGATGGATGAAAATCCTTAATTCGTACATCCAATCAGCTAATGAAAACTTTTCCCTTGTCCAGATCGAGATGTGTTTCCCTTAAATGCATTTCCCTGTCTTGTTAATGGTAACGTCCTTATCTTGGTTTTCTTAGGTTTCTTCATATGAACTAATTAACCATACGGAGCGAGGGGAGGCCGACTGGAATATATATATATATATTTTTCCTAGTTCAACTCAGTGATTGATTTCCCCAACTAATGAGAATAAAGACTAGCCCATTCCCATCCTACCTGTGAGAAATCTCATCTTCCTCCACTTGCTCGCCTTTTCAGTCCTAGAAAGTATCTGGATTGGATTTGAATCCCATTTACTTGCTGAACTACAGCAGTTCGATGAGATAAAGCCCTCAGCTTAGACTGATAAAAAAAAATCAAATTAACTGTAGACTTGGCGGCTTGGCAGTAAATTTAACATGGCAAAAATTATTGAAGAATATTGTAAATGGATGGGAGATAGAAGCTCAATCTGTCTCTGTCCTCACCTTGGCATCGATAAGGTATTTTCTAGAGTACATACCGGACTAAGTCAGTATTGTGTGCAAAAAAATAAAATAAAATGAAATGAAGTTAGATGTTGGAATGGAATGGCTCAGGGTATTCTATGCAAATGTTAAGATACAGTTTGTTAATCTCTGTAATCGCAAAGTACCCAGAACAGCAAAGGCTTGTACATAATGAAACAAGTCTGTGCTTATTATCATATGCTATTATTATTGTCATCATTCCTTTAAAAAGTACAAACACAACCAGCACCACTGTACATAATTATACCTTGCCTAGCCCAAAAAATCACACATTCTAATATTTTGTTGGACTTTTGCTTTGACTACAGCAGGCAGTCACAGTGGCATCGTATCGATAAGCTTATGCAATGTCACAACATTTATTTCCGTCCAGAGCTGCAATAATTTTCAGAGATCTTGTATTGATGATGGGGGAGTCGGAATGCTACTTGAACAGGGTTATTCAGATACAGCCAATCTGGCCCCGAAATGATACCGAACAGGGAATTTCCCCATACGGTGACATTTCGGGGCAATTTGGCTATTCAGAAAGCAGACAGTTCACCAAATTATGGCAAACTGCCTGCACGTACGGTGCCTGTTCGAAGGCAATGAAATTCCCCATTGAGAAGCAATGGTTAATCTATGCAGAGAACACTGAACAGCAGTGTGTCAGGGATCAGCACCTGTATGTGCGCAAGAACCTGCTCTGCATGTATGCATACTTGTAAAGTGCTGCCTCAGACCTGTCCAGCACTGATAGAGGTTAAACCACAGTGAAACACCAAACACACACCACACCCTCCTGTCTGTCTGTCAATAAAAGAGAAACTCCCCCCTGTGCACCTTGGCTTTGCATTGAAAGTCAACCCCTGTGATATTCAGACCTGCCTTTCTGCTTATGCTGACCACCGTGTACCAGACCCTGCTTGACCCACCGACCTTGCTGCCAGCCACTGACCACAGACCGTCCTGACTATTCTCCCTGGTTTACCCCTTTGTACCGCGCCCTGGACTCTGACCAGCATCAGTCAGCCTCACCTCAGGTACAGCCTGCATATCCCTGCCTAAAGGGCTCAAACCACCTGAATTTGGGTCCCACCACGGCGTATGCCAGGTGCCACCCTGATAGAATGCAAAACCCATCTACTGAGCCCGCAGGGATGCTACCAGCCCTGGAAGATCTGGCCCACCTGTTATGTGTTGTACTGGGGGATGTATGGGATTTCATGGACTCCCTAAGAAGCACCGCTCCCAAGATGTGTGTTTCTCCAGGAAGGAAAACCAAGGGCCCGCTAGCTCCAGAGGAGTGCGCCAGGAGGATGGCGGAGGGTCTCTGTATCTACTGTGCCTCAAGAGACCACTGGCTCGCAGCCTGTCCCGCAAGACCCCCAAAAAGGCCAGCTCCCACACCCGAGCCGGCTAGGGTCTCACGGCAAAGCCCTAGGAGAAAGACTGTGTGTGAAAAAACTCTGATGTTGAAAGATGCACTCCATGCTCATATCTCTGCACCACAGCCCAAGCCTGCCCCCAGGAGACCACAGGTTCCCAAGCCTGCACCCAGAAAGCCTCCTACACGAAGCCTGCGCCCAGACGACTCGAGACCGCTGTACCCAGGGGTAGGGAGTCTCTGGAGGACTATGCAGAAGAGGAGGAAGAACCCAAATTGCCCATGGAGTACGAGACCCCCATACCTGAGGAGTCTGACCCTCCTGTTTCTATGGACTATCAAAGTACACCTGCGGAAACAGAACCTCCGTTCCCTATGGAGATTATGTGCATGCAGATTCCAGGTGCAACCACTCTCAGCCAGCAAGACCCGGCCATCTGTGAAGTGGAGGGTGCTGGCTATGACCCTCTGTGTGAGTTCTTGCCATTTGGCCGTCTATCCTCAGATTATGTAGATCCAGAGCAAGTATCTAAGGAAGAAGTTTCATATTGTGTACAGGGAACCTTCATGTCACCAGGAACCATCATTACATGTACCACCCCAGAACCTGCATATGCAGAACAATCTTCTGCTTCCACCACCGGTTCCTCAGACCCTGTACCATCTGAGTGTGTGTTTGCATCCATCGGGACCGTGGTGCGGAAGGAAGACTTGGCACGATTCGAGGAAGCTCTGAACATCAGGCAAGCTGCAACATTTCCTAAGACTGCACAATTAACGCTGACAGTGACCCCCATCGCTCCCAGGCAGCAAGATCCACCACCCTCAGAATGCTGCTCTCCACATGATTCCGGGGCAGAGGAATGGGACACCTTGTCCTCAGAAGAGGACACTCAGCAGCATGGGGCTTGGCGATCAAAAGGACCCCCAGGTCAGCGTTCTGGGTATGTTGGTACCACCTTCCAAGCAGCGTTCCACACTAGAGGGGCTCATCATGCTGCGGTTTCCCGGTACGATCCAGCTACAGAATTCTATCTGCTCAGTGATGCATCCTCTGACTCTGAGTCAGAATACATGTTTGAGGTGGTAACCCCGTGAGCTCTACCCACCTGGAGAGATGAATACATGAAGATCAAACCTCAACCTCTGTACATTGGTGCTATGTGGCCTCCTCCCCTGCAGAATCCTGTCACCACCAGAGGAGGCGCAATACACAAGTCTTACTGGATCCATGAAATCTACTGTTTATACATTATGAACAATTTTTCCTTGTCCGCAGGTGTCCAGCTTCCAGTCCAGTCGGTTCGTCCTGAGGCCGCCCCTTTGGGGGACCACTGTCAGGGATCAGCACTTGTATGTGCGCAAGAACCTGCTCTGCATGTATGCATATTGTAAAGTGCTGCCTCAGACCTGTCCAGCACTGATTGGTGTTTCACTGTGGTTTAACCCCTAACACACACCACACCCTCCTGTCTGTCTGCCAATAAAAGAGAAACTCCCTCCTGTGCACCTTGGCTTAGCATTGAAAGTCAACCCCTGTGATATTCAGACCTGCCTTTCTGTTTATGCTGACCACCGTGTACCAGACCCTACTTGACCCACCGACCTTGCCTCCTTGCTGCCAGCCACTTATCATGGACCGTCCTGACTATTCTCCCTGGTTTACCCCTTTGTACCGCGCCCTGGACTCTGACCAGCATCAGCCAGCCTCACCTCAGGTACAACCTGCATATCCCTGCCTAAAGGGCTCAAACCACCTGAACCTGGGTCCCACCACGGCGTATGCCAGGTGCCACCCTGACACAGTGAAAAGTTGCCGAAGTGCCCTGCTGTTCAGTGTTTTCATTCGGCAGGTTTATTCAGGCGAATCCCATAGGCTTCAATGTTAAAAATATTCCAGTTTTCATCCAATAACTAATAAACCATTTATTATTTTAATCTGCAGCAAAAAGTCTCTTTACTTATAGATTTTTTTTAGGATCTTTTAGGCATTTTCCCATTTTTCTTTATAGTGTTTTTTTTCTTTTTTCTGTAACATACCTTTTTATTATTATTCATAGGATGTTGTCCAGGCATTTTCGTTGAGTATTTTTTTGCGAACAGCATTTAAATTTTGACACTCTCAAACTTTTATTTTTTTTTTACCCCATTCGTCTGCTTGTCGGCTTCTTTAGGCAGCTGGTCAGCGCTTTGTTCGGCAGCTCGGCAGCTTTTTCAGATGTGTTCGGCGTGTTTTTTGTGGCAGTTCGAGTGGTGATCATATTGGATGCATTTTTGCAGTGGGTTTCCGGCGATTTTGCGGAAGATTTTCAGGTCTGTTCACTGCACTCCAAGGACCCTGCAGTAAATGTTGAATTCACCGCAGGGTTGGGAAATTTGATTCACCAAAGTGCAGGGAACGAGAGCGAACCAAAATGTCGACGGCATTTCGGTGCTCTCTGAATAACCTACAATGTCTTTTCCAGCACATCCCAAAGAGTCTCAATGGGATTAAGCTGTGGTGGCAAATCCATGTTTGAAAATTATGTCTCGTGCTCCCTGAACCATCTTGCACAATTTGAGCCGAATGAATACTAGCATTGTTATTTTAGAATATGAGAGAAAGGGGAGTTTGTGAGGGTCCTGAGGACGAGCAACAGCACTAGTGGCTGCTCTATGGTGGGGCCCCCTTAGGTCTCACAAGGTTTTAGCTTGCTTGTGCCATCACAGGGACGAATGCTCCATATGCAAATCAGTCTGCTCTCACCCAAAAAGGGTGGCCAGTACTGATTGCCAAGGACGTTATCCCTGCACGAGAGGTGCAGCAACCCCTGATGATCGTTTCGGCCTTGTTAGGCCTCGTCAGCTGACACCCCTCTAGGCACATCAAGCAAGGGGTTCACGTCTGGATGACCCTGTAAACTAATAGTGAGAGAAAGGGGGGTTTGTGAGGACCCTCACAACCCCCCTTTCCCTCACTATTATTTTAGAATATGTCTGTGCCAACAGGGAAGAAAAAATCCATGGAAATACCTGGTCATTCAGTATATTCAGGTAGTCAGATTACCTTATTTTCTGCCAGCTGAAACATATTAATCAATGCAGTAATTATCCAATGAAATGCTCTTACCGATTTTCGCACTGCTGCGAAGATCACCTCCTGGAGTCCATAGGACTGCAATGGAGGGTTGCGCTACTGGGCCATAATTCTCGCCGCAGGATGAGAGGCAAGCATCAGATTTATTGAGGGGTTTTAGAGAGTGCTAGGGAATGCTAAAGGTAGTGCCAACTATGTAATTTAGGCCTTATAGCTATAAAGCAAGGTGAAGCTTCAGGTCGGGGGTAGTTTAAGCCCAGAATCCACTTTGTTTTTATAATTTTTAACCTTAAATTTAACCGAAATTAAAAACATGGCTGGTGGCCGCAAATGATAGACCCAAGACCTTCAGTAGGAGAATTGTGAACCTGCCCACATTCTAGATAGTGTTTACTTTTTTCTGCAATTATCTCCTTTTCTGAGGTCTGTATCTGGAAGAAGTAGAGCTAGCAGACAGGGCAGAAAGCTGGGTGCAAACCTTACAAAACTCAAGTCAGCCCTATCAAACCCCAGACTTGGCTGCCGGGAAAGTATAAGAAGCCTTAACTTACAGTATGCAGCAAGCCAGATTTGAGGCTCTGTTGGAATAGGATAGGAGCGGTTATGAATGACAAGTATCCTTGGTGATATCGCACACAGGTCGCACGTGCTTCATGTCCACCCCGGATGGGTCTCGGGCCTTGTTGGTGCTGCCTCCGAACGTCCCTGCGTCTATCTGCCATGTCACTGCGATAGCAAGGCGTTCGTGTCCGGATCCGGGTTGATCCGGGCCTTTTCTCTAATTGATAGTTTGATTGATTTTGTACCTTTGGAATGCTTTTCTTGGGTCGTGTTTGTTCTTTCGATGTTTTCCCAGTTACTCATTTTGCTTGTTTTTGAGGACTTCTGTAATACAATGAATCATGAATGACGAGTGGGGTCATTACATTATGATGGCTTTATTGGACTAGGGCCCTTTTAACTGGAAATTTTATCAGAAATGAGTCAACTGGATGGGGGCGTGGCCGACTACCTAGAGGAGCAGACGTGTCCCGATGGAGCTCCGCTCGTCTGCTCTGTAAAGGGACCTTCAGAAGAGTTTATACGCGGTATTTTTTAACATTTATGGGTCCCAGGGTGACTGGCCATCGGCATAGTACAGTCCGGAGCCCGTTTAGTCCCCCCTCCGGACCAGAGACTCGGATTGCGGCTGCCGCCTCGTGACTAAAGCGTGGTGCTGGCGGCCATCTTGTGGCCTACATGCCTGGCTCTGCTGCACGAACTGCCCTGCCCCAGGACAACCTTATGCGGAGGGCTATGGAGATGGAGGGCCCTCGTCTCCTGGCCGACCCGGCTGACTGTCCTGCGGTGGCGGCGACCGGATCTGAAGAGAGATGGAGGAGCAGCTCGCCTGCCCGTGATCGGGGTGACTCAGCCATGATCTCGGGCCTGGATGCCTGTCTGCGCATCCTGGCGGAGGAAGATGATGCAGCCCCGGTTACGAGGGGTGTGTGGCGCCGGCTGATGGCCTCGCTGCGAAGCTGCAGGGAGGCGACGAACGCGAGAGAGACGGAGAGGACGGAGGCCACCTCGGGATTCAGTGCGGCTGCGGCCTGCTTGCCTACTGCGGCTGCGTCGGGGAGTTGTACCGGGAGCGGTGGACGCCTGCGGATGTTGGACCTGCGGCCTAGGCCTGCGAGACCAGCGGCTGAGATGGTAGATACCTGGCGATTTAAGATGGCTGACGGGTTCTGCGGTGCGGAATTGAGCGGTCTGGATGAAGAAAATGACGTCCCTTACCTTCCAGAAGAAGAGGAGCCAGCCGATTTGTGGGGTGCTGGACGACCCGGTGATAGCTGCAGCGATCTTTGTGGCTCCTTCTCGGTCGGCGGGGATGACGCAGTCCGCCGTCCGTGGACTGTCCGCCGCCATGCGGCTAGGATCCTCCCGGCAGAGTGTTGTGGCTGGAGGGGTGATGGAGGTTTCGAGGAAGGAAGAAGCCCGCCGTCCCTGTTGTGAGATTGAGGGCTCTAGTGTTTTGCAGGGCCTCCCTTGCGTTGCACCGGGGGCCTCGGTCCCTCTTAGGCAGAGGGCATTTTGCGGACAGTTTGGAGCCGATGGGGCGCATGGCTCCACTTTGTGGCGAGATACAGGCTGAAGGGGTCTGCCTTTCGACGGATGTCTGCCTGTCTGGCCCGGTAACCCACCCCACTGGACTGTCCTCTGTCCCAGGTTCTTGATGTTCCCTTTTAATGCTGTGCACGCGAATTATTTTGTCATTTTGTGAGTTTACCCCTTTATGAAGCATACTGCGGACTGAGTTCTTTATTTTTACTTTTTGTGATCTAGCGGTGATACTCTTATATATGTGTATTATTATCTGATGAGACCCCCCTATCTGGGGATGTTTATTTAATTAATTTTTTTTTTCTTTTTTTTTTTTTTCTTTTTTCTTCTTCTTTTTCTTCTTTCTCTCTCTCATGTTATTCCCCAAAGACTTGCACTGCAGAAGATGGTGTATCCACTCCCCCCACCCCCCTTCCCCCTTTTTTTTTTTTTTCTCTCTCTGGCATTACTGGGATGCCTGAGGCGCGCCACCATGACTTTGCGTTATGATTGGCCCTTAGGGTCCTAGGCCCCGTGACATTGTCCCTCCATGGCCTCCTTCAGGAGCGTGCCAGGAGCGTCACGGCAATGGCCTTTGCCATTTTTCACACCCCCCCCCCCCCCCCCCCCCTTTTTTTTTTTTTTTTTTTTTTTTTTTCTTCCCCTCTCTGTTCTTTGGATTACCATCTTTTTGATAGCGTTGTGAACATAATTCCTTGTGATGATGCAATGTTTCCTGCTGACAAACTAATTTTTGATTTTTATTTTGATGAGACCCCCCTATTTGGGGATGTTTATCTGCGTTGATTTCCTGCTGACTAGCCTGCTGTGGCCCTGCGCGGCCGTTTACTGTTAGTTGTATTGATGACAATGTTATAAAATAAAAATTTTGAAATAAAAAATAAAAAAAAAAAAAAAAAAGAAATGAGTCAACTGTTTAGTATACAGACCTGGTACTATAAACTGCAGTATTGTTTCAGAGAAAAGATTTTTAAACCTTAATTGGCATGTTAATAAAAACAAGTAATCTTCATGACCTTATACCGTATCCTTATAGTTTTTCAAAAGAGCAGAAAACAGGAAGCCGCCTTAGTGCAGACTTTATTGGATGCACTTAGATTCAATAAGGTTCAGATTCAGTGAAGAGGTGAGTCATGTACAGGTGGCATGGTGTAGGTTAGGCGTTGTTATTCTTGGAAGACAGGAAGCAGTTGTGTCCTATGTATCTCTCTTTGATTACTCTCTCGGTTCTAATTCTGTAAATGCGCACATACCTATAGATTTAGCTGGGGATAAGAGTATTTTTGTTAGATTTGTTTGGTTGAAACAGTAAATGAGAACTACAGCTATAATTCAGTTTCCTGTAATTAGTAATACATAATATTCTTTGTTTGTTCTTTCCCTTTTCCACAAGGTTCTCCACCAAGTACTGGATGTCTCAGACCTGCACTGTTTGTGGAAAGGGGATGCTGTTTGGACTGAAATGTAAAAACTGCAAGTACGTTGTGATTTTCCCAAATGTTTTTAGACCCATAGTTGCCGGAGGTTATAAACTGCACAATGATTAATAAGTCATAGAATTCATCAGAATTCGTTTTTGTTCAATTTTATTAGATTTATTTTTCCCCTACTAGCTTAAAGGGACAATTTAGTGGTGTTTGAACTTCACCTGATTCAACTCAGCATGTTAAAAAATAAATGAACATGGGAGTCCTTTGAGGGGTGGTGTGTTGCCGGACATGTTTTTTGCTGTCTACGGGATATGAGAGGGTCGCTCATTTTTGGGGATGTAGCGATGTGCTGATCTATTTGGATTTGAGATGCCTGATTGCCTGGGATAGGTAGCCTGTGGAGAATTGACCTCCCCCTTTCTTTTTCCTCTCGCCCTCCCTACCATACATAGCGTAGGAACCATAAATTGTACAAATGAGCACTGCTACGTGACTTGCACACTTTACATAAGCAAGTTCCATAGTCCCTGCACATAACGATGGATCAGAGCTCGCTACAGTGATTGGCCTCATACACTTTGGCACTAGTGACGATCGGGTGACCTCCTGCTGTGAAATTCGAAAACCCTGGCTGATGGTGATGCTGGGTGGGGTGGAGGAAACTCCATGTCACCAAGTGATTCTGCCAAATCGGGGCAGATGGGGGGGGGCACTCCTCACATCCTTACCACTTTAATACTACGGTATAAAGTGGTCAGTATAAGTAGAGTGTCCCTTTAATGGTGTTGTGTATTCTATTCGCTAAAGGTTTTGCAGGTAAGGGTTATGCATGCTAGACTTTATAGATGTACAAAAATAACTAAGTTCCCTCATTGCCGATATACTGTATATAGTAAAATGTTTACAAATATGCTGAATATATTCTGATTTCTTAAGCTCGAGGGATATCCCTGGTTTCTAGCCCATCCCTTTCTGTTTATGCCTTTTCAATTCACCTTCACAGCTTTGATTCAACAAATAAATCTGATGGCCACGAACAGTCAGAGTCACTCCACTAAATAACAGGTTTTTTTTTTTCCAAGTTGAATGCAGGGACATTTCTCACATGCTTGACTCTTTATTTTCAAATAACCTTCACAACGTTCTTAACAGCAGCAGATATTATAGACTGAAAATGATTTCCACTCAATATATATCATATATGTTACACATATGATTACTAGATTATCCAGTAGATAGGAAGAAAAAAAATTGAAAACTCATTAACTTTCCTAACAGATGATAGTCTACATATATAGTAAGTGGTTTTATACCAATGTTTATGGCTTGACAAATTCACTAGGGATGTGCGTTTCGGGTTTCGGAATTTTCACGAAATGTCCCGATTCGTGTCTTCGGATTCGGCCGAATTTCCGAATCGGATCGGACCCGAAAACCGACAGATCCGAAAAGTTTTCCGAGCCGAAACGAAAAAATTTTGGATTTTTCGAATGGACTTGAAATGTGTCAAATCGAAATTTATTTTTGCTCTATTCATGATTTCGGTTCCATTCGTGATTTCGGTTCCATTTCGGTAATTCTGGACATCGTATATTTAACTATTATCGGCTATATCGCTGATTCTGTAAATTTTGTATTTGTAAATGCGTATCACTTGTTTCTTGTGGCATTCGGGTCAGTTTAGCGTTTTTTAAATCGTTTAGTTCATTTTTTTTTGTTCCTTGGCTTTCATACCATTTTAATATGATTAAATAAAGTTGTGAAATGTATATTCATAAGAAAAAAAGGATCTTTATTTAATAAAAAAACACGATAGAATCGCCAGAATTATCGTATCGACAGAATGAATTATCGGATCCGAAAAACAAACCAAAAATTTATTATAAAAAAATATATAAAGTATAAAAAAAGTAAACCATAGTAGTTTACGTCAAAACGAATAGAGTTAGACACTTTGAAACGAGGAGAACAGACGTTCCGAAATCACGAAAAGTCGATACAAAAAACGAGCAAAGTGACCCGAAAACACGTAAAATGGTCGATATTCCGAAAGAAAAAATGTACACGAAAAACGAGCCGAACCGAATCGAAACAGAAATCGGTCGAAACGAGCCAAATCGAAAATTTTAAACATCCGAACAAATCGAACCGAATCGAACCGAAAAAAAAATCGGTGCACAAGCCTAAAATTCACTAAGCTGTATCCTGACAAGGTGTCACACTGCCCTGTCATACTCCTTTAGACCATATTCCTATTAAACGTAAAGGAACGCTCAATGAAGGAAGGATAGGTAACTTGATAAAATAGCTCCATAGATTATAATGAATAAGAGCCCTATTACAATTTTCGCGCATACGTTTGCGCCCGCGCAAAAACCCATTAACGCGAGGGGCAAAACCCTTTGCGCAGAACGTCGTATTACAATCTCAACGCAACAAACGCGCGTATACATCTACCGCGGGGTGAACCTGAGCGAACGCTGTGCGAGCGTACTTTACTGCGCGCGTCCTATACTTAACATTGTGAGCGCTAATTAGTTTGTGCGCTGGTATGCGGACGGTATTACAATCTATGCGCAGTTTGTAATGCATAGCCTTTGTGCGCATAATTTTAGCAACTCCTAAAAGCTGGTGTTAAAGGCAAATCTGACGGACCTGGCCGAAACCAAATACACCAGCCCAAAAAAAACAACGCAGAAAAGTAGAGTTACACATTCTACACATACCAAACCAATAAATTTGAGAAGATGTGCGTGTTTTTTTTTTGATACAGCATATATGCGCAGATTGACTTTGACAGGCGCAAAACCTTAACGTGAGTCAATTGTGGTTCTTAATTCTGATTGGCTGAATTGCGTGAAAAAAAACAGTCCGCACACTGATTTCTGCGCACAACGTTACTGCGCGCGCGTTTTTGCACATCCGTTTTACACGCGTTATTTTTTGACGAATGAAAAAATGCGCGGGATTGTAATACCAGCGTTGATTTATGCACGTTAACGTTTGACACTTCGCACAAAAATTCACGCGTTTACTGTGCGTTTTTTGCGCAAAGAATGTAATAGGGCCCTAAGAGTGTGAGTTGACTAAAATAAGAAAATGCCACTTTTAGTTTCAACATTTGTTCAGGCTAAATTATTTACCAAGTTTCAGGCTGAAATTCAATTTTAGACTTATCAAACACTAGTTTGCAAGCTCACACTGATCAGTTGGAGGAATGATAAGAAGCCATTGACAACAATGTTCTTCTAATACCTGAAAAGTGGTTCTCTTCTTAGATGAATAAAACCAATCAACTCTATTAACCAACGATTTGCCTTAAAACCACAGTCAGGAATCAGAGTTTTTTTGGAAAATCACTTTTTCTTTAATTAGACAGTAAACAAATCATTGGGGAAAGTTCTGAATGCTTTTTTGACTGTAATAGCCCTATTTGACAGGCAGGTGTCACCACCTGCAGGCCAAAAAGCAGCTGGGGCTCTGTGTATTAGACACAGTGTCCCAGCTGCCATCTGTAAAACATTTTAAGGTTTGTCCACCAAGAATTGGATTACTAAATCCTAACACTAAATACAGCCCGCTGCGTTTAACTAAAAGGTTAACTACCGCTAGGAGCTGGTGCTAACTGATTCTGCTTCTGTGGAATCAGTCAGCACCAGCTGAAAAAAATAAATAAAAATAAAATACTCCTCTCATCCCGCGGTGAGAACGGTGGCTTTATTCACCTCTTCTTGCTGCTGGGAGCAGAGGGAGACTGGGGGTGAAAGTCCCCCAGTCTCCCTCCGAGATTACTCCACAGACCTGCCAGATCTCGCGAGAGGTGAGATCCTGCAGGTCATGTGACCACCAGTGGAAGTCTCAATGGGGTCCTATGGACTCCATGGAGCTAATGCTCATGGCGGCGCTTAGCGCTGCCTCGAGCATCCTGAGGCTTAACACTGCATTACGGGGCAGCCTGCTTGATTAGTGCCTGCCCCGTAATATCATGCTAAAAAGGGAATACTAAGGAGAAACCTGCAGGCGCAGGTTTTCCTCCTTAGCGGCCCCGTTTTAGCATGAAGATTGTAATATGACCTTTTAATCTTTCAAAAAAAAAAATCTTAAACATTCTTAATATAACTGGGTTATTCACAAAGAGCCGATCTGGCCGCAAAATGGCACCGAACAGTGAATTTCCCAGTACGGTGTCATTTCTGGCCATTCGGTTATTCACAGAGCAGAGGATTGCCAGATTTTGTTCAACAGCAGTGAAATCTCCCATAGAGAAGCAATGTTTAATCTATTCACAGAACACCGAACAGCAGAGAAATGCCTTGCTGTTTGGTGTTTTCATTCGGCAGGTTTAATCAGGCGAATCCCATAAGTTTCAATGTTAAAAATATTCCCGGTTTTATTCAATAACTAGTAAACCATTGTATTCTTTTAATCTGCAGTAAAAAGTCTCTTTATTTTTTTTTTAGGATCCTTTTGGTTATTTATAGATGTTTATAAAATGTATATATTTATAGATATTTATAAAACGTTTATCAGATCAGAAACAAATTGCACCAGGATTTCTATTAATTACAAGTATCCCAGGACAGGGCAGCAAAATGACATATTGTAATATTAAATATTCCTATAAATCAGGGGTCAGTGACCCTGGACCTCCAAATATTTTGGAACTATATTTGCCTTGAGGCTCTGCAAACCTAATGAGCAGCCGAGCATCACGGGAAATGTAGTTTCAAAACACCTGGAGAGCCGTAGTTGCCCACACCTGATCAAGACAAGAGCAATATTCTACACAGCTTTAGTAATTATTTATTTAAGTATAATCATACTGTAAAAAAAATGTGCATTAGAGGTCCCTGATTGCATGTATGCTGTATTACAATAATTAATTGCACAAGATATTGTATCCTTTGTTATTGTGCCTGCTAATTAATCTAGGTATTCTGGTGGGATTGCTTTTCTTGTCATAATAATATCAAACTGCCTCAGTAAACATAGAGCGTTAGTAAGAATTAGATGTAATTGAAAAATAGCTTATTGTTGTCCAGAGTACCAACTCCATAATGACAGCGGAAAGCACTATCTCATACACAACATATACTTTATCAAAAAAATTTGCAGAAGAACACTGGGAGCTATTTGTTCCGAGTGTTGAGCTGAGTATGGAAGTGACAGATCGTGCGTTCTCTGCACTGAAGAATCTGAGATTTGTATTTGCTTTTTACCGGGCTTAAATTAATGTGTTACATGGTTTTGCATAAGCAAAATGTAAAATTTTCCCTGGTTTTGGCCGCACCCCCTGGTGGTGAGAGGCATTCACGTCTGTTTTCCCCTGTTTTGTTTTTGGCTGTGCTGTCTGGGGTTCTGCTGTGATCTTCTGATCTGAGGTCACATGGCCCAATCACACAGACCCACTGCCTATGTAACTCCCAGCAGCACAGAGCTTCATTGAGTTCATGGTGGTTGTGTTTTCCTGTGTCCTGGTTCCTGATCCCCGTGTTTCTGCATTGCTTCATGTTGAGTATTTTCTGTATTTGACTTTTGCATATGTTCCTGGATATTCTCATTCTTGCTCCCTGTACACTGTATTCTGCTAATCTTGTTACTGACCTGGCCTGGCTGAGAACCACTCCTGTGTATGACTTCTGGCTCTGGTTCTGGTTTATTCTCTGGTTTATTCCCTGTACCCTGTACCGAGCATCTAGATATTCCTGTGTATGACCTTTAGCGTGTTCTCTGGATCTCTCTCTTGCCTGCTCCCTGTATTATTGTATGCCTGTTCGGTTGCCAATCTCTGCTAGTCTTGACCACTCCTATGTTTCATGTTGTATGTATCTTGTTTGTCTGTGTTTAGCTTATTCAGAGGCCAACATACAAGGACATCTTCAGTCTAGGATATCTGTTTGTCTTGTTAACCCTTGCCCTTCTTGCTTCCCTTGCTCTGTTATTCTTTGAGGTTTTCTTAGATAGAAATCATCCCCGGCATAGGGATCCCTTTTGTTTTCTTCCTGGCCCTCCTGGCCCTTGTGTCTCAGTCTGGT
Source organism: Leptobrachium leishanense (assembly GCA_009667805.1). Lineage (NCBI taxonomy): Eukaryota > Metazoa > Chordata > Amphibia > Anura > Megophryidae > Leptobrachium > Leptobrachium leishanense. The sequence goes on along the minus strand of CM019063.1, from coordinate 133,410,431 downwards.
TCCTGTATTGCCCTGGAATCTGTATTGTATATCTGTTCTGTATCAAGCCAGCAGCTCACCTGCCTAAAGGGCTACACTCCTTGTTCCAAGCCACCGCGATGGCCCAAGTGGGCGCCCAGCGTAACAAAAACACCCTTAACACCAGGGTTTAAAAGTCATTATTCGTTGAGAATAATGGCTGATGTAGATGAAGAATGAGCAAGGTTGGAATAGCTCGTTGTTCATCTGCTAACTGCACATTAAGGGCTCTTATATAAATTAAAGGAGTCATTAATTTACAGTAAGGAGCTGCAAGGTCGGAATAGACATGTTAAAATTAAGCTAAGTGCACGAGCCATTATGTTGTAACATAAGGAGCATTAGGGCTCCAGAATGGCAATTAAAATAGAACAAAATGTATTTATTTATAAAGAATTTTACCAGGAAGGATACATTAGCCGTTCTCTCTTTTTCAAGTATGTCCTGGGTCAAATGCTTCCAATTCAGTCAGTTCAGTACTCGCTTGAATCTGTAGTTCAACATATATGTAAGCATGCAAAATATAAATTGTAGAAATATGTTTTCAGAGTGATTTTTGTTGTCATGCCAGAGGATGGTATGTATCTATCTATATACTAAAAAGTTCCCGTTGCTGCACAGTAATGGCATTTAAACTTCAGCGGTTCAGTTGATATTCAGCTGACTTTCACTTTAGTTGGCTGTCATTCAACTTGGTCACCTCTGATTAAATAGTGAATTAACTGCAGTACGTGATACATTTCGTCGCTGATCTTAGAAAAAAAATAACAGTGAAAACAGACAAATTTGTACAACCACATTCATCATCCAATGAGCACACTGTTTATTGAAAAGGAGGTTTGGTTTTCTGGTGTGTACGCCTGTCGTCTTATTTTGGATTGAAATGAGGATAATGAGACAGCTAATACTGCTGGCAAAATGTTAATAGTGGAAATCCAAAATATGTTTGTCAAAAAATCTAAGAAAAAAAAATAAGACAAATAATAAGGATATACAAATAATAAAAAGGACAACACTCCCTTATCACCAAAGGCGTGAGAACATAGCAAACCTATGCTTACATGCATAAAATGTAAAAATGTATCGAAGAGATAGTCATGTGTGCATCACATCAGATCAAGGACCCGATGAAACCTTAATAAACATATAAGAATACCACATAACGTAACGCTGTATAACAAATATTTTATAAAATAAATGCCCAGATGATATACACTCACGCTCTCCAGAGCTATTAGCTTTTGTTGGAACACCTCGGGGTTGTTTAAGGCCAACCCCCCTGCCTGAGCTCTGCCGATTCCACTCTCAGGGTCTCCAAAAAAATAACAGAATGACCTCATCGGGTAGCATGTTTGTACACAGGAAACCAGAGCAATAGGGGAAGCAAGAACCTACTCGCCCTTTCATGAGCATAAACCAGGTTCTAAGATAGAGTTCCCCAAAGTTGTGGATACTGGGCACAACTATTCTAAAAGCCCTTCCTCGAATCAGCTCTGCTGGAGTAGTTTTTGCTGATGCTAATATTTGTGGTGTGGGGGAGTGCCACTTTTTAGGACATATACAAAGTTATTCAGAGAAAGGTGAAACTCTGTAGAAATTTTGGAGAAGTGAAAATTCTAGGTCAAAATAGCCAAACCAGAAAAATTCTCCCATTTATCTCACTTTACAAATCCGCTATTTTGACCTAGGATTTTCACTTCTCCAAAAGTTCTCCAGAGTTTCACCTTTCTCTGAATAACCCTGATAGTGATCTCAGTTTTCAGGTTTAAGGGCCACATTTACATTTTGTTCTGTTTAAATAATATGGCTACATCTCTTTCCACCAGGTTAAAGTGCCACAACAAATGCACCAAAGAGGCCCCTCCGTGCCATTTACTAATCATTCATAGAGGAGGTAAGTGACATCCTTTCCATTTTGGTTGTGGTCTAAAAATTGTATAGGGATTTGAAATGGAAAGTTTAAGACAGTGTGCATGATTTGGCAAATGCTACAAAAGTGACTACTCCATCTACTATCATGATTGTCTACACTTGATCTTCAAAAACATCCTCTGGTGCCCATATATTGAGTATACTTGATTTCATCTTGTTCTTTAACAATGGAAATAGATTTTGTATATGGCAAACAAAATTTATTTGCAAATAGGCTCCAGAATGTGCCTCCAAAGTTTTCCCTCCTTGGACATGACAGATGAGGTGCTAAAACGGAATGATCAGCTCAGAGTTCTGTGTTTTCCTTCAAATGAAGCCCAAGCTGCATTATACAGCTGTAGTCGCACTTGTTGGCCAGCAGATGGTGCAATCTGCCTGTCAATTAGATCATACAGTATGAAAATGTATGAAAGTATGAAAATGTGCTTCAGAGATTTCCAAGTACTTTTTCACTGTATGGCTGATGCAATGTGATTTTTCAAGATAGCCACTGGATCCTGATTTTGGTTTTAGGGAAAATCACTTGGTAGTGAAGGGGTTGGTTTGAAACCGTATGCCTTTGGCTAAAGGAACTTGGTTTAAGCCTTCCTGTTACCTTCTAATGTCTCTAACCTATTGTTGCTTTCCCATGTTTTTATCTACTACACCTTATGTTTCTATCCTCAAGCCTTCATATTTCTCCCACTAGTCCCCATACCAACTTATGTCTCAGTCCTTTGCTCCCTCATGTGTACCCTTGTTTATCCCCTCAAACACAGCAGTAAAAAATACAATATCATTTTTTTTCAAACCTGAAAATGCGAGTATTTAAGGAATTATATAAAATATTTATGTGGGAACATTGTCCTTTATACCTAAAACTTATTTTAAGAGATTTTTCTTGTTATACATATTATATGCTAAAATACAGAGTAATATTTTTAAAAGACAGAAAATAAAACGAAATTAATGTGTTATTTTGTAGCAGGAATGCCGAACTCAGCATACGAGGAGGAAGAGTCAATCAGATGTAGGGTGACTAGGATTTCATTCTGTTAATCCGGTTTTGACATGTGTTCAGTGATAAAGCAACGCTTCCAATGTATGCCACATCTGTAATTTGTTATTTTTATTGATAACGCTTCTCTTATCTTTCTCATTAAAGCACGATTAGTCCGGACAGAATCCGTACCATGTGACATCAATAATCCTTTGCGTAAACCTCCGCGCTATTCCGACCTCCATATTAGCCAGACCCTGCCTAAAACAAATAAAATTAACAAGGTAAGCAAAATGAAGCCAAAACTTGACTGGATAAATAACTCCATTTACTGGGAAGGCTGTGATTAATGGGATGTAATCCACGTGTGGATCAGAACTGCAAACAATTACTTTCTCCCTCAAGACCATCACATTCGTCTTACATTAAATGTCTGAAAGACAGCTATATTGTAACCACAAACATTAGGATGAAACGTCAGATACTTTCCCGATTGTTTGTAATTTCCAAATAAAGTTGTAGTTACATTTCTGATTTTCTATCTTGTATATGATCATATGGCAGTGTAAAGCTGTGCTATGTTCGATACATTTGATGAATAATATCCATAAACAGCATGGCAATGGAATAGCATAGAGTAAACAGCACGGTAGTGGTTTCACATAAAATCAAATGAATGACTGGCTATTGGAACGAGTAAAATAAAACCCAACTTATTGTACATCAGTATTAATAGTGCAGGCAATGGAACAAAATAATATGTTACTGCTTTTATGCACATATCATTCTGTTATGTAATTTCTGTCCATGGTTGATTAAATCGGAAAAGCAAGACAACGAGAGCCAGTCATCATGATGTCTAGAGTAGGTTCTTCATCCAATAACTACATTGTCATTTCAAGGTTTGAATTGATGGTGAATTACTTTTGAAACATTGAAATTAATTGGCTGGGTGGAGTAGAGGTAACATCACTGCTCTATAACCGTGGAGAGAGACTGTGGAGACACAGGTTCGATCCCGGCAAGAGCTCCTCTCCAGTAAGTGTCCTTGGGCAAGACACCTAACAGTACATACTCGCCACCCAGGACATACTTGAAAACGAGAGAAATCTCAATGTATCCTTCCTGGTAAAATCCTTTCTCAAATCTTCAATTTCTTAACACTTAAAATATTACAGAGAATGGCATTCTGCGCAAACATTACCATCACATTCCTTCACTTAAATCTCTATCTCCTACATTTTCTAGGTGTAGCATGTCTTCTTTAATACTTTAATGTGTATCTTTATAGATTTTGAGATGTATTCATCTTATACTTGCCATTATGTATCAAATACGAACACTGTTTCCATATTTATTTCATGTGCTCTCTAATGTCCTTCGCATGGCTGTCTACATAATTTGTGCTTTATGCTTTTTAAAAAATTATAGAAAATAGTCATCATAACTACAGCGGATATATGCTTCCAATCTATTCATGAAGCGTACCTTTCTTTACAAACTAGAGGTACTATTCCATTGTGGACGCTAACATGGAGACGGTAAGCAGGATAATGTGCGCCTGCAGATTTTCCCTTACCATCTCTATGATAAAGTTGTATTCCGAGGAAGAGGCTATCTCAGCTCCTCACCCCGGAACGCAGAGCTAACCTCCCTGATACCTGCAGTAGCGCTTCTGCACACCACGAATATCAGCTCCTGGAGTCCATAGGACTCCACGGAGGCTTGCGCTTCTGGGCCGCGAGCTCTGCGTGACCTCGCTCTTGCAAGATCGCAAAAGGCCAAGGAGTGATCGCGGAGGGAGACTAGGAACTATTTGTTCCAAGTCTCACTCTACTCCTGGAAGAAGTGTGGGATGGGGCAACCCTTTTCACCTTGGGTTGAGGGGCGAGTATGGGATTTAATAGTGAGGGTGGCTTGGATCGTGTTAAATGATTTTTAACAGCTGTTGCACAATCATTTAGCACCAGCTTTAAGGAGGTGTTAAAATCTTTGCTTTCATGTCCCTACGGTAGGTTGTGCCAGCACTTTGTAATAACTCATTTGTCAAGACCCTAAAAGTAAATTGTACTCTCCATGTTAAGTATAGGAGACGCTTAAGTACAGTAAGCTTGCGCAAGCTGCGAGGCGCTAATCTTTTCATCCCAGTTTATCATCAAGATCGAAATATTGATGCCAGACGTTAAACTTACTTATCCTAGTTCTAATGCTTACATATCGAGATGCTACATTAGCATCGACTATGGAATAGTGTCCTAGAATGGGAGGCATTTATCAGATTTGCAGACCCCTACATGCTAGTACAATGCCATACTAGACAGCCTCAGGTATAGGTTAGTAGATCCAACAACACAAAACCACTCATTTCCCCTCAGAAGCAGAAGACTTCTGATTGTTGCAGATTATGTTTAGGCTTGTGATTGTTGTAGATTATCAGGGTTATTCAAAGAGATCCGAATGGCTGGAGAAAGGTAACCGAACGCTGAAAATCAGCTTTCGGTTGCCTCTCTTGGCCATTCGGCTATTCAGAAAGCAGGCAATACGCCAAATCCTGGCGAATTGCCTGCACATACGGTGCCTGTTCGGTGCCTGTTTGAGGGCAGTGAAATCCCCATGAAAAAGCACTGCTTCGGCTATTCAGAGAACACAAACCAGCAGTGAAAGATTCCCGAAATGCCCTGCCATTCGGTGGTTTAATTCGACAGGTTTATTCAAGAGAATTCCATAGGCTTCAATGTTAAAAATATTCCCGTTTTAATTCAATATCTAATAAACCATTTATTATAAAATTCTGGAGTAAAGAGTCTCTTTATTTATAGATTTTTTAGGATACTTTAAGCATTTTTCTGGATTTTTGTTTTTAAAAAAGTCCGATTTTTTTTTTTTTTTATTTTAACTTTACTTATTTTTTTTGTAACAGCCCTTTTTATTATCATTCCCAGGACCTCATATATAAATTTCAGACATTTTCGCTCAGTAGTTTCTTTGCAAACAGCGTTTCACTTTTCAATCATTCATGCAAACTGTTTTCCTAATTTATTCATTGCCTTCTTCTGCGGTGTCGGCTTTTTCTGGAGGCTTCACTGCGTGTGATCGGCTCCTGCTCGGGTTTTTCCAGCATCTTCGACGCTTTAATCCAGATGTTTTTACAGGTTTTCGGCAGCTTTTCGGCAGCTTTTCCCTGCACTTCGACAGCCTTGTGGTGCTTGCTGAATACACCGCAGAGTCGCCGAAATGGGATGGCCGATTTGCACCAAATTGAAGAGAATGAAAAGTCACCGAATGTGCGGTGACTTTTCGAATCTCTTTGAATAACCCTGTATGTTTAGAAAATCGACAACTATAGAAATTTTGTGCAATTTAAATAAATAGATATTAAAAGACTCAGGCACACAGTTCAAATAGGTGTCGGGCTGGGTGGAATGGAGGTAACATCACTGCTCTATAACTGTGGAGACACAGTTTCGATCCCAGCAAGAGCACCTCTCCAGTAAGTGTCCTTGGGCAAGACACCTAACGGTACATACTCGCCACCCAGGACATACTTGAAAACGAGAGAAATCTCAATGTATCCTTCCTGATAAATCCTTTCTCAAAAAAAAAGTGAAATATGTATGTAGTCATGATATGTATTAAGAACAACAGTATTTTTAATTTTTTTTATTCTTTATTTTCATTTTCACCACAAAATGCAATCAAACCATATATAAAATATAACCGGGGAAGGAAGCGCAGTCAGAGAAAGTGGCAAGAAGGATCATCTGGTGATATTCTATTTGCACCGTGGCCAGATCTAACAAATTGGTAGCCTTGTACCTCACTTCCCTCAAGCAGAGGATGCATAATCTTCCCACAAAGCCTAAATTCCTTTGTGCTAATGCATTTTGTTAGTACATTAGCCATCAATTCCATCGTCAACAAAGCATCTGTGATTTTCAATTGCACTGCCTCCCAAATGTAGATGCCCACGTTCAACACAGGATGCTGCATCCGCACGCTGAACTGCTAGTGTCAACCGGTTAAATAAGCTCTGCTCGTGTTTAGTAAACTCATACATAGGCTTGGATAGTTTGAATGCCCAGGGGTCTAAGTCAATAGGCCTATGGAAGAAGCGTATGATCGTTCATTGCTTGCGTCTACAATTTAATTGTGTAAGCACTGCTGAATACATGAAACATAATAACTGTTAAAATGTTTCCTTTGTAAATACTCCGAAACATTCTATGTATAGAACCTTTATATTGTTGTACTTATATACTGGGGGCTAAATTACAATCTTCGCGCAAAAAACCCTTCACGCAAAGCGTGAATTTTTGAGCCAAGCGTTAAACTTTTGCGCGCGCATATCACCGCTGGAATTACAATCCTCGCGCATCTTTTCATCCGGCGATCAATAACACGCGCAAACAGGACGTGCCTAACTGCTCGCGCAGTACCGTCGCGTGCAAAAATCAGTGTGCGCACTGTTTTTTTCACGCGTTTCAGTCAATCAGAATTAAGAACCACAATTATCTCACGTTAAGTTTTGCGCCTGTCAAAATCAATCTGAGTATATATGCTGCAGCAATAATACATGCACACACAACTTCTCCATTTTATTGGTATGGTATGCGTAGAATGTGTAACTATATTTTTCTGCATTTTTTTTTGGGCTGGTGTACAGTATTTGGGTTCGGCCAGGTTGATCAGAGTTGCCATTAACACCAGCTTTTAGGAGTTCTTAAAATTATGCGTGCAAAGGCTATGCGGTAATTACTGCGAATAGATTGTAATACCATCCTCGTACCAGCGCACATTCGCATTTGCGCTCACAATGTTAAGTAAAGGACTCGCGAAGTACAGTAATCTCGCACAGGGTTCGCGCAGGTTCACCCGCGGTAGACGATTGCGTGCGGTTGTTGTGCTGACTATGTAATACGGCATTCGGCGCAAAGGGTTTTACCTCTCGCGTTAATGGTTTATTGCACCGGCGCAAATGTTTGCGCAAAGATTTTAATTTAGCCCTGGGTGTGTATCGCACGTATAATATAATACATGTTTAACGTTTTATTTATATGGAAACAATAGTGGTGCTTAACAGATAAATAAATTCTGTAAAGGCTGCATGTCTGAAATCCAGGAACACCCATGTGCCTCCTTGATATAATTAAATTTTTATCCTCACACCCATAATTCAGGCTGCCCCTTCGAGTTCCGGTGAACTCCGTAATATATTGTAATAAGGTCAATTAAAATGTATTTGTTTCTTTCAAGCCACATCACAACGATAATAAATCTGTAATAATATTTCCTTAGAGATTATATTATGGAGAGTTATGAAATATCATAACTAAGCAATTTCCCTTATACAGTTAGGTCTAAGAGCGTGGAGGTACTTAGAAATGCTATGTTATTACGTTACATAACTCTTATACGCCAGACTCCTGGATTCTCCCTCGTTGCAGTGCTGCGGAGCCATGTGCTAAAAGACAATCCCAGACATGTGTCTATACTTAGCAGTGAAATTACAGGCCTGGCATGGATGTTAATGCAGTCTTACAGATGGATAAAGTCAGGGGCAAACAGTGAAGACACGCACATCACACAGCAGATAACAGGAAACTTTGGGCTGATTGCATTACATTGATTTGTCCTGTGCCCGTCATGGCAATTACTGAATATCCGTCCCATTTGTAATGTAAGGCACAGGTCAGGCTTATTTCACATTTGGTTGTCACGTCATGTCAAAAGGCATTTCTTCAGTAATTCAGACAGATCAGTTATCACACTTTCAGAAGTTCACCTGTTATATGTGCAAAAGGTGCTATTAGTGATTAATCAAAGTCTTGTTTAAAGGGCCATTCTGATAGAACAAAAATATACTCCCCTTCTCTTGGTCTTAAATTGTTGGCCTGATGCTGCTGACAGCATCTCCCCAATTATTTATATTTCTTTATTTTTACATTTAGTTCTAAAACCCACCTTTTCTCCTTCGGCATTGCATAGGATACACAAATTGCATGTCGCTCGGAAAGTGCGTGCTTTCTTTACACAAGTTCTGTAGTGCATGGGCAGAACTGCCTCTCGCTGGATGCCCGCAATCACAAGTGGTCTGAGAGAGGGTGATGTCAGCACGCAGAACATACTGACATAACCAGCGACTGATCTGGTGACCAGCAGCTGGGAAATTCTAAGGCCGGGTGCACAGTAGGCGTTTTTTTGGGCGCACTAACACGCGTTAAAACGCACTTACCGGCGTGCATCGCAGCATATAATTACGCGGATAGAGAAGAACACACGCATAACGCACGCTACGCATAACGCGCGCTGAAGACGTCCGTCATGGAAACACCAAAGCTTGTGTGCTAGGATTGACGCGACGTTGGCCGCGAGCTGAACGTCAAATGTCAAAAGCCCAGCTTTGTTTTTCATTCAACTCAAATTCAGTTTTTACGACGTGCGTCAAAATTAACGCATCATCTGGCGTCTACCAATCTCTTCCGTCATAAAGTGCGTCCTTTTTAACGCACGCTAGTGCGCAGAAGAAAACGCTAGTGTGCACCCGGCCTAAATCCGGACAGTCTGGCGATACAAGTGTCGGTGTAGGAAACTCTTGAACTTCACACAGTGTTTCCTGCCAAATCATGGAGCAGATGGGGCAGTCCACACATCCTGACCACCTTAAAATGTTAACGTGGTCAGGGTGTGTAACGTGTCTCATTAAATTGCATCACCAATTCGAAGTATATAAAAATGTATTGTATAATAGTAATTGGATGGTGTTTTGTTACTTCACATTCTAATTTAAACTTTTATGTCACGTATTGCCAAATTTTAAAACCAGTATAATTGTTTTCATTGGATTTTAGCATGGGCCAAGCCCGAAAAAAATAAGTAAGGGAGCTCACTGATATTTCTGGCCCAAATAGGCGGTGTAGGTTCACTCTTAAAGCTCCACCCAGGACTCAAAATTAATGTTTCTACATGTATTTCTATCTTTATAATGAATCCCTAAAACCCAGACATTATACCTGTCCAATATGGGCTATGTGTTGGTGGATAATCATAATTATTAGCACATTTTTATTGTGCGTTAGTAAGAAAATTAATAGTTTGACATCCAAATAAAAGCTTCAGAGTATGAGGCAATTGGGGACCCACTTTCCTTTGTAAAAATTGCAGAGAGCTGCGATCTTGGGCATCCCGCGCAATGAGTATTTTAAGTGGAGTTTTAATCAGGTTTCCAAATTATTCCAATTTACTGCTAGCATTAAATAAAATACTTAAGTCCCTCACCTGCAACCATTTCTACATTTGTTAAACTAAAAAAATATTAGTGCGGCAGTACCAAGCCCAATTAGAGTTCCAATTCTTTGTCAAATAAGAATGTACAAACGGAGAAAAAATATGTGCATTTGTATCTTATCAAATGATAGATCAGAATGAACAGGGTCCCTTGGAAACCATTAAAAAATATAACTTTTTTAGAGCGTGATATGTAATGAAAGTTTGTTTGTATTGATACATACTGTAGATTGTATGGAAAAGGTGAGAATCAATAATTGTGTGTGACATAGAAATTACTGCTCTTCCTCACGTGACCGTTGCTACTCAATTTGTCGTATCGCTAATGCACGTGGATAACTACAGTTACAATTATAATTAAATGTTAACTCACTGAAAATCGTTGGAAATGAGAATATTGGCAGAGCAAAGGTACCGGCATGGAACACACCTGCTAATAAGAGAGTAGATGTAGATCGTGGAGAGCTTTGTACGTTAGGACCAAGATTTTCAATTGAATTATAAAAGAAACAGGGAGCCAGTGCAGAGACTGCCAAAGGGGTGAGGTGTGAGATGTACAGAATGGGAGATAGAGGTACCCGGCAGAGCATTCATTACAGACAGTGGTGAGAGAATCCGGGACCATTAACAGCCAATAATAAGAGAAGGTTACAGATTATAATACAGTACTTTTGCACATCCTAAGCTTTCTGATGGAAATTCAAATATGTTGCTAGCACTAGAATGACACAATTCCAAGTTGATTTTTTTTAAGGAATACTTAACTGTCATGGTGCCATATAATTTTCAGCATCGCCTCATGGCTCTTGTCTCATGTCGGAACATTCGTTCCAAATTATCACTTGAACAAATTCTGCTCAATATACTAAAATTCTGTGTACACATAAAAATTGCATCACACAGTATGACCTACAGTATAATCGCAAGCTTTTATTATGGTTGGAATTTCCTGTCATACAACACTTTTATTCCTAAGAATGTTACAAAATAAAGCACACTGTATCATTTTCATGAGCTATGCTGAGCCTTGTAATGTACAATGAACAGAAATCAAAGTCTGAGAGTTCATGGGCGCATAGTAAAGGAAGCAAATTGGATTAAAAAACCTAGAAATCGAATCATGAAAATCTAAAATCTAATGTAATGACTAAATTCGATCATATACATTTAGTAGTCACTGGGATTTCAGCGGCAAACTGTGTCATATATATAAAAAAGTAACTAAATACAATGCAGACTGCGTCATTTGACAAGTGTTTTCTGTGTACTGTCAACAATACTCTACTTAAATGAGTCTGTTGCAAATTGCTAGCATTATTTTACTTACTATCCTACTTACACATGTAAAGCAATGCAAACAGTACAGGGCATATTACAGTACTAGTATCAAATGTTCAATACATATTGTTACCTATATCCATATACTGTATTTTTATTATTTCGTAACTGTATTTTCCATATAAAAATTACATATATACTCACGCTAAATTTTTGTTTTTTGCAATTTTTGATTCATCCAGAAAATCAATTAATTGATGGTACATGAATACATGAGTCTGTGTCAGCATGTTCACAGCCTGGTTACTGCACCAGTAATTCATTACTTAATTAAACCTTCTCCCATTGGCAGCAGAGGGATTAATCCAGAGAACACGTGGACTGCCAGGAAGTTCCCCCACGTCTGAACCTCATAGTCTAAAAAGTTCAGCCACTCTTGAACCTCTTGGTCTTCAAAGTTCAACAACTCTTGATTCTCATTGTCTGAAAAGCCCACCCACTGTTGATCTCCTTGGCCTGAAAAGCTCACCCACTCCTGAGTCTCATGGCCTGAAAAGCCCACCCACTCCCAAACATCATGGCTTGAAAACCCCACCCACTCCCTAACCCCCTGTCCTGAAAGATAGGGGACTCCTGTTTTCCCTGTCATCCCCACGTTTGGCCAGCAGGTGAGGGCTTAAATCAAGTGAAACAGCCCTCCTGCTCTTATTTAACTTATGATCATTTAGACGTGGATGGGGGTTATGGCAGTAAGAAGCAGGGTGGTCATCTTCAAGTGACTCTTTTGTTGCATCCAAGGTTGACCATAATCCCAATATCTGCAGTCTACAAGCCAAGTAAATTGAGGAGCCCCTAAATAGAGGACAGTTAGAGGAAAAAAAATTAAGAGGGAATGAGACATTTTTTTATGCTTTTCCATCTAGTTTGCTTCTTGCCTTCCAATCTGCCACCCTAGGCCCAGTCCTAGGGCTCTATTCCAGACTGAGCGCTTGCTTGCAGAATTACCATTCACAGTAACCTGCTACCCCTTTTAGAAGAATTGCAAGGCATACTTTGTATAAGATGTGCAAGCAAGTGGAATCCCATGTCGGGTGATAACATAAATTACCGGTCCACTTGGAATTTCAAAAAGTACAGTAACAACTGCAAGGGAATCCACAGAAATTACCAAGCATTCGTTACGTCCCATTTGGAATGTTGTCCCTAGTCGGCCTGAATACACCCCATATTTTCTGTAAAAAGTATACATTCCTTGTCGAAATAACAGTAACTTTTTTCCATTAAACTTTCTCATTACTGAAAGGGTAATTTATTTAACCTTCATCTAAGCATTATTTCATTTCTTAAGGGGTGTGAGATGTGAAAACTTGTTTCAAATGAATCATTATGATGAACACTCGTTTTGCTTAGTAAAAGATTGTAGCAATTCCCCTGTTCTTAGCAATAATTAGTTTGTATTACACTTCCTTTACTTTTGTACAATACTGAACACAGAGGGCTTGGTGGGCTTTGGGCACATGAGAACTGCTGAGGGCTTAATGGCCAGTTGTTCCTAAGTAGAAGCTGCCTACTTGGCTGTAAAGCCATCTGGTTAAAGACTCATCCCAGATGGCAAGCTGAGCTTCTAGGCGTCATTGTATGTACACATATAAATAAACCAAGACAAAACAAAGTAAAACATAAAGGAGGAGGTGTAAGTGGAGGAGTAATGTGTAAAGATCTGTGACGGTGAACAAGAGACAAGAAATACATTATTGCATTTTTTTTTAAATGCAGGGGAATTGGAAATGACATACAGATTAACGATAGAAAATTCTAAATCTGGGGACAGGTGATTTAAAGCCCTCTACATCCTAGGAATGCTATTAGTGTTTATTGAATTCTTTGCTTAGAACAATAACTGAACACAAATTACTTTGTGAACTGCCTTCAGTTTGAACACAGATAAACCATGAGTGATCAATGATAAGATTCCTGCTTTGGATGTGTTTGCTGAGCTGATTCATTTCAATCCAAATTACACCACAAACTCAACTGACTGCCATTCTGGGGAGAAACCTGATTGCCATTCTGGGGAGAAATCTGACTGCCATTCTGGGGTCAAGAAGGATTTTTTTCCCAGTGTGTTGCATATTGGTGAGCGATTCAGACTGGGTTTTTTTGCCTTCTTTTGGATCAACAGCAGTAGGTGATGTGTGAGAGGCTGAACCTGATGGACGCATGTCTTTTTTCAGCCTATATAACTATGTAACTATTTACTTGTCCATTTTATGTGGGTCTCAGTATTGGACTTTGAAGTTGATTCAGTTCTGCATTCTGGAGTCATTTTCTAGAGATCTTATGGAAGGCTTCTCTTGAAGGAATTATGGTAGTAGTGGACAATGGTCTAGGACTGTGGTTCCTAAAGTACCCTTGAAAGGCCGGATTTTATGCATTAGGTTGGGGTAACACAGACTGAATCCTGTAATCACTGAGCAGCAAATCATATCACCTGTGCTGTGCTGTGTCTAGAATGTGTAATATATAAAAAATAAACTCCGAAACAAGAATTATTGGGGTTGTTACGAGGGTGATACTATAAATTTGCAGTGACTGCGATATTTTCATTAGGGTGACAACATTTTGTTTCTTCTTTAGAGGAGTCATTTTTTTTATCACATGTTATTTATATATATGACCACGGATTTAATTAATATGGGGTTACCTACTAAGAGACGGTTTTTACTGGCTTTGCAACTACTGGTGATAAACGCCAGTATTTCAATGCCGACAAACGCAGTAGTTTCTCAGAATTAAAACGCATATAGCTATAGAGGAGCTTTCCATTGCAGCTTCTACTATTGCTGTTTGGATTTTAGTTTTGAAAAATGCCGGCGATTTTTCCCTTATTCCAATGCCAGCAAACACCGCACTTAGTGGATTATCTCTAAAGAAGTGTTTCTCAACTCCAGTCCTCAAGACCCACTAACAGGCCAGGTTTTAAGGATCGCCTTGGGGAAATACAGACTGAATCCTGCAATCACTGAGCAGCAAATCATATCACCTGTGCTGTGCTTCCGATATCTGGAAAACATGGCCTGTATTGGGTCCTGAGGACTGGAGTTGAGAAGCACTGCGGGTCCTTTTAAACCTGTAGCTCAATGTTCCTCAGATTTGACATCAAAGATGACATACAGAGGTTCTGTATACATTGTCCTCAATCTGTTGTGTATGTGTGTTTTCATTTATGCTATGTGGTCATGTTAATCCCCAGTGATTACAGATAACAAGTGATGAAACAGAAAAAAGAAGTGTCTAAATCTTCATTTGTCCAGTATTTTGGATATGTCTACTCTCCTCTCATGTACTTCCCAATGTGTTTTTCTTTTGTTTCCCCAGGACCATATTCCAGTGCCCTACCAACCAGATTCCAGCAGCAACCCCTCCTCTACAACATCCTCCACACCGTCTTCACCTGCTCCCCCGCTTCCTCCCAGCGCCACCCCACCCTCTCCTCTCCACCCGTCCCCTCAATGCACTCGCCAACAGAAGCCGTTCAGCTTACCAGGTATAGGCAGCGTTCCTGCTGTGTCAGCTGAATGCCAGTGCATTCTGTGAAGTTAAAATATTGTGTTTTCAATAGAATCGCAAATGGACATACAATATCTAATGGGTTAATAACAGTTGGCTTCAATTTATGTCGCTAAAAAGTTATATAGCCTTTTTTTAACGTTAGCTTCACTCAGTGGCCAAGCAATCTGAAAGATTAAATGTAAAAAGTTATCGTATTGTCTATTCTGGTATATGTAATGTAGATTTAGACACCAGTTTTAGGGCCATTACAATCCTCATGTTAAAATGGGGGCGCTAGGGAGAAAAAACTGCGCCCACAGTCTTTTCACTACCAACCCCGTTTTAACGTGTGATTACAATGCAGGCGCTTAAAAAGCTGCCTGCATTGTTAGTGGGCGCTATGCCCTGGGATGTCCATAGGACTCCATTGAGTTTCCCCCTGCCAGTCACATGACCTGCTCGCGAGGCGAGATCCGGCAGGTCGGCGAAGGATCTGCAGGGAGAGACTGGGGGACTTTTCCCCCAGGTCTCTCCCTCGGTTCGCGGCGACAGAGGAGGCGGACAGAGCCGCGGTCCTCGCTGCAGGACAGGAGGTGAGTATCTGGATTGTTTTATATTTTTGCCTGGTTCTGACGGATTCCGCAGAGGCGGAATCTGTTAGCACCAAGTCCAGGCTGTGGTTGACTTTTTGCTAACCACAGCCGGACATTAATCAGCGTTAGGACTTTGTAATCCTAACGCTGATTAACACTTTGCGCTCCCCATGTTAAGTATAGGGAGCGCAAAGTAAGGTAACCTCGCGCTGAAAAGCGCAAGGTACCAAACGGTAACGGGTTACTTAACCCGTTAGCGTTTGGATTGTAATATGCGTTAGCCACCGGGGCTAACGTTAATGCTCACGCAGGTGAGCATTAACGTTAGCTCCAGGATTGTAATGTGGCCCTTAGTCTCTTCACAACCAAAAAGTGTGTACACTTTTATGCATTGCCAATCATTAACAGAACACACTAAACCAGTGGCAAATGGTAACATTTTAAGGTGGTGGAATGCTGGAATTTTGCATATCTCTCCAAGCCCATCTATTGCCATTGACCAGCATGGAATAGATTACAATGGGCACTATTACATTTTTAACGCCAGCATTAGCATTCAGCTATGTAAGCATTAATTAATGCTAGCTTAAGTGCCTTTAATGTATGCCCCCCATATTACACTTTGAATAAACCCGTTAGCGCATCGGTGATTGCGTTCCCTTGCACAAGCTTACTGAACTTTGCACTCCCTATACTTAACTTGGGGAGCGCGAAGTCCTAATGCTAATTACTGCACCGATGTGGTAACTAAAAAGTTAGACCACAGGTAGAAGCTGGTGCTAACTGACTGCTTCTGTGGAATCAGACCCCCAAAAAAACAGATGCTCAACTCTCATCCTGCGACAAGAACGGTGACCCGATCCACCGTTTCTGGCCGCCAGGAACATAGTGAGACTGGGGACAAATAGCTCCCAGTGTCCCTCCACGCATCACTTTGCGGCCCTGCAAAATCTCACTCTCGTGGGATCGCGTAGGGATCTCGGCCCCTGCAGCTCAATCCTCCTTGAGTCATATGGAATCCGGTAGGTGATATTTGCGCTCCTGCGAGTATCCAGGAGGGTAGTGCTGCATTACAGGGCAGGCTGCTGAAATAGCATCTACCCCATAATATGGTGCTAAAACGGAGACACTAAGGGGAAACCTGCAGGAGTTCGTTTTCCTCGTTACCGCCCCGTTATAGCACAGGGCACGGAATAATGCCCAAAGTATAGGCCCTGTTCCAAGGTTGTCATTAAAAAGTCAGATTCCAATGAAAAAAATTGAGCACCAGCCGTTAGCCTTTAGCATATCACCTTTAATGTCCATATTTCAAAGAGACGCATGCAAGACGCTAAAGTTGGCTAGAGACGTTTTCTTATTAATGAAATAGCTACACCACAACATTTTAACAAATTTAACACATACATTTGTATGTTTGTTTTAATGAAAATTTCTTAGAACACAAAAAAGTTATAATAGACTTTACCAATGCCAAATTATTATATTGTACTTTTTGCTTTTTGGAATGTTATCGTTGGGACTTTCCACTATCTGCCTCTGTGGACAATAATCCACTGCTCTAAAACAAAAGGTCAATAAAACACGAGTGTTTGACTTGTAAACCACTCCTTACCCGTCCCATAAAAACGATGTGTCTGAGGTACAAGGCTTGGCAGACTGCTAACATATTGTTAATAAAAATCCAGAAGCAGATTGCATAAAGTCTTTCCTTTACTTTATTTTAATTCTTATGTTTTAGATTCTTATTTACATCAATCTTTTTTTGTAAAACTGCAAAAGTTACAGAATTATGAAAATATATTAGCCTAGGAATGCAAATCTACACCGACAAGTGACAAGTGATGCTTCCTAGCTGTGAAAATACTAGCTAACAGAAATAGAAGTTTATTAACTTAATGCGAAGACAATCAAACACTATTAAACTAATATGGAACAGTATTTGAGTTGCTAAAAACATTTACTTTAACTTAAAAACATTGATGCTCTACTTAAAGACTTAGAATTTCAAGGCCTGTGCGAAAGAAATTTGGAGCTGACTTTCTGTTGCTCTCTGAACTTCAAATGGTTTCTGACCAGGAAGTAGCTGCAATGTATTGCTTAGTAATGGCTGACAAATTAAAGCAACAGTCCCCTAATACATTAAATGCATGGAAATCTATGATTGCCAGAACACTCCCCATCTGGAATCATAACATTACACAACTATGTATCTTTTTTGAGAAGTAAGACAACTTCGGAAACAGGTCTAAAATACACTGGAGGACCTTCCTTCATGACTTTAATTTCTACCTTTCTAACTTTGTTGTCACTACTAGGTACAACCTTGACAATAAGTCCACCAGGCCATTCATTTGTATGAACTTGAGTGTCTTTTAGTAAGACAATGTCTCCAACTTGTAAGTTAGGCTTGTCAGCTTGCCATTTCCTGCGTGGCTGGAGCGTCACTAGGTATTCCTGTCTACATCGCCTCCAGAATGTATCTGCAAGACTCTGTACTTGTTTCCATTGATTGATCTGAAGATCTTTGAGTTCGAAGTCTCCAGGGGGTACCGTTGTTGTTTTGAGCTTCTGAGTCAGAAGTATCACAGGTGTCAATATTTCTGGCATTTCAGGATCTGTGGACACCGGAACTAAAGGTCGAGAATTCATGACTTGTGGTTGTATTTCTTTGTCATCTGGTTCTATACGTTCAAAATTCTCTGACTGAGCATTCTCTTCTTTCTCTTTCTTGTTTAGAAAGGGTGGACCTGAGAACCAGCTAGTGTGTTTAAGAACAGTTGCTGTCACTGGTCTAGTCCTGTGGTCAGTCGGAAGAGGTCATCTTCCACAGATAGTGCTGGTTTGTCATCACCTTGTGTTCTTTCGAACACCTTGCACCTTAGTTGATCTGTATCTTCAGCTGAAGCTATAGTCTCCATGTGGCTCTGGACCTGGTGTTGTTTTGAGATGACTAGTCTTTCCTTGATTTGCATGGTGTTTGTACAGGTGCTCAGACATGATGTGCGTCCATTTTCCAACAGGTTTGTTTTGTAGACATTCACTTTCGTTGGCTTGTGAATTCCATCCAGACACACGTTACCAATGATGACCCATCCAAGGTCGAGACGTTGCGCAAATGGTGCATTGTGTAATCCATTGTACTGTTCTCTGACCTTGTGCACTCTCAGTATGTCTCTTCCTAGTAGGAGGAGGATTGCAGAGTCTGGGTCTAGTACTGGTATCTTTCATGCTATTTGTCTCAGATGAGGATGCTGACATGCAATTTCAGGTGTGGGGATCTCTGATCTGTCGTCTGGTATCATTCTATGAGAGTTGGGAGAGTCAGCTGTGTTTTTCCATCTATTGACTCAATGATGTAGTTGCTTGCTCTCCTCCCTGATGTCTCCATAATGCCTGAGCAAGTCTTCAAGGTATATGGAGCTGGACTTCTTTTATCATCGAAGAGGTTGAAGAACTCTGTTCTTGCCAAAGACCTATTGCTTTGCTCATCTAATTCTGCATACATTCTCACCACTTTCTCTCTGTGGCCTTCAGGATATACCTTGACTAAACATATTTTGGAGCATGATCTAGGACTAAATGTCTCTGTACAGATCTCAGTATATTTTGAAGTTATTGCTGGTGATGCGTTCTCCTTTTGTTCCCCACCATGATCTTCTTAGGTGGTTACGTTCTCTCCCCATGGTGCTGGGCCTGGATGCAGTGCAGAAAGATGCTTGTCACTGAGGCATTTTCTACATTGTTTTGCTGTCTTAAAATCTTTTGCAAGATTTTGACTTGAAGCACAGCATCCAACGCAGATATTCTCGTCTTTAAGATATGACTTGCATTCTTCTATTGTCTTGCTCCTGAAACCGCAAATTTTTTTCAGAGGATGAGGTTTGTTTTGTATCGGACACTGTTTGTCTGGATCCTCAACTTTCTTTCTTGTGATTCTATTGTTGACGTATTCAGACTCAGGTGTCACCTCTGTCTTCCATACTGACACTGTTGTTCTTGGTCCCTTGTTCTTCTCCAGTGATTCTGTATTGATAGTTTGGGATTCTCATGTTCAAAAAGGTATAGCTTGGGTCATTGCGGGTTTTCGCTTGATTTGTTATGAACTTAGTGAAGAAAAAGGTGGAAATGGCACTTGATAGCGATCTATGTATTTTGACGTTTCTGTAACCCATCTTTCCTGAAAGTTGTAAGGAAGTTTCCCTATTATATGGTTGACCACACGGGCAGTGTCCAGATAGAGAGACCTGGTAGGTGTCTGCCAGTTTTTGCTGGTTCGAGCTCCAGGAGTATGTCTCCAAGCTCTCTTGACTTCTGGTTTTCTTTGTTTGTCATTATTGGAAATTTTTCAAATTTCTTCAGGAGTGTATCTTCAATTACTTCTGGTTACCCATAACATTCTTCCAATCTCTGCCATACCATTGGGAACCCTACTGTTGCGTTGTGAGCGTGTACTGACCTGATTCTTTTGGCTTGCTCGGAAGACTCTGGTCCGAGCCATTTAGAGAGCCATTTAGAGAACCTGACAGATCGAGTTTTTCTCGATCTGTCAGGTTTAAGTCTTTGGTGCTGCTAAGGAAAGATGACTTCCAGGCCCAATAATTGTCTGGATGGTTGTCAAACTTCAGGAGACCGGAGCTCACCATTTCCCGGGGTATCAGGTACTTTGTTACATCTGTAGTTCCAGCTGCCTCAAGTGAACATCCTCTGGGAACAGAACATGGGCTTGATTGTGGCTGGTAGGAGGGTGGGGTAGTTAGGCTAGGCTTAATCTGTTTATATGGTGGGTTTTCTTCTTTGCAAATAACTTTCCTGTAGCCCACATTGGTGCTTGCCTGGGTAGGAGTTATGTTGTTATTGATTGAAGGGCTGACAAACTGTTTTTTGGGTTCGTAAACATTTGGCTTGTCATATTGCTTCAGCCTTGCAGACTCTAGGTGCTTTAAATGCCAAATTCAAGAAAAATGTGCAAAATAGGTGAATCCAAGTGGCCTGCTGCTAGGAGAGTTTTTGACAGTTTTGCTGCATTGTCGACTTGTTGATCAGATTCAGTGTACACAGTTGTGTGTGATTGAACATACTCACAGGTACGTTGAACTGCATTGAGAGGTGTCATCTGGTCTTCTATGCCGGGGAATGCTTCTCTATACTGTTCTTCTACCGCTTTCATGAGAACCTCAGCTTCTGCTAATGCTGCTGAAGCTGCTTTCTCATCTTGGAGAATATGTTGAGATGCTTTCACCTCTGCTTTTCTTCTAGCTGTTTCAGCTTTGCTTTCAGCATTTCTTCTAGCTGTTTCAGCTTTATTTTCAGCTTTTTTCTAGCAGTTTCAGCTTCATTTTCAGCTTTGTTCTTATGATGTTCTTCCTCTATGTAGCCCTGTTCTCTTATCATTTCAGCTTTGCGTATTGCATAGGAAGCCATTGCACGTTCTTTTTCTGCTTTTGCATGGGCCCTGATGGCAGCAGCACTTGCTGATGACAGGTTGGAACAGCTTAAATGTCTTGAACTAGTGCGCTTACATCTGAGAGATTCAGCACATGCTGATGTCAAATCCGACTGACTAGAGACCGTGGAGCTTGTGCACCATGACCTGGTTTTTGGTGTGCTAAGTGTGCTTTGCTCTGCATCTGAAAGCTGGTGAATGACTGATGTGGCCGTCTGTTCTGTGTGCTGCATGGTGAGACAGTTTACTACTTTGCAGGGTCTGTTTGAAGAAGTTAGATAGAGATGTGTAGAAAGAATCCACTTTTCTTGTGACTAGGACTGCTGAGTATAAAGTCTATTTACTGTTCTGCCCTCAAGATGTGTCTGAGGCATAGGCGTCTCTACAGGGGGGCAAGGGGGGCAATTGCCCCCCTAGGTTATTCCTTGCCCCATGTGAACCCCCACCAAAAATCAGCATCCAGCATCCCACACTTTTCGGACCGCGGTATCTCCGTTCCTGTGCATCCTATATGTCCTATTTCTTCCCCATTCTGATGGTCGGTTTGAACTTCAGCAAGTCGTTGTCACCACATCCAGATGCCTAAATGCATTGAGTTGCTGCCATGTGATTGGCTGATTAGCATAGCAATTGGTGTTAACAAGCAATTGAACAGGTGTACCTAATAAAGTGGCCTGAGAGTGTATTTTGACTTAAAGTCATTTCTGGGACAAAAATGGTGATAACTGTAGAAATTTGTAAAAATGCCTTCAACCCTATAAATAAGGGGAACTCTTGCTTGTACTCTTTTCAATGTCCATATATTTAAGCATGGTCACATGTTAAACAGCTTCTTGTCTCAGAGTCACACACTAATGATGCTAATGGTTGGTAGCTCAGGTGGTGCCTACATATGTAATTCTACTCATGAAACTGTTACCTGATACAATCCCTTTAAATATTTTTCCTTTCCTTTCCTTTTTGAACTTATGATTTCAAACAGCACTGTTACATACAAGGTCATACTCTTTAAAATTCTTGAAAATCCATCAAGAGATGACTTGATTCCTTTGTGTGATAAGTAGGCATGGGAAAGCATGTTAGAACTTAACTTTGTGACACATTTTGCTTGAATTTGGCTTTTAAAGCTCATTGTTAGAGACTGGAGTTTACAACTATTAAAATTACATATAAGTTCAGCACAAAAAATGTATTTACTGGTATTCTGAGGACAGACATTTCTCAATATGACATTAGTACTTTAGACACATTTTCATAAATTTACGTATCAGTTAGTTGTAGGATTCTTGCCTAGCAGTTTCTCTCATCATTACCTAATGTGTAGCCTGTCCAGCGAGAAATCTTTCATGGAGCTTTATGTGCTTTGGTTGGCAAGCTGCCCATTCATATGCCAAGAAAAGGAAGCATATTTGTGTCCTTTCCTTCTATTCCTTCTTTCTGTTCCTTTCCTTCTTTTTTTCCTACTTCCTTGGTCATTAAAAGTCCACAAAAATATGATTTTTTTAAGCGGGGGTATTAAAATGCATTTGTTTAGTAAAATATGCAATCTGCATTAATTGATTTATGTGTTTTTCTTCTAGGGTCCAACAGCACTAATCATCCGTGTACCTCAAACCTTTTACAAGGTTCACATTACTACAAATACAAGCAGCAGTTCATATTTCCAGGTAAATCTACTGTTTACCCAAGATATTAAATAATTTGCTGTTGGAAAGCAAGTGTAGAGACAGAGTGCTGCTCTAATTATGGCAAAATTATGTGAGCAGTAGCATCACTAACATATTCAGCCCAAGAGAGTCCAGCTGCGGGCTCTCTCGCATGATTCATGTCTTTTGATATCGCTCGACTCTTTGATTAATATTTGAAACGAGTGCCATGCATTTGAGATTCTGAACCAGGTAGCAAAGGACCGGGTTCTCTTTTTCCCCAAGTTGTCATGTGTTGTTTGTTTGATGTGTTAAAATATTGGTTATAAAGCCTAGCTTAATTTTCACTTAGATCTGTATTTAGTTTACCTGGTCAACGCCTCATTCTGTGATCCGGATGAGATGCATGTATGGTGAAAAATAAATAAAATTAATATGAGTCTGCAATGACTGGATAATGTGTGGTAGATACTGAATAGAAAGTATCGATAAAACCTAACGTTTAATTAAAAAGCACGCCTGCAACAAGCAGTCCTGCAGCAGAGATCACACAAAAAAACCAAACGTATAGTAACGAAACACAATAAGGGGAAACAAATACACACTATGGTACTAAAGAATAGGTAACTCCTATGGTGTAAAAACTGTTTTAAACTCTAGCTGTGCTCCTGATGACGCCAGTTTATTGGCGAAACGCGTAGAGCAATGGTGTGATATATTTATTGTATTTGCTTTTTCGATCATACTATGGTCATTTTTATTCCTATTTTCCTGGACTGCTACTAATGTTTAAGCACTCGCAGCAATTCTTTCCTCCCTTGGCTTGTTTCTACATGTGCACTGGGCATATGGAAACTGTTTGTACCTACCTATCCTCATGTTATGGTAACCTTGATGATCCAATAGATTAGTGCTTTACTGCCTTCCTACTTTCCTATTGCTGCAGACCCTCAAAGGTCCTACTTTATTTACTACCATAGGCTTCCTAAAGGACCTATTGCTACAATTTACACCAGTGTTTCTCAACCCTGTCCACGGGACCCTCAACCAGGCCAGATTTTGCAGATCTCCTTGGGGAAATGCAGACTGAATCCTGCAATCACTGAGCAGCAAATCATATCACTTGTGCTGTGCTTCACATATCCTGCAAACCTGGTCTGATAGGGGGTCCTGAGGACAGGTTTGAGAAACACTGATTTACACCATAGGAGTGTGCATTTGTTTTCCATTATTGTTTTATGTTATTGTATGTTTGCTTTGTGGTTTTTTTTGGTGTGATACCTCTCGCAGACCTGTTTGCTGCAGACGCACTTTCTAGTTGTTTGATTGAACGCTAAATTTTATTGATACTTTCCTTTCAATATCTTTACACGTTATCTAGTTGCCATGGTTGCTACCATTTATTTGTTAGATACTGTTACTAACTATGTAAAACGTAACATGAAAAAGATGTAGTGTATAGTTAAACCGCTGTGCATGAAGCCCATAGAATTCAATGTAAAAAATATTTTCATTTTTATTCAATTATCTTTTTAATCCACAGCAAAAAGACTTTTTATTTATTGAATTTTTTGGGGTATTTTTCTGAATCTTTTTCTAGGCGAAATTTTGGGTTCCAACTTTTTTTAAAAAGACAAGGCTTTTTTACTCTCTAAAGCATCTTTTTTTTTTTCTCTCTGCGAACTGGCTGCATTCAGCGTTGCTGTCTCTTGTGCTAAAACCTAATTCAGCACCAGGGACAGGGGTTTAATCCGCCCCTGCAGCCTTCGGTGAGGATTTTTTTCCCCCTGCTTTGGCTTTGCTGGAGGAGTCCTTGGCGCTGAAACTTGAGTTTCAGCACCAGAGACAGTTTTTTTTCTCCCCGCAGCGCGGTTTTTCCTTTTGTGTGCTGGCCTATCCATCGGCCGATCTGGGTCATCCACAGAGACTTCGAGTGGACGACCCTGATCGATCGATGGCGTTGTCCATAGTCGGGTGACCAAGTTGGTCGCCCAACTATGGTGCCAGTGGACGGCCAGCCTCAAGCGTGTTTTAGAGCTTGTTGATGAAGAAATTGGTGCAGGTCCTTTATAGAGTATTTTAGGATTACATCAGTTACATCAGTAACTGCTTATGTAAATGATAGCTTGCTTATTGTTAATATTAGTGCATAATAATTTGAGAAATATCCAATAGCATGTAATTATGTGGATTATCCTCTACCTTACTTGTTGGATACAGATATTGGAGAAAGTAGCAGAAAGCAAGGAACGTGCAGGGTATTTCAACTTAAATGTTGAAAAATATATAATTATTTGACAAGTCTTTTTTAAACATTTAGGAAGAATCATGACGTAGTTTAGTATCAAATAAAATTTATTTAGGTATTTGTTGAATACTTTGAATATGTTCCACTAAAGCGTGTTCTTCTCATTTTCCTATTTCTATTTTCCAGATGTTGTGCCTGAAATACCTACTCAAGCTCCTCAAGTAATCCTTCATCCAGTAAACTCCAATCCTGTGTAAGATTATAGACTACCACTCTGAGCATCCTCTTCTATGCTTTGTGAAGCTTATTAATATAATGACAATTTGTGAAGCAGTGTATTAGCTTGTATTACATATATCTCCATACTTGTTGAGGAGACTGACAGAGGTAGAGCAAAAAACTGGCAGAGGGTGGGTCAAGGGTCAGTTTCCCCATAGCCAGTAGTATACTGGAGTTGTGGACCTCCACTTTCCTGCTGATTATAAGCAACATGAGGTGTGCCTGGCTTTACACATAGAATTGCAAGGGAGGTTTTTATTGGGTTAAAATAAAGTTTTAGAGTAGTTATTAGAATTATATTATATTTTCTTACTATAAATTATATTTTCTGTTATTGTGTCTTGCCTGTTTTTGCAGCATTATTTTATATAAAATGATAAACGTGGTGGCATGAGGTTTACTAGTTCAGTTTTGTCACACAAGGGTTTTACTTTTGTACTTCACAAGGATTCACATTTTCCTTAATCAATTATTAACACTTCTAATTTATAATATTACACCATATAAATTCATAGGTCAAATCTGTATCTGCAGAATATGAATCGGTCAGTAGCAAATTAATGAATTACAGCATAAATAACATCTGTTTCGAAAACATTGTATATTCTCAAGTGTTACATCAGGAGAATTAGTAAGATTCACTTATTTATTACCTTTTAATATGTTCATAAGGTACATTTCAGATCTCACTGTCTGTTCATTTTCTAGTGCTGCTCATATAGTCAGCTCCCTTTCTTTTCTTTTTTTTGTCCTGCAAATCCCATATCTTTTGCAAAATACATATAACTCTGCCCTCATTATTTTATCTCCTGTTTTCTTTTTGTGAATTTTTCCCATGATGCAATATTTACCAAAATCTTTAGCAAAAGTCCTTTACAGCTGTGGTATAGGATTAAGCAGCAGTGAAGAGGCAATGGGGTGGAGAAGGGAATAGTTACAGAAGGATGCAGGGGGTCTATTGTGTTATGTAGGCTACCCGAGATAAGAGATGGCAGTGGAATGAGATATGACGGTTTACTGAAAAGACTTCAAATTTCCTTTGCATACATCCCACACCAATGGCGTACCTAGAGGGGCGGCCCGCACCAGGTGACACCCCGCCTAGGGTGACCCCCTAAAAAATATATATATATTTTTTACCTTTACAAAGTATTTTACCAGGAATGATACATTGAAATTTCACAAATTTTCAAGTACCTAGGTAGGCAAGGCCTAGGCTGGTACTTTCCAGGGGGCAGCAAAAAACCTCACCACTGAAGGGGTTACTCACAGAGCACCGAAATGACGCCAACATTTTGGTGTTCTGTTGTGCCCTGCACTTCAGGAAATCAAATTTCCCCACCCTGCAGTGAATTCACCATTCACCGCAGGGCCCCTGAAGTGCAGGGAGTCAGACGCCGAATGCCGCCGCCGCAAACCCGAACCCTGCTGTTTTCAAAAAAACTACTGAACGAAAATATCTGGAATTTACATATACTTGTAAGATCCAATGATTGATAGTAAAAAGGGCTGTTACAGAAAAAGCGCTATTAAAAAAAGAAGGGATTTTTTCCCCATCACACAAAACCAGCCACCCACACACACAACTCCCATCACACAAAACCAGCCACCTACACACAACTCCCATCACACGAAACCAGCCACCTACACACCACTCCATCACACAAAACCAACCAACACACAACCCCATCACACAACTCCCATCACACAAAACCAGCCACCAACACACAACCCAGCCACAAACACACAACTCTTATCACACAAAACCAGCCACATGTGTACTTTTGTTCATAGCATGAGGATGGATATGTTGTGAGTTTGCAAAATCACTCAAAAATAACAATTATTCAAAAATAATCTACACTCGCCTCCTTATTGCACAGCACAGAGGACGCATGATCCACCATCAGCAGATTCATAATATATCATTATTATGGGCCACATTACAATCTTGTTGCTAACGGTAGCGGTCACTTGTGTGAGCATTAACGTTAGCTGCGGTATCTACCACATATTACAATCCAAACGGTAATGGGTTAAGTAACCCGTTTGCGTTTGGTACTTTGCGCTTTTCAGTGCGAGGTTACTGTACTTTGTGCTCCCTATACTTAACATGGGGAGCGCAAAGTGTTAATCAGCGTTAGGATTACAATCTACTAGCACTGATTAACGTCTGGCTGTGGTTAGCAAAAAGTTAACCACAGCCAGGACTTGGTGTTAACGGATTCTGCTTCTGCGGAATCCATTAACACCAACCTAGAAAACAAAAAACAGAAGCGTATACTCACCTCCTGTCCCGCGGCTCCGACTGTCTCCTCCATCCGGCGGGAGCAAGGAAAGACTGGGGGGAAAAGTCCCCCCAGTCTCTCCCTGCGTATCAATACGCCGACCGGCCAGATCTCGCAAGGCGAGATCCGGCTGGCCATGTGACCGGCAGGGGGAAACTCAATGGAGTATCGAGTGGACTGCGATCAGCGCTGCCTCGAGCATCCCGGGGCTTTGCGCCCGCAAACAATGCAGGCAGCATTTTTTGTGCCTGCATTGTAATCCACCGTTAAAACGCGGGCGCAAGGGGGAAAACTGCAGGCGCAGTTTTTCTTCCCGCTCGCCCGCGTTTTAATGCTAGGATTGTAATGTGGCCCTATATGTATACGTCATGTCCTGCCAGAATGCTATAACTAAAAATATTTTTGAAAACGTTAAAAAAAGTGTGTGTTATTTTTTTGTTTTGTTTACATTTTAAAGTTGGGGTGGGGGTGCCAAATATAGGATCCGTCCCAGGTGCCAAATGTTCTAGGTACGCCCCTGTCCCACACAATGCAATTCTTATGAGTTGGATTTTGGAATTCTGACCCATTCACTCCATTCTATGCTCAATGTCACAAAGTGAGGAGCAATTGATGTAAGATACGGGGGGGGGGGGTGGAGTTTACAACACAAAAGATCATATAATGGATGCACCCAGTGACACATACGGAGTAAAACATTTTCTTAACCAAACAAATATGAGAAAAACAAAGCACATATAAGATATCAGCAACTTGAAATAAACAAAATAAGAACATTTCATTTGTTTGATAGTATACTGTCCATTTATCTTCATAGTCACACCTGCCTATCCTTCCCATATAACAATCCTCTCTTACATCTTTTGTCTTTATTATCATAATATCTTGATCCCTCTGTTGTAACTTTTCATGTCACACACGCATTCTGGACCTTTCCTTGTTCCCCACCACGTGTCACAGCTCCCCAACTCCATTATTACCCTGTCACTTGCACTATTTATCTCCATGTCATTGTTTCACAAGCTCAATCTTCCCTATGTCTCTTCCTCTTATTTTAACTCTCACTTGCTTAACCATAAGCTCTGCAAGAATATGTTTTCCTGTCTTTCCTGTGTCCTGGTTTCTCTACCATTACCCTTTCCATTGTTACTCGTCCCTGTATTCCTTTTTTCTTTTACACATGTGTTTTTATTCTGTCTCCCGTTCTAGGGCTCTATTACATTCTTCACGCAAACTTTAACGCTCACATGCGTGAGCGTTAACGTTTGCTTTGGTATTTACCACATATTACAATCCAAACGCAAACGGGTTAAAAAACCAGTTTGCGTTTGGTTCCTTGCGCTTCTCTGCGTGAGGTTACTGTACTTTGCGCTCCCTATACTTAACATGGGGAGCACAAAGTGTTAATCAGCGCTGGTATTACGAAGTCCCAACGCTGATTAACACCTGGCTCTGGTCAGCGAAAAGTTAACCAGAGCCAGGACTTGGTGTTAACAGATTCTGCTTCTGAAGAATCCATTAACACCAGGCTTAAAAAATAAAAAAACTAATCGCATACTCACCCTCTGTCCCACGGTGGGGACCGCGGCTCTATCTGCCGCCTCCGGCCGACGGGAGCAGGGAAAGACTGGGGAAAAAAGTCCCCCCAGTCTCTCCCTGCGTATCACTACGCCGACTGGCCAGATCTCGCGGGGCGAGATCCGGCTGGTCACGTGACCAGCAGGGAGGAACTCAATGGAGTCCTATGGACTCCAGGGAGTGGATGCTCACAGCTGCGCTCAGCGCTGCCGCAAGCATGCCGGCTTTTACCGCCCGCAAACAATGCAGGCAGCATTTTTTACGCCTGCATTGTGATCTGGCGTTAAAACGCAGGCTCAAGGGGGAAAACTGCGGGCGCAGCTTTTCGTCCCTTGCGCCCGCGTTTTAACGCGAAGATGATAATAGAGCCCTTAGTCTTTAATCTTCTCCTTTTATGTTGATATTATTCCCTGGAACATAATAGGTGCTTGGCGTTCATGGCCTTGACTTTAGGTGCATCAGGCTACTCGACCCAGTTACACATTGATTACAAACATCAACTATGTCCTTGTACAGGGTGACTGGTTGGACTATAAATACAATGTTTATTTAAATGTTGGTTTGGCCCTTTTTTGATCTTGTTCTTTGACAATTCCACCGTGGTCAAATCATTACAGTTAAGCATCGCTGAACCTACAATGTAAGCTCGCTTCTCTAATATATTTCCACCTCTGCCTCCCCAAAAATGAGTGTTCTAGGCATATCCATCCATCCGACTTCCTAAACTGATTTGTGGAACCCTGGGTGATGTGAAACTTTCCACACAACTGTGTTTCATGTATGAAAAATATAATCTTCTTTACTTCTGATGTAACTCTTCAGTATTAATTAGCTGTTGATACATATTTTGATTGTTGCAAATTAGTTTCTGATTTCTTTCCAGAAATGAAGGACATCCAGTACTTCAAATTGAAGTGGAACCAACCTCTGAGGTAAAGAAAAGTGCTGATACAGTGACTATAAACTCTAACGTAGTAACACAACAGAATGGGTGGACCAGGCCCTTCCGTACAGCAAAATAGGCATTTTATTCACACCAAGCGAAATGCTTTGACTTGTACAACAGCTTGAGAAAGGCTTCATACCCCTTAAACACATACGCTTATTTATTTATTTATAAAGTATTTTACCAGGAAGGATACATTGAGATTTCTCTCGCTGTGCTTATACCACTCTCCCTATTTTTTTTAACCCCTTCCCGCCCCAAGATGTGCTATGCTGTCCTGGTGGCAGGAGGGCTTTGAAGACGCAGGGTGTACAGGTACACCCCGTTGTCTTCAATGGGGGCACTTCGTAGTGCGCGTCATTGGCTGAATGAGGACAGCCTGAACTCAGGCCATCCCCCTGCAGACGATGACGCGCGTCGGCTACGGGGCAGGCACAATCTGCGCTTCATGGCGGCATCTGTCAGTGTGGCATACCTGTATGCCTCGCCGGCATTTAGCCACCCCTGATGGGTGACGCCCACCCGTCGTTAAGGGGTTAAAGTCTTTTCTCTCTAACTAATATGACAGCAATCAGTACAAAGCGGAGGCTTTTCACCAGGGGTCAAGTCCTAAAAAAATAAGTGCAGGGACTCCAAGATTTTTGCTCCCTAACTAACCAAGTCATCTCTCAACACACCACCCACACTCTAATTTATATTAATTTGTTTATATACACACAGCATTTTATGGAAAATGCACAATAAATAATATTTATTATGACTTAACATGGAAACATATGATTAAACACCGAAATAAAAGCTTCACAGTGTGTGGGGCAAATCAGAGCTCCGTTCACCCTGCAAAAATAGTGGAGGAACTGGGTTCCCACGCATTCCTGCTTGACTTGACACCTGATTTTCACTACGTCGTTTTCACTACGTCGTGCTGTAATAGAATTGAGGAGACGTTATCACTCAAGTCATGGGTTGTAAACCCTTACTGCACTTGCATCATGAGTAATTCTAATTAAGAAGCAATGATTCTCTATGAAAAGGAAAACAATATTCTCATTTAGGCCTCACTGCTGCCCCCTGAATATTAAAAATAATTATTATTAAAAAAAAAAGGCAAATTGCATTTCAAAAGCAAAAGTACAGACCTGCAGGGGTGCTCTGCAGTTACTCAGCACTGTACAGGAATAAGATTAAGATTGTTTGAATTACAGAAACTTCCTTCACATACTGTATATAAGATGTTACTATAATATCCATATGCAGACATTAGGCCAGCATGCAACATTTTCATTAAGCATTGCGCCCACACACAGAATTGATTTTTACATTCTGTTTTTGGTATTTTTGGAAGTTGTCTTGCTAATAGTAATAATATGGGCGCTGCATAAGTAGTATTTCTGACTTATTATTATGTATCTTTATCACATTTAGGGCCATATTACCAATATCACGCTAAAAGGGGGACGCTAAGGAGAAAAACCTGCGCCTGCAGGTTTCTTCTTAGCGTCTCTGTTTTAGCGTGATATTACAGTGCAGGCGCTAATGCAGCAGCCTGCACCATAACACGGCGCTAAACTACGAGCATCCCCTCGATGGAGTCCATAGGAGTCCATTGAGTTCCTGCCCTGCCGGTCACATGACCTGCAGGATCTCACCTCGCGGGATCCGGCAGGTCAGTGTAGTGATCCGCAGAGGGAGACTGAGGGACTTTTTCCCGCAGTCTCCCTCTGCTCCTGGCATCTAGAAGAGGTGGATGGAGCCGCCATTCTCACCGTGGGATTAGTGGTGAGTATCTAATTTTTTTTTGGGGGGGTGGGTTTCTGCTGGTTCTGACAGATTCCACAGTAGTGGAATCCGTTAGCACCAGGTCCTGGCTGTGGTTAACTTTCAGGTTAACCGCAGCTGGACGATAATTAGTGTTCGTACATTGTAATACTAATGCTAATTAACTCTTTGTGCTCCCCATGTTAAGTATAGGGGGCACAAAGTACAGTAACCTCGCGCTGAAAAGCGCAAGATCCGAACGCCAACGGGTTTTTTAACCCGTTAGCGTTCGGATTGTAATATGGTGCACCCACGCTAGGGCCACCAATGCTAACATTAACGCTTACGCAGGTTAGCATTAACATTGTAATAGGGCCCTCACTGTATCTGACACAGAAGCCATTTCTGTCTGTATGCTATTTTTGCAGACCCCATTTGAAATTATGAAAGAAAAAGGACTCTGGTTTCTAGTGTTGTTTATCCCAACTACATTCCTGTAATGGATACATATATAAATATAAAAACTAAAAATGAGCAAATTTCAATTTTACATACAAATGTTATAGTAATAATGTTTTTCAATAGTGAAAGGGATACTAAAGGGTTAAAACAGGGGTGGTAGGAAATGGAAGGGTTACACAGCCCCTCCTCACCTTACTCATGTTTTAACCCTTTAATAATAATTAATAATAATCACTTTTATCCAGGTCTGGTCTCCCTCTGAACCCCGCAGGGGTGAATGCAAGGGACTGAATGCTTCAGCCAATCCATTGGTTATCAGTGGCAGAAGGGGTCTTGACCCAAACCCCTGAAATTTGAGATTACAGTTTGCTCAGCTTTAATTCTGGACAGGATTAAGCCCCTGCACTCAGAGGGCTGAATTGGCCCTCAAAGGGAGTGAGGGAGTTCAGAGAAGTGTAACCACTCAGATAGGGTTGAGTGGTTACACTGTGTAGAGTGTCCCTTTATGCATCTTACTGTTAAAGAGTGAGTTCATTTAACATTAAAGGACAAAGATGAATTGTTATGGATATATCAACATGATGCTGAATATTGGTGGTCTGCAAGATCAATTCCATCAATCTGCAACACTTCAGGAGTTATTCACTAACTTCAGCTATCCAGAGAAAAGAAAATTCAAAAATGGCAGGCGAGGTTTCGTCAAACTATTCCACAGTTGCAAAAAAGGAACACCGGACGTAAAGAAAAATCTGCCCTGCAAATTGTGCTTATCATCTCCCTTATAGGGTACCTATTTTATCTTTGTTAGTGCCTAGCCATGAAAGAAAGTGAAGTCCATCATGATGACAGCTGAGGCACTGCATGCTGCTGCAGATATCTTCCTAAAATCATAGCACTCCATGGAGGGTCTCTGATAACAGCGATGTTAAGTATAGGCTGCACAAAGTACAGTAAGCTCACGGAAGCCACGGAACAGTTTTTCACAGGTTTAGCGTCAGGAATGTAATATGGGGGGGGGATGCGTTAAAGTCACTTATCCTGGCATTCACATCAACTCATCCGAATGCTACAGTTACGTTCAATATGTGAATTAGCCCATTATGTATAAGGTCTCCAGTAGTTATCTTAACCACATGGAATAGGGCCCCTTGTTGTTTGTACCACCCTGAATATACATTGGCGAGCTCCATTGAAATCTGATTGGAAACAGCCCTGAAAACAAAAATATTGCTAGACGACTGAAACATTTTTGGAAACTACGGTAAAATGGACACTTAATAATTTCGGCATAAACTAGAGTGAAAACACCAATTAAACCTGCATTTAGAACTATGCTGAACTACTTTGACAGAAGCTACATAGGAAAGAATGGCGAAAAGTTTGGCAAACCACATTGGCATTTCACTACATAGAGAATGAGCTATAGTTTCAGCATTGGTTATCCACTGTAGGTCCCTGACGTTTGTTGAAGTGCAACCATTTTTATGTCTGTAAAGAAAAACAACAACTTGGTAAACATATTATTTTGTCCTGTTACACATGGCCTGTTTCAATGTTAAGTGAAAAACAAGCTAGAATAAACTTATGGACTTTTTTTTTTACAGAATGATGAACATGCAGACGAATCAGAGGATGACTTTGAGGAAATGAATCACTTGCTGCTTTCAGCCAGGAACTTTCCTCGCAAGGCCAGCCAGACCAGCATATTTTTACAGGAGTGGGACATCCCGTATGAGCAGCTGGAAATTGGGGAAATGATTGGCAAAGGGCGATTTGGTTTGGTTTACCATGGACGCTGGCATGGAGAAGTAGCCATCAGGCTTATTGACATTGAGAGGGACAATGAGGACCAGCTGAAGGCTTTTAAGCGAGAGGTCATGGCCTACCGCCAGACTCGGCATGAAAATGTGGTTCTCTTCATGGGAGCTTGTATGAACCCTCCACACCTCGCAATCATCACCAGGTAACTGACATTGCTAATATAACTCATTACACACATTGGGCGCTATTCTGTAGTTGGTGCTAACTTAACCAGAGCTGTTGTAAACATAATGGGACCTATTACATAGTTAACGTAACGTTAGCACTCAGCTATGTGAGTGTTAACGTTAGGTTAAGTGGCCCTTGCGCAGGCTGACTATATTACATTCCGAACGCTAACGGGTTACAAAACCCGTTAGTGATTCGGCGATCGCGCTTTTCAGCGCAAGCTTAACATGGATTACAAAGTCCTAACTCTAATTACTCACCGCTGCGGTTAATTCAAACTTTACTCACAGCTTGGAGCTGGTGCTAACTGATTCCGCTTCTGCAGAATCAGTTATCACCAGCCCTAAACACCCCCCAAAAATCACATACTCGCCTCCCATCCCCCGGTGAGAATGGCGGCTTGATTCGCTGCTTCTGGTCACTGGGAGCAGAGTGAGACGGGGGAAAAAAGTATGTTTCAGGAATTGTTCCTATTCTTGGCCAAAGAAAATAAAGTGTGTCGTGCAGGAAATGGCGCCAACTAGCCTGCACAATAACACAAAAATTGGATTGAAGGGTTTAATTCTTTGTAACTATCAAAAATAAATTTAAATTTTTGTGGGATACCATTGAGATACCAACTTGAAATCTGGACTAACTGGGTACGAGCCATATACCTTTAAGTGTGACCTTTTTGAAAATTTAAAAAAATTCAATCATTTTTTTTAATATGTGAATTTTTGAAACTTTACAATTTTATCATGTCTTCTATCAAATGAAAGCCCTATTCATAAATTCTTAGCTGACATTTAAAGTTATGGTGGCTAGCGAATTGTTCAATATATCAAAAATGGATGGACAATTTTTTTTTAAATGAATTATTTTTAAACCTCTCATGGTAAGGTAGAAAGGTATGAAAAATTAATCAAATCTGTGACATCAAGTTCCAAAATAAATTTTTCATTGGTTGATTTGACATGGAATGACCCTTAGGGCCCTATCAACTGGTGTGAGCTAAGACACCATCTCTAATGAAAAAATTTAGTGCAAGTCGCTAAAACTTAGCACCTGATGACCTACTAGCAGATCACCTTGTCCGTGGAAGTCTGTGTACAACGTTGTTTAGCACACGATAGGGAAACGGTAAGTCCGGGCTGCGAACCAGCGTTAATGCTTTTGTGTACAGGATAGATCCTTGTATAAGTATGAACACATCCAGCGAATAGCCCTCACACCCTGCATTATTAAAATCCTCCAAGGTGGCCATATCATCCATGTTTATATGCACACATATATTAAGGCTGATGGGCATTGCATGATAAATGCCACCCAACAGCATGTAGAATCATTGCAATGCATTTAACAGATCCAAAAGGAAGGCCAGGTGAGCAACTATAACCTCCCTGCTGCAGCATATAAATAATACATGTTTCAGGGCAAGACTTATCCATGTGTCCCTTTTAAACATGGTCCACATGGTCACCCTAGTAATCAACCGCTTAAATACTATGAATAGCCCCAGCATAAAATTTTTAAAGTTAGCCAATATATTAGAATTAGGATATATGTGGATAAAGGATACATATAAATCATTATAGAGCCTACTGCAACAGCAGTGACATTGCTGACCAGATCCATTGCTATGGTGTATGGGGCCAAGAGAACACCTTTGTTGCATTCCTTTCAATTGCCTATTAATTGCCTGTTAATTTTGGGTGAGGACCTGTTTTTTTTTTTTTTTTTTGGAGTTAGCACCAGGGTTGAGCAGTAGGTAATATTTTCAGATTGACGTCACTCCAGAAATTAGCGCAGGCACCAAGTGAGCTGTTAGTTACAAAACGCTAAAAATCTCTAGCGCTCCCCATTTTAAGTATAGGACGTGGAAAGTACAGTAAGCTCACTGTACGAATTGCTAATAGCGACACGCTAAATGATATTTCCCGTTTCTAGCGAGAGGCAAACGATTTGTTGGTCACTTGTCAAGCGCTAGACTCCTTTAACCCGGCGCTAACGCAATACATGCTGAAGCCAGGGTTAGCTCACACCAGGTGATAGGGCCCTTAGAAGGGTACGGCTGGCTGCATGCACACCTATTATGCACGGTTCAATTGTCATCGGACTCATTCATCTACTTCGTGGCGTTTAATACCTGTTACTGCAGTGTTTCCCAAACCTGTCCTCGGGATCCTCAACCAGGCCAGATTTTGCAGCTCACCTGGGGAAAAGGCAGACTGAATCCTGCAATCACTGAGCAGAAAATCATTTCACCTGTGCTGGGCTTCAGATTTCTTGAAAAAGTTGAGAGGCAGAGGGTCCCGAGGACAGGTTTGGGAAACACTGTGTTACTGGAACAGCTGCGAGAACAGAAGCACCGTGGGGCGATGAGGCAAGACGGTCAGCCAAAAAAAAATTGTGTTGGGGTCAACACTGGATGATAGTTATTTCCTTGAGCGGTATCTTTTTACATCTACCAGCAATTGACAGGTAGAAGAGAAAAAAGAAGAAAAAAACACCCCAATTAGGTTTTTTGAGTTATGCTTCAATATCAAGAACTTGGAAAGCAGAAGATCTTTAGAGTCTTCTACAAACTACCTAACAAAGAGAGATCATCGATTGAACATGGTAGGGAGTTCTGTAATGCTGTTATTTTGTACATGAAACCAAATCCCCCAGAGGTAAACGGAAAGATCCTAGGTAATGTAGATCATCATCTATGGATCTCAGGAGGCTTTGCATGTAAGGAAGCTGCTTCTACTTAGAAGTACTACCCTGATCATGCATTGTTTTTGTCATCATACGAATGTTGATGATTTTTTTGGTGATTTAATGAGAAGACCCTAAATATTGTCTTAAATGTATGGTATGACAGACTCTTGCTATAGTTCTCAGAGTTTGATATTCCTGTGTGGTTTCCGAGTACCGAAAATGCCTCAGATGTTCTTCTTTTAGGTCATTTCTATGGAAAGGAATCTTGATCAGAGTGATAGATCAAGAACTTGTTATCTCAAGTACTGAAATGAGAATCCCAAAGCGGTGATTCTGCTTATTTCCCTTACAGATTATGGAGAAAATCATATGATTGACAGATGCCCACAGCAAATAAGGTCTTTTATGTCATAGCAGACTGAAACATGTATGACCACCATCTGAGCATCCTAGATTACAAAAGTCATCTGATTCATATACGTGGTGATATTTTTCTCTCTCCTGCCCTGTGCTGTTTAATATTTAAGCAGCTGTATGTATGTAACTCTAAAGCCCACCTACGGGGCAGGATACGGTTTATATAATTCATTAAAAATATCCCTGTGGTATTTTGTGTCATTGTTAGTGTCAGCATATATATACCATGACTTAACACAACATAAACTTTTGATACTTTTATTGAGTGAAAGTATATGACGTAAAGCAGGTTTTCACTTCATTTATTTAAAGTGACTTTTCTTTTAACATTAGTGGTTTTAACATAGTTGTAGTGTTATTGTATGTGCAGTCATATTTGTGCACTTTTTTCACTTTAAAACTGCAGTGACCACTTGTTGGCCTCTTGAATGCCTGCACTACTTCATTGCATTCTACAATGAATGATGCTGCTAGGGTTATTTTCCTGATCCACCTCACCTTGCATACCTCTCCCATCTGCCAGTTTTCATTGGTTCCTCGTACCATTTCAGATCCAATTAAAAGTATTGACATTTGCACCAGCATCCTTAACTCTCACCCACATCACTTCGCAGTTCCCAACACTGGTTTTGTGAAACATACCCTCGCCCTCTCATTCTCTGTTACGTTTTCCCTGGTTTTGGCTGTTTTCCCCTGTGGGGTGTCTGGCTGTGCTGTCTAGGGCTGATCTGGGGTTCTGTTGTGATCTCCTTGTCTGGGGGTCACATGGCCCAATCACACAGACCCACTCCCTATATACACTATATTGCCAAAAGTATTCGCTCACCTGCATTGACTCGCATATTGTCAAGCTCTTTGGTTTTTTGCACAATCTTCCCGCTTGAAAGGAAATTCAAACATCGACACTGGAAATAATAACTGGATTCCACTCTTCATTCGCTTGTATTTAAGTTTAATTTCAGTAAGTTGAGGGGTAAATTAAGTTGCTGTAGATTGATTAGGTGAATAGGTGAATAGTTGAGTAGTTGAATAGTGATAAATAGATAGCTGAATTAAAGTGATGAGTAGTTTAGCGATTAGAATTAGTGATGATTTAAAGCGATGACTTAAAGCGATGAATTAAAGCGATGACTTAAAGCGATGACTTAAAGGTGAAAAACCTTAAACAGAAAGAAATACAGAAATTGTATAAATACATTGCACATAAAGCTTGTTAATCATTACTTCTGTGCCAGTTTCATATACATTTACTAGCACACACTTATAGAATATCATTACTGCCAAAATATGTTTTAACTTAAAGAAAACAGACATGAACTGAGCTATTATAAAGACTGCATGCGGAATCTCCTCA
Source organism: Leptobrachium leishanense (assembly GCA_009667805.1). NCBI lineage: Eukaryota > Metazoa > Chordata > Amphibia > Anura > Megophryidae > Leptobrachium > Leptobrachium leishanense. The sequence continues at coordinate 133,371,702 of CM019063.1, read as the reverse complement.
CACTGAGCATGAAATAGATCTAAAAAGTTAACTGACTGCATTTATTACTGAACTGGCTCAATTCCTTTTCTGTACATGACTGTGACACAATCCTTTCCTACATATGACTGTGAAAATAGTCTTTTAGCTCACCGGCTCCACTCCAGGATTTGAAGATGCTTGTAAATCTGTGCACTTCGTTATGTCCAGGTTGCCTGCCTCATGGGATGCCTGGAGCTCTCAGATGGCCCCTCCCTTCCTCTACAGCTCTGTCTCTGAGGCTGCTGGGAAGCCTGACCTCTGCTCTGACTGGCTGACCCTAACTGGAGCTGAATTGCATGCATGGACAAGTAGTTCTCACAGACTCTTGCAGATTACAATTACCTAAAGTAAATAACAGTCTTTTTATTATCCCACTTGCTTGTTCATTAGCTGACTATTCTGTACCACTGCAGTTTGACTTGACACATATGGATGGGTGAGCGAATACTTTTGGCAATATAGTGTATATATCTCAGCAGCACAGAGCCTCATTGACGATTTGTGGAGTTTGATGGTGGTTGTGTCCTGTTTGTTCCTGAGTTGCTGCAAAGCATTCTAGTCTTGATTATTCTGGTTTTGACCTCGGCTGTATTTCTTTGTGTTTTAAGTTTTTTATTTATGCAATAGAAAAAGTCACAAACTGACTGGCAAAATAGGGCCAAGTACTGTAGATACTTGAGTATACAGCTAGATTTTGGTGACAAAAAATTACCTTAAAATTGGAGGGGGTCGCGTTATATTCGAGACACCTTCATCGTGTAAAAAAAAACTAGCCTTGCTCTGGATCCCAAGTCTCACGGGAGTTACGGTGGTCTCGTTGAAGTGAATGCGGGCTCCCTGATGCTTGCAAACACTTCTGGAACTCCCGTATTCGGGAGAGGTGGGATCCATCATGGCCAGAGAGCAAACTTGATTTAAGCCAATCATTCACCTCGTTCATCTCCGCCGACCATCTAATCACTAGTAGAGAAGCCATGTGGTCAGCGGCTTCATACTTTGTAACAACTGCAATCATTCTAGAGCAGAGCACCCTGACCTGAGGGGGAGCCTGACTGTGTTAAGAGAACCTGGAAGGATTTTAATTGTTTCCGGTACAGTATAATTTAGTTCCTTGCATTATATTCGAGTCTTGAGTATTCTCTCATTTCCATAATAAATATCTATCTATCGCGTTATATTCAGGTCGCGCTATACTTGAGTATCTACGGTAATCATCAAAAGTACAATAAACATGGGGGGGTTCTCGTAGGTAGTCCTCAGTATCTCAAATAGCGGAGGAAAAAGAGGGAAAGATCAATAAGTAAAAAAAAATACTCAAATAATAATCAACATCTCTCTCCATATAGTAATAGGCAAAATCAACAAACGAAATCCTCTTGAGCAACGGTGGTTGAAGAACTAAAAGCAAATAAAAAGAAAAAGTAGACAAGCAACAAGAGTCTTCCACAAGCGTAAAATTAAAGTCTCAAATACTCAACGAGGAGGTCTCAGCTAGCTGGTGAAGGGGATGAGGGAATAATAAACGCTCGAGGGGATACATATCTAAGAAAGCATGGGTATCCTGTCTCGAATTCTCTTGGCTGTGTTTCTGACATTCCTTTCCTGCCTGCTCCTGGTACTCTGCATTCTAATCTGTTGCCAACCTTTGCTTGTCTGACCATTCATATATGTTTCATGTTTCCTGTACCTTGTTTGTCTTAGTTTAGTATATTCTCCAAGGCCACTACAAGGACCTCTTCAGTGCAGGATTTGTGTATGTTTTGTTAACCCTCACTCTTCTTGTCCACCTTGCTCTGTTATTCTTTGTGAGGGTTTCTTAGATAGAAATTATTTCCCAGCATAGGGACTCCTTTAGTTTTCTCCCTTGCCCTCCTATTCCAAGTGTCTCTGTCTGGTTCCTGCATAGCCCTGACTTGGAATTCAGTTCCCGTGTCGCCACGTCTGTCAGTTTGTGGACTGCCCTGCAGCCTGCACAATTCATCTACTGTCATACATTGTTGCCAGATTACCATCCCGGTACTCCTATTCAAGTATTACAGACTTCGGTATTGTTTGGTGTTTCTGAAGGTGCACTAAGTTGTCTTTTGGTCTGGAAACCATTTGAGCTTAGATGCAAATCAGTCCTGCTCGTATGCTCCTTGGCTTTGGAGAAATAAGTCTGTATTATTGATCTGTCCTGTGTCAAGTCAGTAGCTCATCTGCCTAAAGGGCTACACTAACTGTTCCAAGCCACCATGATGGCCCAAGCGGGTGCCAACCATTACAGTCTCTCCTATAGCCTCTAGTTCTTCGAGAAATCCCTCAAAACCCATATTTTCAGAATAAGATACCTCCAACAAGAATAATTTCACTCTCATCCTCTGTACTCATCAACAGCAAGTTCAGTCTGTTTCACTCCCTTGCGTTGCACTCTATATACTCCTACTTTCTAATAGTTTAACTAGTGATCTTAACAGACCACAAAAACCAACAGATGGGGCAATTAAGCACTCCAATAGGGCATAACCCCAACAATTAACCAATATCAACAATTTGCACAATTGTGCAAGTAGAGTGTCTGACCAAATAAATTTTATTAAATAAACCGCACATAAATCACCAATTGATTTAAAATCGAAAAAAGGAAAACATGAAAAAATGGTATGTATAAGGTCTCAGTATAGTATTGTTACCGGCATACCCAACTCCTAATACAGAGTTAACCTGAAGTCAGAGGAGGGGAAGTGAAACTACTACCTATTACCTCAGCGGTTCAAGCCGCCTACTCACCAACTGACTAATAGACAGGGATAGGAGAAATGGGAAAAATATAGCCTCAATATATAATAGAGACCAATTGAAAAAGGGACTGCTAAAACCAACAACAAGGCATCGCTCGACGTGTTTCACCCCTATAGGGCTTAATCCTAAACGCTCAGGATTAAGCCCTATAGGGGCGAATCGTGTAGAGCGATGCCTTCTTGTTGGTTTTAGCAGTCCTTTTTTCAATTGGTCTCTATTATATACTAGCTTTTGCCCGCGGCTTCGCTCAAGCAGATTTTAGGATTTGTTAAAATAGTTTTTTAAAAGAAACTTGAGGTTTTTTTGGTAGAACACCCTTTCCCCCCCACTTGGGATTTTTGGAAAATTGTAAAACACATTCTTCTTTAAAAATAAAAAAACACATAAGTGCCAAATTTCACATCTGTAACATCTTTGATTTTTGAAATATAGGTATACTGATAAAAGTATTCACATCCCTTTCCCCCACCCCCCTTAACTGGATTTTTCGGAAAATGTTTACTAAATTTGTTTTCATTGTTAAGGGGACACACACTAGGGTTAAATTAGTAGGGAATGTAAAGGTTAAACATAATACCTACTGATCCCCCCTGCACTCCCTCCCATTTTAACCCTTTAGTCCATCACTGGGCTCCCTCGGCATCGGAATGAGGAGCTGTTGATTGCCTGTCAAGACACAGCTGTCATGTCTATACAGTGAGGCTGGTGGCCGAGTAAGCGTCTAGCCAAACCAATGGCTCTCAACTCGAAAAACGTCCTGAATCAGATCTCTGAAGGTAGATTTAGCATACTTAGGTGGCTGTGACCATTCAATCAGCACTGAATGGTCACAGTGTCCCTTTAATTTATTTTACTATCCTTACAGTTTAAGGTCATGTATTTATGTGCCAAGAAACTACTTGTCACAAGGTTTCTTTTTGAGGGGTTCCACTGGGCAGTGGGTAATCAAGAAAGATATATCTACTCTTTACCTTACAAACATGGGGCCAGATCACAACTCAGATGCTAATGGTGAGACACAAATGGAAAATGTTTGTGCCTGCTCTTTTCCATTTGCGGCTCGCCTTTAAAGTCTGTATTACGTCCATGCCGCTATGGCAGCAGCTTGAGTCGTAGTACTTCTGAGCCGTAGGGTGATAACACCAGTGCCGCTAAATGCTGTGGTGTTATAAGCTACAGGAGGCCATAAATCTTCATGGGGACAGGCGAGCTCAGACGTGAGAACCAGCCCGGGCGTTGGAGGGATACACGGAGGAACACTGAGAACTATTTGCTCACAGTTTTCCTTTGCCATGGACCAAGGTAGTGATGGATCATGCCGCTCTTGCCACCAAGGGATCTGAGGTGAGTATGGGATATTTTGGCAGGTTTGGATTGATATGTTAGGTTATTGTGCTGAAGCGCAATCACTTAACACCTGGGTTGAAAAGATGGTATTGAAACCTGAATAACATTAGGTGCAGATGGAGTGTGAGCTGGATAGCTCTTTCTCCGTGTGCTTGGGGAACATTAGCTTCTTTCCTATACCTGTAAAGTATAGGAGACATTTATGTACAGTAACCTAGCGCTGCATCTGAGATGTAAGCAGAGCTTCAAATTAAGATAAAATTAAGCACAGTGTTGTGCTATACAACTCGAGGGCTGTGCTTGTGTCCAGGTTGTGATCTAGCCCTTTGAATTTTATGGAAAATTAAACTCCTTTAGTATGTCCATTCCCTATGTAAAACTATAAGTGATAATATGCTTTTTATTTACTGCTGCAAAACCAATGATTCTTAACCAAGGTTTTGTGCTAATTTTATTTTCTCTTCTGTAGAATGATATAATTTTTTAACACTACAGATACTCCTTTGTTTATGCAAATTATGTCTCTGTGCTAGGGTTTCCCATCTTCACTCTGGTGTCCCGGCCACAAGCAGTTTTCAATGCAATGTTGATGCATGGTCCTCCTTGGCTCCATCACGTTCTTGACTGACTGTCAGTGTTGAGTCACCATGCTTGGTCTCACTTCACACTGACAAGACTTTAGATACAGGGTGTTGTTTCCACATGGTCATTTATATTATCCTATTCCTGTGTCATTTTTGCAATGCACAGAACCAAGTCTTATTTCCATAATCAAATGAACACATGGTCTGATGCCTCAGGATCATTAAAAATCATGTGGTCTGATACACCAGCATGAGACAGACCACTACAGCTTTTATAAACCCGATTGTACTTGGATTCAGTGCTCTTTTGTGATTTTTTCTCTTGCATCCCAATAGCAGGTTTACAACTGCCATGATTTCTTTCTCTGACCTGGCTAGTTTTGACATTCCCTGATATCTATTTGATCCTGACCCATCTTTGTTTACTACTCTTTGTATCTCTGATATCTTTGCCCCAGATAGTGTGATTAGGGGCAGGGTAGTAGACCATAAATATATTAGTAGGTGTATTGGGAATGCCATTTTTCCCCTATAGAGTTAATCCTAAAGTAATGCCTAATTAAGTCCTCCCCATATAGGTGTGTGTGTGTGATTCTCTCAGTGAGCAGTCATGTGTACAGTCTGTGTGCTGGCTACAGCAGGGAAGGAAGGAAAGAAACTCCTGAAGACAAAAGGGAAGTACTTTGTCATTTTTGTTTCATTTATTGGCAAGCAGCCTAGCTGCCCAATTTCTAGAGAGGGCATCCTATATGTTTAGTCAGACTCTGCATGAAGGAGTAGGCATTTTGTTTCATATTCTGTTTATTTAATGTTTTGCTGTACCCTGCTGCTTTTATGACTACATAGTAAAAGAAAGAGGAAGTATTGCTCCTTGCATCCAGTGCCTTTATCACACCCTCTATATTCCCGTCCTTGGATTGATTACAGCTGCAATAAACCCAGCTGTTACAAAGATACTGGCTATACTCATCAATAGAAATTTTGGGTTCTGGTTGTGCATGGTAGGGTGACTTACCTTGACCGTCTACATACAACATGTAAATAAGAAATTCACATTTTGCTAGTATTTTGTTATAATGGATGGAAACTCCGGAACTCTTAATGAGGCTGAAAACTGGACCTGTTACACATTGAAAAAGTCTTAAAATTGGTGCTCAGACCATGGAAGCTCTCAGAAACATTATTGGCCTTGCTCAAATGAAAAGGAATGTTTTGAAGAATTACTAACCCAGTGGACTCTCATACAAAAAGTACCTAAAATATACTTTGAATGATAACTGCAAATTCTATCTTCGGCGACCTCCCACTCCCAATTTTGTCTGGAGATTTAGGTAATGGCACCTAATGAACATTGTGCTTTACCTACGCCATAAATTATAAATAGTCTTGGAGGCATTATGGAAATTTAAATTTTCTTGCACATTTATATATACAAAATAAGGAAAATGTCAATTCTATGTATGCATACACTCAGTTGCATTCCCCAATAGCATGGTCTCTGAGTCTGAGATGGTTCACATTAATCTCAATGAGGGGAAGCAGTGACAAGTGATCACTAATGAAGCTAAAGCCACATGACTCTGATTAAGCACTTTCTGCCAGGAAGGTTCTAACTGGTTTACTGACAAGGCTGTAAGTTCTGCAAAAGGAGCTGGGAGGGAATATTATACTGGATTTTGGAAACATGGCCATTTTATGCATATTGCATATAATTATAGAATTTGGATAGACCTCAATAACTTTTATGCAGAAGAAAGAGTTTCACGCCTATTCTCTATTAGGGATGAGCTGTTCGGGTTCGGACGGTTCGGGGTTCGACCCGAACTTAGCCTGTTCGAGCAGATCGCAAACCCCGAACATTTCCGGGTGTTCGCCGCATGTTCGACCACAATGGACCACAATCCATTTTCCCACTGCCTGAAGCTCGTAATTGGCTACAGCCTTGCACCTGACCACAGGTCTGGTGCAAGACTGGTTGAACACTATGCCAATCACCGCTCAGAGTCCTGATTGGGCAAATTTTGCCCAATCATGGGCTCACAGAGCTAAGTCCCGCAGCACACTATATAAGGTTTCAACGCAGCGCTTTCTGCACGCATTTCAGAGGAGATTTCAAAGAAGATAGTTGTGTGTGTTGTTACTGCCGGTCTGCCACGCTACTGGGGGGGTCTGGGGGGTCTAATTTCGACCAAATATCAGGGAATTTAGGTGATGTGTGTCTTGTCACTGTGCCAGCAAGTTTTTTTGGGGTTTACAACTTTCTTTAAAACATTTGTGTATTGAGGTGATTTTCTGGGTCTTGTCACAATGTGCCAGCAAGTCTTTTTGGGTCTCATTTATACCAAATATCAGGGAATTTAGGTGATGTGTGTCTTGTCACTGTGCCAGTGTCATGGGTGAGGTCTGGCATGGGTGCGCAGGAGTATGGGTGTGAGCCCAATGTGCAGCGAATATAGCAGCAGACAGGTTACAGGGCAAAAAAGGGGTTTATTAAACAGATATAAATCAAGATAGGAGGTACTGGGAGGCAGGATAAACAGATAAATAACAGAAGGGGAACACTGACAACAATCTCCAAGCGAAAGTACAAATGGATACAGAATTAGAATAGTCAAAGTCTAGCAAGGGTCTGGTACACGAGTAAAGTCAAGCATAGGAAGGCAGGGGAAAACAGGGCAATGGAGGATACCGGAGAATGATGGTTCAAAGCAGAGGAAAATCAGGAATGTCAAATGTTCAGAGGGTATCCAGGCAAAGGTCGGAGGAGATCGGGAATACAGGTCTGCTCAGGGCAAGGCTGGAAACTTCAATGAGGAAGCGTGGGATCAGGGGCGTAGCTTCCTTATAAGCAGGTCAGATCAGGCTGGAAGAGGTGCAGGTGATGGGTCAGGTTCTGAATGCAAAACAAATCAAAGTCCAGAACTGAGCATGGGGAAAAGAAAAAACAAAGTCCTGGAATCAGCATATGAGATAAAAGTCCTGGAACCTGCATATAGAATGCAGGACACGGCAAAAAGGCAACAAAAGGAGGCGTCAGAGGATCAGGGGGTCCAGACCGTGACAGCGCCCAGGAGGATCATGACAGCCAGCAAGTTTTTTTGGGGTTTACAACTTTCTTTAAAACATTTGTGTATTGAGGTGATTTTCTGGGTCTTGTCACAATGTGCCAGCAAGTCTTTTTGGGTCTCATTTATACCAAATATCAGGGAATTTAGGTGATGTGTGTCTTGTCACTGTGCCAGTGTCATGGGTGAGGTCTGGCATGGGTGCGCAGGAGTATGGGTGTGAGCCCAATGTGCAGCGAATATAGCAACAGACAGGTTACAGGGCAAAAAAGGGGTTTATTAAACAGATATAAATCAAGATAGGAGGTACTGGGAGGCAGGATAAACAGATAAATAACAGAAGGGGAACACTGACAACAATCTCCAAGCGAAAGTACAAATGGATACAGAATTAGAATAGTCAAAGTCTAGCAAGGGTCTGGTACACGAGTAAAGTCAAGCATAGGAAGGCAGGGGAAAACAGGGCAATGGAGGATACCGGAGAATGATGGTTCAAAGCAGAGGAAAATCAGGAATGTCAAATGTTCAGAGGGTATCCAGGCAAAGGTCGGAGGAGATCGGGAATACAGGTCTGCTCAGGGCAAGGCTGGAAACTTCAATGAGGAAGCGTGGGATCAGGGGCGTAGCTTCCTTATAAGCAGGTCAGATCAGGCTGGAAGAGGTGCAGGTGATGGGTCAGGTTCTGAATGCAAAACAAATCAAAGTCCAGAACTGAGCATGGGGAAAAGAAAAAACAAAGTCCTGGAATCAGCATATGAGATAAAAGTCCTGGAACCTGCATATAGAATGCAGGACACGGCAAAAAGGCAACAAAAGGAGGCGTCAGAGGATCAGGGGGTCCAGACCGTGACAGCGCCCAGGAGGATCATGACAGCCAGCAAGTTTTTTTGGGGTTTACAACTTTATTTAAAACATTTGTGAATTGAGGTGATTTTCTGGGTCTTGTCACACTGTGCCAGCAAGTCTTTTTGGGTCTCATTTATACCAAATATCAGGGAATTAAGGTGATGTGTGTCTTGTCACTGTGCCAGCAAGTTTTTTTGGTGTTTACAACTTTCTTTAAAACATTTGTGAATTGAGGTGATCTTCTGGGTCTCGTCACACAGCCAGCAATTATTTTTGGGGCTCACTAATTTCTTTAAAACACTTGTGAATTAAGGTGATCTGTGTCTCGTCATACAAACAGTACCACGCTGTATTTTGGGGCTCACTAATTTATTTAAAACACTTGGGAATTAAGGTGATCTGTGTCTCGTCATATAAAAAGTACCACGCTGTATTTTGGGGCTCACTAATTTCTTTAAAACACTTGGGAATTAAGGTGATCTTCTGTGTCTCGTCACACAGCCAGCAAGTTTTTTTGGGGCTCACTAATTTCTTTAAAACACTTGGGAATTAAGGTGATCTGTGTCTCGTCATACGAAAAGTATGGCTCCAGTGACGAGGAGATAGGGGGTGAAGATGACATTGATGATGATGAGGTCACTGACTCCACCTGGGTGCCAGATCGAACTGAGGAATCAAGTGAGGAGGAGGAGGAGGCACAGCAAACACGAGGCACAACATCCTCTGTGACCAACCGTAGCACTAGCCAGTCCAAGGCATCACATGTCAGAGCTGCTCCGGTGCAGAGCGCTGTTGTCTCAAAGAACACATGCAGGAACTCTGCTGTCTGGGAGTTCTTTAAGAACTGTGCAGCAGACCCCACCGTTGCTATTTGTAATCTATGTCAGAGGAGGCTAAAGCGTGGGATAAACACCGGACACTTGGGTACCACGTGCTTGAGGCGACATATGAACAAGTGCCACACATCCCATTGGGGCAAAACTTTGCGTAGGTCCTCCTCCTCCTCATCTGTCTCTACCCACACTGTATGTCCTGCCATGCAATTGCCTACAACCTCCACCGACAGGGACGATGTTACAGTAATGGATGTACCAGCAGGTCCTTCCTCACAATGTGACATCATCCCAGTAGCTGAAGATTTACGCAGTCAGATTACGTTGCCGCAGCTGCTGCAGCGAAAGAAAAAATATAGTCCCAACCATCCCCAAGCACAGCGTCTAAATGCCAGCTTAGCAAAATTACTTGCATTGCAGCTGCAGCCTTTCCAGCTGGTGGACTCTGCTCCCTTCCGTGAATTTGCTGAATGCGCTGTACCACAGTGGCAGGTTCCAAAATGCCATTACTTTTCACGCAAGGCCATTCCAGCACTATACCAGCACGTGGAAGACAATGTTATCCAGTCATTGGGAAAGGCAGTCAGCAGCAAGGTGCATGTCACTTTAGACACGTGGTCCAGCAAGCATGGACAGGGTCGTTACATTTCCTTCACGGCACACTGGGTAACTCTGATTGCAGCTGGGAGGGATCCAAGACGGGGCTCTGTGCTGGAGCTTGTTCATCCACGCCTCCAGAAAGCTGCTTGTATGAGGTCTGTCTGCTCCACCACCACCACCTCTTCCTCCTCCTCCTCCTTCTCTGTCTCTGGAGAAGTGGCAGTTAAACCGACGCCTGACAGGGTCTACGCAATGGCTCAAGCAAAAAGAAGCCATACTGTGCTTGAGCTGGTTTGTTTAGGGGACAGGAGCCACACCGGGTCAGAAATTTTGTCAGCTCTGCAGGGGCAGGTGCAGAGATGGTTAACACCACGCCAGCTTGAGCTGGGAATGATTGTCTGCGATAATGGCAGCAACCTTCTCTCCGCCCTATGCAAGGGTAAATTGACGCATGCACCATGCCTAGCACACGTCCTAAATCTGGTGGTACAGCGTTTCCTAACCAAGTACCCAGGGCTGCCAGAGCTTCTCATTCAGGCCAGAAAAGTCTGCAGCCACTTCAGACGGTCATTCCCAGGAAGCGTTCGCCTGGCAGAAATTCAGACAGTTTGTGGGAAGGTGGAATTCTCTTTGATCTGTGACATGCCCACCAGGTGGAATTCGACATTAGCAATGCTGCAGCGTCTGCACAAGCAGCAGAGGGCCATCTAGAGGCAGAGCAGTGGGAGCAAAAGGAGGCCTTCCCTAGCTCTCAAGGCCCCAGTCTTTCCGCAGACAGCATTCCAGCGGGTCCTACTCAGATCAGACAGGAGGAGGATGAGGAGGAGGAGGACTATTTAAGTAGTGGGGGCATTGAAGGTGGGGATTCCTCAAGGCAGGGTTTTGTGTGCCCAGAAACAGAAGGGTTTGTGCGTGGCTGGGAGGAGGAACGATACGATACTGTCATCCTCATTGACCAGGAAGACTCGGCAGCTAATGCCACCTCCAACCTACGCTGCATGGGCTCCCTAATGATGCAAAGCCTGCTAAAGGACCCCAGGATTCGTGCTATCAAGGAGAGGGATCATTACTGGTTGGCAACCCTTCTTGATCCACGATACAAGGGGAAAGTTGCAGAGCTCATCCTGCCCGCACAGAGGGAGCACAGGATGACAAAACTTGAGGACGCTCTAAAGCGACACTTGTGTAACACCTTTCCAGGCACTGGTAGATTACCAAGTGCTGACACACGTGCTTCTGAGGCTGCAGGTGATCAGAGGAATAGCGGTGAAGGCCAGGGCCGCTTGACTGATGCATTTTTAAAAATTTTTAGTCCTCGACGCCCAGGGACGTCAAATGTAGGCACCCATTGCCAGGGTCTTCACCATATGGTGCAGGACTACCTAGGGGCAAGGGCAGACCTGGATACCTTTCCAGCAGATGATCCACTGGCTTACTGGGTGTTGAGATTGGATCACTGGCCGGAACTTAGCCTATATGCTATGCAGCTACTAGGTTGCCCTTCATCTAGCGTGCTTTCCGAAAGGACGTTCAGTGCCGCTGGAGGTTTTGTCACAGACAAAAGAGTGCGTCAGTCCACCGACTCTGTAGACCGGCTGACATTTATAAAAATGAATCAGTCCTGGATCAGCAGCTATCAATCCCCTGATGCTGAAGTAATGGAATAGATAGGGGATGTCCTCTTCTGCATTCACAAAACATCCAGCACTGAACTCTTCCACAATACCACAAAAGGGTTACGGTGTGAAGGCACTTGCTGCCATGAAAGGCACAATATCTGGCTGCACTGACGCCCATTAAAAGAAAAAAAAAACTTTTCAATATAGGACCACATGGTCCACCCCTGCACTCTTCCACAATACCACAGAGGGGTTACTGTATGATAGTACTTGCATGCCTGGCACTAAAGGCACAATATCTGGGTGCACTGCCATTGACGCCTGTATCAGATTCATATCCTCAGAGGGGTTACGGTGTGACCGCACTGTTGCCGACGCTAAAAGCCCAATTTTAATGCACTGATTGTTACTTTCATCCAAATCCTGCATAAGTTTCACAATAATTTAGCCCAAAAAAACACTAATCTTTTTCTGCGCGTCCTAAAATGTCTTTTCATACAGACTGCCGCCCCAAGCAGTTGTTTATGGATAGATTAAAGGAAAAGCATTTACCGTCATATGAAACATCATTTATTTGTTTTTAAGTGTTTCTATACATCCTAGAAATCCGCCACTTCACGGGCAGGTTATGGGGACCTCCTAGGCACGATATTTGAAGGAATTTTTCGGTTTTATTTTTAACCCTTATTTCGTGGAAAACTCACTGTCCCTTTAAAAACGTTTTTTTTAAAACTTTTTGTCCTTGTTTCCTGTCCCCCAGGACACTACCCGGACCCCCATACACCTTTTATGGCAAATATGTAGCATATATGCCCTCTTGGAGGGAACTCTAAAAAACCGAATTTTCAGCCCCATTGACTTGCATGGGGGTTCGGGTTCGGTCCCGAACAAATGGGAAGTTCGGGTTCAGGCTCGAACCGAACTCGGGGAGTGTTCGGCTCATCCCTATTCTCTATCACGGTGGCAGTGTAGACCAGAAGTTTCCAGCCTCCTTCATGTATAAAACAGAACAAGAAAAAAGGATGTCATTTGTAGCTCCATGTGAAACATAAACAATCAGGTTGTTTGTTCATATAGACGGAGTAACAAACTTTTTATAATTTACAAAACATCATAGGACTGAGTGGCCAATTCTAAGGCTGGTTTTGGTTTAATAAAACATGCTCTTGACAAAAGTTGACCCCCTACAATCGGTGTCTTACTTACTGGCCCTCCTTCAGGAGTTTTTGGGATTTAAAATCAACTTGGACAAGTACAGAGCTATGCCGGTGGGGATGCCAAAGGTGGAGGTGGAGTAGCTGCAAGCCCTCATGGGTTTTCACTTTTTTTCAACTTCTCTTGCATATTTGGGAGCCAAGGTGACCAGCGACCCCACAGTTATGTGTAGGGCCAACTATGATGTCATGATTCAGCGTTTGATCGGGGAATTGGATCAATGGAATGACTATGTCATATCGTGGGTGGGTCGATAGCTAGCATACTTTTGCAAAAATTGTCGGTATATATGAACCCGCTGTAGCGGGTTCATATATACCGACAATTTTTGCAATTTTCAACTATCACAATTGACAGTCTCTTATAACGTGTACGAATTCATTGATTTACAGAGGCATACTCTCAACAAATGTGGTTCTAATCTGTGTGTGAGTGTTTTTTAACCAATGAATAGTGGATTGAGATAGTATTTACTTTTGATACCTCTTTTAATAGACTTTAATAAAGGCTACATTTTAACACTGGTATACTTCACCTGTATGACGTACGCCATTAAAGGGTCACCCCCGGGAGTAGGTGAAGTAACCACCTATTCAGGTCATTCTAAAAGTGTTTATGAATACAAAAGTGCATAAGTGCAAGAAGCCATCAGCCTTTAAAAGAGGGTGAGTGGAGCTGCTCTTTGAACTGTCGTGGGAGTAATTTGAAGTTAGTGGAGTCCTAGTTCTTGCTTTACCTGTGATCAAGTATTTCCAGAATCTGTCTAGTTCTTGTCTTGGTGATTTCTAGTTCTAGTTCATGTATCTTGGTTTCTAGTTCATGTATCTTGGTTTCTAGTTCATGTATCTTGGTTTCTAGTTCTTGTATCTTGATTTCTAGTTCATATATTTGAGTTTCATGTTCATGTATCTGAGTTTCTAGTTTATGTATCCTGTCGAGTATCTGTTTCCTTGGTTGCTATACAGAAGCCTATCGACGTCAATAGTAGGTCTGCCTGCAGGCTATTGAACTTTGTGTTCCCCCTCTGTTTAGCGAAGTTCATGCCTCTAAGTTTCTAGTCTGTTTTTTCTGGTTCATGTTTTCATGTCTGTCTGTTTGTCTGTCTGGTATCAAGGCCTTATCTCAAGGCATCCAGTTCTGTGTCTAGATCAGTGTCATTTCTGTTCCTAGTTTCTAAATTTAAGTCATGTCCAGTCTGTTGCTGAATTCATCTACTGTCTTGTTTCCTGTCGTGTATCTGTTTTCTTGGTGACTATACAGATACTAGGCCTGATTGTAGGCCTGCCTGCATGTGGGCACATGTGATAGAAGGAACCCCTTGAACCACAGCCCAACACAAATCTGTAGGGTTCTGGCCCATGTGGGACAGTTGACAGTTGTGTTCCCCCTCTGTATATTTGAGTACATACTGAATCCTATGTTAGATTGTAGGCCTTCCCTGCAGGCTAATGAACACAAGTGTTCACGCTCTGTATGTCTCAAAAGTAAGTCTTGCATCAGCAATCTTGTTCACGTTTGTTCATGTATCACGTCATGTCTATGTGTCAGGACACAGATAGTTAATGTGTTTCCACCCAGCGACCTCCTGGCCACAAAGCCATTTGGAGCTGAGGTAAAAATTAGGTTTCTTGTAGTACCTCCCTGGTGTGGGAATCAAGATACTACAGCCTTTCCTGCTGTCTGTGTTCAAGAATCTGTCCTAAAGAATCCAAAGAAACGCTACTCAAGGGTAGCGCCGTTAGCGCACCGTTACATTACAACAGTCCCATAACATGGATTCGACAGATTTAATCATGTTATGTCCAAGTTTGGTGAGATCACTACTAAACTGGAGAAGCAGCTTGGTAAACGGGAGAAGCAGGCCCACCGCAGGGATCAATTCATTCAGGCCTTAAGCCTATTAATTAATCAGTTGGAATCTGGCGGCAAGGCTGCAATGTCTCTGTTCAGCAGTGAAACCGCAATCATGCAACCTGGCGGTGTGACCGCAGTTTCCAAGTCTGGCGATGTGACCGCAGTCCCCAAGTCTGGCGGCGAAACCGCAATCACGGAATCTGGCAGCAAGGCTGTGGCGTCTGTGCCAAGCAGTGGTTATGCTGTGCCTATGCCCACAGTAAGGTCACTGAGGCCCGGTCCCAGTTTGAGTTCGGACCTCCAATACTGTCCAGGCCTAGGAGAACCCTCTTTAGGGTAACCAGGTCTGAGAAAGAGGTACCTGAAACTCACGAACTGGCTGCATTCATGTCTGGCATTGTGCCCGCAAACCTCATGTCTGGCGGTGTGACCGCAAACCTCATGTCTGGCGGAGTGACCGCAAACCTCATGTCTGGCGGCGTGACCGCAAACCTCATGTCTGGCGGCGTGACCGCAAACCTCATGTCTGGCGGCATGACCACAAACCTCAAGTCCGGCGGCAATGCCGCACTGCTCAAGTCCGGCGGCATGGCCACAGCCCCTCCGTCATCTGCGGTCACCTCAAGGTGGTCTTTGACCGAGGGAGGTCTGACCTGTTCCTAGCCAGTAGGACCCAGGCGCCTCATCTGGTTCGCCAGCTTCAGGTGGCCCATCCTTCTGCACCTGGGGGTCGTCCTGAGGCCGACCATGGACGGGGGAGTTTTGTTACATCCTTGGCTCCCACAGCGCTTCCTGGGGGGGTCAGGGCGCCAGGTGGCATCGCTAGCTAGCCTGTTGCCAGTAGTAAGAGCTGGCAAAACGGCATATGAGGGGGCGGAGCTAGGCATAAGTGCAAGGAGCCATCAGCCTTTAAAAGCGGGTGAGTGGAGCTGCTCCTTGAACTGTCGTGGGAGTAATTTGAAGTTAGTGGAGTCCTAGTTCTTGCTTTACCTGTGATCAAGTATTTCCAGAATCTGTCTAGTTCTTGTCTTGGTGATTTCTAGTTCTAGTTCATGTATCTTGGTTTCTAGTTCTTGTATCTTGATTTCTAGTTCATGTATTTGAGTTTCATGTTCATGTATCTGAGTTTCTAGTTTATGTATCCTGTCGAGTATCTGTTTCCTTGGTTGCTATACAGAAGCCTATTGTCAATAGCAGTGGGGTATTTTGGCCTAGGCCAACTAGGCCTAGGGCGGCACTTTCCAGGGGGCGGCGGCCCGCACTGGAGGCCCCACCCCTAAAAAAAAAAAAAAAAAAAAAAAAAGGATTTTGCCAGGAAGGATACATTGAGATTTCACTAATTTTCAAGTATGTCCTGGGTAGGCAAGGACTAGGCTTTCACTTTCCAGGGGGCAGCAAAAAACCTCACCACTAAATGGGTTACTCACAGAGCACCGAGATGACGCCAACATGTTGGTGTTCTGTAGTTCCCTGCACTTCGGGGAATAAAATGTCCCCGCCCTGCAGTGAATTCACCACAGGGTCCCCAAAGTGCATGGAGTCGGCCGCTGAATGCTGCCACCGCAAACCCGTGGCCTGCTGTTTTCAAAAGAACTACTGAACGAAAATCTCTGGAATTTACATATAAGATCCTATGATTGATAATAAAAAGTTCTGTTACAGAAAAAAGAAAAACCGCTATTAAAAAAAAAGGGGAGGGAGAATTTTGCTGACAAATTACTAAAGGGTACTAAAAAAAAATCAAAGACTTTTAACTGCAGATTAAAATAATAAATGGTTTATTAGATATTGCATAAAAACGGGAATATTTTTAACATTGAAACCTATGGAGTTCGCCTGAATAAACCTGCTGATTGAAACCACCGAACATCAGAGCATTTCACTGCCATTTCTCTGCTGTTTGGTGTTCTCTGAATAGATTAACCATTACTTCTCTATGGGGATTTGCAATGCCTTCAAACAGCACCGTACTTGCTGGCAGTTCACCAAACTTGTGTGTGTGAGCATATCACAGAGCAGTGGTGTACTTAGGGGAGTGGCGGAGGGCGGGCCGCCCCAGGTACCAGTGATTATTGGGGTGTCATTAGGGGGTACTAGGAGGTGCCACTGTCACTGTGTGTCAGCTTTGAGCTGTGTTCTCAAACAACGAGCAGCGGAGCAGGGCGTTTGCATACAGAATAAAATTGAATAGAATAAAAATCCCCCTCTCCTCCCTCCATAGCTCCTCCCCTGCCCCGCAGCAGCTCTAGGAGAGGGGAGGGGGACATGATTTGTGTGCAGAGAGAGAAGATGACAGTAAATGGCAGGTAAAGGGGGGGGTATCAGCAGAATATGAAGCCCTGTCTGCTTACTGCTGTTTAAAGTGGACCTTTCCTTAACCAGCACTGCTGTGATAGAAATTTGTCATTGAGCTGCCTGGCTCCTGGTGAGGCTGCGTGCGTGCAGGTCACACGGTCCGGACAGTCAGGTGGTATTGAGTTTACTTATTTTTTTCTGTACCACCTGACTGGCTGAACCACGTGTCATGCACGCAGCTGCCCGCCCTTTCATTAACACAGACTCTCACTCTATTCTGGACTGAACACCCACTGGAAGGGAATCAAAGCCACGGTGCACCCTCTGGCAGTGGCACCCCACTGCTGACAAGATGGCTCCACGCACAGACACAGCCGCGTTCCTGAGTCCGTACACAGTCCCTGCTGACTCTGCACACAGCCCTACCACAGACGGAGGCCGGTAAATATAGAATAAATAATTGCTGTGTGCTCATATTCACTCTGTTTGCTGGGAGTCTTATTGCAGTGGATTCTGATGCACTCATACACACCGCACATTGCATTGCTGGGAGTTTTATTGCTGTGGATTTTGATACGCTGACACACATACCGCTCATTGCATTGCTGGGAGTTTTATTGCTGTGGATTCTGTGTTACACACTGCATATTACTTTGAGTTTTATTGCCCTGGAGCTCTGGGATACGCTCATACACACTGCACATTACTGTGAGTTTTATTGCTGTGCAGTTCTGATATGCTCATACACAGTGCCCATTTCTGTGGGTTTTATTGCTGTGCAGCTCTGTGATACACTCATATGCAGTGCAGGTTTCTGTGGATTTTATTGTTCAACCAATTAGAGCGGCTGTGATCCAGTATACTTGACATGCGTGGCTGTTCTTTTGTAAAAATGCTTGAATTTAAACATTTCATAATTTTATTTATCGCAATAGGTACATTTGAAATGGTATACAAAATATACAAGTAGGCACTTGGTATCCACTTTTAATATAAAGAGAGGAAAAGGCGGAGCTCTAAGAGGAAAAGGTGGAGCTTAAAGAGGAAGGGCGGGGATTAACCTGGAAGAGGTGTGCCCTTGACAGGAAGGGGTGTGCCAAATTTAAATTAGGGGGGCACGAGTTTAGTCAGGCCTAGGGCAGCACAAAACCTAAATACACCACTGGTCAATAGTAGGTCTGCCTGCAGGCTATTGAACTTTATGTTCCCCCTCTGTTTAGCGAAGTTCATGCCTCTAAGTTTCTAGTCTGGTTTTTCTGGTTCATGTTTTCATGTCTGTCTGTTTGTCTGTCTGGTATCAAGGCCTTATCTCAAGGCATCCAGTTCTGTGTCTAGATCAGTGTCATGTCTGTTCCTAGTTTCTAAATTTAAGTCCTGTCCAGTCTGTTGCTGAATTCATCTACTGTCTTGTTTCCTGTCGTGTATCTGTTTTCTTGGTGGCTATACAGAAGCCTATCGCTGATAGCAGGCCTGCCTGCAGGCTATTGAACTTTGTGTTCCCCCCTTTGTATAGCTTGAGTACATACTGAATCCTATCTTAGATTGTAGGCCTTCCCTGCAGGCTAATGAACACAAGTGTTCCCGCTCTGTATGTCTCAAAAGTAAGTCTTGCATCAGCAATCTTGTTCACGTTTGTTCATGTATCACATCATGTCTATGTGTCAGGACACAGATAGTTAATGTGTTTCCATCCAGCGACCTCCTGGCCACAAAGCCATTTGGAGCTGAGGTGATAATTAGGTTTCTTCTAGTACCTCCCTGGTGTGGGAATCAAGGTACTACAGCCTTTCCTGCTGTCTGTGTTCAAGAATCTGTCCTAAAGAATCCAAAGAAACGCTACTCCAGAGTAGCGCCGTTAGCACACCGTTACATTACGACAGTCCCATAACATGGATTCGACAGATTTAATCATGGTTATGTCCAAGTTTGGTGAGATCACTACTAAACTGGAGAAGCAGCTTGGTAAACGGGAGAAGCAGGCCCACCGCAGGGATCAATTCATTCAGGCCTTAAGCCTATTAATTTATCAGTTGGAATCTGGCGGCAAGGCTGCAATGTCTCTGTTTAGCGGTTTAGCGCCGTTAGCGCACTGTTACAGATGGGTGATACAAAAGCTATGCAGCGGTAACAGTGAGTAAAAATCCTCCAAACTTGTACCAAAAAGTGAACACTTTGAAACAGAAACCTCAAGCGCAGATGTGAACATTAACCCCTTGGCTGTGGATGACGTGTGGGGAACGTCCTCATTGACTCCCGCTATATGCGGAGGACGTTCCCCACACGTCATCTGCTTGCGGGAGCCCCGGCGGAGATACTCACCTCTCTGTCCGGGGTCCCGCGGCGTTCTGACTTCAGCATCCTCAGACGCCGAAGTTAAGCCCCTCCCGACGTCAATGAAGTCATCGCACCATGTGTGATGACATAATTTCCAGGCAACCCCCCCCGGCAATGTCGGGAGATCGCCTGAAAGGGAGGGGGGAGCATGGCCTTTCCAATGATATCAGACATGACCATGTTATCTGTAAAGGAAAAATAATTAAAAATAAAAGTATAATTAAAAATAAAAAGTGTTTTTTTTGTTTTATTAATGCAGCAATATTGTTCCCATTTCAATTATAATGTGAACAATGATGCTGCACTAACGATTTTTTCTATTGGGGGCGTTTGCTAAAAATCACGTAATTTCCCCCCAAACAAATGTAACGAGTCCCCATTTCTAGTTTTTTTAAACAAGTGCAGCCCATAGAAAATATAACCGCAAAGGCTTGCATGATAAAATGTGAAGAAAAACTATTTACACACTGTAGATGATAGAAAATTCAAATTGTATTGCATTTTTTGTTATAATATTCAGGCAGGACATGACGTATATAATAATGATATATTATGAATCTGCAAGTCTGCCGTATAAAAAAGGATATATAATATGTCTGCGTTGTATAATAAAATGTGACTTCAAATCGTGTTTAAACATGAGCGAAACCGGTAAAAATTAGCTCAGCACACGGGTTGAACTGGCTCAACAGCAAAAGGGTTAAAGTGCTAGTGATGTGCGAAAGAGGGTATTCTAACATTTGTGTATCATACCTGTAAGTAAAACTGTAGTGAAAAAACTTCAGTGAAACGAACTTTGGTGAAGAAAATGAATGTGACACAAAATGTATCAGATATTTATCATACCAAAACAGCATTCCATGTGGAATGCTAAATTGGTATGATACATATCTGAGACATTTGTGACATATTGATTTTCTTCAGTGAAGTTTGTTTTACTGAAATTTTTTTCACTAAAGTCCTTTATTTTCTTGTAATTTTTCAACTGAAAATTTTCACAAATAAACATGTTCTTTTATCGTTTGGAATGATTCATTAATTTTAACAATCTAAGAATTACACATCCTTTACAAATAATTAACTTTACACGTAGCAAGCTTAAGCAAGTATTGTAGGAACATATTGAATATGTTTCTTAGCTGGGCAATATTTTAGACTTTATATGAAAATCTCATCTCACTTATCACGGTCCTGTCCTTAAATAAAAACTGATAGATCTTCCATCTTTTTATAGCCGTGCTTTCCTTTTTTATCATGAGCTATTTCTTAGCAGTATTTATTGTAATGAAGGTCATTAATCTAAAGTTAAAGAGATATTGGAGACCAGTCATGGAAAATAGTAAGACAAATTGATCAGGAGGGTAAAATCTGTCCTTCAATCAATATGAGGCTATAAGAGTAAATCAGTCCTTGTAATGAATCATAACAAACTGCAGATAAGTCTTTATATCTATTTATCTACTAGAGTATTTATTAGCTCCACGCCATTTTCTGGCATAAATTCCAAGCTTACAAATCTAGGGTGAGTAGACTGGTGTCATTTCAAAACATTTAGAACTAGGACCTATGAAAGAGTTTACTTTTTTTCTCAAGTAAACATAATTTTCAGTGGTGTCACAAGGGGGGGGGGTGACCCACACCAGGTGACACAACCCCCTAGGGGGACACCCTACATTTTTTATTTTTTTTTCTACACAAAAATATTTTACCAGGAGATTTCTGATTTCTCTCATCTTCAAGTATGTCCTGGGTAGACAAGGCCTAGGCTGGCATTTTCCAGGGGGCGGCAGTACAACCACCACTAAAGGGGATATTCACAGAGCACCGAAATGACGCAGAGATTTTGAATTCAGGGTTCCCGCAGGGTCCCTGAAGTGCAGGGAATCAGCCACCGAATGCCGACGCAAACCCGTTGCGCGCTGTTTTAAAAAAAACTACCAAACAAAAATATCTGGAATTAACATATAAGATCCTATGAATGATGATAAAAAGGTCTGTTACAGAAAAAAAAAACACACTATTAGGAAAAAAATATATATTTTTGTTTAGGAAAAATGCCTAAAAGATACAAAAAAAATTCAATAGATAAAGAGACTTTTTACTACAGATTAAAGGAATAAACGGTTTATTAGATATTGAATAAAAACTGGAATATTTTTAACATTGAAAACTGTGTTCGCCAGAATAAACCTGCTGAATGACAACACCAGACAACAGGACATTTCTCTGCTGCTCGGTGTCACTGAATAGATTAAACATTATTTCTCTATGTGGACATTCAATGTCTTCGAACAGGCACTGTACTTGCTGGCAGTTCGCCAAAAGTTGTGTGTGAGCAAATGAGAGCGCTCCACAGCAATAAACATCACAGTAATGTGCGGTGTGCATGAGTGTATCACAGAATCCACTGCAATAAAACTCAGTAATGTATGCATATATACATATCACAGAGCTCCACAGCAATAAACATCACAGTAATGTGCGCCATGTACAGTCAGGTCCAGAAATATTGGGACATCGACACAATACTAACATATTTGGCTCTATACACCACCACAATGGAGTTGGAATGAAACAAACGCAATGTGCTTTAACTGCAGACTGTCAGCTTTAATTTGAGGGTATGTACATCCAACTCAGGTGGACGGTGTAGGACTTACAGCAGTTTGCAGATGTGCCTCCCACTTGTTAAGGGACCAAAGGTAATGGGACAGAATAATAATCCTAAATCAAACTTTCCCTTCTTAATACTTGGTTGCAAATCCTTTGCAGTCAATCACAGCCTGAAGTCTGGAACGCATAGACATCACCAGACGCTGGGTTCCATCCCTGGTGATGCTCTGCCAGGCCTCTACTGCAGCTGTCTTCAGTTCCTGCTTGTTCTTGGGGCATTTTCCCTTCAGTTTTGTCTTC
The DNA here is from genome assembly GCA_009667805.1 of Leptobrachium leishanense. Taxonomy (NCBI): domain Eukaryota; kingdom Metazoa; phylum Chordata; class Amphibia; order Anura; family Megophryidae; genus Leptobrachium; species Leptobrachium leishanense. Next base: position 133,349,395 of record CM019063.1, on the reverse strand, counting down.
AGCAAGTGAAATGCATGCTCAATGTGATTCAGGTCAGGTGATTGACTTGGCCATTGCATAACATTCCACTTCTGTCCCTTCAAAAACTCTTTGGTTGCTTTTGCAGTATGCTTTGGAATTCATTCCAACTCCATTGTGGTGGTGTATAGAGCCAAAGATGTTAGAATTGTGTCGATGTCCCAATATTCCTGGACCTGACTGTATGAGCATACAGTGTTATATGGGAGCACTGATTTATCAGTAAGAGTAGTTAAAAGAAGAAATTGTAAAACTCCAGGAGGGGTGACACCATGAGTTACCCCACCGGATGTCACCAACCCTAGTGGCGCCACTGATAATTTTATATATGATTATTTGCAAAATAGCATGGCAGCTGAAAAGCAGAATGAAATGACAGCTTCTAAGTCTGGAGTCAGACGAGCGTCATTTGGGAGCGGAAGGGACGTCCGTGAGAGCGGACGTTTCTTCCACTCGACGCCCGTCTGGCCACCTCGTGGCACGCAGTACAAAAACGATCACATAAGTGATCAGGTGCTCTGCTGGGTGCCTCGAGGGATCAAGGCACCCAGCAGACTAAAAAAAGTGTAAAAAAAGTAAAATAAATAAATAAAAATGAATAAAATAAAATAAAAGTGACAGCCAAGATGGCGTTGCCCTTCTAAGGGCAGGGTCATCTTGGGGCTGTGTGGGATGTTCCTAGCCTGCCTCATCAGAGAGGCAGGCTAGCAACATCCAATCAGAAGTTATAAAAAATCGAAATAAAATTTCTAATTTGTCAGGTCAATATTTTGTAAATATTGTCCGTGACCTCTGTGATTCTCCCTCCCTCTCCTCACTTGTGTTTTGGTGAGCGAGAGAGAGGGATCAGATTTGACAGGTTAGAGATTTTAGGTAGATTTAGTGAGATTAGAAAAACTGAGGCAGATTTAGAGAGATTTAGGTGTTTATTTGTATTTTCTTGTGAAACCCAACGGTTCTTCTAAGAACCCACAATCCGCTTATATATATATAATAATTATAAAATTTTATAATCTATTATATATATTGTCTGAGAGGGTGTACAGCGCCGAGGAGGCATATGCCATCCTGGCGTCAGAATCTGAGGCATCTGCGTCAGACTCCGACCCAGATTTTGACCCCGCTAGGTGATCAGAGACATTGCTAGATACATCATCTACGCTGGCTGATGTATCTCCTAGTGATGTTTCTGATGCAGATCCTGGGCCACCACCTGCCAGCAGGAGACGCACAGCTCCAGCTGAGGAGTGGGTAGTGCCTCATCGCCAGAGGCCAGATATCCCTCCTTTCACGGCAAATCCTGGCATCAATATTGATGTTGCAGGATTTACCGCCACACAGTTTTTGCAGGTGTTTCTGGGGGATGATTTGTTGGGCCACATTGTTGCCCAATCAAATCTGTATGCTCATCAGCATTGTGCTGCGAAGCCAGACTCCTACTTGGCAAGGCAGCAATGGACCCCGCTAGATGTGCCAGAATTAATGAAATTCTGGGCACTTACTATGCTGATGGGCATCATAAAGAAGCCCTCAATTCGCTCCTACTGGAGCAGTAGCCCCATCTGCTCTACCCCCATTTACCCCCAATCAATGTCACGTAGAAGGTATGAAAACATTTTGCGTTTCATGCACTTCAGTGACAACAGCCTGTGCCCTACTAGAGAGCATCCCCAGTTTGACAGGCTGTATAAAATCCGCCCCCTGATTACTCACTTCGCCGCCTGGTTTGCAGAGGCTTATACACCTGGAAGGAATATCTGCGTGGATGAATCCCTAATGAAATACAAGGGAAGGCTGGGATTCAAGCAGTATAATCCTTCCAAACGCTCCAGGTATGGAGTGAAAGTGTATAAGCTCTGTGACAGCGAGAGTGGGTATACTCAGGCCTTCCGGGTGCACGAGGGAAAGGATAGTAGCCTTGACCCTCCAGGTTGCCCAGAACACATGGGAACCAATGGCAAGATTGTGTGGGACCTACTTTTTCCCCTGATGAACAAAGGGTACCACTTGTATGTTGATAATTTTTATACGAGTGTCCCTTTGTTCAAGCTGCTGTATTGTTTTAATACAGCAGCATGCGGTACTGTTCGCAAGAACCGCATAGGTTTCCCAGCACAGTTTGTCCGCACCCGGTTAAAAAGGGGGGAGACCTCAGCTCTGCGCCAAGAGGAGCTGTTGGCGGTCAAGTACAGAGACAAGAAGGATGTATACCTTCTATCCACCATCCACACTGAGAGGTCTGTGGAGGTCTCTGTACGTGGCAGAGCTGAGCGCATCAGGAAGCCAGTGTGCATCAAAGCCTATAACCGGCATATGGGTGGGGTTGATCTGGCAGATCAGCTGCTCCAGCCCTACCAGATTATGCAGAAGTCAAGGGCCTGGTACAAAAAGGTTGCAATTTACCTGATGCAAATTGCAACCCACAATGCCTTTTTGCTCTGCATAAAGGCAAACCCCGGAGTGACGCTGTCCTTTTTACAGTTTCAGCTCCAGGTCATTTCGGGGTTTTTGTACCAGGATGCACCTGCTCCCCGGGCGGTGATTGGTTGACAGAGTTGGGGCTACACATTTTATTTTTAAAATCCCCCCTAGAAACCCCCAAACAGAAACCCCAAAAAAGATGCAGGGTGTGTTTCAAGAGGGGGCAGAGGAGAGACACAATCTTTTACTGCCCAGAATGCCCTGGACAACCCGGTCTGTGTCTTGGGGACTGTTTCAAGATGTATCACACGGTGCGTGATCTGTGATTTTTTTTTCCTTTCTATTTTTTCTTACAGTCTAGTTAGTTAGTTCAGTTTAGTTTTTTTTTTCTTTTACTGCACCAGACTTTTACATTTTATTCCTACATTTTTATGTTCTACAATTGGTGCTGTATTTTGCCAAAATCTTGGCACACCTATGCATGGGGGGCATGGGTGTACTCAGGAGACCTTGCAGAAAACAACCTGGAGAGTTTTCATGCAGTAACCGACAACAGTGTCTCCTAAATCACAGTCCAAATCTGATGTGGGCGTAAAAATAAAAAATTGAAAAATTACCACCACACACCTTCTCAAATGTTTTGGGCTAAAACCGTAGCATACATGGCATCAAAGCACTCCATATGCAATACCTTGGGGTGTCAACATAACAAATATAAACAATTTTCTGGCAATAATTCAAACTGGGGTATGCGGTAGACCCAAAAGCAAAGATAGGCCTAGTTGAAGAAATAATCTCAATTTCAACTCCAATGACAAAGTCATAAAAATTGTATTTGAACCTTCCCAAAATCCTGGCAAACCTATGCATGGGGGGCATGGGTGTACTCAGGAGACCTTGCAGAAAACAACCTGGAGAGTTTTCATGCAGTAACCAACAACAGTGTCTCCTAAATCACAGTCCAAAACTGATGTGGGTGTGAAAATGAAAAATGACCACCAAACAGTATCCAATTTGTTTGGAGCAAACGGTTGCATCCATGGCATAAAAACACTCCATTTACAATACTTTGGGGTGTTAGCTTACCAAATATATGCATGTTCTTAAAATTGGGGTATGTAAAAAGGCCCCTAAAAAGAAGATCAGCAAAGAAGATATGTCAAATTAGAAAAATGACAAGCACATGTCAAAAGATTGGCGTAGCACCCCAAAAACAACAGAACAAATCTATATATGGGTGGTATCACTTTACTCAGAAGATGTTGCTGAACATATTTTGGGGTGTTTTTTGGCAGTAACCCATAACTGGATTTGACAATTCATGCTTAAAGTACAATGTGTGTGAAAAAATAACACAAAAAGTGACTACCTGAAAGTTTGACATAGAGCTAGTGCATGGAAAGTGTTAAAATACAACTCTTTGAAGCACCCTAGGGTGTGCCCTTTCTAAAAATATATGGTTTGATGGGGGTAAATGACTTTGGCCGGCTTCAAAAATGTCCTAAATAGGACATGGGTGTATGATGACGAAATGTGAAAATTCCAAGTTGGAAAACTGAAATGCGCACCCCCCAAATAAGGCCTATTAGCCCCCAAATACCCCGACATACCTATACATGGGTGGTATCAATTTACTCAGAAGATGTTGCTGAACATATTTTGGGGTGCTTTTTGGCAGTAAACCTTAAAGTTCACAGTACATGTATTCTTAAATTGCATTAAAAAAAAAAATCACCAGAACTTTTTTTTTTCTCAAACTATGGCATAGATTTGTGGTAAAATGGTTTGCATGGAAAGAGTCAAAATACCCCAAGTTTAATACCTTGATTTGTGTACTTTATAAAAATATGTATATGTGGAGGGTTATTCAGGAATTAGTGACAGATATCAGTGTTACAATGTCACTATGACTACTTTTAAAAGTAAACCCTTTGTAAATGGCAAAGTGCTACTTTCACTTATTGTTGCATAAGATAAGGAGAAAAGCGAGGAATATGTAAACATTGGGTATTGCTAAACTCAGAACTAAATTTAGAAACTACTAAGGAATTAAATTTTTTTGACGGTTGTTGATACTTAAGAAATTTTGGGGGTCAAAGTTCGAAAAAGTGGTGTTTTTTTCAGTTTTTTTTGTCATATTTCACAATGTTTTTTATAGTAAATTATATGAATGATGAAAAAAATGGTATCTTTATAAAGTCCATTTAATGACGAGAAAAACTGTGTAAAATATGTGTGGATTGCATAAACGAGTAAGAGGAAAATTTGACGTAAACACAAACAGCACAGAAATGTAAAAACAGCAGCGGTCACTAAAGGACGGATTTGTGTAAAACCGCCCGGTCACTAAGGGGTTAAACTTATTTTTTCTGTAACAGCCCTTTTTATTATCATTCCCAGGACCTCATATGTAAATTTCAGACATTTTCGCTCAGTAGTTTCTTTGCAAACAGCGTTTCACTTTTCAATCATTCATGCAAACTGTTTTGCTAATTTATTCACTGCCTTCTTCTGCGGTGTCGGCTTTTTCCGGAGGCTTCACTGCATGTGATCGGCTCCTGCTCGGGTTTTTCCGGCGTCTTCGACGGGTTAATCCAGATGTTTTTGTGGGTTTTCGGCGTGCATTCGCCAGGTTTTCGCCAGGTTTGCGGCGGGTTTTCGGCAGCTTTTCCCTGGACTTCGACAGCCCTGTGGTGCTTGCTGAATACACCGCAGGGTAGCCGAAATGGGAAAGCCGATTTGCACCGAATTGAAGAGAACGAAAAGTCACCGAACGTGCGGTGACTTTTCGAATGTCTTTGAATAACCCTGAGTAACTCACAGAAGTGAGTACTTCCCTCACATTTTTGTAAATATTTTATTAAATCTTTTCATGTGACAACACTGAAGAAATGACACTTTGCTACAATGTAAAGTAGTGAGTGTACAGCTTGTATAACAGTGTAAATTTGCTGTCCTCTCAAAATAACTCAACACACAGCCGTTAATGTGTAAACCGCTGGCAACTAAAGAGAGTGAAAATATCCAAATTGGGCCCAATTAGCCATTTTCCCTCCCCGGTGTCATGTGACTCGTGAACTCTGAACTATGAACTCCAGAAGGTAATACTCGCTGCAGTCAGTGGCGTCACTAGGGTTGGTGTCACCCGGTGCGGTCACTTATGGTGTCACCCCCCCCCCCCGAGTTTTTACGGATTTTTTTTAACTACTCTTACTCCTAAATCAGTACTCCCATATGACACTGAATGCTCATACACACAGCGCACATTACTGTGAGGTTTATTGCTGTGGAGCTCTCTCATATGCTCACACAAATTTTTGCCAACTGTCAGCAAGTACGGTGCCTGTTCGAAGGCAGTGAAAGCACACATAGATATATATTGCCCCCAGCAGCTCTGGATATATTGCCCCCAGCAGCTCACATATGGATATATTGCCCCAGTTAACAATTATATATTGCCCCCAGCAGCTCACCCATGGATATGTTGCGCCTCAGCTCACATATGGATATATTGCGCCTCAGCTCACATATGGATATATTGCGCCTCAGCTCACATATGGATATATTGCGCCTCAGCTCACATATGGATATATTGCGCCTCAGCTCACACATGGATATATTGCCCCAGACCAGCTCACACATGGATATATTGCCCCAGACCAGCTCACACATGGATATTGCCCCAGCTCTCATGGATATGCCCCCAGCACACATGGATATGCCCCCAGCACACATGGATATGCCCCCAGCACACATGGATACTGCCCCAAGCACACATGGATACTGCCCCAAGCACACATGGATACTGCCCCCAGCACACATGGATATGCCCCAGCAGCTCTCGTGGATAATGCCACAGCTCCTCTCATGGATATTGCCCCAGCTCCTCTCATGGATATTGCCCCAGCTCCTCTCATGGATATTGCCCCAGCTCCTCTCATGGATATACTGCCCCAGCTCCTCTCATGGATATACTGCCCCAGCTCCTCTCATGGATATACTGCCCCAGCTGCTCTCATGGATTTTGCCCCAGCTCCTCTCATGGCTATGCCCCCAGCTCCTCTCATGGCTATGCCTCCAGCTCCTCTCATTGATATTGCCCCAGCTCATGGATATGCCCCAGCTCATGGATAATGCCCCAGCTCATGGATAATGCCCCAGCTCATGGATATGCCCCAGCTCATGAATATACTGCCCCAGCTCATGGATATGCCCCAGCACATGGATACTGTCCCAGCACATGGATACTGCCCCAGCTCATGGATACTGCCCCAGCAGCTCATGGATATGCCCCCAGCTCATGGATAATGCCCCAGCTCATGGATATGCCCCAGCAGCTCATGGATAATGGCCCCAGCAGCTCATGGATAATGGCCCCAGCAGCTCATGGATAATGGCCCCAGCAGCTCATGGATAATGGCCCCAGCAGCTCATGGATATGCCCCAGCTCATGGATACTGCCCCAGCTCAAGGATATGCCCCAGCTCATGGATACTGCCCCAGCAGCTCATGGATACTGCCCCAGCTCATGGATAATGGCCCCAGTTCATGGATAATGCCCCAGCTCATGGATAATGGTGTACGGCTTGAAGGAGAAAAGTTACCAGGAAAGGCTTAATGATCTTAACATGTACAGCTTGGAAAAAAGACGAGACAGAGGAGATATGATAGAAACATTTAAATACGTAAAGGGAATCCACAAGGTAGAGGAAGGGAGTATATTTAAAAGGAAACAAAGTAGCAAAACAAGAGGACATAGTCTTAGATTAGAGGGGCAAAGGTTTAAAAGTAACATCAGAAAGCATTATTTTACTGAGAGGGTGGTGGATACATGGAACAGTCTTCCAGTTGAAGTGGTAGAGGCCAAAACAGTAATTGAATTTAAGCAGGCATGGGATAGGCATAAGGCTATCCTAAACAAAAGATAAATCCAGGTAAAGTATCCATGTAATTGGGCAGACTAGATGGGCCGAAAGGTTCTTATCTGCCGACATTTTTCTATGTTTCTATGTTTCTATAATGGCCCCAGCAGCTCATGGATAATGGCCCCAGCTCATGGATATGCCCCAGCTCATGGATAATGCCCCAGCTCATGGATAATGCCCCAGCTCATGGATATGCCCCAGCTCATGGATATACTGCCCCAGCTCATGGATTTGCCCTAGCACATGGATATTGCCCCAGCTCATGGATACTGCCCCAGCAGCTCATGGATATGCCCCGGCTCATGGATAATGGCCCCAGCTCATGGATATGCCCCAGAAGCTCATGGATATGCCCCAGAAGCTCATGGATAATGGCCCCAGCAGCTCATGGATAATGGCCCCAGCTCCTGGATAATGGCCCCAGATCATGGATACTGCCCCAACTCATGGATACTGCCCCAGCAGCTCATGGATAATGGCCCCAGCAGCTCATGGATAATGGCCCCAGCTCATGGATATGCCCCAGCAGCTCATGGATATGCCCCAGGCCCTAGCAGCTCATGGATATGCCCCCAACTCATGGATAATGGCCCCAGGCAGCTCACCTCCTGCGCCGCGTGTTTGCTCCCTCTGAGCGTCCGGCAACATGCAGCTTGGGCGCTCGCCTTGGGGAGCCACGTGACCAGCCGCGATTGGCTGGTGACGTGTTTCCCCCAGGTGAGCGCCGAAGCTGCATGCTTTGGACGCTTGCAGGGAGCGAACACGCGGCGTAGGCACCCGCCCTTAGGGTGATGGTGTCACCCTAAAGGCGGGTGTCAACTGGTGCGGGCCGCACCCCCGCCCCCACGTAGCGACGCCCCTGGCTGCAGTGGTACCGCAAGTATCACCGAGAGTAGCGCCTCGTTCCGGGGCAAGGTGCTGAAGTAGCACTTGCCCTGGAATCTCTTGCTAAAATGGGGATGCTACAGGGAAACCTACAGGCAGAGGTTCCCCGTTTGTGTCGTTATATATCTATAGAATAATCATTAATACTTAAGTCACCAAATTGGTTGAATGACATCATCTCAGTCCACTCTAATCCATATGTTGACTGAAGGAGCTCAGCACTTGGATTCTAAGAAATGCCAAGATATTCCCCAAAATTTGCATATTAGTTCCCTTCCCATGTTTTCAAAAGTTATACATTGCTAAACAAATTTGGGAAACTACCTTAAAAAAGGGTCAATTAGTGTGTCATATTTATTCTTACACGCTTTATTGTAATGTTTTCAAGAGGAAAATTAACAAGGTATAGAATGCAAAAATTGCTTTAAACAAAAGTGAAGAGGAAATAAAGGAAAAGATATAAAAGTGGACCGGAAAGGTGAAAGAAGAAGGCAAACAACATTTTTCTTGTAGCACAGGGTTGATGCATGTTTGCACGAAATTAAGATGTCCTTATAGTCGCTCTATCACACTAATATTACACAATTTAGATTTTCTCAAAAATTTGGGTTTGTGATTCAATTCAAATATATAGGTAAGCTGATTTTCAAAACAATATCAAGTGCTGAAAGGTGTGTATACATAGGGCCCAATTTGATTCTTCGCGCAAAAAAGTGTGCGTGCGCAAAAACACATTAACGCGAGGGGCAAAACCCTTTGTGCAGAACGTCGTATTACACGTTCGTGCAAACGATGCGCGTTATCGTTTAACGCGGAAGGACCTGCGTGAGCATGATGAACTGCGCGCGTCCTATACTTAACATTGTGAGTGCAAATGCGTTTGTGCGCTGGTATGCGGATGGTATTACAATCGATGCGCATCTTTTTACGAATGACGTTTGCGCGCAGAATTTTAAGATCTTTGAAAAGCTGGTGGTAACTGCAAATCGGAACGCTCTGGCCGAAATGAAAAACACCGGCACGAAAAAAAAATACAGCACAGTATAGTTACACATTCTACACATACCCAAACAATAAAATTGTGAATTTGTGCGTTTTTTATTATTGCTGCAGCATATACTGTATACTCAGATTTACTTTGACAGGCGCAAAAACTTAAGTGAGTCAATTAAGGTAAATTGATGTCAATTAAGGTTCTTAATTCTGATTGGCTGAATCCCGCGAAAAAAACAGTCTGCACACTGATTTTTATGCGCTACGTTACTGCGCGCGTATTACTCTTCGTTTTGCGCGTCATTTTTACAAACATTATTTTTTGACGGATGAGAAAATGCGTTCGGTTCGTAATACCACTGTTAATTTTCGCACGATAACGTTTAACGCTGCGTGCAAAAAAAATTGCGCTGCGCGGACAAATTTGCGCAAAGAATGTAATAGGGCCCATAGACTTTCAGGCAGGTAAAACAGACTGAAAGCCTCATTTACATATTGGATTTTCAAATAGGCATGTTAGTAGCAAAAATCAATATGATGGTTTTCAAACAAATATGCAGTACTTTTCGAGCATTTTACCAACACCATCATATTGATCAAAGTTCTGATATATTGTTTTTTTTTTTAAAAAAGGCATTCAAAATAATTAAAGGGATACTCTAGGCAACATGACCACCTAAGCTTTTTTAGGTGGTCATGATGCCCTGAGTATGCCCTTGTCTTTCCCCCCTCCCTCCGCTCAGCTGATCGGCTGAAACAGCTGAGAGACGCGGAGGACTTTATTCTGCCCTCCCAGCTGTCAGTCAGCAGAGCGGGATTCATATTTCCCGCTTCTGCCGGCTATTGCCGAGTAGGAGACGTCATCGCGCTTTCAGCGCTTTCAGCGCGATGACATCTCCAATTCGTGAGCCGCCATCATAGTCTGTGGCTGGGATTAGTGTTACGCACATCCTCTTGTGCGTAACACTAATCCAAGAAGAAGAGGAAGCCTGCTGATTGGCTGGCTTACGTGAGAGGCACGCATGAGCGCTTCTCACGTAAACCATTAGCCAAGTTCAACATTTTCAGTCCGGGAGCAGAAGAGGAGGGAGGTGAGTATAAAAAAAAGGATGCCGTTGGAAACAAGTGGTTTTTAGGGTAAGTATTACATTTAAAAAAAATATATATATATATTATATATATATATATATATATATTAGGTCGGCCGTGTTAAAAAAGGTATCACTACAGACTGCTATATATATATATATAATATATATATATATATATATACACAATAACTAGGTAGGGAATAGGTATATTTTAATGTAAAAAAAAAAGGGGGGGATTTTTAGCCTAGAGTGTTCCTTTTAAATTACTCCCTTCGTGTCTACATGCATTTGTGGGAGGAAGAAGCAAAATTTTTATAAAATAAAATATAAAAAAATGTGTGAGAACAGTCTAGAATTAAGGTCTAAATGAAAACGACATCATGGAAATCAAGGAGAGAGCATACATGGATGTTGTGAAGGAACATCAGAAAAGAGAATTGTTAAGGCTCCATGCCAGCTAGAAACTCTGAATTATATAGTAGGGGAGTAAGAAGGCTTGGCATGGTATAGAGTACGGTTATTAACCATAGGCTATGTTTGACCGCACAAGAAAACTTGAAAAGCCATGAATAACCACATGGGATATCAAACCAATGAGTTTCGATTACCTTTGATAAATTAAACTCAAAGAATCGAAGTTTGGTTGTGTCAGCCTCCCATACAGTGCAATTTGCCTCATATACATTAAAAACATACAGTATGTCATCTCCGATGTCGGTGCTTCGATTGTACTGCCCTTTCATATTCCCATTAAAGAATTGTAACATGTCCCCATAATCCATTGTTCTATTAAAACAAATTATGTTGATGTTGCATTAATTAAAGGTACAGTAAATACAGAAAAGTTTCGGGTGACATTTTGCCATCTTAACTTTCTGCCCCGTTACACCCGCTGTTCTTTTGATGTTTCATATTACCTTGACAAGGTGAAAGCTGTCGTTAATCTTTATTATGACACCAGTCTGTATTTGGTTGTCATGTCAGCAAAACTAATGGATGACTTGAAATGGTGAAGAAACTCATTATATGAATGACAGCACATGAGATATTGTGGTAAATATTTCCTCTTCTTCTTAATTCTCTATGCCTCTCCCTTACACTCTACCACCCTCCACTCCATCTACGCCTCTCTATACTTATCCATTTTGAACACAACCTTGATGAATGTAAGGCATTTTCTTCGATGCATCTACTTATTTCTTTTTAAACTTATTATCTTCCTTTGTCATCCTTGTAAAAATATGAGTTAGACCCCTAAAGAAAAAGGTGCCTTATCACTTCTCTGAAAGTTTAGCCTTCTTTCATTTTTAAGTTCAAATATTAAGATGTCAAATAAACATAATATTATCTTCACATGCGGTGTCCCTGTTGACAAGTTACTGCTCTTTAGGCATTGAACAAACTAGTGGAATTATACAGTGATTTGCTTATTTTTTGCTAACAATGTAGCTCGAGCTTATTACAAGGCCAAGGGGCTACACTGACCACATATAATAATGCTATCAATGAGGTACCCCGTCTGATTTTTCATTGTTTTATAATAACGTTGTCTTATATTTTTCTAATAAAGATTTATTATTTTATCTTTGTGTTTGCCACCACATGATCGTGTACTCACCTCTAGCCCAATCTTTATTTGGTGTTTAGAATCACCACTACGCCACTCTACATAAGGTGACATGCCATGATTGCATCTAAAGGTCAAAAGAGGCCAATTTTGGCAGTGACACATGATATTTATCAACGTCTTAGCCATTAACCCCTGCACCACCAATTGATTTTCCATAATGGCACTGGAAAGACTTGATGGTTTTATGGAAAATCACTTTCCATTACCCACGCAGTAACAATATACAGAATTGTCTTTACTGCATATTATCACTGTAGGCAAGCCATATTTGACAGGCATATGGCTCCTTCTGCTGGCCAAAAAGTCCTACTGTATGTACATTACAGCGTGGGCTCTTTGTTTCCTTTAATGAAAAATGGAACTCAATGCTTTTCAAACAATTTCAACACGTTGTCTGTCATGTCCGATGTTCTGGAGCCCACTGGAAAATGAATTTAATATGCATTACACAAAATTCCTTTCTGTTGCTCCAGAATTAGACCAGATTGAGTTTACTTGAGCTGGGACTCCTGCAGGAGGTTTTGAAGATTGCGTATATTCCAACATGGCAGTGAAGGGGTTAAATGATACGCATTGTTGTTTATCTTTAAAAAATTTATTAACACCCATCCCTCCCCAAAAACATTTGCACAGGTATGAGAAAAGTGGTAGTAATAGAGACAAACAAAAGGCAACGAACCATTCAGAATCAATTGTTTACATTCTAAATCAATAGGAGACACAGAGGGTCATGGTAGTTATATGCCAACAAAATTCCCAAGTAGAGACAACCCCCACAGGTAAAAAATATGAATAATGTTCACAAACGACAAACTTTATTCCAAGATTAAAAAGCAGGAAAAAAAGAATAGGCTGTAACCAACTGAATGGCTGTAGTTTAACAACTGGCAGTTTACACAGAGGCTTAGAAATGGATCATTTATATATCCATCAGGTTCAACTTGTTCTTTATTCGGTATATTCATAAAGCTGCAATTGCAGACCCATGATCATCACTCTCAATCAGGACTCCTGCTCATTAGCCTCCTAGAGACATTTTAATGACAACATCTTCTTGATTCATGGACCTCTCTCGGGTCGGACGATTTTTTTTTCGTTTGAACACCCTTCTGTCTCTCATACTAAAAAGGTCAAACGGGAAAGAGGCATTTTGTTTTGTAGGAATACGGAGTGAATAGAATTTAGATGATCCACAGGGCTGGTGAAAGCACTCAGCATTTCCTACTGTGGGCTTTCAAGGTAAATACGACCCACTGAAATGACTCAATCTAAACACTTTCTTATTTGAAATTTACGGCCCTAACCTTGACTATGCAGTAGCGAGGAGGTGGATGATAGGTTAGCACTTTGAAGGAATTTATTGCTGCAGAAATAAATAAAATCACTTAGGAAAGGAATTTTGAATCCGCTTGCAGTTTTTTTGTTATTCAGATGCAGACATGTTTGTATAAAAGTCTGAATTTATAAACTAACTGTACTGAAATTAATTATACCCTGGGTTTGGCTAGAAATACTACAGTCCTTACCATTTTGGCTTTGCAGTAAAAGTACATATCACTAGAATATCCATCAGGGGCCCATTGTCAGATACTGGATGTTGTCATAAGTAGACCACAAACTTCTGCCTGCAACAAAGCCTAAAGTAAGTGTATGCGCACCATTGCCCATCATTCCAGGCTTGTCATGTTTCCACTGGTTCCAGTCATGCCCCCTGGTGGTGAGAGCGATCCAGGCCAGCTCTTCCCTATCTGGGCTTAGCCATTCCACCCTGTGCTGCTCCTGGATTCCTCTGTAGCTGGTCAGGCCTGAGATCACATGTCCCAATTGCTCAGTACTGTTCACTATATAGATGCAAGCAGCAGAGAGGCCTATTGCTCTTGCATGGATTTCTATTTCCTGAGATTCTGGTTCCTGAGGGTTCCTATGTATTGCTTCCTGTGATCTTGTCCTGGTATTCTGTATATGATCTTGGCTTGTATTCCTGACTATGCTCTGGTTAATTCCCTGTACGATATTATTGTTCCTGATTCCTGTCCTGTCTGACATACTCTCCTTGCTATTGATCCTTTTGCTTCAGTTCTGTCTATTCTACTTTATGTTCTTTGTGTCCTGTATTTCTGTTTCTGTGTATTACCCAGCAACATTATTTATATATCCTTTGACTCTGGTTTTGACGTTTCTATTATGTGTTCCTTGTTTCCTGTTCTGTGTATTCCCAGTAGCATTATATATCCATAGCATAGAGGCCAGTGCAAGGACCTCATGCCAATTCAGGGTTCCCTGTGCTGCTGCTGGGTGTGAGTATATTGTCTCATTATTGTAGTGACAAGGCTTCACCATTTCCCACAGCCTCGTAATGTCTCACGTAACCCCATGCACCTCATTCACTCCTATTTCTCCCTGCACATTTTTTCCTCTATGCCATGATCTAGATATTTTGTTTCTCATCTCTGTACCCATTAATCCACTCTACTGTCTCATTTATTTTCCATTCCATATCCCCTTCAATATCACCCAATTGCTTTGTACCTCCCATTGTTATTCCTGCACCTTTGGTAAAAAAGACTTTCCTACCACGTCCAGTCTGTTGCTGATTTTTTTCACAAGGGCAATAACAGATCTGTTTTTTCCTTGTTTTTGCTCCTTATTGCCTGACAAATTTGAGTTAATTTAGAGTTCATTTACATCAACAGCTGAGCCCCCAACATAGATTGGAGCTTGACTGAAATAAGATGGAAATCGATATGAATAAAGAGTGGGACCATTCTACTTCATGACTCCTTGGTTAATCATAATGGTTCAGACCATATAGCGCCCCTAGTCTGTTCCTGTAGTAAGTTTTAATCTTTGATATAGGAAGTGAGACGTGAATATACTTTACTCAAATTTTGTAGAATAGTTAAAAAAATTCCCTTCTACTTTTTTTAGTAATCAAATGGTTAAATCATTATTTCTTTCATGTTTGAGCACTCTATGGTTAATGCACAATGAAAGAAATTTGCTCAAATAAGCTTATTTTGTGACATTGAAATGTCAATCTTCATATCCAGTGTGTGCCATATTTTCCAGTAGTAGCAGTGATAGTATTGCTACACTGAATTTGAAATGCGCTCAGCTGTGTGTCTATAACACTTCATTAATTACGGTATGTAAATATAATTGTATAGAGTCATTTGTCTATTAAAACATGCCTCTGCCCTACAGAAAAAAACTATATAACCTCTGGTCTTCAAAATATATAGTAGATTAACCAATGTTTTAAAGAATCATGCAAAGGTTTGCATTGGATTAAGCCTCATTCTAGAGGTCATGCATCGGGATTTATTTGGATTCTAAAATTATGCATGAAGGCTTTGATATAAACTTTTTTTACATATATTTTATCAATTCAATGCAAATTTCATGCACTATAGCTGTGCAAATCTGTAACAAATATGTAAATATAGACAGAAAACTTGGTCAATATTTAACACCCATCCTGAATTGTGGAATGTGTATTATATTATTACTGTCATGATTTATATAGTAGAGGTGTGCACAGCTGGAAAATTAATTTTGTTTCAAAATAATTTCGCTTTCGTTATTTCTTTTAGTTTCATTTGTTATATAGGATAACTAAAAACCCCATTGTAAGTTAAGATCGATTTGATAGTTGATATCGAATTGAATTTCAGATCACTATGTAAAATCCCAATGAATCAAGTCCTGCTGTTAAAAGGCAAGCTAGGGTTAAATATTGAGCTGTCCATTGGCCTGTGGTGCTGACAACAGATTCAGCACCACAGGCCAATTTACAGGGACAGGGTGCTTTGTGACACAATCAAACAAATTTATTCATTTCATAATGTCATTTGCTTTATTACTTGTATGTAAAATAACCCCAATAAATTAAATCCTGCTCAGGAAGAATTTAATCATTGGTTTTCTTGTGAAACAGTATAATGAAACAATTTCGTTATATACCGTTTCGTTTTGGTTTCAATTCGGATGAAATCAATTCATCATTTCGGAAGTACTTCCGAAATACGAATTAATAAATTTTGAAACTTGTTACGAAACTAATGCACACTTCTATTATATAGCGGTGTAGAGGGCCCTGCTCAGATGAGCTTACAGTCTAGATGAGTTGGGTTGGAGAAAGACAAGTGGGCTTTTATTGGACTTTAGATCATTGACACTAATGTTTGAAATGTTGAGGACATGGGAGTGACGTCTATCATGGTGTGGAGGGTAGGTGAGGAGAGGGATAGCTTGGCATCAGTAATGTGGTATGCTAATCTGAAGAGATGGGTTTCAAGGGATTTCTTGAAGGCTCGTGAATTAGGGGAGAGTCTGATAGGGTGAGATAATTCATCCCACAGGACCGGAGCAGCAGATTGAAATAAAGTAAAGACAAATAAGTCAATGGGGCCTGATGGGATCCACCCTAAATTATTAAAAGAGCTCAGTGATGTAATAGCAAAACCGTTAACAGATTTATTTAACCAATCCTTGTTAACGGGAGTCGTCCCAGAAGATTGGAAATTAGCAAATGTTGTGCCCATTTACAAGAAGGGTAGTAGGGAGGAATCGGGGAACTATAGGCCAGTTAGTCTTACGTCAGTAGTGGGGAAATTAATGGAAACCATGTTAAAGGAAAGGATTGTTGAACATCTAAAAACACATAGATTACAGGATGAGAAACAACATGGGTTTAGCTCAGGGAGATCATGCCAAACTAATCTTATTGATTTTTTTGATTGGGTAACAAAAATAATACCAGACATAGGTGGTGCAGTAGATATTGCTTATTTAGATTTCAGTAAGGCTTTTGATACTGTTCCGCATAGAAGGCTTATCAATAAATTGCAATCTTTGAGCTTGGATTCCAATATTGTTGAATGGATTAGGCAGTGGCTGAGTGACAGGCAACAGAGGGTTGTGGTAAATGGAGTTTATTCGGCGCAAGGTCTTGTTACCAGTGGGGTACCTCAGGGGTCAGTACTTGGACCCATTTTCTTTAATATTTTTATTAGTGATATTGCAGAAGGTATTAATGGAAAAGTATGTCTTTTTGCTGATGACACAAAGATTTGCAACAGGGTTGACGTTCCTGAAGGGATCAGCCAAATGACAAATGATTTAGGTAAACTAAAAAACTGATCGGAGCTGTGGCAATTGAGTTTTAATGTGGATAAGTGCAAGATAATGCACCTGGGGCGTAAAAACCCAAGGGCTGAATATAGAATATTTGATACAGTCCTAACCTCAACATCTGAGGAAAGGGATTTAGGGGTTATTATTTCAGAGGATCTAAGGGTAAGTAGTCAATGTAATAGAGCAGCAGGAAATGCTGGCAGAATGCTTGGTTGTGTAGGGAGAGGTATTAGCAGTAGGAAAAGGGAAGTGCTCATGCCACTGTACAGAGCACTGGTGAGACCTCACTTGGAGTACTGTGTGCAGTACTGGAGACCGTATCTCCAGAAGGATATAGACATCTTAGAGAGAGTTCAGAGAAGGGCTACTAAAATGGTGTACGGCTTGAAGGAGAAAAGTTACCAGGAAAGGCTTAATGATCTTAACATGTATAGCTTGGAAAAAAGACGAGACAGAGGTGATATGATAGAAACATTTAAATACGTAAAGGGAATCCACAGGGTAGAGGAAGGGAGTATATTTAAAAGGAAACAAAGTAGCAAAACAAGAGGACATAGTCTTAGATTAGAGGGGCAAAGGTTTAAAAGTAACATCAGGAAGCATTATTTTACTGAGAGGGTGGTGGATACATGCAACAGCCTTCCAGTAGAAGTGGTAGAGGCCAAAACAGTGATTGAATTTAAGCAGGCATGGGATAGGCATAAGGCTATCCTAAACAAAAGATAAATCCAGGTAAAGTATCCATGTAATTGGGCAGACTAGATGGGCCGAAAGGTTCTTATCTGCCGACATTTTCTATGTTTCTATGTTTCTAAGTAATATAGGATTTGTATCTAAATAAAAGAATGTCGAAAGGGTCACAAATCTGCAAAAAAATTAGTTTCATGATGAAAAGCAGGTACCAAACATGAATGACATTTTATTATTTGTGTATTAAATAGCAGCTATGCATATCCAAAAAAGTAACAATATTGCATACTGCTTTTACTGCAAAGTGCCAAAGCGATCAGGTGATTCCTTCAGCCCAATAATGGATATTACTTGGATGACTCACTATAATGTTGAAGAGGTATCCTGCAATATCCTGTATTGCTGTCCCCACCATGTCATCACCATGGGATATTTAAATATAGCTGACATACAAGGTATGTTAAGCTGTCATTTAGTTACCCTGCAACAGCAACATACCCTACTATGGGCCTTATTATTTCCTTAACAATATCGCTAGTGCTCTCATACGTGAGTATTATCTAGGGTAAATGAGTCTAAAGCATGTCACCCGTAATACATCCTGAACTCTAATGTGTTAAAAAACCTGTTAGTACATCGGTGATATCGTTTTCTCCCCTGAGCGTACTGTACTTAACACGGGGAGCTCAAAGAGTAATTAGCGTTAGGATTACAAAGTCTGAACCTTTATTACGTGTCATTTATGGTTAACTAAAAAGGTAATCACAGCTCCAAGCAGGTGCTAACTGATACCGCTTCTGCAGAATCAGCTAGCTTTAGCTGCCCCCCCCCCCAAACATATACTCACCTCTCATCCTGCGGAGAAAATGGCAGCCTGATCCGCCTCTTCTGGCTGTCGGGAGCAGAGTGAGACTGGGTGAAAAAGTCTCCAGTCTCCCTCCGCAAATCACTTTGTGGCCCATCACGATCTCTCTCTGCACGTGGTCCAGCAGCTTAAGTCTCCATGGAGTCCTATGAGTACAGGAGATCACATTCATACATGCTGGCGCAGGTCTCGCCGCTGGCGTCCCGGTTTTAGCTGACACCAAGGAAGAGTGCCCTATGCCAGGTGTCATTAAAGGGTTAAATTAAACAAAAATGTAATACAAGTATACGTTCTTCTATTGTGCCTCAGTACAGACATTTTCCTATAAAGTGAAGGTTTGTGGTAACTCCGAATCAAACATATTGGCAGCATTTTTCCCGACAGCATGTGCTTACTATCTCATTTTGGTAATTCTCGTAATATTTCACCACTGAAAAGATTATGAGGTCTATTCACTAAAGGTGAAACTCAGGAGAATTACCAGTAAAATGGAACAATCTAGACCAAATAACAGTTTTGGAAAGTGAGATAAATGGGAGAATTTTTCTGGTTTGGCTATTTTGACGTAGATTTTTCACTTCTCCTGCCAGTTCTCCTGAGTTTCACCTTTGGTGAATAGACCTGTTAAACTTGCTGAAGTCTCTGTTGATGGTTGGCATCTATTAGCAAAGTATTGTGGAATTAAGGTACATAGATTGGAATTTTAGACATAATGCTACACCTAAAGAGATACTCTATTAAGATGGATGTTTTTTTTGCCCTTAAATGAGTGGGAAGATGCTGCTGACAGCCCCAGCTCAATTATTTTAGGTTGGGTGAATTTACTCACCTTCTCTCCCTTGGGCAAAGGCAGCTCCTTCTCGCAACTGAGGAACTTCCAAACTTGGAAGTCCCTGAAGCTTTACTGCATAGTTTGCACTCCTACGCAACATGCGTAGTGTAGGAACTGAAAATTGTACACCGCTTCGGACTTCACACTGTACGTACTCAAGTTTGGTGGTGCCTATCCAGGATGTTGGATCGGAACTGCACACATATGCGCAGATCCAATCCATTGGCTTCCTCTCTGAGAACACTCAATATCAGGGGTGGTCTCAGAGAGGGTGAGAGGTTGCTGACCTCACTAGTGCCCGATCAGCCAGGATAATCAAAATCTCCTCCACTTCACCCAGCTTGTCTTCTAGATTGGGCAGCATGGGGGGGTGAAAAAGTAGAGTGGTCAGGATGAATAGAAAGTTTGTTTAAAGCCGGGATCAGACGAGCGCACTATGTCCGCCTGTACTGACCTGCCTCCCGGCGTCCATTGCAGCGTTGTGATGCTTCGACAGGGCCGGCCACACGCTGTAGCGTGCACACGAATTGCGTGCCCTACAAGCTGACGCGCAGAAAGCCTCCCCGCCAAAACATTAGACGCGGGGCTGCAAAGCATCATCCTCCATAGGTCGAGCCTTTCAGCGCTGAACGTACTAACTACGCTCAGTGAGGTGGCCAGACGGGCTTCAGAGTGAAAGGAACGTCCACTCTCAAGGACGTTCATTCCGCTCTCAAAGACGTTTGTCTGACACCAGTCCAATAGATTGCAATATAGTGTAAACTTCTTTTAGATGCACTGGAAACAAAACAAAAACATGTGATTCACTTTATTGTGTTGGTCTGGAACCGAACCAACAATATCTCCAAGGGACTCAATTAGCAAATTCATGTAAATCAATTATGAAATAAAAGTATAATATTCTTGAATGCGTAAAGTTTCTGTCTTTAGTTTTATTCTGAACCTGCCAGAAAACTACAATAAATAAAACCTTTAAAATAGAAGTGGGAGACTTGTATTTCAGTATACCTTATGCTTTCTCGAAGTATAAAAGAATGCAATGTGATGTGACAGCTGAGATGTTTCATAATGGATTGATTTTTTTCCCTGTCTAATTTAATAGAGATATCACTACTTCTTAAGCACTGCGTTTGCATAACGGTGGGATCTGTGATAAATCTGAATGCAAACGATTTCTCTTAAGCTCCAGGTGTTAAATAACCAAGATAAAAAAAATCCATTTTGTTTATTTAAATTATTCTAAGCAAGGTAGAAAAATCTTAATTCTCAGATAGGATTAAAAAAAAAAGCACATTGTGTTAACCGGCTCATTAGAGCAATTATGCAGATTGGGAAATTCTCAGTAAAGTTCTTCTAGTTAATATGTAATTGGAACTTCAATATCCTTAAATGTACAATTTAAAACACCAGAGGTAGCCTCGTTATAGAGACGAAGCTGTGCTTAGTCCATAGTGTAATGCTCTGATTGCTTTAAAGGTCCAGTTTGTACAAGATTATTTTCCTTAAACAATCGCCTCATTAAAACATCAATACATAATAAAATAAAAATCTGTAGTTCCAAAGATTGTGATAAACCCAAGCTTTATTTCATTATCAAACCTAGTCAACGTTTTGATCCACAGAGTCATTGTCAACAAAGTAAACCAATATGTAATTTATATATAGCTAATCAATTACAAATGTGATCAATGACATCAAATCACTGTAGGGCTGAAACAACTAATCGATTAATCGACAACTAATTGATAATGAAAATAGTTGACAACTAATCGGCTGGCGATTAATCGATTTGTACAGCACACACTGTTTAGATTTTGTTCTAGGGTTATGTGAAACCTAACTAATTTGGTTTTATTTAGTTTAAATTTGCAGAAGCGCTATAAAACAAACTCTGGATATACTGCCACTGGGTATGGGCGCTGTACCACTGGTGTTTTATCCTTACTTTAACCACTTCGCTGCAGAGGACGCGCTCAGCGCGTCCTGCCGCAGGAAGGGTTGGCTGCGGAGGACGCGCTGAGCACGTCCTCCAGAAGCAGCCTGCGATCGGCCAGATTCCGGCCGATCGCTGTGCCCCCCGGTGCGGGCTGACATCTTGGATGTCAGCCCGTTAATCCGGGACCGCCGCGAGCACAATAGATGTCATCGCGGTGTGCGGAGGAGTGCGGAGGAAGCGGTGTGCGGAGGAGGCGCCTGAAAGGGAGGGGGGAGGTCCTTTGGACCTCCCTCCCGATCGCGGGGGTCCTGAGCTTAAAGCCAGGCACCGTTTGGAAGGGCACAGCCTGCCCTTCCAAATGGTACCTGGCATTAACGCCTGGGGAGCCGGATCACGAATCGGTGCTGAAAAGCGCCGGTTTGTGATCCTTTCCCAGAGCTGGCCGACATCTTGGATGTCGGCCAAGCCTCCGGGAACTCCCCCTGAGGACTGGCGTCATCGTGCATAGCACGATGACGCCAGTCCTGGAGTTAACCCCTAGCTGCCACCAATGGTGGAGATAGGGGGTTCCAATGAACCCCCTATCTCCCGATCCGTGGCAGCTAGGGGTTAAAGTTTGGTACTGTTGGATCGGCCAGAGCATGGCCGTTCCAACGATACCAAAAACGACTGTGAAAAAGGTTTTTTTAAAAAATAAAAATTAAAAATAAAAATAAAAAAATATTTTAAAAAAAATTATAAAAAAAATAAACAAGTTTTTTTTCTTTTTTTTGGTTTGTTAATGCAGCAATGTTGTTCCCATTTCAATTATAATGTGAACAATGATGCTGCACTAACGATTTTTGTATGCGGTGCTTTTGTTAAAAATCGCGTAATTTTCCCCAAAACAAAATGTAACGAGACCCCATTTCTAATTTTTTTAACAAGCGCACCCCATACAAAATATAACCGCAATTGCTTGCATCTTAAAATGTGAAAAAAAAACACTTTACACGTTGTAAATTATTGAAAATTCATATTTTATTGCATTTTTTGTTATAATATACAGACAGGTCATGACGCATACATATAATAATGACATATTATGAATCTGCCGAGTCTGACGGAAAGAACGATATATAATATGTCTGGGTCATATACTAAAATGAGCCTTCAAAACACGTTTAAACATGATGAGCAAAACCGGTAAAAATGACCTCAGCACAGAGGCGGGAAAAGCCTCAGCAGCGAAAGGGTTAAGCTGGAGTCCTGTGTCAGCACCTCAACCTGCCTGTCACCCCTTCTTTCGTCTAGAGTTGCCATGCTTTCCCTTTGGTCCGGTCTCTTCCCACAAACTCCCACAAATTTGTGTGCGGGCAAATGCGCTTTTGCGCGAGGACAAAACCATTTGCGGGGAACGTTGTATTACGACGCTCGCGCAAACGATGAGCGTTAGCGTCTACCGCGATTGTCCCTGCGCAAACCCAGCGCATGTGCAAGTGCGTGCGCGCATCCCATACTTACCATTGTCAGTGCGAATGCATTGGAGCGGATGGTATTACGATCTTTGCGCAACGTCGTACGAATGACGTTTGCGCGTGTATCGTAACGTCTTTGAAAACCTGGTGTTAACTTACAATCTGAACGTTCTGGCCGAAACAAAATGAACCTGCACAAAAAAAATACAGCACAGTACAGTTACACATTCTACACATACCCAAACAATTAAATTAATAAATTGTTTAATTTTTTATTTTTGTTGCAGCACATATACGCAGATTGACTTTGACAGGCGCAACAACCAAAACCTAGCAAATGGTGGTCCTTAATTCTGATTGGCTGAATCTCGTGAAAAAAATAGTCTGCCCACCAATTCCTGCACGCAACAGTCATTTGCGCCCGGCTTTACGCGTTGGATTTGTGTTCGAAAAAAGTTGAAGGCTGAAAAAATGCGCTCAGATCGTAATACCGTGTTAATTTGCGCGCGCTAAAGTTTTAAGTTTTAAGTTTTAAAAAAATTTGCGCTGCGCGAGCGCATTTGCGCGAAGATTGTAATAGGGGCCATAATCGGCCAACTAATTGATTATGAAAATATTAATCAGTTGCAGCCCTAAATCACTGTATCAAAAGCAATGGGAAAAAGGTCAAAGAATAGAACACCTGCTCTTAAAGGGTCAGATGACCTGTTAAGTAATATAACTAGTTAAATTGCAAACTTGGTGCAATTGTTAAAAAAGATCATTGATACAAAATTTTAAAGAAATCTTATCTATGTTATCATTTTATTATGGTTTACTAATTTTTACATAATTTTTGGAAAACAATTAACGTTATGTTTTTGTGTCAAAGCAGACAATAACACGATCTAGACCGTGTCCAGGACTATAACACAGCAAAGAAAAAACAAGAACAGTTCAAATCTATTCATTAGTAGAATTGAATAAAGAATCTCAGCAAGGACATCAGGCTCTCATCATATGTTATGTATAAAGGGTGGACGAGAATTAACATTAACCAATATTTAAATATTTACAGAGCTATTTCTATAGTAAGGCATTTTTGGAAGAAGCGAGACAGACATAAATTGTAGTTCAGACCCATAGGAGAAAGATATTTCACTTATCTATTCAAGCAATCCCACAGATTCAGCAATTTTTGTCACACGTCTCCTCTATATTCTCTAGGAATACCCCTTGATCGTGTGATTGTGTCAGGCCATGTCTGTGTTTCAATCTTTTTCATTCCAATATCCAATTTATGATTATCCTAAATAATTCAGAGAGAGCCGGATTGGCTCAGAAATTGCACCGAACTGTGAATTTCCCCGTACAGTGCAATTTCTTGGCCATTTAAAAAGCAGGCGGTTTGTCAAATATTTGCGAATTGCCAGGGAAATACAGTGCTGGACAATGGCAGAGAAATTCTCATAGAGATGTAATGGTTAATCTATTCAGAGAACATTGAACAGTAGTGAAATGTCTATGAAATGCCCTGATTTTCAGGTTTAATCAGGCGAATCCCATAGGTTTCAATGTAAAAAAATATTCCTGTTTTTATTGAATATTTATTAACGCGTTTATTCTCTTAATCTGCAGCAAAAAGACTCTTTATTTATTTTTAGTCATTTTTCGAGATTTTTTGGTGAAGTTATTTTTTGTTTCTGTAACAGACCTTTTTATTATTATTCATAAGACCTTATATATTAATTCCAGGCATTTTTGTGCAGTAGTTTTTTTGCAAACACATTACTTTAGAGAAGTCTATAGGCTCATACCATGATCTCCCCACTGTCATTTCCTGCTCCTCTTCCCATTCAGCCCTCCTGCAACCCGCCACTTCACCTACCCTATTCACCCTCACCCTTCTCCTCTCAGATTGTAAACTCTCGAGCAGGGTTCTCCCTCCTTCTGTTCCATGTCTGTAATGTGTATGTATATTTGTTATTCTGTCTCTCCCATTGTACAGCGCTAAGGAATTTGCTGGTGCTTTAAAAATACTCGTAATGTAACTTTCAAAAGTTGCGATATGTTGTGTTCTTTGTGTTCGTCGGCTTGTTGGCTTTTTCCTGTGGCTGGTCAGCTCTCTGTACGGCAAATCGTCGGCTTTTTTTCGGCTTTGTTTGTCAGTTTTGCGGCAGATCGTCAGGTGTGTCTGCGGTTTATCTTATCGCTCCAATGTTTTTTTGACGTTTTTTGCATTGATTTTTCAGATGCGGTCCCTGCACTTTGGGGATTCTGTGGCGAATGCTAAATTCACCGCAGCGTCAGTGAATTTGACTACCTGAAGTGTGGAGAACAAAAGAGCACCGAAATTCCAGTGGAATTCCGGTGCTCTTTGAATATGTATGTTTCACCAACACAAGCATATGCTCACGGGTATTTCGGAAGGTACAACACCTATGATGAATCACACATATAGGGCTAGATTACATACTGAATTCTAGCTGTAGTGTTCAGATATGTAACTGTTATTGCCCGGATAAGTGACTTTAACGCATGCTCCCCATATTACCTTCCTAATGCTAAACCTCTTAAAAATCGGTTAGCGCATCGGTGATTGCGCTAGCTTGCGCAAGCTTACTGTACTTTGCACATCCTATACTTTTCACGGAGAGCGCAATAAGTAATTAGCGTTAGGATAAGTAGAGTACTACTAAGTTCTAGCGCTAATTACTGCACTGATTGGCTAAACAAATTTTTAGCGACACCTAAAGGCGGTGCTAAATGATTGCGCTTTTGCAGAATCATTTAGCACACCCTAAAACCCCCCAATAATCCGATACTCATCTCTCATCAAGCGGCGAGTACGGTAGCCCTATCTGCCACTTCTCCTGGCTGCGAGCAGAGTGAAACTGGGGACGAGATCGTGCAGGGCTCGCGTCCCGGAAGCGCAACCCTCCATGGAGTCCACTGGACTCCAGGAAGTGATAATCAAGGTGGCACGAAAGCGCTACCGTGAGTATCACTGAGGTTGCGTTCTGGGGCAAGGTGCTTAGACAGTGTCTGCCCCAGAATGTAATGCTAACAAGAGAACGCTACAGGGAAACTGCAGGCGCAGGTTTTACCCGACAATTAGCGTCCACATTTCCGTGATAGCTTTGTAATTTAGCTGTACATTAGTAAACGGATGCCAGTAAAAATAAATTATTCTTGATGGTTAGACATTTTACAGTTTGCAATGTAGGAAAACTAAAGAATTATAGGTTTCAAGAAATAGAAGAAGTCTCCTCTAGGCATATCTAGTAAAGTTGGACATAGAAAGTTATTATTTCATTATCTACTTTGGGTACATTCCAGCCTGCAGGTGCTAGTTTCAAATATGATGTTTATCGGTAATATGTATGGGTATGCATTTATTTCAATTTTGTATTTCCATTTTGTGTGTGTATATATATATTTGTAATCTCTGAGCTGCCTTTCCTTCCAACATACTGAGCACCATATTACCCATAATGTGATGGATGTGTACCATTTTTTTATGGTAGAAAATGACTTGATGTTTCATGGTTGTCGACTTTCCCTCTGGCATTTGCATTATAATGTCCCTTTCACCTGATTAAAAAAAAAAAGATCAAAAACTAGAAATGAAGAAGTGGGATTACAAGGTTCAATTTAAACAGGGATTGGAAGGATAGTGGCATTTGGTAATTAAAGTCCATTTCTGTATTTTGTTGACTTTTTTTAACCCATGGAACTGTCAGGCTGCTTTGGTAACAGTTCATAAGTTCCCCGTCAAGGCTATCAAGAATTAAATGGCGTTTATCTTTTGTAAGGGTTATACAGAGAATTAGTAATGTGTGTTACAGAGTTACTCAAACTGATCAAAACACTCGCCGGTGCATTTGTTCATGGACGAATCACATAATCACATGCTATGTGTTTTTCGCACCTCTGATACAGAAACAGTTCGGATGTGATTTAGTGAAAGAGAAGGACTTCACTAATGTGTGTCTAGTGATATATTACAGGCGACGTGGACGTGTAATTAGAGGTGTGAGAAATAAGTATAGCTGTTTGGCAGCGAGAAGTCGAAAGGTCTCTGTAATTTTATTCTTGCTTAATAACTGCTCTGTTGTGTATCAGACTTGTGTAATGAGGACATCTGCGGCAGCACTGGGGATGTATTCTCAGCTCAAGGCATTGCTCGGTTATTTGTTTAATGCTAAATCTTTTTCTGGCACGTTTAGGGGTTAACAAGTGCTCTGCATAACTACAGGAGGGATGCATAGGATTACAGCCACAAATGGCTGCAGACCTGCCTATCAACCATGTATTAAAGTGCACAGACTCGATGAACGGAGATTTAATCTTCAGCAGCAGAAAGCGCTCTCATTTAGAGTGTTAGGACTGAATGGGCATCACACAGAGCATTGAACGCTGAGGCTGCCACAGTTAACATGACATAAATGGCCATACCAGTATGGGACTGTTTTCATTTTCTTCAATTTTTATCGGATTAGACATGATTCAAGGCCCTAGGTGTACAAGCCTTTGTTTACTCCATCATGAAGCCTATATATCATTTATCCCTCCTCTGTATATCCTTGCACTTTGATATGTTCCACATTTGATGTCAATAAAATATGATTTACAAAAAACAGACAGCAGGTGTGAGATATGAACTCCTTGGAACTAGATTGATTTCTATTGTTTCTAACCTCTGTCACTGTGTAATGTATAGTAATCGGGTTCCCTCTCATTGATGGATTTTAAGCGCAATATATAACTATTGAGGGGTCACTTATTAACTTTTTCCAACCTATATAAACTGGCTGTGACTGATCTCAGTACCCAGACCGGGTCACATATGTCAATGCCGCATCCTTGCCGGACCCCCGTGTTCCCTCCAGGCAGACTCTCGTGCCTTTCTCCTGTCCTCAGTTGACGTTTAAGGACCAGGACATGTAGAGAGCCTACATGTTACAGAGTTACTTGTATGTAACGAAACGCGTCGGCGTTTATGTCCTATTAAATTTGATTTTAATACTTTTATTTAGTCCAGCCTTTTTGTTGTATCCTGCATCCTATATGGTGTTCAGTGATTCTGAAAACTAATTCACCAGTGGTTTCCAGCTACACCACAGGTCTACTGGCAGATTACAGCGGCTGAGTATATTGATTGATGTGCCCTTATTGCATTAATATCATGTGAGCATGTTATATGAGCAGGGGTTTCTGTATCATTTATATATGCAGTTCTGCCCTATGGTTTCTTCATTTGTCTTACATTGAGACTCCTCATATTCTTATTTATGTAGAGAACCTGCTAGCATCCCCCAGAAATAAGATGAGGCTGTATATCTGGAGCTTTTCAGGGTCAAAATAGAACTCTTTTAATTAGGGACAGGCACACATATTTATACGGTCAAACATGGATCATTTACATATACAGTACAAAACCTGACCCTAGAATGGAATAAACATTCACTCAACAATCCTAGACAGACAGGAAATTGGCAATCATGATGAGAAACAAGATTACAGTCTAAAGACAGCAGATAATGGGGCAGTGTTTGCTTGACAAAGCAGATTAACAAACTACTCAAATATAAACAGATATTAACACATTCCTGAAAGCAATTCTGTTAGCAGATAAAAGCGAAAGACATGGACCATAATGATAGACAATGACATTATTCTTGAATAACTCAGATTACATAACACTCTACACAAGGGAGGCCAAGGAAATAATATAGAACATCAGGCCTGCACCCTACAAATACATCTCCAGGTCCATGTACCCCAAGTCCAAAGTGACGCACGTCACACTGGCATTTCAAAGTTAGGGCTCATTCAGAAATTTCTATGACAAGATACATAATATTCAACAAAAACTTACATGACATGAGTTTAGATATTAAATATAGTCATTGACAAGATTAGAAATAATGAAATAATAGTTGTGTCCTTTCAAACATTGCTTTCGTCAAAGAATCCTTCTTGCATATTATAACAGCCTTGCTGCTCTTTGGCATGTGAGTCATCAATTTGTAAAGGGAATCTGAAGAGATTTAACCTCTTGCTTTCCTGAATTATCTCCCACAAATTGGATTGGCTTGATGAGCACTTCTTACGTACTGTAAGGTCAAGCTGCTCCCACAAAAGCTCAGTCTGGTGGTTGTGCTAGACACTTCATTAAAGATAGAATACCAGCTGACTGCTTCATCCATAAAAATATCTTGAGCAAAAACAAGGTTTATGAGGGTCTTGGGAACAGGCAACAGCACTAGTGGTCTGCTCTTCAGGGAGTCCCTGCTCCAGTCTCATAAGATTTTAGCTTGATGGTCCCATAAATTATACCAGTGTTTCTCAAACCTCTCCTCGGGACCCCAACCTGGCCAGATTTTGCAGATCACCTTGGGGAAATGCAGACTGAATCCTGCAATCACTGAGCAGCAAATCAGATCACCTGTGCTGTGCTTCAGATATCTGGAAAACCTGGTCTGGTTGGGGGTCCTGAGGACAGGTTTGGGAAACACTGGAATATACTATATGAAAATCAGACTGCTATCCCCTAAAATAGGCAGTCATTATTGAAATGCCTAGGACGTGTCCCCTGCATGAGAGCTGCAGCAACCCCTAGTGATCATTTCGGCCTTGTTAGGTCTCATCAGAGGGTATAGCTAAAGCTCTGGATTACACTGAATTCCTAAAGTGAGCAAAAACGAGGTTTATGAGGGTCCTGAGAACGAGCAACAACGCTAGTGGCCTTGTCTACTGTAGTTCTTTTTTTCGTCTTGTAGTAGGTAATTGAATTCAGTCAAGTGTCATCCATTGGGTTTGGTATGGCATTGCAAAATTAAGTGATCGCCTTCCTTCTTCAAGGTCCCTTTGACCCTGTATAAGTCTACAATTTTACCACCTCATCCTTAGACCATCACATTGTCTCCACTATGCTTGACAGATGGCATTGAGCACTCCTCCAGCATCTTGTCTTTTGGTCTGCATTTCACAAATATTCTTCTTTCTGATCTGAACGCTTCAAACTTAGATACTTCTGTCCATAGTACTTTCTTACAGTCCTTCTTCTGTCCAGCGTCTGTGTTCTTTTTCCCATCTTAATCATTCCTTTTTGTTGTTCAGTCTGAGATATGGCTTTTTGTTTGCAACTCTGGCTCTGCTTTTGGAACTCAGGACAGATTGTTGCTGACGAGGGGCCTTTGTACACCTATGTAGATTTTCCATTAAAAATCATCCATTTCCAAATACAATCGTTATTTGCAACATTAACGCTGTCTATGCTGCATTTTTCATTGATTTGATGTTATTTTAATGCAAATAAAATTGTCAAGTCATTATTCCTTATTATCGAGTCATAGACAATAGATATATTAATTCTAGAGTGGAAATGTCATTACACCATCAGTAGAGAGGGGTTCAATTTCAGGTAGCTTCAATGGCTGTAATTAGGAAGCTAAAATCCCTTATGCAAAAGGTAATCATCTCTCTTCCTTTGAGGAGCAGGGTGTAGGACAAACAATGAAAGACTATGTAAAGCTGAAAAGGGTTTTGGAATAGTTTTATTTTGTCGTGTCATTTTGATCTCCTGGATTCAGTTCAGCTGCCTTTTAAGATAATTGAAGATTAGATGGTGATTAAAGTATAACTTTTTTGGATACTAGACATTTATTTTTGTGGTATATTATTATTATTATCCTTTAGTTATATAGGGCCACAAATTCCACAGCGCTTTAAAAGATCAGTGTACAAGGAGTTGATACATTAGAAAACCACACATGATGATACAGCCTGATTCAGGGGGACCCGGTTCCCACGGGAACTTACAATCTATGAGATGTACAAATATTTTGTGAGGTAGGCGCCTCCATATCGTTAGGTGTTTTGCCCAAGGACAGTCGCTGGTGGCGTCTTCTGAGTGGGAACGAGTCGTCTTTCCATAATTGTAGAGCAGTGACTCTGGTGGTTAGGTTGAACCTGCTTCTTGTAAAGTCGAGACTTGCTTCTCCACGGTTGTTTTGGAGGGATGTGCTGAACAGGATTTGACTTGCTTCTCCACAGTAGAAGGGTAGAGACGTTACCACTGGGCTCCACAGCTGATACTGGGCCACATTACAATCCTAGCGTTAAAACGCGGGCGCAAGGGAGGAAAAACTGCGCCTGCAGTTTTCCCCCTTTCGACCTTGTTTTAACGCTGGATTACAATGCAGGCGCAGAAAATGCTGCCTACATTGTTTGCGGGCGCTACCACCCAGCGATGCTCGCGGCAGTGCTGAGCGCAGCCGCGAGCATCCACTCGATGGAGTCCATAGGACTCCATTGAGTTTCCCCCTGCCGGTCACACGACCAGCCGGATCTCACCTCGCCGGCGTAGTGATATGCAGGGAGAGACTGGGAGGACTTTTTCCCCCAGTCTTTCCCAGCTCCCGCTGGACGGAGACGAGGCGGTCTGAGCCGCGGTCCTCCCGCGGGACAGGAGGTGAGTATAGCATTCTGTTTTTTTTAGGCTGGTGTTAACGGATTCTGCAGAAGCGGAATCCGTTAACACCAAGTCCTGGCTCTGGTTAACTTTCCGCTGACCAGAGCCAGACATTAATCAGCGTTAGGACTTTGTAATCCTAACGCTGATTAACACTTTGCGCTCCCTATGTTAAGTATAGGGAGCGCAAAGTACAGTAACCTCACGCTGAAAAACGCAAGGTGCCAAACGCAAACGGGTTACTTAACCCATTAGCGTTTGGATTGTAATATGTGGTAGATACCGCAGCTAACGTTAGTGCTCACACAAGTGAGCGCTACCGTTAGCAACAAGAATGTAATGTGGCCCATTGTGTGGTAGGCAAGTATGTACTGTTAGGTGTCTTGCCAAGGACACTTACTGGAGAGCTGCTCTGGCCAGGATTCGAACCTGGGTCTTCACAGTTACAAAGCAGTGATTTTACAGTACATTTACTCCATCCAGCCGGTATATGAATGAAAGGGCTTCACTAATAAATATATATATACCACCAAGCTTTTGAGAACTAGGCAGTCCTTTCATTAGAAGGCAAACAGAATCATCCAGCCTTATGTATTTGAAGAGGAGTAATTATAAGGTTGATTGGCACCCCTTGGCTTTCTAACTGTGATTCTCAATCTTTCTTAGGCTGCTGTGCCATAACATTTTGTTGAAGTAAATAGTCTCATTTGCTTTTAATTATCAATTTTATTGGCTGGGAGCTAATTTCAGCTATTTGTATATAGTGTAGGTTGTGACTATACGTCTCTGTCCCAGGGTGATTCCCATTAACAATATACAATTTGATAGAGCTATTATCCAAAAAAGCTTCTACTTATAACTGAAGCACATCAACAGCATGTCGTGAAAAATGCAAGCGAATTCAATGACCAATGAAGAATGGACTGGAATCCCTACAAGGAGGTGCAGAGAAACAGTATGCAAAATATCATACAGATATATTAAAATGATACATTAAGAGGGCTAAAACCAACAGAGCTAGACACTGGAATGTATAATTATAAGACTTCATGTTGTCTCTTATCTCTGACTGTAAAGTGATATTCTATTCATAGAGACAGTACTTGCTGTATTCAGTATTTGCTGATATATACAGCCAACTGGTTTTCTGGGGTTCAGCTGGTCAATTTGGATTCGCCACCTTGTACAGGTGGATAAAGTGATTGACTGGGCCCACCAGTCTTTATTCAATATTGGTATTTAGGGTTTTCTACATTTTATTATTTTCTCCATAGCTACAAGATTATTCTTCTCTCGTTATTGTCCACTGACATTCTCGGCAGGTAACTGTGTAACAATACAAAGGCCCAGTCTATTTGGTAAAATTGTACTAAATAGTATCTAGAAAACGAGCTTTGTAATATGACAAGCTAATTCTTTGAGGATGTCAGCAGGCTCTCCCTGTATGTATGTAACCAGCATTCTAGCAAACACACCTGCACATCACATCAACTCAACCAAGGAGTGTGCCCCAAACCTGTGGGGTTTTTTTTGTGTGCAGATCCTACTTTTTTGCTGATGTCAAATATATGCCGTTTAACCCGTTGTTTGATACAGGGCCCTCTGGCCAAAGATGCCACCGGTCCAGAGGACAGTAAATATTCAGTATTATGTTGCTAACTATTGTCTTACAAATTGAGCGATAATAATGTGTTGCTGAAATGTTGCATGATAATGTGGAGGCTTGTGACAAAGACAATACAACAAGTAGAGAGGAGATGATTGTGAGAATCGAGAGAAAATGATGAATAAAGATTTGGTTGTGAAATGTTTGCTTTACAGCCTAGTGAAGACTGAATAAACAAGATGTCATAGAGTTGCCATTTTTACTAACCAGAAATGGGTTGGGTTAGCTTATCTCACAGTGGGACATACAAGTTATCAAATTCTCTCTGGAGACTTGCATGATCTAGCAAAAAATAAGTTTATTCATATTAGTCCCTGGGTGGAGGTAGAGCTCTGCGTGGAGAGAGCCTATGGAGACATGGGTTCGATCCCGGCAAGAGCACCTCTCCAGTAAGTGTCCTTGGGCAAGACACCTAACGGTACATACCTGCCACCCAGGACATACTTGAAAACAAGAGAAATCTCAATGTATCCTTCCTGGTAAAATCCTTTCTCAAAAAAAAAAATTAAATATATCAGTCCTTGTACCAGAACGTTCACATGAATTGTGTCCCCAGTGCTTATCGAGTCAGTATCAAGTCAGTCATCTTCACAGGGTCACATGTACACTAGATTTTATTATAATATATAAATATATATTATATATAATAAAGTTTATTATTGCAGAAGCCATTTACACATCACAGTAATTTAAAGAACTGCATCACAGAGCTCATATGCTATATTCCCCATATGCAGCACAGAACTCTGGGTAGGACATGCAGATGACGTCTGCAATTTCACATTTTTTTGCATCCTGGATCTGCTTTCACACAGGACCCTTCAATCAATGCCACGCCATACTAGATGGCTTATTTAGCAGAAATAAGGTATATGCAACTGGTCATATGTATATAATCAATGTAAAATCTCATTCTAGTGTTGATATTATATAAAACACCTGTTACTTGTAATAATCTATGTTGTTTCAAATTAAAGATTTTTTTTTCTGATCGAATGATGGTTTATCAATCATCTTGCTTTGTGTTCCAGCTTGTGCAAGGGTAGAACTCTATACTCTGTGGTTCGAGATGCAAAAACAGTCTTAGATGTCAACAAAACCAGACAGATAGCACAAGAGATTGTAAAGGTAAGTTCTCCTGTGTTTACTTCAGATATGAGTGACTATTCTATCTGTATATGCAGGTAAAGGGTAATATTTACCTTTTATACATTGTATACCCTAGAAAAATTATAGACCACTTCTTAACTATCATTTCCTTAAAGTTACTTCTTGAATGTGTCAGTCCTGGTATTGTTGTGCCATCCAGAGGCATATTGTTTGTGATGACATAGGGCAGTCCTCAATTACCCCTAACAGGTCAGATTTTAAGGATCACCTTGGGAAAATGCAGACTGAATCCTTCTATCAATGAGCAGCAAATCATATCATCTGTGCTGTGCTTCAGATATCTGGAAAAAGGCCTGATAGCGGGACCTGAGGACCAGGGTTGGGAACCACTAACAATGGGGCATACATGAAGATGTTCTTATTGTCATGATCTGCTATCTAAGCATTTTTTGATAAGACAGCTATTATTTTGTTGGGGATGCTACTATTTAAAAACTGATGATAGAAATAATTGCATTGGTCTATGTAGCACTTAATTATTTAAGAATGCAGGTTGTCTTCTGCAGCTATATTCCTATATAAAGCAGCATTTACACCAATACAGTCATATATCTGCCTGCTGTGTTAAGCAATTGAATGGCAATGCAGAGGTCTGTACTGAATTTCCCAAATGACGTTTAAATTTAAATAATTTGAACATTTAATACATAATAATGACCCAATTCCTTTAATTTTCCGTCTTGTTGCTATTGTATGTCACTAACAAAATATGGAAGACCTCTGTTCAATATGTTTGCATTAGAAGGTCATTTTAATTCATGAAAAAGTCTAATACCCTCTGCCTATGACCTTTTAAGCAGGATACTGATGCCTGGCCCCCTTCCCCCCCCCCAAATCATGATGGATGGAGGGCATTCTTCATCAAAATGCTATGTAGTATGCATCAGAGAGCAGGGAAGATTACAAGACTTAATTATTTGCTTCTGTGATCTTAGAAAGGTCAAAAGAGCACAGTCCTTTGCATGTGTAGATGTAACACACATAATTCATTGTGCTTCATCTAATGAATGAACATTCATAACTTGTAGCCACAAAACAAAACCTCCCCTACTCCCTCTAATCAACGAACTGCTGTCATGGCTCAGCTACAATTTAGATTTGTTGCGAGCTAAAGGGGTGCAGAGCAGACTGCAAGCCATTAACGTGAAATAAATGACTAGCTATTGAAATAAAATAACATTTTAATGACACCATGCAGTATTGTGCTATATTGTTCTGCTCTATGCCATTCAACATTTTTAGCATCATACTGCTACTAACGAGGCCCTAATTATTAGTATTGCTGTAGTTGGTTCTGTAGTTTTCGCTTACTTTTACATTTCAGTCTTAAGCTCCTCACAGAGCTCAACTGAGGTTCCTTAAGTAATGAAATACCACACAATCCTTACATTGGATGAATATGAGACACCCCACCACAAACCGAAAATGAGTGGCACTATCCACTGCAGGGAAAGCCTCGAATCCACCAGTCAGGACACCCGGTGCTCCTCCAAGGGGGTCCACTTCCCCCAACAATATTCAAACAGAAAAACGGTGCACAGACAATAAAATGTGACGTTTCAGCATTTAGGCTTGGTCATGGATGTTTGTATACACCCCAACACACCAGGCAGCTCACTTGCTATTGGAAACATATCCTCATAATCCGTAAAAGATTTTAGACTAAGGAAGCTATTTGACACCAGATGGAAGTAGACCATTGTCGAAGAAGGTCTTTAGAGGATGCGAGCAATCAAATTTGAGCCAAAGTTGTGGCTCTGTAACTGGAACCACAATGGAATTGAACTGGAATGTTGGTGTGAAGATAACCACTTTGTATATTATGAAGGACTACTTTATTTTACGATTTCAAATGGATGATCTCCTACAGTCTGCTAGTAAAGGGGAAACCTAGACTATTTGAAGTGTAAGTAGCTGTATCAATTGGTGTTTTAAGGAATCTTTTATTCCCTGTGATGAGCAGGTGATTAGGGATCAGCTGTTCGGTTTGATCTGTTCGGAATTCGCATCGAACATCGGCCGCTCGACAGTTCGCGAACTTCAAACTTTTTGGGACGTTCGCCAAACGTTCTAAAAAAAAAAAAAAATTGGAAAAAAGTATAACAAATACAAAAAAATCTAGAAATAAAGAGACTCTTTACTGCAGAATATTATAAGCAACGGTTTATTAGATATTGAATTAAAAAGGGAATATTTTTAACATTGAAGCCTATGGGATAAAACATTCTTGTTACTAATACATCAGGCAGCCACAGCCCTCTAATCAGGCACTGTAGAGGGCAGCCTGCTGTGGCCTCCCAAGGATCCCCTTGAGGAGCATGCAGCCGCCGGATGACAGAGCTGCAACTGTGCGGGCTAGCCGCCCGGGTGCATGTGGCAGAGACAGGCAGTGCAGGGAGGGAGCCACTGCACCTGCGGCCACGGCAGACCCCCCCCCCACAACCAGGATCCAGGGAGCCCCCACTGACCACCAGGCTAAGGTAAGGCGTCACATTTCTAAAAAAAAAAAAAAATCTGAGGACATTTTTAAATGTCTCCGGGAACATAAAATAAAACCTTTTTTTTCTTTCTCTACCTGGCTGAATGTATTTAATTATATATATGAGATACATTCAGCCAGGTAGAGAGGGTGGCATGTGGGCTGCGCGGGGTCTCAGGCAGTGTTTGTTTTTTTTGTGTGTATATTTTTAGAAATTATAGGGAAGGTAAGGGCAGGTATGATATAATATATCTATATTCTTATAAATATATATATCCAGACTTGTATTACACACACATTTTGCAACTAATTGCCCCCCCCCCATTTGGCTAATCCCTCCAGAAGAAATGTTGAACCGATAGAGCAGAGAATAATATATTATTCTCTGCTCTGTCGGGTTCAACATTTCTTCTGGAGGGATCAGCCAAATGGGGGGGCGCATTTAGTTGAGATTGTCCACTTGCCACCCCATGTGCGTATGTGTATATATGGTCTGAGGTCTGTGGGTGAATATATTATATATATCTGCGTGTTGATATAATATACGTGTATATATAGGTCTGCGTGTTGATATATACGTATATGTCTGTGTGTGGTATTAATGCATCCCTACTCTATACACAGTGCTCCGTGTCCCTATAATATATATGATGAAGGGTTACCTTTTTTTATATTTTTATACTATTCCTATTAAATTAACAGTAATTTTTTATGTATTTATTCAGTAGAAACTTTTTTTGCCTATATAACATGTGCTTTGTGAAAATAAAATGGTTTTGTGTGTACATTTTAATTTAGTTAGTGGATTCCTGTCCAGTGTGGTGAGAAGCAAACATAATGCAGTGTAGACACGCTGCGAGGCGGAGCGGAGTGAAGTCAAGCCTGAAGTCTTTGCTTCGCTTTGCTACGCTGTGCGTCGCTACACGCTCAGTGTGTCTCAGCCTTTATTCCCGCATCGCTAGCTTACTGAGTCAGTTTGTATACTTGTTACTGACCCTGCTTGTTCTGAGGACACGATCTGTTGCCGACTTTGCTTGCCATTTGACTATTCTCGCTGTCTATTCCCTGCCTGTTCTGTTTGCTTCTTGTTGCTACTGGTGTGCGCTGATTCTCACCATAT
The DNA here is from genome assembly GCA_009667805.1 of Leptobrachium leishanense. Lineage (NCBI taxonomy): Eukaryota > Metazoa > Chordata > Amphibia > Anura > Megophryidae > Leptobrachium > Leptobrachium leishanense. Next base: position 133,311,623 of record CM019063.1, on the reverse strand, counting down.
ACAGTAGCGCAGTACAAGTGCCTAAACATTGCTGACCCTGTTTTGTTATAGCTGCTGATGTAACTGAATAGATCGGGGATCTCTTCTGCCTTACCAAAACCTCCACCACTGCACTCTTCCACAATACCTCAGAGGGGTTACGGTGTGAAGGCACTTGCTGCCACCAAAGGCAAAATATTTGGGTGCACTGCCACTGATGCCTATGCCAGATTCATATCATTTTAATATTGGACCGCAGGGCCCACCACTGCATTCTTCCACAATACCACAGAGGGGTTACAGTGTGACGGCACTGTAGCCGACACTAAAGGCCCAATTTTAAAGCACCTATTGTTACTTTCATCCAAAGCCTGCATAAGATTCAAAATGATTTAGCCAAAAAATCACTAAACTTGTTCTGCGTGTCCTAAAATGTCTCCTCTTTTCATACAGGCTGCCGCCCCATGCAGTTGTTTATGAATAGATTGAAGGAAAACCATTTACCGTCATTTGAAATGTAATTTTTTTGTTTTTAAATGTTTCTATACATCCTACAAATCCGCCACTTCACGGGCAGGTTATGGGGACCTCCTAGGCACGATATTTGAAGGAATTTTTTGTTTTTATTCTTAACCTTTATTTCATGGAAAACTCACTGTTCCTTTAAAAACATATTTTTTTAATTTTTTGTCCTGGTTTCCTGTCCCCCAGGGCACTACCTGGACCCCCATACACCTTTTATGGCAAATATCTTGCATATATGCCCTCTTGGAGGGCACTCTAAAAATCGAACTTTCAAGTCCCATTGACTCGCATTGAGTTCAGTTCGAGTTCGAACTCGAACTTTTGAAATTGTTTGAGTTCGAATGCGAAACGAACACGGGGGTGTTTGGCTCATCACTACAGGTGATGAAGGATCAGGAGCTGCTCCTTCCAGATAACACTATTCTTTAAAAAAAAGATTATTTCTCATTATTAATCAACTTATTACAGTAGGCGAGTAACTAAACCTCTAGAGCTTGTGTTGCCTATTGTTTTCCCAGAAACAATCTATGTTCATTTTCAAACACCTCCAGCATTGCTATTAATCAGGCATAGCAGGAAATACCTGAATTACAAGAAAAGCAGTTAGATGCAGGTATAATACATGTTCAACGAGGTAATTAGAAGGACTCCATGCATACATTGTAGACATATGAGCTATGTAAAGCAGCTTGGTGTTGAAACAATTCACTTTATAAATCTGAGGCCATTTCACAACCTGGTCACAAAGCACAACACTGGAGCCATACAGCTTAAAGGCCTGAGTGCTGTGTTTAATTTTAACTCTTCCTATTCCATTCAAGACCCAAGCTTAGCTTGTGTCTCAGATGTAGCGCCTGGTTACTATACATTAACCATCCTATACTTTTGTATGGGAGTCAATGTGGCACTAGCAGATGAAGAACGAGCTATTCTAACCAGGTCTTCCTCAATCTGTTCCTGACATTATTCTGGAATGAATAGCATCTTTCAAAGGCTGTTTTTATGTGATTGTGACAACCCCACCAAAAATCCCATACTCATCTCAGATCCCTCAGTACAGATACTGATAGTTCCCAGTGATCCTCCCTGTATCCTTCCACTGTCCCAACCAGATTTCATGTCTGTCTCCTGGAAACCTATGGACTCCCAGAGCCGATAACACCTCGGTTCGTAGCGCCGCTGGTGTTATCATCCTGCAGCTGCAAAGTATTATGACTCGAGCTGCTGAAAAAACGGCTCGGTCATAATACAGGCCTTAAAGGCAAGCTGCAAATGAAAAATGGCTGACGCACAAATATACCATTTGCATTTTGCCTTTAATGATTAACTTGTGATCTGGTCCCTGGTGCTACATTTTATAAAAATAGTTTCTAAAGCAAATAAATCATTGGCCTTATAGGGTATATCTAGTAAAAAAATTTATATTTAACTGTAATAGACTGTAGAACATGTCATTTAACTTGAATGCCAATAGGAAGCTTTTATTTCAAACCTCATAAAGTGCTTGAATACAGAGTCAAAGTCACTAGACTTCTAATTCACAGACCACTGGTTGGTAATTCAAACAATCAGTCAGCTAGATGTGATTTACCTGTGTAGTTATTGTCTGTATTCCTATCTAGGCATAACCTTAAAGGTGAATATAACCTTGGGAGAATTATACCCACACGTCCATGGGTTATTCAAGTCAGAATGACATGCACTATGAAACTAGTCATCTCCTGTTTATGAAGAGAGGATCAATAAATAAATAAATCTATATAAACACATTTACCACAGAGCAAGTGGAGAGCACTCTATTATACAACTCCCATCATCTCAAAGCTCAAATAAATTAAAGCGTTTTAGCAATTTAAAGGATTTCAACAGATTTTTAACCACTTTAATATAATCACTGGACTCGAATATCGTTTCAGATTTCTGCTTTTTATTGTGCAGTCATTGCAGGGTACAATTTCACAAAATAAAACAACTGCAAAATAAACACTGGAACAGACCTGTCTAACATGTTGGACGGCTAAGCCGTTTGCCAACCTATAAAACTAAAATTTGATTTACCTTCCTCCCTCTGCACCCTGCACATAAGACTGCACACTGAGGGAACCACATGTTAATTAAATAATAATTAAATCAAATCAATATTCCTATTCATATTTACCAAACAAGCAAGTTAAATCTCTGTTGCTGCTGTCGGTCCGTTTCACATATAGAGACTTATTTATCACAGCGCTACATTGGCCAACAGGAGAGCAAAAGACAACCACTCAAGATGTAAAGTAGAATTACTCTCAACATATTTCTGTTTATCAGTCTCTAATATAGAGAAAAAATGGTGTGGTATAACAGCCAATCATGAAACCGATCACATCAGAGTTAAAATGGCGCAAATACATTTGCCACATCGGAGATGGGTAAACTTAACCACATATGGTTTACAGTTTAACTTTTGGAATAACAGAAACATTCCTAAATCGGCCAAAATCATGTGTTCTAGAAAGACGGGGGAAGGGAGAACTTATACCTTAGCCCGTCTATGTTCATTTCAAACGAAATGGGGCATGTTAACTAAGGTATGTATTTTTATCACCATATTTATATATTCATACAGGAAATTAAAATATAATTATTTTTACACCACACACACCTCCTTTAATAAGGGCAGGGTAAACCTAATTAGGCCTGAGCTACAGTTAACACTTTAGGGAAAAGGGAGTCCTCCATCCGCCAGCTGATAAATCTATGGTCTACCACTCTGCCCCTAATCACACTGTCACACCACTTAACTTGGATAATAAATAATGAGAACCTAGTTCACAAAATATGGCTCTATTTTTCTTAAACCTGAGACATCTATATAAACATATACTCAATAAAAAGGGGAATCTTATTGTTAGAGCCTTCCCTAAATATTTTTTTGAGGCTATTATAAAAGCTAACAAGGAAAAAGAGTGTCATCTGCGCTCGTTTCTATGTGTTCCATGTACAACAAAAATGAGGTTTTTGTTTGTTTCAATGGCCATTGCAACGTAAGCCCACTCGCCACTTCAAGGCACCTCTTTAGAGTGGGTACCTAACAATTGTAACCAAAAGGCAGCTCTACTGAGCAGCTCCAAGCCCCTCCAGCTGCTTTTCAGCCAAGGAGAGGCAAAGATGGTGACTTTTATTTATACACGCACCAAACACTTGCCATTTGGGATCAAAAACAAAAACATGGAAAGAGGAACAGCTGCAGAACGACGGACTGGTGTTTCAAGCATGATATACATAGATACAGAAAAAATGGCGTCGCGCCCATACTCACCGGAGCGGCAGCAACTACCAGGAGTAACAGCCCAGTCAATGTATAAAACATAAGGCTAGGGTCAGACGAGCGTGATTTCTACGGACTGTACGTCCGTGCACATGGACGTACGTCAGTACGGAAGACACAGTAGTGGCCACACAGTCCGTTTTTTTCACTGACAAATATTTTGACGGATGTAGGAGGGAAAATAAATTAAAAAGCAAAACCATTTTGTCCGTGAAAAAAATGCTGGACGTATAAATGCATTCCGTCTGACCACGTTCCATCACTCACACACAAAGCTATGCAGACGTTGCGGACGCAGCGCACTTTGTGCGGCCGTTCTAGGGGTTGTACGTTCTTGCCTGCCTTGCGT